>JAPUBQ010000016.1:1212500-1842577 GCA_035578125.1 Mellilla xanthometata
CAACGTTAGTAAATTAATTATAATAAGTATACACGTCAGACAATGGGTTTTAGCTTCCAATATACAGTTTTTACAACTAGTTTGGAAGCCTTTGGATTCCATAAAATTTTGTTGATATTTATTTATTTACCATGTCAAATAAAGATTTTGTATTTTGTATATTTTGTATTTTAGTATATTGCTTGTATCACCGTTTGAATTGTGTTCATGAAAGTGTTATAATGTGAAAAATAAATTAAGAAAAAAAATCTTTTTTAAATCAGTATAAAACTTAAACCAAATACTAATGAAATTCGATTAAAAAAAGTACCTAAGTTACTCGTAACTGTTCTTTTGCCTTGGTTTTTTCTTGACTGAAATATTTTATTCTTGCGTAAAAACAATACATAGTGATTATTTACTAGGCACTCAGACAGATCACAAACATTCATTTTAACATTACTAAACTACAAAGAACAAAAACAAGTCTGCAATCCAAAAAAAAAACAAAGATTATTTCTGAAATAATTTTAAATAATTTTAATTATATTAAATCACGTTTAACATTATCTAAACCAGAGTCATTGCTAACCCACTGCATTTATTTGAACTGTAAGACAACGTATACAACAGTAAAATACTATATTTGGCTTAGTCCGGAGCAGATCTCGGTCGGGTTTTGTTATTGCAAAGATTATACCGATTTCCCTTTGGCGCTGTTTACGGACTTTGCAATAATTATATACATAGGGTATACGATATATTTACATATGCTCGTAAATAACTACAATTTGTATATTATGACTGCATTATTGGTTTTATTAGGATGAAGTTATTTAACTATTTCTTTTACTTTTTACACCATAGCATTTGGCAGGGCGCGTAACTACAAGAGTTAGCGTCACTTCTACCTTAGAAGGAGCATGCCTAGTTAGGAATATATAGCTGCCGGAATACACTGCTGTATACAGATAGTATCTGTAGCTCGGCTAGCTAAGTTGATCTGACGCGATCATCAAAGCTAAGCAACGGTCGATGCCGGCTGTGTTTGGATGGTTGACCATACACAAGACACGTTTTTAAGTACGACTAGCATTTTCGTCTGGGTGCTACATTTGCACTTTACACTTACTAAGTTTTTCTTCTCTGGTGTCGAGTTTTTCAAGCCTGCTGAAGGCCTCTGCGTTGATTTAACGACTGCCTGTACTGAGACTAATAGCTAGGTCCTAGATTTTGACTTGTCATCTGACCTACAGCAGCGCCCAGATAAAAATGCCACTTTAAAAACGACAGTCTTGCTGTCGCCTACAAGACTGTCGTTTTAGACGACAAAACACGCACCTATTCAAACATCATTCTCATCGACCGTTGCTTAGTTTCGATGATCGCTTCAGATCACTTTAGCTAGCCGAGCTACGGGCACTACTTTTTAAGATAATGTGCAATCTATAAGCAATTACACGTGTTACCATTAGGTTCTATATTCATCTTTAAATATTATGAAATAGTTCTATATCTTACCTCAGTTTCTATCCAATACGGTTTCAATAATTCTACAGTATTGACAAAGAACGACAGAATCTTCTGTGGTCCAACATTATTATCCCGTGCAATTTGGAGAGTCGCCAGCTCGGTGGAATTAGGTCGGCCCGAGACACTTCTCAAATAGATAGGGGTTATGTTTGCGAACCGCCGTTGTTTATAGGGGCTTTTTGAAGGGGAAATCTATTGGTTTGCTTGTTTGAATTTGGTTGTCGATACTTTTTTACTTTCCGTTACAGTAGTAGTATCTTCCATTAGTGTATCTTTAGGTACTTTTAATATATTATTTATTTGTGAATACTTTATTTAGAGTTTTTTCATTTAACCTCGTAGCTCCTGTAGTTTGGCTAACTAAGGTGTTCTGGTGTGAAGTAACGGTCGATGCGATCAGACTTTGGATAGGTGACCATAAGCAAAACTATCTATATACCTATAACTCATTTAACTGTAGGTCCTGGCTGTAAGTTTTAGTAAAAGCAGCCCTTCTTCACGAAGGGCGGCTTGAAATCTCTCCACACCAGAGCATGGCCACTAACGAAAAACTTCTTGTTTGCGCCAATTAAACCATCATAATAATAGTTTTAATGTTAAACAAAGACAAGAGAAAAAATATTACAAAGATAAGATGATAAAATATACCACAAAATGTAAGTTAAACATAAACATAATAAATAAATAAAATCAGAAACTGTATTTAAGAATTAAAATATTTTTTTTGTAATATTAAACCAACATATTTTACACAGTATTTTTTAACGTACATTTTGAAAACAGTAAAGTACACGTCTTCATCTTAAACTTATTAAGAATTGCGAAAAACCAGTACACGTGTAACATTCCAACAAAATGATAACAAGATAATCAAGCTACGTTGATAACAAATGCTTCGCTTATTTAGCAAGTAAAAAACTACTTGACAAGTACTTACGTGAATCTATGATCTCCACACTCGTGTGTATCATCATCAGCAGCACCCACACCACTAAACTCACGCACACATGCCTCCCCATCGTGCATACACGGTGTCCGCACGCACACTACCACATCTCTTTGTATGTGAGTGTTGGAACACATTGATTTGAACTTCACTTACTGTTTCTGATCTACACTGTGGCTTTTGTTCACTTGATTTGATTTAAAACTTCACTTTGTGCGTTGTTTTGCATAGTGTTATGTTGTTTTTGTTTATTTTTATTTACGTGTCTGCTTTATCTTAGTTAAAATAAGCACATTTTTTCTTTTGTTTTGTGTTAGTTAATGATTCTTTTTAAAAGGTTAATCAGAAATTGTACTGGATCGTAATTACTTCTAAGTCGATATTTTGAACGTAATTTCCGAGAGTTTTCAATGTTTCTTGGATACGTTCCAGTTTTCTTCTATATTTAATTTTTCTCCGGTCTCGAAGCCTGGAACAAAAATATGAAATAAAGTAAATATGAGACACTCTAAGAGCGATAAGATTAATTCCTTCCCACTCAGTGTAAGTTAATATTAGAGGATGATTATTTTTGCTATTCTTAAAAATGCGCGAAGTATTTTTAAGACGAAAATAACGGAAGCCTTGTAAGCAAAGATATTAATTAAAACTTCTTACGTTACGATTCTATTTTCTATACTATTCTTAGTATGTACTAATTTCGTGCTAATAACGATATTTTTGTACGAAGATTTTTTAGAATACCTAGTTAAAAATTTGTAAGATACCTATTCAGTGTTAATACATTTTGGAGATTACATACAATTATCTTTATAATTATACATGGATAGAAGAAGTAATTTTTTTTTTTTTGACACTTTCACACACAGCTGGTTAGCCCCATACTGAACCATTTCTAGCTCGTATTATGGTTGCTAACACAACTGATATACTACATATACATACATACATATTATATATAAATACGTATTTAACACCCAAACCCACAGTCAACAAATTTAGTTAAGCACAAAGATGTTTACCGGGCCGGGAATCGAACCCGGAACCTTCTGATTAGCAGACCGGCATGGTAACCTTTACGCCACTTAATATTTTACTTACACTTAATTAAAAACTATACAAAAATTAAAAATCTAAATGACATATAATATCTGAGTGTGTGTCCGCGGGTATGGACCTAACATAATATTTAGCCCTTCTTATTTCGTTTTACTAAATCTACAAGTAGTAAACAATTTAGATTAGCTTTCGATAAAAGACTATGGCTAATCCAAAATCTTGCTCACTACCGCAGGCCATTTAAGCATAACATGCTGGCAGCATTACCTCGTTGAATGGCACTGCTGATACGTTGTGTCTAAAAAATAAAAAATGAAAAGAAATTCGAAAGGTGTATTAAAATTCTATTACTTGACAAGACACTGTACACGGTCAAAGAGTATTTGGAGAATGACTATAGTCACTTGGCTTTTGGAGATGGTCCTGTGTCTGTACACGCCAAATGATTTCACTAGCTTGTTTTTAATCTTATATAATTTTTATTTATCATAATTTTTTTCGCCCCTATACAGCGCCTATCTTTAAGTTTAATGTTATTTTTTGACGAATTGTTACAATGTACACATTTACGCGCTTACAGTATGTAAGCGCCACCATGTTATTATTGTTTCAATAAATCGATCTATCTATCTATCTATACCCCTGCGTGTACAAGCGTAGCTTCGATCTGGTGCTTCGATATACGAGTAGGTTTATTAAAACATCCGCAATCATAAAATTACGTAAAATTTAATTTAGAAGCTGGTTTCTCAACTGGCAATTTTTAGGCAATTATAACTATCACTTCTTTTTTTTACTCATTAATGGGCTTGCGCTTGATCGCAATTCATCTAATGGTAAGCAATATTGCGATCTAAGGCTGAGCGCGCTTGCCCATAAGAAGAAGAACCCGGTTCACTCTTGCCTTGGAAACCGCTAGATTATAGTTATCGGGGAACAGGGAGCTTGGCAAAGAAATTAATATCAGTAAACAAATATATTCGGTAAACAGCTTCCCCTAACATATTTAAAAGTATAGTGTTAAAGAATTTGTCAATGAATAAATTATTAATAATTGATAAACATAAATAAATTTATTTTAAAATGACTTGTAAAAATGTATTTATCAATAAATGAACTATATTTATATCTGTTATCATCATCATAATTAGCTCAGATCAAACTTGTACCTAAGAATTGAAGAGACTTCGTTAAATACTCACTTTTTCGGCTCATGCACCAAATCCTATCGCCCGTACATTACGTTATTTTCCTTCAACCAAAATGTAATAACATCATTTTGAATATGGAAGCTCAACTGACATACACGTCAGTTCCGCTGTTAAAATACTCCCCCTCCCCGGAACCTCACTTCCGCTACCTTGAATTCCTTAATTAACTGATTAAATTAACCCTCGACCGAGGAGAACACTTTTATGGAGGGTTCATATTCATATACAAGCATGAAGCTTATAGTCATGATTAGTCATGATTATATTTTCTTTATCTAACCTATATTGTCCCACTGTTGGGCAAAGGTCTCCACCAATCCCCACGTTTTCCCGTCCTGCGCCAGTTCATTCCAGTTGGTGTGGAAGTCCACCAACTCCTTGCACCATCATTATAATTAGGTGCGTTTTTTTTATTATAAAAAATAATATTAGTTACGTACGTACAACATGTTCTAAATATAAAAGTCATGAAACTTCTGGAAATTCTAAATTTAAATTTCACGCGATTTTAAGTGGTGCAAAATGGTTAGAAATTGTTTTTACTAAATCTTCTTTTATATAAAATTTCCATGACACAATGTTAGTACCGTACGCCTCCGAAACGGTTTGACCGATTTTTACCAAATTTTATATTATGTGTATTCAGCAGGTCTGAGAATCGGCTACTATCTCAACATCTTTGTGCTGAACTAAATTTATCGGTCTGGGTGTTAAACATGTATCTATATAAAATATATATGTATATCAGTTGTGTTAGCAACCATAATACGAACTAGAAATGGCTCAGTATGGGGTTAACCAGACGTGTGTGAAATGTGTCCAAAATAAATTTGCATAAGTAGGAAAGAAGGTTTAATATATAAATTATTATTATTGAAAGCAAAACCAAAGGTGTAGTTTAAACTCAGCTTATGCTAAGCTATGCAATATGAAAAGCTGAAAATGTCAAATTAAATGACTTATGACTATCTACCGCATAATATGTCTATGGCTGGAGAATGTAAAATTGAGTTTTTAACTATAATGGAATGTGCGGAGTTTGAAACGATATGGCTGGATGTGGTCGAGAGGAGGTTTTTCACCTTAATAAGTTTGTTAAGGGGTTGGATGGTGAAAAGTCTTGTGCTGTTCATACATTGATTCATTAATTAAGTTATTTTTTTATTTATTTAGTAAAATACATAAAAAAATTGGCTAAGTGTGAGTTGGGTTCGTGCAAAAATGGAACCGTACGATCATCTTGAATAATTGCAAATAAAAAACTTTTTGTATGGTATACCTATAATACCTACTATTAACTTTATTTTCATTTAATTATTTATTGACGAATATCCGAAGACGTGTGTCAGTCATCCTTTAACCCCTTAGCCAGCGTGGGGGATTATGGCCAATTTTTTTTAATCTAAATAGTTCAGCACTTGACCACAATTCACCTGATGGTAAGTGATATTGAGGTCTACGGTAGATTACCTAGAAGGAACCGGTTCATTCTCGCCTTGAAAATCGCTAGATTACAGTCATAGGGGAACAGGGAATTCGGCAAGGAGTTCCCATATCTTATTCAATTTGAGTTTTCATATCTTTCTTAGTGGAAGAAGGCTCTGAGTCTGGGACTGCATTGGGAACGTATAGTGGGCTGCTTATTGCGTGATAATTATATTTACAAAAATAATATACATCTAAATATTCTGTGAAAATTTTAAGTACGAGTAAGTACTTGTTATAGCTGACTATAGTTATAGCTAGCTAATGAATATTCAACAAAAAACCACGAAGAAAACACGTTTATTGTATTAATCCTTAATATTCATTTTTTTATGTATTTGTTGTTATAGCGGCACGAGAAATACATAATTTGTGAACAAATCAACTTTCTAGCTATCACCGTTTCTGAGATACAGCCTGGTTACAGACAGACAGACAGCGGAGGCTTAGTAGTAGGGTCCCGTTTTTACTTTTTAGGTACGGAACCTAAAAAAGTGTTATACATATTAGGCTGATTCAATATATATCCAAATATATTTTTGAGTAAATATTATGTTTAAAAAGCTTCTTTGTTGACAAAAAAAAGCTGCTAAAAATGAGCTTAAAATCTTGGAAATTGAGCTAGCGCATGGGTCTCCAATATGAAATGCATTGAAAAACTTTTTTTCTCTATTTTCATTGTAAATCATCGAATTTCGCTTTTTGTATCTTGTAAGAAATTAAATTTTTTACAAAAAAGGTCCTAAAAGTAAAAAAGAGCGTTTAATTTTTTCTATTAAATAAAACCTTTTTTTTATTACCTGTTTAGTAATTTTATTTAACGATTCTCGTTTCTCAAAGCCCTTTGCATTTTACGGAAAAATGAATAAGATCTTTTGTAGAAAATTAAATTTCCTACAAGATACCAAATAATTAAATTTGAAAAAAGAAAACTTACAAACTGCAATTGTTTTCAAAGTTTTTGCCACATTTAAACCTCATCATCGCTACAAATAACCACCAGCAGTAATTCATAAAGCAAAAAAAGCTCACAAAGATACAACCCCTCCTTTTGCTGGTTAGTGTCAAGTTATCTACTCTTCGTTAAGAGGATGGTACACTGTCAACTGACATTCTTAACATTAAGTGTCACTTACGTCGGGGTGGTCTTCAAACTATTTTGAGAAATCGAAGGATTTGGACCAACCGTACTTCATACTTTTTTGTACAAGCTTATGTAGCCAATCGTATGTCAAGTTACAATCTATGTTTGCATTCGTAAATTTATTTAATTAAGAAGCGTTTAATATTTGCCTAGCTTTCTATTGGAGCTAGTTCTAATGTTATTTTTTTAAATACAGTGTAAATTCGATATAACGACGATGAAAGTACTGTGCATTTTATGGCGTTAGATGAAGAGAATATATCATTGTATGGAATACAAGCTAAACCAACGGAAGCCAATTTTGCTTTAGAGAGTTTGTCGCTAAATCGAGTGACGTTATATGGAGTTTACGCTGTAGTTTAATCATATGTGTCCAATACAGAATTCCACCATGATAGATTTTAAATATTGGGTGGTTGCATTTTTTTAGGGTTCCGTATCTAAAGGTAAAAAAAAACTTGACTCTATTACTAAGCATCCGCTGTCTGTCTGTCTCCAGGCTTTATCCCAGAAAGCGTGATAGCTAGAAAACTGTTATTTTATAAGTTTAGTATTTCTCGTCCATCTATACCAAAAAAAAATCAAAAATTTGAAAAGAAAATATAAAGGGGACTCCCATACAATAGCAAACGTTTTTTTTTTTTATCACACGCTTTATATTAGCTTCACCTGTATGTTTGTGACCGACTTCTTTGGGCGCGATTTTGACCCACTTTAAACAGCCAGATTTCGTTGAAACTTTGCAGATTTATTGAAGACCGATGACAATACACTAATTTGATAAAATTATTACATTTTTTTGTAATTTTGTTTGTAACCGACTTCTTTGGGCGCGATAATTTTGTTTGTATGTTTGTTTGTAACCGACTTCTTTGGGCGCGATTCTGACCCACTTAAAACCGCCAGATAAGCGTTTTTTTTAGTTTTTAACCTACTATTATGTAATTATTTTTATTCAGAATATCTCAGCGAATATTCCGTACCTATGTAAACCAACCTTAACTTAAACAATAGTAATTACGTGTATGAACGCACTGCTTTTAATTAATCCGAGAAGCACATTCCTTCCTCTGTCTCTTTTCACTGACTCATTTCTTTGATGAGACGTTATGACTGCATTTCTGTGTTATTTTACTATCGAAACTACAGTAGTGGCGATTCAGCGGCACACACGACTAAACTAAATTTAAAGAAGCTCCATCTCTTTTCATCTTAGGTGGTCAGAGAGAGACGGCACGTTCTGAACCACAGACAAAACAACTAAAATGACGTCATATTATGTAGAAAATATAGACGACTTTAGAACGCACTCACTTGTGTCACCTCTAAAACTGCCTGCACATTCCATAGTTGACGTGATTTTAGTTGTTTTGTCTGTGGTTCAGAACGTGCCGTCTCTTTCTGGCCATCTAAGATAGACGGGGCTTCTTTAAATTTAGTTTAGTCTTGTGTGCCGCTGAATCGCCACCAGTGTCTCTTTTCACTGACTCATTTGTTTGATGAGACGTTGTGACTGCATTTCTGTGTTATTTTACTATTGAAACTACAGTAGTGGCGATTCAGCGGCACACACGACTAAACTAAATTTAAAGAAGCTCCATCTCTTTTCATCTTAGGTGGTCAGAGAGAGACGGCACGTTCTGAACCACAGACAAAACAACTAAAATGACGTCATATTATGTAGAAAATATAGACGACTTTAGAACGCACTCACTTGTGTCACCTCTAAAACTGCCTGCACATTCCATAGTTGACGTGATTTTAGTTGTTTTGTCTGTGGTTCAGAACGCGCCGTCTCTTTCTGGCCACCTAAGATGAAAAGAGACGGGACTTCTTTAAATTTAGTTTAGTCTTGTGTGCCGCTGAATCGCCACCAGTGTTTCTTATCACTGACTCATATGTTTGATGAGACGTTGTGACTACATTTCTGTGTTATTTTACTATTGAAACTACACTTTTTCACAAATGTTTTAAACTAGCTTTGGTCCGCGATCTTCTTCGTATGAGCTAAGTGGCCAAGCTCTGGTATCGAACAAATTTAGTTCAGCACAAAGATGTTGGCCGCGCCGGGAATCGAACCCGGAACCTTTTGATTGGCAGTCCGGCATGGTAACCTGTACACCAACGAGGTCGTCATAGTTTCAAATTTTTAAACAGAGTTGAATACGGTTTACATTAACATAAGTATGCGTTGTTTTATTCTTCTTCGATTCAATATGATTATAGATTTAGTGTTGCATACAAACACAGCAAAAAAAATGCCATGAGTTTACTATATATACTATTGTGTCTATAACAATATACTACGTCAGAATAAATATTTCAATTCAAGTCAACCTTACCACTGCATCTTAAGGTTGAGTTTCGACTAGTGCCGTAATAAACATAAGCTATCTTGCTCCGCGATAACAAAGGTGAAAGGTATAAAGGTATTTATTTCTCACAAAAGATAATATTACAAATTATCACTTACGTGAGAACATAATATTTACATTATTTTTTTCATAAAATTAACTACTAGTTGCTCGTAAAATTGTATCACCGTACGCAGTAAGCGTTAGAAAATTCAACTGTATAATTGTATTACTTTACTAATAACGCTTTAATTCCACAAACTCAAATAAGACCACACTATTACCTGTGGTCTTATTTTCCTTGCCGTTTTTAGAGACATCACCACCTAGTACATTTTTGATCAAAGAAACTGACATTATAAATCCAAAGTTTCTTCTGTATGTATGTTTGTTACTTCTTTACGCTCAAATGGCTGAACTGATTTCAATTAAATTAATGGACAGTATAGCCTTGTGATAAGCGCATAGTATACTTTTAACCTCGGAGTAACGCGAATGACTCAGCGGGGCACAACTAGTTAAAAATAAGTGAAAAAAGTATTCAGCAAAATGTATATTTTATTATCATCCATCAAAACAGATTATCCTAAAGAATAGGCCGAAAAGAACCTTTAAACCCCAACTCCATTTAGCTTAGCCGCGCTTAAACTTGTACACAGTTTTAGTAAAAATCTTAACTTTAACATTGGGGAGCTAAAGTAACATTTCGGGGTGTTTTACACCCCATTGTCAAATAATCAATGGTAATATCAATGTCATATAATATCAATCACTTAATACTTACTCGAATTCGAAATTATGTAAATAAAGGCTCATAGGCAATGACAATCTTTGCAAGGCAAAGTTGCAGAGCCTAGAGCACCGCCGCATTGTTGCCAGTCTGTCGGTCTTCTGTCGGTTGCATTTCGGCGAGTGTGCGACTGAATTACATGAAGTAATTCCCCCCGCCCCTTTCACTATCGGACGAGCAGGGAAACGCCAAGGTGGCATCGGTTTACGGTTGAGGTGCCCAAGGCACGCACTAATCGTTTTGCCTCCACCTTTGTTGTCCGAACCGCCAAACTTTGGAATTCCTTGCCGAATTCCCTGTTCCCCAATGACTACAATCTAGCGATTTTCAAGGCGAGAGTGAACCGGTTCCTTCTAGGTAAGCGCAATGCACCGTAAACCTCATTGTCACTTAACATGAGGTGAGTTGTGGTCAGGCGCTGACCTATTCAGAATAAAAAAAAAACAAATATAATATAACAACTAACTGGTTTGGATGTCGGTCTGGATGTAAAATATGTATGTATATAATTATAATTATGTAGTATATCGGCATATAGCAACTATTATACAAACTAGAAAAGGGCTTAGTCTAGGGCTAACCAGCCGAGTGTGATATTTTTTTTTAAAATGCTAATAACTAATTAATGGTTTATTTGTAAAACTCAATTTTCAGCAAACTTCAAGTTGTGTGATTTTGTTAATCGTAATACCTAATAACAATCGACTAAAAATTAGGTCTAAAATGTCTGGGGTATTTTGACCCCAACCCCTAAAAAAGGTTACAAAAATATTTCATAGTCATTAACCATATTTAATGCTACGCTGAACCTATTCCAGAACACAAAGTTCTGCCCAAGATTTTAGAATCATGAAATACTAAACTTTGAAACCTTCCTTTCAATATTCTTCTTCTTCACCTTTTCCCACTAGATGGGGTCGGCACAGCAAGTTTTTCTCTTCCACACGATCCTACCAGCTGTCATATCCACATATACTCCTCATATGTCATACATGTGTTGCAAGATAATAAATAAACCTAACTACTCCCTTTTCTTCCATATCCTCATTTCAGTCACGAATACTTAGGTCAACCTTTACTTCCGCTACCTCGTAGCTCGTACAACCATATCCGTTCTTTTCCAAGATACACTGTGGGCAATTCGGCATTGTACTACTTCGTGATTAACGAAGCAGATTCAAAAACTTTTAATCCCAAAGACTGACACGATTGAATTCTCAGAGTAGTATGTACTTACAAAAATTGAGCGACATATCGTTTGCGAGTTTTAAGGCGGAACAACGACATCTATTATAATTTTTGGGAAACAGAGTCGACATAATTGATATTATTAAATTATAGCGCTTTAGCTCGGCTAACTAAGGTGATCCGACGTAATCATCTCATACATATTTGAGCGAAGTGCCTGTTCACGCGGCAGTACGTTTTTCACAAAATATAGTCAAGGAAACCTTCCTTTCAATGTCAGTAGTTATACGTAGTTAATATGAAAAGGAAAAAAAACACATAATATTGAAAACCTGTTGGATTTTTGCCGTAAATAGTGTGTTGTTTTTATTTTGACATTATGGCTTACGTGGGAAAACTAGTATCTAAACAAAAAGCGTGACCTTGACCTGAATAAAAAATATTTTTCACTGAAACTCATACTCTGACAGTAGGTCTGAAGTTGCCTGAGGAGCGGGATGAAAGCAATAGGTACATTGCATCCCTAGGGAGAATCGCTTTCAACTAATAGTATAGTAAAATGGTACAGTTAAAAACAGATTTTACTTTCTAAAGAGGTTATTTAAAATTAAAATAACTTATAGCTGAGTATTGATTCAAGAATTTTAATTTTTAATGGCTGAGTTGGCCGGCCACAGAAAAAAAAACAAATAAAATGGCGGGAAGGCGACAATTCGATCTTTATTTATTTTTTCGATTTGATGACTTTTGTTTATATGTATAGCAAAGATTTGTACCTATAAAATGAATTGATCTGATTCTGAGTTTAACGCCTGATTTTATAAGAGAAGAGGCTTTAGCCTCTAAAAAATCAGGCGCAAATTCAAATTCAAAAAACACATAATATTGAAATGAAAGCAATACATTGCATCTCTAGGGAGAATCGCTTTCAACTAATAGTATAGTAAAATGGTACAGTTAAAAACAGATTTTACTTTCTAAACAGGTGATTTAAAATTGAAATAACTTAAAGCTAAGTATTGATTCAAGAATATATTTTTTTAAATAACGTTATTATAATTTAGTTGCAACAATTTCTTTCAAATAACTTATATTTAGGCAAAATATTTACGGTTTTTGCAATGATGAAAATAAAAATTAATGGCTGAATAGTCGGCCTACCTCAGAAAAAAAAACAAAGAAAATGGCGGGAAAGCGACAATTCAATCTTTGTTTATTTTTTCGATTTGATGACTTTTGTTTATACTCGTACTTATAGCAAAGATCTGTACCTATAAAATGAGTTCACCTGATTCTAATATGAATTTAACGCCTGATTTTAGAGAAGAGGCTAAAGCGGCAGCATATAATAAAACAACTAAATGGTTTGGATGTCGGTCTGGATGTAAAATATGTATTTATATAAGGTATGTCTGTATAGTATATCGGTTGTGTTAGCAACTATAATACAAACTAGAAATGGTTTAGAGAGATGATCTGGGGCTAACCAGCCGAGTGTGAGATTGTTAAAAAAAATGTTAATACCTAATGAATGGTTTATTCCTAAAACTCAATTTTAAGCAAACTTCAAGTTGTGTGATTTTGTTAATCGTAATACCTATTAACAATCGACTAAAAATTAGGTCTAAAATGTCTGGGGTATTTTGAACCCCAACCCCTAAAAAAGGCTACAAAAATATTTCATAGTCACTAACCGTCATTAATGCTACACTGAACCTATTCCAGAATACAAAGTTCTGGCCAAGATTTTATAATCATAAAATACTAAACTTTGAAACCTTCCTTTCAAAATTCTTCTTCTTCAACCTTTCCCACTAGGTGGGGTCGGCACAGCAAGTTTTTCCCTTCCACACGATCCTACCAGTTGTCATATCCACATAATTATACTCCTCATATTTATGTCGTACATGTGTTGCAAGATAATAAATAAAGTAAACTTCTCCCTTTTCCTCCATATCCTCATTTCAGTCACGAATTCTTATAGTCTAGTCAACAAGTTCAAAAACGTGTTAAATAGACATAAAGCTCCTAAAAGTATGAGCCATAGCTCATTTGATGCGGAATGACGTCTAGAAAAATGTTTTTTAAGGGATTTTTAACACATAAAAATTGCGACTCTTATTAACAAAATAAGAAAAAAAAAGTATTTAGTTTTTCGTTAATAACTTTTGAAATAATGATATTTAAGGAATTTTGAAAAAAGAACATGAAAGAGGAGAAAATTTCCAATAAAAAAGTCCTAACTTCCGGAACTCTATCTATATAATTATTCATAAAAAAAAAATAACGCTGAAAATAAAGCTCCGTGAGGGCCATACGGCATAGGCGCGTCACCTAAAAAGCCGGTATATCACCTAAAATATATTTTTTTTAATATTAAATATCAATTTAGAAATTTAAAAAATTATAGTGTAATCTAGACACTTGAACGAAAAAAACCTCGGTGAAAAACATTTAAATGTCGATTTTTCAAAAAGTTACACCATTGTTAATTAACTATTTTTTTTCCAATCTCTGTTATTATAAATTACGGTATAAAAGTTTAAATAATTGGTCTAAAAATATTTCGCTTCGTGGAGCTCTTTTTGTTTAGGTACTTAATAAAGTTATGCAAAAAAAATTATAAAAGTTAATTATTTTGGTAATTATTATTTTTTTAAACTACCTAAAAATAAAATTTCTAAGAAATTTTATCAAATTTTTTTTTTATTGGTAATACAGTGTAAACTCTATATAACGACACTGAAGGGACTGAGCATGTTAAGGCGTTATAGAGAGAGGTCGTTAAATGGAGAGAACGTATCATTGTATGGAATACAAGCTAAACCGACTAAAGCCAAATGATTTCGACGCTTTAGAGAGTTTGTCGTTAAATCGAGTGACGTTACATAGAGTTTACACTGTATATTATTATTGCTGTTTTCGCACCTGATATAGGTATTAATTGACATTGGAAAAAACATTTTTACGTCATTTGTTAAGAAATTTTTTATAAACAAATAGACTATTTTGGGATTTAAAAAAAAAAATTATATCATCTTATAGCATAGGTGAAATGATAATGTTTTTTTTTTTTAAATCTTAAAAATTTTTTTATGGTTTGTAATCGTTTTTTTTATATTTCAATTGCTTAAATACTTAGTTAAGAAATTATTTTATTCTTAAAAATCATCTAATATTTTTTTGAATAGAATAACAGAGATTTTTTTTTTATAATTAATTTAATTGTTTATTAACCTAACAATTTGTTATAAACAAATAATATAAACCGTCAAATTTTTTTTGAAAACCACAAAAAAATACAAAAACAATCATATATAACAAAGTTAAGAATTTTTTTTTGTTAAATTTTTTTTCTTTTTTTTTTAAATATGGTTGTTTTTGTAATTTTTTGAAATTTTCGAAAAAAAATATAACGATTAATATAATTTGTTTATAACAAATTGTAAAGTTAATAAACAATTTAATTATTTATAAAAAAAAAATTCGCTGTTATTCTATTCAAAAAAATATTAGATGATTTTTAAGAATAAAATAATTTCTTAACTAATTATTTAAGCAATTGAAATATTAAAAAAAACGATTACAAACCATAAAAAAAATATTTAAGATTTAAAAAAAAAAAACATTATCATTTCACCTATGCTATAAGATGATATAATTTTTTTTTTAAATCCCAAAATAGTCTATTTGTTTATAAAAAATTTCTTAACAAATGACGTAAAAATGTTTTTTCCAATGTCAATTAATACCTATATCAGGTGCGAAAACAGCAATAATAATATATTACCAATAAAAAAAAAATGATAAAATTTCTTAGAAATTTCATTTTTAGGTAGTTTAAAAAAATAATAATTACCAAAATAATTAACTTTTATAATTTTTTTTGCATAACTTTATTAAGTACCTAAACAAAAAGAGCTCCACGAAGCGAAATATTTTTAGACCAATTATTTAAACTTTTATACCGTAATTTATAATAACAGAGATTGGAAAAAAAATAGTTAATTAACAATGGTGTAACTTTTTGAAAAATCGACATTTAAATGTTTTTCACCGAGGTTTTTTTCGTTCAAGTGTCTAGATTACACTATAATTTTTTAAATTTTTTAAATTGATATTTAATATTAAAAAAAATATATTTTAGGTGATATACCGGCTTTTTAGGTGACGCGCCTATGCCGTATGGCCCTCACGGAGCTTTATTTTCAGCGTAAATTTTTTTTTATGAATAATTATATAGATAGAGTTCCGGAAGTTAGGACTTTTTTATTGGAAATTTTCTCCTCTTTCATGTTCTTTTTTCAAAATTCCTTAAATATCATTATTTTAAAAGTTATTAACGAAAAACTAAATACTTTTTTTTTCTTATTTTGTTAATAACAGTCGCATTTTTTTATGTGCTAAAAAACCCTTAAAAAACATTTTTCTAGACGTCATTCCGCATCGAATGAGCTATGGCACATATTTTTAGGAGCTTTATGTCGATTTAACACGTTTTTGAACTTGTTGACTAGACTAAGTAGACTATTAGGTCAACCAACCTTTACTCCCGCTACTTCGTAGCTTCGTACAACCATAACCGTTCTTTTCCAAGATACAATGTGGGCAATTAGGCTGTACTACTTCGTGTTTACCGAAGCAGATTCAAAAACTTTTAATTCCAAAGACTGAGATTTTGTTAAATTATACAGATAGTGTAATTAGAACACAGCGTAAGTACTTACAAAAATTTAGCGACACATCGTTTGCGTGTTTTAAGGCGGAACAACGACATCTATTATAATTTTAGGGAAACAGAGTCGACATAATTGATGTAAATTATAGCGCTTTAGCTCGGCTAACTAAGGTGATCCGACGCGATCATCGACGTTAAGGCGCTAACATACCGAGTTCAGCCACGACACACATATTTGAGCGAAGTGCCTGCGCCCGCGGCAATAGGTTTTTCACAAAATATAGTCAAGGAAACCTTCCTTTCAATGTCAGTAGTTATATTCGTAGTTGATATGAAAAGCAAATTCAAAAAACACATAGCGTAATATTGAAAATCTCTTTGAGATTTGACGTAAGGTATATAGTGTATTGTTTTTATTTTGCCATTAAATTAAAAATAAATAAATAAACAAACTAGTTATAAATATGTATACAAATTATTTATAAATATGTATTTAAATATGTATTTATAAATAATTTGTATGTATGTATATGTAGTATATCAGTTGTGTTAGCAACCATAATACGAGCTAGAAATGGTTCAGTATGGGGCTAACCAGCCTTGTGTGAACGTGTCCTAACATTTATTTATTTTATTTATTTAAAAGTGTATTGTTTTTATTTTGCCATTATGGCTTACGTGGGAAAACTAGTATCTATTTACACGAAACAAACGGTCACACTTACTTAAAAACTATATACTCGTATACTAGTATCTAAACAGCAAGCGTGACCTTGGCCTATAGATTTTAATAAAAAATATTTTTCACCGAAACTCATACTCTGACAGTAGGTCTGAAGTTGCCTGAGGAGCGGGATGAAAGCAATATATTGCATCTCTAGGGAGAATCGCTTTCAACTAATAGTTTAGTAAAATGGTACAGTTAAAAACAGATTTTACTTTCTAAACAGGTGATTTAAAATTGACAAAATAACTTATAGCTAAGTATTGATTCAAGAATATACATTTTTTTAAAAACGTTATTACAAATAAGTTGAAATTACTTATATTTGGACAAAATATTTATGGTTTTTGCAATGATGAAAAATTTTAATTTTAATTTTTAATGGCTCAATTAAGTTGGCCGGCCACAGAAAAAAAAAACAAAGAAAATGGCGGGAAAGCGACAATTTTTTTTTTTACTCTGAATAGGTCAGCGCTTGACCACAATTCACCTGATGGTAAGCGATACTACGGTCTACGGTGGATCGCGCTTACCTAGAAGGAACCAGTTCACTCTCGCCTTGAAAATCGCTAGATTGTAGTCATTGGGGAACAGGGAATTCGGCAAGGAATTCCAAAGTTTGGCGTTCCAATTCTTTTGTTTATACGTATAACAAAGATCTGTATCTATAAAATGTATTAATCTGACTTTGAATTTAACGCCTGTTTTTATAAGAGAAGAGGCTAAAGCGGCAGTGGAAAAGCTTTTACCACTCAAATCAAAACAAAGATACCTAAAATCGTATAGCGATTTTATGGAATGGCGCGCCGAGAAGGTAAGATAAGTAAGAAAATAATTTTCTTCCCGTTATTTTTACTTTTCTTGTATTCGTAATGAAAAGCACAGTGTTTACCTTGGGTTAAGGACTTATTAGAGTCCCTCGAACTATTGGCCCCCTCACTTCGAGACGTCCAACCCAGTTTCGGGACTAAATAAGTTACTTTCATCCCTAGGGTAACAATGTATCTACTATTAAGGCGATCATAAGAGCAAAACCTCGATTTCACAGTTTTTCACCGTACATTGTAAACGATAAAAAATATCGAAAAAATAGCTTGAAGGATTCTTAGAATATTTATTTTTATATTACCAGACTTATGAATAAGATTAGAAATAAAAGTAGTTCAAAATAAAAATAAAATAAGTATCTTGATCCAATATTTGTTTCATATTGATTCTTTATGGTCTTTTCAGCAATTTTTCCTAAGTTTCTCATCATAGGTATAGGACTTATAGTGGAAAAACTGGAAAATCTAGATTTGCCTTTATTTTCGGCTTAAAATATTCACATTCCTAAAGTTGCTCTCTTCTTTCGCTGTTCCAAGACCTTTCAAAGTAAATAAGTGGCCAAGTGCGAACTAGCCTCGCGCATGGAGGGATCCGTACCATTGTTGTATGGGAGGCCCCCTCAAAATAAACTTTATTAAAATTTTATAATTTAATTTGATAGTTTATATACATTTATATATTTTGTGCCAATTCGAAGTATCTAGTAGCTTTTGTTATTGATATAGTTAAAAATACGAACAAAAACACGTTTATTGTATGGGTACCCCCTTATTATTTTATTTGTTTATAATTAGTATTTGTTGTTATAGCGGCACGCGAAATACATCTAGTGAACGTTTCAGCTTTCTAGCTATTACGGTTTCTGAGATACAGTCTGGAGACAGACAGCTGAGTCTTAGTAATAGGGTCCCGTTTTTACCTTTTAGATGCGGAACCCAAAAAGATAATAAAACCATTTGGGTATTCAAATGTCAAGAGAAAAGTTAATGTTGTTTTAGGACCTAAAGTACCTTCAGACTTTTGCTGAAATCTCTTCAGTTTGAGTAACATCTTCAGAGCTATTTGGATAAATAAAGTCCTTATTTGTGTTGGATTATGGATGGTAAACGATTGGCAAGAATATTTTGGAAATAATAGAGTAATATCATGTTTCAAAGGTTTAAAGCAGACAATTATTATAAAAAAAAAACTAATTTAGAATTATAATTAACTTACGGACCCGATATTATTTAGTTTACCGCTTAAAATGGGGTTAGTGTGTTCACATAAAAAAGAACCTTCAACAAAGTATTTAAAAAAATAAAAAATGAACAAAATTGGTAGAGCTGCTTTCAAAGGTGATCAGAAGAAATTAGGGTTTTATAATCATCGCCTTACCACAAAGCATCATCAAGAGGTGTTGACTCTTCGAACGACTGATCAAAGAATCAACCTCCTAATGATGCCTTGTGGAAAGGCAAAACACGTGTTGAGTAAGAATTTCCGAATTGAGATAGGCAACGTTAATATTAGAATTATATGTTTCAGGTTGTTCCGGTGTGTGAGGAGACCAGCCACGCGGAGTGAAACTTCCTTGTGCTAGGAGGGTAGATTAGGGATTAGTTTACTGGTGTGAGTTGTAGTGGAGGTGTGGTGGTCGGTCGGAGGAACACACCTATTTTTTTATTAAATATTTTAATTTTTCCTTTTTTTTAACTCTACTTTTGAAGGCCCCCGGATGATACCTCTCAGGAAACAGAGACTCAGGTAGTGAGTTCCATAGCTTCGCAGTCCTGACAATAAAGGTCGACGCAAAGCGTTCTGTACGAAAGTTTGGAACTTCAACTCTGTATCAGTGTCTCTTCACTGACTCTCTGCTCGTTCTGTAGTAGAACGGAGATGGTGGAATTAAATTATGAAGTTCCAGAGCACACTCCCCAAAATGTATCCGATATAAACCGACAAACCAGCAACCATGCGTAGCAACCATTTCTTTACTTATCTTAATTTGGGTTTCAGATCACAGCGGAAATACACTAAATATTTAATTTTGCCTTCTATTTAAAATTGAATCACTATTCACCACACATAATTATGAATATGTTATATGTAAATGGTTTATCTTTCTTATATATAAAATTTCCATGTCACAGTGTTTGTTACCGTACTCCTCCGAAACGGCTTGATTGATGTTTATCAAATTTTATATGCGTATTCAGTAGGTCTGAGAATCGGCTACTATCTATTTTTCATACCCCTCAGTGAGGCAAAACAACGTTTGCCGGGTCAGCTAGTTTTGTATATATTTATGAAGATTTACCTTTATCACACAACTAAATATTTTTATCAGCCATCTAAAATCCGAACTCCCGTTTTAAAACAAACCGTGCGAACGGATAATGTAAATTAAAAGAATGTTGCGATAAACGTTCCAAATTATTACGCCGGGCTGACTGAGCCCTACATTTTTATTGCAGACATGTGGTAGCCATCTAAAACACATCTATTGCGAGATTATTTAAATTGAGTGACGTCATTTCATAATTACTAATTTTATTCATAGTGCCTGTAGTACGGCAAACTTTTGTTTATACAGTGTCAACTCTATATAACGACACTGAAGGGTATGTGCGAATGGCGTTATAGAAAGTGGTCGTTGAACGAAGAGAATGTATCTTCCAACTGAAGCCAATTGATTTCGACGCTTTAGAGAGTTTTTCGTCAAATCGAGTGACGTCACATGGAGTTTACACTGTAGTTTCGTATCTAAAGATAAAAACGTGACCCCAGTACTAAGCCTCCGCTGTCTGTCTGTCACCGGACTGCATCTCATACACCGTTTTCTCATACATTAATTCTGTTACCGTCATAACAACAAATAGAAAAAGTAAAAAAAAACTATCTATCGAAAATTAAGGATTTTTTTAAATATTAGCACGGAACCCTCTTTTTACTGTGTATAGAACATCTCTTAACCACAATTCTAAGGTAATCATCCAGAATAAGCAGCGGTCGACGCGGTCAAGACTTGATCAACCATGTTGTATCCTTAGCTTAAATATTGTGTCCAATAAAAAAAATTCTATCTATTCTTCTTCTTCTTTTCCGTGTGAGCTAAGTGGCCAAGCTCTCGTGTCTAGAATTTTCAAGCCATCCGAAAGGCCTATGATTTGGCTTTACGACTGCATGTACTAAGACCCGGGATCTAGAATTTATCGTGTCATCCAACCCACGGTAGCGCCCAGATGAAAATGCCACATGAAAAACGACAGTATTGTGTATGGTCACCCATCCAAACACCGTCCGCATCAATCGTTGCTTAGCTTCGATGATCGCATCAGACCACTTTAGCTAGCCGAGCTACAGGCTCTATATTTTCTATTTGTATATCTATCTATTTCTATTCAAAGCAGTCTTTTCCCAAGCTATCATGTCATTTGACTCTGTCATGTTTAATTACAGTGGCGCCGACACTCCTAGCGGTATTATATTTAAATTCATCCAAGATTCTAAGAATACACATTAACTACTTTACGTAGAAACTCTCTATAAATATCGGAATGGTCTGTTTTAGTTTACAAATCCAGGGTAATTTCTGTAAGATAAATATTTGAATTCACTTTTAACTGACTGAGATTCGGTTTCTAAACACGACTGTCATCAGATTTGATTAGCTCTATTTGATTTTCTATTTTCTTCGAGTACTAGTCAAAATGACTGTATTAAAACTTTCGTAAGGCATATTTGAATAATGTTTGTAAAACCAGCTATATCTTACGCAATCTGTCGTAGGCGCAGCAATCATCGCGAGCGTACGTTGGCTGTGTTCTTGCCCTTGAAATGGCACACTGATTGTGCTGAAACATGTCGGGCTAATACGGACAAAAATAACGTAAGTGATAGCCGGTTATACAAACATTAGTCATAATGACTTTGTAGTTGTTTTTTTTTAGTTTTACTAAGTCAAAAGAGTGACATGTCATCTGGGTGCTACCGTGAGACGAGTGTTATGTTAAAAAGTTGGTTCCAAAGGGATCTTAATCTTAGTATAAGCAGTCGTTTAGTCACGCCAGAAGTCCTTGGATGGTTAAAAAATTCTTGATACTAAAGTTTCTACTTAGCACATATGAAGAAAAAAAGTAATTGTTTTATTTGACACTTCCTTTTTAATACACCATTTAAAAATTACGTCATACTAATATTAAGAACAAAGAAAACAGTCACATATAATTTATCATTTGAGAACAAAATCTATGATTTCAAGCGTCACATAAGATTAATTATATTTTCCCCTTTCTCTGCTCTTAAGTTTTCATTACATCATTTAGAAAGTTATCTATTACCCCCTGACATGCCACATTTATCAAACTTCTCTTTATTTATAGCTTCTTCACTCATTACTTTCTTTCTCCCCTTTACATCCTCGTCATTTCACACCGCATCAATCTTTTTAAAATCTATAATTAGAGTAATAATGACTTGAACAATGCGTGGAATATCATTCTCGGCTAGAGAAAGTGCAACGCGTACCAAATCATCTACAGTTTACAAAATGTCACTAACTTCAAAGGGGTTTACATCAAACGGTAGTATAATTAGCCACGCACTTTTATCCCTCCTAAATTATCTTTTGGTTTAAGTTTTCTTTTGTTTGCTTCAGACGCTTCGAAATTCTTGTTCAGTACCGCTCTATCCTTCAGATTTATTGAATCTATTTTAAAGTTGACGACAAAGTTGGATTTAAGTTCTAATATATCCCCTAATGATGCGTTGTTTATAATTCCCTTGACGTGTATTTGTATACAGTTGATGTGTTTTTTTATTGCGTTCTATTTCGGAACATTCCCCCTTGTCCGATTTATGTGTGGAATTAAGTTAAATGAGCGTCCTCTCTGATCTTAGCATATGGTGCTGTCACCTTTTTATACTTTTTATGAGTACCTTGTGATCAGTTAATTCCCAAATGTGAGAAACATAATGCTCGTTAGATTTTCTTAGGAATGTAATTATTGCTAAACTATATGGTTACAGTACAATAAACAGAAAAGCGTAATGGTTATTTTAATTTCTTAAGAATTCAATTTATTATTAAATTCTTAAGAATTTATAAGACATTATTTCTTAATTAAAGTTTTCGATCAACTCGACTTCCAGGGAAACCTTTGCCAGTATAGGTGAAAAAAAAACCTAAATAAAAAGCCCAAGTGCAATTACAGAAACTTATTCAAATGTATAATAATATTTATGTTTTATATATTAAAGATAGCATTTCCATTGTCTATGGTAAAATAAATCTTGATACGCGCGCAACATCTCAGATCACTATAATCATGTGAATTCTAGCCAAGCGTAAGCCCATCCAGTAAAAAAAAAACAAACACAACGTCGATCAAAATCTTTGAACCAATCCTAAAGCAGTAATACCAGTAGCTACGTCCATAAAACTTACTACACAATCTAATAAAGCAACACTAAATTTACCAGATCACAGTTCTCAATGAGCTATTTCAAGTTTTATAAGCTCCTTCAGTGGCACATTGGAGTTAAAAGTAGTCAAATAAACAATCTTTATAGCGGGCAGAATGCTGCGATCGTGATGACCCATAAAGAGCTTCCGGTCGGATTATAAATGTGCTAGGTCTGACACAGAACTTCTGAAAACTGTAAGGTGAAACTCGTTGCAAGGTCTTTGTGAAATTTGATGCAAGAAAAAATAGTTTTTAATTAAACATTTTGGAAATACCCTGCCAGCGTTATTTTATATGTGGTTTAGGAATTAAGTTAATCATAGAGTATGTATTTCACTAGTCAAGCTTAACACGTTCCATGCGAAACCAGGTCGAAAACTCCTGGTTCATATCTCGCTTGTGGTGCGGCTACGAAAAGTATAGACTTCTCTGTCGTGCGAAGAGCGTAACTTCAGATTGGTTCGGTGTAGGAAAGAGATAAATACATATCTGAGATGGGCTATTAAAATAGAATCCAGTGGTGTGCCTATCTTAATACCGGATATTTTATACCTGGTACCGCACTGAACAAATAAAATTTCATCACAGTGCGGGTGCGGGTTGAATACACCTGGTACCCTCGCTCACCTGGTACCGCACCCCGCGCTAGCTTCACACGGTTAGTGTTGTGATCGTAATCGAGTGAGCGCATGCGTCGACAATGACTTCAACATCAGCGAAACGGTGTCGTAAAAGAATAAAACTCCACCAGATTGAAGACAGTGATGATAATTTTAATGACAATGATGATAGTAATAAATCAAAGTATAGATTACTATACGAGTACTATTTACAGTACTTAAAGACCGTAAATTATGTAATAATACAAATAATTATTATATTACATATTATTATCTAAAGAAAGTGTACTCGTAATTATCACCTACTTATTTATTAGCAAATTCAATAAATAGTAATGACGACTTACCCGTTGTTACTATTTATTGAATTTGATAATAAATAGGTAGGTGATAATTACGAGTACACTTTCTTTAGATAATAATATGTACTATAATAATTATTTGTGTTATTACATAATTTACGGTCTTTAAGTACTGTAAATAGTACTCGTATATCAAGCTTTTTAGGTAACAGAGTCGATTTTTGGCCTACTAGCAAATGTAGAAGGGAAACTGTGTTGGATGCTACGAAAAACTTCGAACAATTTCAACAAGTTGTCAAGCTTACAAAAAAGTTTAAAAAAATAACAGAATGTAACGCATGCAAAAGAAACTTCTGTTTGGATTGTTTCAATGAAAAACATTAATAAATATTATTTTTTCTTTTATTTCTTCAATAAAACTTAGGCCCATCGATATCTGTTTTTCCCATCCCTAAAATATGCATAAACATCCTCTTGTTCAGTGCGGCACAGGGTACATAAAACCCTGTATTTTTATTTAAGCTATAGATTCTAAACCAAAGAAGCTGTCCACGTACGCCGTCAGGATCTCTTCAATCAATTCATTAATACTAATACTCAAAGCAAAAAAATATGTTTTTTCTTTTCATGAAGCCAAAAAAAGGTTTAAAGTTTTTTTAACGTTACGGGGTTTTATAAGCCTTGTACCGCCGCAATGGTAGTTTTAGGTCCAGGTGTAATACGCCCGGTACCGCAGGAATAGAAAGAATAGAAAATTTTGTGCCGCTTGGAACGTGTTAAAATGAAAGGGCTTGACTAGTGAAATACATACCCATATTATGGTAGTAATGCAAAATTTTAAACTGCACTTTACCACTTATTTCTGTGGAGGCGGCCGTCTTAGACCGATTTTCGTCAAACATAGCTAAGAACGAATAACACAACTTTCAAAAAAATCATTTAAATGAAAAATTGTTCCTTTTGGGAGATACGATGACAAGTTCAAACACACACACACACACACACTGCTTTTTTAAAATTTATTCTCCATCTCTCTCTTATTTTACACTTACAATTCAAGAATTTAGTGCCGCGGTGCGCCATCTACCAATTTTATTTGAGGACACATTCAAACACGGCTGGTTAGCCCCTTACTGAACCATTTCTAGTTTGTGTTAAGGTTGCTAGCACAACTGATATACTACACATACATACATACATACTTACAATCGATACATATTTCACACCCTGACCGACAGCCAACAAATTTAGTTAAGCTCAAAGATGTTGGCCGTGCCGGGAATCGAGCCCGGAACCTTCTGATTGGCAGTCCGGCATGGTAACCGTTACGACAATGAGATCGTCAAGAAATTTAATCTACATTATGTTTCCCATGTCAAATACTTTTTTTATACTGATCTTTTTCGATTAGGACGAAAAAACTTTTTTTTTCTAACCGTTTTACCCTTTTGTGGCCAAGTACTTGAAAGCAGTCTAGCAAATTATCAACTCTGGCACATACCGTACGCTTGACCTATTTGTGTGACAATTGTCGTAAGTGGGTACCGAAATTATTTACATTAGAAAAGAATTCTTTATCTATTCTTGTCAGTTCACGGCTTGAAGGAATGAGTTGTCAGTCAATATTTTTGTTAAAACTTGTCTTTTAAATTACGTGTCGTTTGTCAGAGTTACTGCTTGGATTTCAGTAAGATTGTTCTTAAAGGCCTTATACAGTTTTAGCTCACGTATTTCGGTTTTAGTAACGGGATTATTTGTTTTAGTTGGGACAGTTTTTGGGCTAAAAAAGGCTAACGGTTTTGCCAACTCAAAACCGTTCATTCAAAATATTGTTAGTTTTTGTTTTGGGGAATGTTCGTGAAGTTTTAAATAATACATCTTTCGTTGTATTGAAATGAATGTACTCGCAACTGAAAAATGACACGTTTTACTTCTAAGCTAAACTTAAAATTGTTTTATAAATTGAGTGATTTTTTAATCGCGTCATATATGCATATTTGAGCGATGTACCTAAACTCCGGTTCAGTATGGAGTTAACCAGCCGTGTAAAAAAAAAAAAAAAAAATACTTCGCTTCTCTTGCTCGCATTCTACTAAGCAAGGGATATTTTCATTATTGACTCGAGTCATATTTAATCTTACATCCTCCCATCCCTATTTCCAATATATAATCCTAGTTGAACAATGTCCCAGTCGCACGGTTGGCAAATTGCAGCACGTCACTAGTCGGCGGCTTGATTAAACCGCCCTTCACACTTGGACCTTTGATGCATTCCGGAGCTGACTACAGACGTATTAATACACACATACTGTATACGATAGCTTCTTGATGTTACCGCTCGGCTAACTAAGGCGATCTGACAAGATCACCGAAGTCAAGCAACTATTGATAAGGTTTGGGTGGATGACCATGAAAACAATATCTGTAGGGTTAAATTTGAGGCTACCGCGGTTAGTACAACGTTAACTGTGATAGTCTGTCTGTTTGTATGTCTGTCACCAGGCTTGTTTAAAAAAAACAGCATGTGTTGCTCGGTGGTATAAACGTCTGCTTTTCAATCCCAGTCCTACACCAATGACTTGTTTTTCAAGTGTGTGGATTTGCACTCGCTTTACGGTTTTATTACTATAATATAAAGATAAATATCATTATATTTATATATATATATCTTTATACTATAGTAGTTTGTAGTATTATTTAATACGAGTGCGAGTAGCACTTGGCAAAAACTTCTTCTTAAACTGAAAATTAAAAAACGGCATAAAACTACGATTTAAATTAAGTATAATAAAAATATCACCAACCCTCATCCCAAAACACATCAGACAAGTAAATTAATGAAGTTATCGTAGAAACAATTAATAACAATAAAGCGCAGTGCTCACTGGCGGAAACCGAACGGGCACCGCTAAATGGATGATTTATGCTTTCCTACGGTCAATGATAATTATTGTGTTCACCCCCTAATGTTTTTATTGCTATGAACAGACTCCTAATTCTGTGTGGTTATATTATGCAGTGAGTAGTATTAGTATGCCTGATTGCCTCGAGAAGCTCGTGGTAGTTGGCCAAGTTGACGGAAAAAGAGCACGAGGTCGCTCTACCCGCTGGTCAGACCTCGTAAAGACGCTCACTGGCCTACCTATTGCCGAAGCTTTTAAGACCGCCGAAGACAGGAAACAGTGGAAGACCATCGTTAACCGAGTGATCGACACTCCGTATTAGACACGACCTTCAGTAATGAAGCTACGACTAAGAAGAGAGATATTATGCAGTGAAGCGAGTGCTGCAATATTTCGGGCATATCGCACGGAAACCAGCGGACAATCTGGAGAAGCTCATTGTCACTGGCAAAATGGTGGGAACAAGATCCAGAGGTGGAAGCCCAACAAGATGGTCCGATCAGGTGGCTGAACACACTGGCTCGAAAGCAAGTGTAGCATCCATGAAGCCGCGGTAAGACATAACTGGCGACACATTGTCCATAAGGTGGCGGGTCGGGGTCATCACGATGCTCAGCACTGAGCTACCGACTACAGGAGGAGGAGGAGGATATTATGCAGTAGATTATCTTTTTTGACTAACTGGTCATGCAATCAGACGAGTCAGCGAAAGTCGAAAGGGATGTATACTTAGTCTGGAATTGATTGAATTTCAAAGTTATTTATTTATATAATCCTAGTACAGCCCACTATACGTTGCCACTGCTGGGACTTGGGGTTTTCTCTCACTAGGAGATAGACAAAGGCCATGATTCACCACGTTGGCCATGTGCGGGTTGGTGAATGACCCACGTCCCAGTGTTGAGCTCTTGCCCGTGGAGTTTTTTCCAGGTAGTTCTATCTTCGGCCAAATCTTTGACCTCCCTATACGACATGATTTTCGCCTTTTTCCTAATTTGGTCTAAATATGATCTTCTAGGTCTTCCTCTTCCTCTCCTGGCTTCTATCTTTCCTTCTAAGATATTTTAAATGAAATTGTCATGTCGTATAAGGTCGCCTACCATCTTTCCTCTTCTGTTGTCTATTGTATTGAATATGGTTCTTGGTTCTTGTACTAGGCAGAGTTTTTCATAAGTTTTCTTCATTTCTTCATTCTCTTTTCGATATTGGTTATGGTCCACAAAATAATGGTGATGATTTTTACGAAATGTATTCCGAAAATGCTGACTGCCACTGAAAATTCGCCTCTAATTTTCCACAACAAAACACATTATCGCGTCAGGAGAGACCGTGTCAGTCGAAATGCAATTCCTGTTCACCGTAATTTCATCAAGCTTCATAATCGGAATAAATATCACTTAACAAAAAGCATTTTCCGGAGCCAAGCTGAATAATTCACTCATGGGACATTAAACTATTTTAAAACCGGAAGTGACGTTAATTTATCTAATTGAATGTTACGGTTTCCGGCGGCGGTTTTGATGGAATAAAATTTATTTTGGCTGTGGTCATATTTTCATATTTTGGTCTGTATATTTATGTGCTAGCTCTAAAAATCATAGTGTCGTATGAGCTAAGTGCCCAAGCATAGTTTTCAGGGGCTTTTGACTAGGAATTGCGTCTTACGCTTAGATTACCAATAAATAAAGAGTGAACCGGTTCCTTCTAGGTAAGCGCAATTCACCGTACACTCCAATACTTATCACTTACCATCAGGTGAATTGTGGTCTAGCGCTGACCTATACAGAGTAAAAAAATAATTATACCTCCTAAAAGCAAGCATGGCTTGGTGGTTAAACGTCTGCTTTTCAAACAGACGGCCCCTGGTTCCATTTGAGCTCTACACCAATGACTTGTTTTTCAAGTTATGTGTGGATTTGCTCTCGCTTTACGGTGAAGGAAAACCTTGTGAGGAAACCGACATGTTTGGACCACAATATCCGAAGACATGTGTCATCCACCAGCCCGCACTTGGCAAGCGTGGTGGATTATGGCCTATATCTTTCTCCTTAAGAGAAAATAGCCCGAGTCCCAGAAGTGGGAACGTATAGTGGGCTGCTTATATTTATACCTAAAAAAAAATACTGCGTAAGTAATGTAGCAAATTATCATACTCACGACTTAAATTTAATTGAATGATAGACTTCTAGCATTTAAATCAAATAACTGAAAAGCTTTTAATCTGAATTTGAAAACATTAGCGTTGATTTTCTAAGAAATTAAAAGTCAACTTGAATTTATAAATCTTTTTAAAAGTCCATTAAAAGGTTGCGAAAAGCTTGTCCGTGGCGAACTGCTTTTAAATTATCCGAAAAACGATTATTAATCTTTTTTTCGCAAAATTTAGACAGATTAATCCTTAGCAAAAAAAAGTACAATTTTGTTTTAAACAGCGAACTAGAATAAACGGAAGAGTAACTCCATACAATTGCCGCTTAGAATTTGTATCCATCTACGCACACAATTATACTGCTATCCCAACTAAACACACACATACAAAGCTCGCACGCGATTAGTCGTGTCAAGGTCACGCGGCGCACGGGTAGCTGTTTTGCCCCGCCCACCGCGGTATTTTACGCGTGGACGGTGGAACCATTTTATCGGCCATGTTACTACTCTATTTATTTTAGTTCGCTGATGAAGAAGCACTTACTTTTTAAGTAATACAGCTGTTTTTGTTTTGACATAATAAATAGTATTTCACACTTCGTGTGAACAATACGAAAATACTTTTGCCCCGACTTTTAATTAATATAAATACGGAACCACGGATCCTACCTAGTTTGTAAATTAACCTTGATCCATTAAGAACAGGAAAACAAGTTAAATCCAAACCAAAACAAGAGAGATTTTAATTTTTTATCAGTACTTTTGTTTTCGGAAAATTAAGAGATGAGAGACTTTCTGATAAGCGGAAGTCCGAACAGAGGTGATGGCAGAATATTGCCTGCTTCAACTGGTCTTCTTTTTCTCCGTACAAATTAAGTGGCCAAGCTCTGGTATCGAGAATTTTCAAGCCGCCCGAAGGTCTCTGACTTGGACGACTGCTTGTACTAAGACTAACAGCCGGGACCTACGATTTAACGTGTCATCCGACCCACGGCAACGCCTAGATGAAAAAGCTACTTTTAAAACGACAAGCATTTTGCAAACGACTGTTGCTTAGCTTCGATGATTGCGTCAGATCACCTTAGTTAGCCGAGCTACAGGAACTTCAACTACTTTTTACATTTTATTGTCTAATTTTAGAAATGTAATTAATAAAAGTGACATTGAATATTAAATAATTACAAAACTATTTTGTATGAAATCTCAATGGTTTGACATTGCAGGTATATTTTTCGAACTAGCTGACCCGCCAAACGTTGTTTGGCCTAAAAACACTATAATTGCTCAGTTATCAAACGGGGTGAAAAATTATAAAATTACTAAAATGGCCATAAGAAATAGAGATTGGTGATTAAAATAAAAAAAATATAATAACAAAAATGTTGCCAAAAAAAAATTAAGGGTGAACAACCCTTATCACTTTGGGTATAAAAATAAATAGTTGCTGATTCTCAGATCACGCATCTCAGAATACGTATATAAAATTTGGTAAAAATCGGTCAAGCCGTTTCGGAGGAGTACGGTAACTAAGATTGTGACATAGATTTTTTTATATAAGAAGAAGAAGATATAATTATTATAATTAACAGCTAAAATGTATCTTTACTTGTCTATTATCTTTATTTAAATCATTATTTAGGTAGGTACTAAATTTTTTGTTAGTATAGTAAAATATGTCATGAACATAAAGTTCATGGTATAAACTATCTCCATGTCAGTTATTCCAGACTGTGCATACTCTTTCTAATGCCAGAGTGTCGCTGACGTGTGATAACGCATCCTGTTGGTCAAATGACTATCTTTTTTTAATTTTTTTTACACATTTCACACACGGCTGGTTAGCCCCACACTGAACCATTTCTAGTTCGTATTATGGTTGCTAACACAACTGATATACTACATATAATTGATTCACTTGTTAAGACAAACACAACATGCACAAATTAATATAAATCTTGGAAAATGAATTAATAATAGTTATATAACAAAAATAGTGAATTATGGCAAACAAAACATACATAAATTTAAAAGTATAACGAGTAATATATATAAAAAAAACATACATATTGTATATAAATACATACATATTTAACACCCAGACCCACAGCCAACAAATTTAGTTAAGCACAAAGATGTTGACCGGGCCGGGAATTGAACCCGGAGCCTTCTGATTAGCAGTCCGGCATGGTAACCTTTACGCTAACGAGGTCGTCAAATATCTATAGTATCTGCATTGTGTCTGGTCCCAGAAAACAGCGAGGGTTCCCAGCCCGTATCCCTCAGACTGTCCAATCAAGCCGGCTTGATCAGATCACCAACGAGACCAGGTCACACGATAGGGGCCCACTTACCTGTCTCAATTTGATACTTCCCGTGGCATGGGTGCCGGCAGCCTCGCGTACTGGCGGAGTTATAGCGTCTATAGTTTCTGAAGGTGCGAAGTACAATTGTTTTTTTTTTCTCTCTACAGCTATGCATTAGACGACCTCGTTGGCGTAAAGGTTACCATGCCGGTCTGCTAATCGGAAGGTTCCGGGTTCGATTCCCGGCCCGGTCAACATCTTTGTGCTTAACTAAATTTGTTGGCTGTGGGTCTGGGTGTTAAATATGTATTTATATATAATATGTATGTATGTATATGTAGTATATCAGTTGTGTTAGCAACCATAATACGAGCTAGAAATGGTTCAGTATAGGGCTAACCAGCCGTGTGTGAATGTGTCCTAATATTTATTTTTTATTTTATGCATTAGACCGGCAGCACGCGTAACACTGGAACTCACGACACTCTGGCTTTAGGTGGAGCATCCTTTGTCTGGAATAACTGGCCTTTAAGGAGGTTGCCGGAACACTGTGCTAAGTGGTTGGCGACAGATTTTTCAACCTGAAGTTGGTTAATAGCTAAGCGAGCACTAGAACAGTTAGTTGCTTTACCACCACGTACATATTGGCAGGACGATAGTTTACACCATGGATTAACATAGGCTACCTTTGATCCCGGATTAACGTGGGTAAAATCGCAAGGTGAAGCTAGTAATTCTACTAATATTATAAATACAAAAGTTTGTGTATGTCTTATGAAATGAAATGAAATAATTTTATTATCGTAGCCACAGGTAATATAAAAACATGGAAAATAATACAAAATGTCCCTTGTACGCTACCGCATATGCGGAGTGCAAAATGTCAATTAATTAGTAAATTTATAAGTTAATTTCCCACTATAATTTACAGCTAGGCAATAATATTTAAAAGACTTGTCAAAAGATTATAAGTATACAATATCAAAAAATGACAATAATAATAATATGTCAAGGTTTTATAAAATGACAAAGTTATGGTATGTGGAGCATGTCCGGTTTGGAATTACTGGCAGTCAATGAGACGGAATAGACTGTAAGGTGCTTTGTGACAGATATTTTAACTTGATTATGGTAGCTAGCGAGGCGGGCATTGGAAAATCTACACATGAACAAAATACATAAGTAATTGTGTTTCTTTAAAATTTATTTCTGTAAATTGTTTGAGTGACGCATTAAAAAATTAGTGTTAAATGAAAAAAAGTAACAAAAATCTTAAAATGTTTGTGGGCTTTTTCCTGAGAACTACAATTTAGTCGTCTTCAAATCTGGAGTCAATAGGTTACTTCTAGGAAAACCTGTTACATCCTAGATACAGTTAAGCTTAACACCAGACAAGCTGTGGTCAAAGGTAAGTGATAAGTGTTTTTTTTTCCTCTTCTTACTGCGACAATTACCAGTTACATCGTACAATGTTGCTAACTGATAATACTACTTTGACGCATCCAGCAGAATACCTACTAAAGTACCTATCACGAAAATAAAAGGTTTCAAAGTGCTTTCAGAGTAAAATAAACAAACCAAGTGCCATTCATAATTAGTGCCACACTGACTCACAAAAGGTTCTCAGATTATTTTCAGGGTTCTTAAAATAACAGGAAAATTAAGGTAATCTTACTTTTTGCACGAAACAAAACGGTCACACTTACTCAACATTGTTTTTTTTTTAAGTAAGTGTGACCGTTTTTATTTCGTGCAAATATATAATATGCATTACGATAACAGTTTACAATCTTACTATTATTACAAATGTGAAAGTCTTAATAAGATATTATTACAAACTTGATATTATAGTTTACAAGAAAGAAAAGTAACGAAAAAATTACTGAAAGGACCATTCTAAGAATATTTGTATTAACATATTTTGTTACCAATTAGAAATACTCGTATGTATGAATTAGAAATAAAACGGTTTAGAAATATCTATTTTATTTTTTCAATTTGATAAATACAATTGGTACCAAAATGATTATAAATATTTTTAGAGTAGTATTTCAATGAAATTTGATACTGATACAGTTTTTTTTTGACACTTTCACACACGTCTGGTTAGCCCCATACTGAACCATTTCTAGCTCGTATTATGGCTGCTAACACAACTGATATACTGCTTATACATTATGTGTGTATGTATGTACATACATAAAGTATGTATTGTACATAATGTAATGAATGACTTGCCAAATGCGACGAGATGTTGTAAGGCCAATAAATTATTTATATTTATTTATTTATCTTTATTTATCATACATAATGTATGTATTATATATAAATACATATTTAACACCCAGACCCACAGCCAACAAATTTAGTTAAGCACAAAGATGTTGACCGGGCCGGGAACCGAACCCGGAACCCTGATTAGCAGACCGGCATGGTAACCTTTACACCAACGAGGTCGTCGGTTTAGATTCTAGATTAACGCATAGTCTACTTTTGAACTTGGAATAACGCGAGTGACACCGCAGGGCGTAGCTAGTGACGATAAGGTCGTTCTGTTCTAAAACCATTTATCAATCTGTCCCTATTTGACCGTGTTATGACGGAGTATGATATATCGCACACATACATCGCTAGGAACAGTTTTAAATTGAAATTGAGACTTATCTTCTGACCCTTTCTTAGTAATACGATTATTAGAAGTTTAGCTGACCGGCGGCTGCTGTCTGCAACCTATAACGACCTCGTTGGCGTAAAGGTTACCATGCCGGTCTGCTAATCAGAAGGTTCCGGGTTCGATTCCCGGCCCGGTCAACATCTTTGTGCTTAACTAAATTTGTTGGCTGTGGGTCTGGGTGTTAAATATGTATTTATATATAACATGTATGTATGTATGTATACGTAGTATATCAGTTGTGTTAGCAACCATAATACGAGCTAGAAATGGTTCAGTATGGGGCTAACCAGCCGTGTGTGAATGTGTCCTAATATTATTATTATTATTTATTTATAAACGATGGTTAGCAATTGCTACCTAATTGATACCAATATTGAATCTGTTTTTTTTTTTACTATTTTTTTTTTATAATATTTGTATGTGTAATTATGGATCATCAGTGTCTGAAATAAAGAGATATTATTATTATTATTATTTTTATGTTTCAGTCTTTCAACTTCTCTCGTTTCCGAGGTATATTTTCTATTTTTGCGGGCTTTTGGCCAAACAAAAGTAGAGTTTAAAGCTATATATCATTTTGGTCAGTCGACAAAAATTTGCGGACTATCCTACAGGTGTTCAAAATGACTGCCTTCTGTATAAGAATGAATGTAAGTTTGTGTATTCCTAGTATCGAATATTAAGTATTTGTATAGGTCCCTAGCTCTCACGCTAGGATATCCTGAGTTTGTGAGAGCTGGTTTCTCTTCTTAGGGGCGTGATAAGAGGGGACATAATTTATGGATGTAGTGACTTATTAGGACGTGATTATTTACTTTATGTGTGTAAGTTAACTAACCTGCCTCTGGTGTCAAGAGTTTTCCAACCACTCTAAAGCCTCTGACTTAATGGCTACTTGTACTATGACTAACAAACGGGACCTACAATTTAACAAGTCACTCAATCTATGGTAGCGTCCAGATAAAAATGTACCATTTTAAATTACATGTTAATTTACGAATTAACGTACCATCGGAACCACACTCGCTCTTAAGTAAAAGATACTTTTTGGTCACCCATCCTAGAATTGATCCTAGTAATTATTGCTTATAATGAATACTTTTAAAAATCGTCAATCCTTTAAAAAAAAAAAACATTTCGGTAGTTGTTTTAATTTGATGTAAAATTCTATATACGACAAATCCCGAATCAACCGAATACAAGGTTTTTATAAGAAAGTAGGTAGTAAAGTAGTTTTTGAGTTTAGTATTATAATACAATTTTAGTGAATCTCCATTAAAAATAGTAAAAACCTATTTTCAAATAAGAATGAAAAGTGACTATAGTTACGAATCTGTGACTGTAGTCAACATTGTAGAAAAACCATTTGAAAAACGAACGAAAGCTAACACAGTCAACATTGGAAAACACGTTTGAAAAACAAATTAAAAATTACCTTGAAAACAAATGAATTGGCGTAATTAGCATCCGTCAACGCTCATAACACATCAAACTCACTAGAAAACTATTTCAAAAATTCACCAGAAACTTCACACTCATTTTCCGACACGAATTCGAATTCCTATTTCAAAAAGTCACATTTCAAAATTTAGAACACGGAAACCGAACACGAAGTTTTGAATGCTCAAATTCGAATTTCGAACACGGTTTATTTGAATTTCGAGCGCGCATTTTTCGAGTTCGGAAGGAGCGCGCGCGCCTCTGCGCTCTTCGGGGCTTAGCAAACGACTAATTGTCAATTTTACGCGCTAAGACGTACAAACGTACGCTAAATATAACGCTGCATAGCAGCTGTGCGCTCTGTCAATGCGATTACCATTCCACAAACTTATTGCTACCGTTCGTTTGAAAAGAGAACTAAATATTTTCAAACAGTTTTTTCGCCGTTCATTCTGATTCCGTATTAGAGGCGCCCTCACTGAATGGCAAAGTTAAGTTGGTAAATCTAGAGTAGGTAAGGTTATGTGCTGAGCGGCGGAATGTCGTGATTTAACTGTGGGTGTTCTAACAATATAATATCTCCTATTTACTATATATACCTATACAGTATATATACTTATACTAATATAATAACTGTTTAGTTTTTAATATGTGACATGTATAAAGCCTGTAATAAATAACTGTTGTAACACTATTGAATAGTAGTATACCATTAGTGTCTAAAGTGGAATTTTCTATTATTTACTTTGACTTAAGGGGAAGAAAAGGCTAAAAATCTTGATTTTACCTTATTTTTTGTTATATATCATAGAAACGGAACCGATTTATAGCGATAAAAAGCGAGTGTCGCTCGGTGGTATAAATTCGCCTGGTTCGAATCCCGGCCCTACACCAATGACTGGTTTTTCAAGTTATGTGTGGATTTGCACTCGCTTTACGGCGAAGGAAAACATTGTGAGGAAACCAACACGCTGGGAGGACTGCAATATCCGAAGATGTGTGTCATTCACCAACCCGCACTTGGCCAGCGTGGTGGATCATGGCCTATTTTTTCCTCGTGAGAGAAGGCCCTGAGTCCCAGCAGTGGAAAGGTATAGTGGCCTGCTTATGCTACGATTTATATCGAAAATACTGAGATAGCCCTTATCAGGAAATACATTTAATTTTACAAAATAAAAAAATATTTATTCCTAATAAAAAAAATGTAATACAACTTATGTTCTTAGCTAATAAAGGGACTTGTATAACAGGATAACATACGAGAAGCTACCAAAAACAACCTCAAAATATATCTATTAGCAAAACTGAGCACGCCTCGTCTTGAGTCGAGAAAATCCCCAAATGTGAAATGGCAAAGTAAGAAATCATTAAACTGACATAAGGGATATATTAGGGACGGGGCACTTATTCTTTATTGGGATGACCATAAATGCGACGTCAGCAATATCGGAAGGGACTGTAGGGCAAGACTCAGTCTTGGTCTTGTTTCTGCTTTGTTATTCAAGACTAAAAACTTTAGACTGAAATGTTTGAATAAAGTTATAATATTAAACCTAATTATAATACTATTTGATACGTTATGTTTAAAAAAATATTGTGATTTGTGGATCATAAGATCAAAACGTGGAATCAAAAAAGTCAGCAATTTTCATACCTAGTTGCATAAGCATATAAGCAGCCCACTATACGTTCCCACTGCTGGGACACGAGGCCTTCTCTCACAAGGAGAGAGATATAGGCCATAATCCACCACACTGGCCAAGTGCGGGTTGGCGGATGACACACGTCTTCGGATATTGTGGTCCTCAAACATGTTGGTTTACCTAGTTATTTCGTGACTTATGTTTCTGATCCAGATCATTTAATAATTAGAACTTATATTCACTTTAAATTGTAAGGCAATGCAGAGTACTATTTTTAAAACTGGCTAGCAATCAGGTTAAAAAATCTGTCGCCAAGTGCCTAACATCAAAAAATAAGTTTTAATTTATGTTTTTTTTTAAACCAGTTTTATCTGTAATTCATAAGTCTGCTTGGTACTAAATTAAGTGTAAATAAATATTCTAACGACAGCCTTCAGCAATTTTTTTCCATATTTTTCTCCGTGTATGATTTATAACAAAAACACAAACATGACTGGTTAATCCCATACTGAACCATTTTTTCTAGTTCGTATTATGGTTGCTAACACAACTGATATACTACATATACATAAATACATATTTTATATAGACACAAATTTAACACCCAGACCGACAGCCAACAAATTTAGTTTAGCACAAAGATGTTGGCCGTACCGGGAATCGAACCCGGAACCTTCTGATTGGCAGTCCGGCATGGCAACCATTACGCTAACGAGGTTGTCAAAAAACTGTAAAATCAAGATTTTATCTACATATATCATCGCCTTAACTGAGACTTAGTCCCTATTATTGATAGCCGTTCTTTTCCCCTCCCTATCCGAACGCAGGTCAAATCCACGCAATTCTGCAAATGGTAAACGATTCATAATAAAACAATAATGTCCCGGTTTTACTGGCCAGATAAGGACACTCGTAGCAGTTTTATTCATAATGTGAATTGTGGCTAATGGCTCAAATTTACAGTATGGGTCAAAGTATATATAATACTAACCAAAGTGACGCTGATTCTTGTGATACTTGACCTGCCATTCAAACACTTACCTATATTATAGTGTACAACAGATATAATCAATTGAAGTACTTTTTATACTACTACTATTTTATGCGGACAGATAGTCTAGTCAACAAGTGCCTTTTTGGTCAACTTTTTTCAGCAGTCTCCGAAAATTATGATTAAGGTGTCATTCGATTCGGAATGGCATCTAGATAGTTTTCGAAAAACAATTCCAAGTTCCGCACATAAAAAAAAAACGTAAAAAAAATAGAATCTTTTAAATTTTTTGACCACACATTATTGTTCATTGATCTGTCCTGTAGGCACCTGAATTTTTTCATTCAAGGTCCGAAGGAGGCGTGGCTTGCGCAAGCCGGAGTACCCGTTTTCGGGCGTATTTTCAACCCTCTGGGGAAATTATAAATAATAGTCCTACAATTCCGAAAGTCAACATTTTTGTTAGGAAATTTCAAATTTGAAAAATCTTTATTAGTTTATGAGATATATGCGAAAAACTAAACCCCTCTTTTTTTAGTTAATTGTTAATAACTTTTGTAATTTTTATTTGCGGAACTTCATTGTTTTTCGAAAACTATCTAGATGCCATTCCGAATCAAATGACACCTCAATCATAATTTTCGGAGACTGCTGAAAAAAGTTGACCAAAAAGGCACTTGTTGACTAGACATTTTCATGGATGTTCATACACAAGACTGTCATTCTAGACTACGAGCGAAGCAGTCAATGCTTTTTTGAGAGACACTTACTCCAGACAAGGCATGCTTTACCGCAATATAAAAAGTCAGTTAAAAGTCCATACTGGTTCAAAACTACTGATGGGCCTAATTGAGGAGGTAACTGAACTGTTTTTCTTGCTATCTGGCAAATTTTAATTTTATGGCAGACTTGAATTGTGTATAATTAAATCTGGCGAATCGCAGATAGAACATTCAGACCTATTACTCAGTCCACAGATAGGAGACCTTTTTGGATTTTAGTGCTTTGTCGATTGGGAGGGAGTGATTTCATTTGAAAGTAAAATCTCAAACGGCTTAAAGTAGTTGGGTTTTAGGTTTGGTTAATTACCAACGTTGATGTTCATCAGTGGTAATTAAGCAAATTAAATGGATATGCTTGAAGCGATGGCAGCTTAGTTTGGCGTGCGGACGCCTTGCCAGCCCGAAGGTCGTGGGTTCATTTCTTGCCAATGAGCTCGAGTTAGGTGAAGAAAAACATCGTGAGAAAAGCTTAAAGCGATGGCAGCTTAGTTAGGCGTGCGGACGCCTTGCCAGCCCGAAGGTCGTGGGTTCATTTCTTGCCAATGAGCTCGAGATTGGTGAAGAAAAACATCGTGAGAAAACTATGGTATGGTGGCAGAGGATTTTTAGTACTAGTAGCTAGTAAGCACACTCATGTTAAAAAATCTGTCGCCAAAGACCTAAATTAAAAGTATTTTCCAACAGCCTTCTTGACTAACAGTATTTCTAAACTAGGCATGTTCCACCATAGGCCAGATTATTGCACCATAGGCTAACTTGTGAGGTTATGCTTACTGCCGATCAAATGTCTAGATGTAATGTGTAAAAACCAAGCGCGTCTTTAAATTTATATATTTTGGCGTCTTTTGAGGTTCTCTGCAGATTCTGCCGCCGCATCAGCCTTAACTCGAGATACCGAAAGATGAGGCGGAGCCAGACTGTCAACCAATTTTCCTATTAATTTTATGACATAAAATTTCAGAATTAAATCTCTTATCTGATACCAGCAGCCAGTCCCGGCTTCGCACGGGCTATATAAATAATCCAAGTTGTAAAAAAAAAAAAATATAGCCTTTGTTACTTGAGGATAATGTAACTTCCCAACGGTGAAAGAATTTTTAAAATCAATGCAGTAGTTTCTGAGCCTATTCGCGTCTAATAAACAAACTTCTCTTATTTATAATATTGGTATAGATGGTATAGACATATTATACTTACTTACTTTTTGCACGAAAGAAAGTAATTTTCTCAATCCAAAGCAATCATTACGCACCAAAGCCAAACAAAATGCTCGTGAAATTACAAAAATATTAACAACTCAAACAAACCCACAAAAACCTGTATTGTCTCAAAGATCAATACGAGAAAACTCATGAATTTCCAACAAAATTACGACAAACTTAAAAATTACAGCCGAACGAAATTAATTTTCATCATTAACCATGCAAATTATAGGGGGGGAAGCTGCAAACGTAACTTGGCATAAAAAAGCTTGGCTGACGTTAAATAAAGAGATTTTAATGGAAATAACAAAAGAAAACCGCAGGAATCGAAACAAAAGCGGCGGAACAAAAGATCTGTGACGAAATTGTGGTCGGCAAAGTGAGAAATACTTAGAAGGTAGGAAACGTGAAGATGTAATTAAAATGGGAATGTTTTCAGGTCAAAGTAAACACAATGTACAACATATACATCGAATTTGACAACTTATTACACGAAAATTACATTTCTGGCTTTTCATTAGACATTTGGTTCCTTATGATCACTTAGATCGTGGGTTCCACCTACGTCTTTCAATTCAGGCTTTAAGTGAAAGAAACCATCGTGAAGAAACCATAGCATGGTGATAGAGCATATAATAGAACTTGTATGGCTGACGAACTAGAAGATTTTTTGTGAAAATTGGACTCAAAAAGCTCAAAACCGGGATGAGTGGAAAGAAGATAGAAAAGCTGTTGCCGTAAGACGGGACCGGCTTAAAATAATAATGGCTACCAACCACACTCAAGATAAAAAATCTTCGCCTAGCACCTTAGATTATAGTTATCGGGAAACAAGGAGTTTGGCAAAGAATTTGACACGTTGAGAGTCAGTAATTCCAGACTAAGCATGCTCCATCTTAGACCAAACTGTCGTTGACTCGTGTGGTTACGTGCCTAGCTGTTGCGCTGTGTAATTGAAAAAATGGGTTTAGCCTCGCTCTGGCAAATTAATAAATATTATTAAGACCAACAAACTAGAATAAATAGAGTAAAAACTTGGCCGATAAAATGGTTCCACTGTCCACGCGTAATATACCGCAGTGGGCGGGGCAAAACAGCTACCCGCGAGGCTAGTATCGGTGGCGTGACCTTGATGCGACCAATCGCGTGCGAGCTTTGTGTGTATTTCGTTGGGATAGCAGTATAATTAATGTGCGTAGATTCAAATTCGAAGCGGCAATTGTATGGAGTTACTCTTCCGTTTATTCTAGTTTGCTGATTAGGACACATTTCACACACGGGTGGTAAGTCCCATACTAAAACATTTCTAGTTTGTATCATGGTTGCTAACACAAGTGATATACTACATATATATACATAAATACTTTATATCGATACATATTTAACATCCAGACCGACAGCTAACAAATTCAGTTCATCACAAAGATTTTGGCTGTGCCGGGAATCTAACCCGGGACCGTTCTGTTGGCAACCATTAGCCAAAGAGGTTGTTCTAAATATGAGCAAGTTCAAAGCTTTTCGAAGTTAAATAATACTTTATTGTTTATCTTAACACAAGCAAGTTAGAATGTGTCAAACAAAGTAATTTCATTTGTTTCAAGCGCCTTCGTTTGTTGCCATTACTTGTTGTAAATTGTTTCCTTAAAATGTATTCATTATCTGTGCGAATGTAATGCACGTATGTTAATTAAACAAATCAGGGTGTTTCCTTAGAGAAATATAGAAATGGGACTGAGAATTTAAAAGGTGTGAGAATGAAACTTGCTATAAAATGGTAGGATTTGTATGTTATTTAGTGTACTTCTGCTGTGATCTTAATATTTCAGATAATATTATTTTCAATAATAATATATTTATTTTCCAAAAACCTTAAGATATGTACATTAATTTTCCCAAAATTGTAAGCTTTTTATTATAAGTTTGTTACATAATTATGTTAGATCCTCTTAGAAATTATTTTATCTACAATGTATTTTCGCATAATAACGCCTGAGTCAATAGATTAAAATAAAAATTTGCGTTGTAAATGTAATTAATAGGTTTTATGAAGAAATTTTTTAGCACATTTCACACACGGCTGGTTAGCCCCGTACTAAACCATTTCTAGTTTGTATTATAGTAGCTAACACATCTGACTACATATACAAACATAATACATATAATTTATTTATTACTAGTTGCACCCCGTGGTTTGACCCGCGTTAATTCGAAGTTAAAAGTAGCTTATGTGTTAGTCGTAAGTCTAACTTATCTTCATAGTAAATCTCATCAAAATCGGTCCAGCCGTTTGAGCGTGAAAGAGTAACATGAACTTTGAAGTTATATGCGTATCCCGCGAGAACCACAATTGCTTTCGGGATGAAAAGTAATCAATATGTTCTTTTAAGTTCTATCTTCACACTCAATTTCATCAAAGTCAGCTCAGCTGGTTGAGCGCGAAGAAGTGATAAACATAGACACATACACACAAGCTTTCGCATTTATTATATTAGTAGAATATATTATAAAAAAATAGGTTCCTGACAATCTTCACGTACAAAAGCCGATTCCAAAACAAAATATTATTTTACAAATATTTCAAACACACGATTCATCGCCGATAAATAATTGACAGTTTATCCGCAGCTCGAACGTTCGATGTGTCACGTTAAAACTAAAAACTAACGTAAATACTCAAATACAGAGTTATTGAGTAAAAGTGTAATGAACTAAAATAATTGACCAAGTGCGAGTTAAGCTCGCACATGAAGGGTTACGTACCATACAACTATGGGAGCCCCCCTTAAATATTATTTTTTCTTATGAAGTTAGATAAGCTTTAATTTGTATTACTGGAATTATTATTATTATTTTTTATAAGGACACATTTTACACCCGGCTGGCTTACTCCATACTGAACCATTTTTAGTTTGTATTATGGTAGTAAGGTAGCTAACACTACTGATATAATACATTTATTATATACATTCATACATATTTTATATAAATACATATTTAACACTCAGACCCACAGCCAATAAATTTAGTAAGCACAAAGATATCGGCCGTGCCGGGAATCGAACTCGAAACCTTTTGATTGGCAGTCCGGCAAGCCCTTATCTTCGCCTTTTTAATAGGAGACAAGGAAGAGGCCATAATCCTTACATTAAATCATACAATATAATAATGGAAAAGTATACTGTGTTTTTCCCATTACTCTGTATGGGGTTTAGAAAATATAGAAAAATATTTTACAATTTCCACTGCATTCAAACCGGTTTACGCGTCCTCAAAGTATGAAAAAGCTATCGTTTTTAGAGAGTTTAAAAACTTCAGTTTTACTCTCGTGAGGTAAAACAAAATACTATCGGGATACAAAGGTAAAATCTGCAGAGCGTTTTAAAGTAAACGATACGTTTTGAATGAAAGTAATCGATATAGCATGGTGGTTTTCTATTGCTCGCCTGGTTAGCCAACTACCCTCAAGTTGATAACCTAGCAGTGTGTTCATGGCGGCCTGCTTCAGACTTGGGTATTCCAGACTAGATAATAATATGTTCTGCCGTAAATTAGAGTTCAGCTGTGGACGAGAACCGCCCAATCAAGATGCACGTGGCAAGAGTTGGAGGAGGCCTTCGTCCAGCGCTGGACGATCCCAGATGACGCGCAAAAAAAAACCAAAAATTTTGACATGTAAAATAAATAAGTTAAATACTAAAATAAATTTGACATAATCTCAGTAACCTGACATGTTTATTTAGACATATTATTTTATAATAAATTTTATATAACAAAAAACTGTCGTGTAATAATACTAATTCTGGGAAATAAAGGCTATTTTTATTTTATTTATTTTATAAATTAGAGTGCTCCTCGTGATTACACTGTACAAATAATTATGTCCAAAAATAAATCAGTGCAAAAGAAAAATGATTGAATTCCTCAAAAACCAATAAATGCGAAATTTTGTGTGTTAGTGTATGTTTGTTGCTTCTTCACGCTAAAACAGTTGAACCAATTTTGATAGGATTTGGTGTGAAGATAGGCCAGACCATGAATTGAAAAGTTTTTTTTTGATACTTATAATATAATAATATTACTGGATCCCGTGGGATGCTCAAATAACTTAAAAATCTATGTCCTTCATACACATAGGCTTATTTTTATCCCAGATTAACTTACTATTTATCCTGGATAAATCTTATATATAAAATTTCCGTGTCACAGTGTTTGTTACCGTACTCCTCCGAAACGGCTTGACTGATTTTTTCCAAATTTTATATGCGTATTCAGTAGGTCTGAGCATCAGCTACTGTATATTTAGAAATAATTATTAAGGCAAAACAACGTTTGCCGGGTCAGCTAGAAAATATATATATATAAATAGATAACGCGGGCAACACCGCAAGGTGCAACTAGTTACCAATAATTGTAATCACTCATACGATAGTTTAACCACGATAATCACAATTTCTGCATCGATCTACAAATTTTAATCATTGGCAAGTCACAGGCGGAGGTAATCAAGGCGTTACCATCTCATTGTTATTACTCGATGCATAGTAAAGCAATCATAGCGCCAATTATGTGCCGCGTTGATTAAACATACCACAGAGCAAACAGGCCAGTTGACACTGCTAATACGGAGACAGATTCCTGTCTCATTTGTGGGTAAATAAACAGAAATATAGTTTACTAGCAACTAGTCTCGGCTTCGCACGGGCCATAAAATAAATAAATCAATAAATCGAAGTAGTAAAGATAAACAAAATGTAGCTTTCGAGATAATGTAGCTTCCCAACGGTGATTTTTTAAATCAGTCCAGTAGTTTTGGAGCTTATTCGCGTCAAACTAACAAACTTTCTTCGCGTCAAACTAACAAACTTTCCTCTTTAAATATTATCTTCTTATATATAAAATTTCCGTGTCACAGTGTTTGTTACCGTACTCCTCCGAAACGGCTTGACCGATTTTTACCAAATTATATATGCGTATTCAGTAGGTCTGAGAATCGGCTACTACATATCTATTTTTAAGGCAAAACAACGTTTGCCGGGTCAGCTAGTAAATATATAATATTGGTATAGATGGTATATACATACATTTACTTTTAACAAACAAAAAATCAAACTTTTCCTCTTTTTGATATTGGTATAGAAGATACTTTATAAGAGAAATAAAAGTAACCCTACTAATATAATAAATGCGAAAGTTTACTATGAAAATAGGACAAACATTGCATTAACACATAGGCATTTTATCCTGGAATGACTTATTTTTTCCCCGGATTAGCAACTGTAGCTCAGCTAGCTAATATGATCTGACGCGATCATCGAAGCTAAACAACGGTCGATGCGGACGGTATTTGGATGGGTGACCATGCACAAGACGTTTTTCAAGTAACATTTTCATCTGAGCGCTACCGTGGATCGGATGACACGTTAAATCAGTTCCTGGTCGTTAGTCTTAGTACATGCAATTGTTAAGCCATGTCGCCCTTCGGGCGGCTTGAAAACTCTCGACACCAGAGCTTGGCCACTTAGCTCAGACGAAGAAGAAGACCTGCATAAATAGCCGACCTTTCTACACACAACAAAGTTTCTCCCCTCGACTGGAACATAAACTCAAACACCAAAAACCAAGATAATGACATAGAAGAAGCAATTAAAACAGCTATGCAACACCATCTAGTAATCGCGACAAATTGCTACAACTAGCCCAGCGTAAATTGTTAGGGCTTGCCACCCATAAACACACAGTGTAGAAATAAGTCAGTAGGTCAAAGTAAATTTTCACTTTTCGAAGTAATTTTTTGAGCCTACATCACAAGTCCCAGTGCAGATGCTGCGAGCCGATACTTTTGTGTAGGTACTGCTGTTTTTAGAACATTTAAATTCAAATGTTAAGGTGCCACACCCAAAAGGTACCAACGGTTCCCTATTAATCTTCGCTATCTACGAGTATACGACTGTCTATCTGTCTGTCTGTGTGACATTAGGCTATAAATCATCTCATGAATTATAAAAGCTAGAGCTACTTATACTAAAAATAAATAAATGATAATATATGTATTTTTGGGTTCCGTAACTAAAAGGTTGCTTAAATCCCAGTTCCCTCTGAACTATAACCTCACTGTCTTTAAGGCGAGAGTGAATCGGTTTCTTCTAGGCAAGCGCGCTCCACCCTAGATCGCTACATCACTTAACATCAGGTGAGTTTCGATCAAGCGCTTGCCTATCCATAATAATAACAAAAAAAGTTAACACGGGACCCTATTACTAAGCCTCGTCTGTCTGTCTGTTACTAGACTGTATCTCAGAAACCATGACAGCTAGAAAGCTTTATAATAAACGTACGTTTTGTCCTCTATAAAGGTAACTATTAAAATTTTTCCTGAATATTTAATTGTATATTATCTTTCAAAATAGATTATAAAATATGTATTTATTTGCTGATGTGAAAGTTTCAGTATTTATTTTTGGTATTTTTGGGTAATGTAAAGGTACGGAACCCTTCATGCGCCAGCCTGATTTAGCCAATTATTATTGAATTATTTACGGTAAAAACAAATATTTACCATCTCGCAGCTAAGTATTTTAAATAAAAATGACAGTAAATTATTTACAACGCTAAAATTGGTAATACGAGTAAATATGCCTTAAACAATGCCATGGTCTACGACATATACGCGCTAAACTAGAAAGTATTTGTTATCCTTACCAAGGTAGCCTACTGTATAAAGCGCACTGTGCACCGATTACGCCGATATCAAGTTATATTGGCTCAGTTGATCCACTTCAACTTATTAACGTTACGACATTTTGATGCAGAGCTGCGTGTCTACTGACACTTCATACACGTATGCTGATTCTAAGAAAACTACGAGATTATATATATCATGGATGACAGGACCAATGACATTATTATTTGAAATCAAACTGTGATCTAATTAATTTAATAATGAATAATGTATGTAATGTGAACTTGACGAGAACGTATTGTATCCTATTATTAATAACCTTAAATTGTAATAAGTAGGGTACGTTATGACGAATAAAAGATATTCTATTGAATTGACTTGAGACTTGTGAAATTAGAGAGGTCCGTTTACGTGTTGGGGCCCGCGATCTACAACCGCGTACCCGCGACTGTCCGGGATGCACCTTCCACCGCCAGCTTTAAGACTAGACTCAGGGTTTGGCTATTAGATAAAACTTTTTATAATATTTAGGTATGGTTATATAAAATTTAAAATTGACATTTGATTCATATCATGTACTATTGTAATGATATTATAATACTAGAATTAGATGTGACAATTGACATTTGATTAATATCATATACTATTGTAATGATATTATATTATTAGAATTAGAATCGAAAATTGACATGCATACGAGTACATATCATACTTTTGTATTGATATCATATTATTTGACTTGTAACTTTGGTATTATCAATAAATGATTTGTATTTGTATTTGAATTCTATTCTAAAAGCTGGCGCTTACCTCAACCAACGTTTAAGTTTGGCAACCCAGCGAGGTAATGCCGCCAGAATTTTAGGCATCTTACCCGCGGACACTAACTTAGGTTTAATTTACTATTTGTCAGGTTTTTTTTATTTTAAATTATTGTTTCGTTATTTTTTTCATGTAAAAGATAATAAATCATTCAAGATTTATTTTGCTCCTTACAACTTGAAAAAACGACAGTCTTGTGCACGGTCACCCATCCCAACACCGTCCGCATCGACCGTTGCTTAGCTTCGATGATCGCATCAGATCACCTTAGCTAGCCGAGCTAAAGGCGCTACACAGTGATGTAACCTCGTATAACAGATGCGCGTGATTCATAGAAAACAACAACATTTACATCGTTCCTTCTGTTTGTAGTCAGTTGATTTACTGTTTACACAGAACATACCTACTGGAACGGAATGGTCATGACTTTATCACAAATATACAGATACTGGGGGCTATTCAGCGGCACACACAACTTAATATATAAATTTTGACTTAGATAAATTTTTGACTTTTGAAATTTAAAGAAGCCCCGTCTCTTTTCATCTTAGGTGGCCAGAAAGAGACGGCACGTTCTGCACCATAGTCAAAACAACTAAAATCACGTCAAATGTAGAAAATATAAGCGACTTTAGAACGCACTCACTTGTATCACCTCTAAAACTGCCTGCACATTTATTTGACGTGATTTTAGTTGTTTTGTCTGTGCTTCAGAACGTGCCGTCTCTTTCTGGCCACCTAAGATGAAAAGAGACGGGGCTTCTTTAAATTTAGTTTAGTCGTGTGTGCCGCTGAATCGCCACCACTAGTCACGCCGGCTATAATCCGGGATAAAACTAGCCTTTGTGTTTATCCAGGGTCAAAACTATTTTATGAATAATAATAATTAAATATCTTGCTTATTGTAATTTACAACTTGGAACGTATTGTATCAAATAAACGCTACTGACATCAGATCACGTCGCATAGCATTTGAAACGGATTGTATTGACGTGGATATTGTACCAGCTTAGTCACTTCGCTGTATACGCTAAGTGGCCTTGATTTGGTGTCGAGAGTTTCCAAGCCACCCGAAGGTGTCTGACTGTTTACTTCTAGGATTATATATTTGTACTACGACTAACAGCCGAGACTGGGACCTACAATTTAACGTGTCATTCGACCCATGGGAGCTGGGCGCTCCCATTAAAATTCCGTCTTTTGAAAGACAGTCTGTGTATAGACACCCATCCAGTGACTTTTTGACAAAGACTTTTTTCACAAATATTAGGACACATTTCACACACGGTAGCTGAGCCCCATACTAACCATTTCTAGTTTGTATTATGGTTGCTAACACATATACTTACAAACTTTTTATCGATCCTTATTTAACACCCAGACCAACAGCTAACAAATTGAATCGAACCCGTGACCCTCTGGTTGGTAGTCTGGCATGGTAACCCTTACGCCAACGAGGTCGTCAAGACACTACTAAAGGAAAAATAACATTTATTATCACAAACTTTCGCCTACATTCTAGGACTTTCCATTAAATCCAACCTTCATACTCCGTGGAAAACCTTTAGTAGTACCTTTTCTTGAAACTTCGTTGGGAGCCTTTGATAGAACAGTTTAAAAGTTCAAGTCCAGGTTAATTTAACTGTAAATGGCTTTCCACGAAACTTTTCATTGCTTGCTCTCAGATAAACAACGCATTCTTTTAGAACCAGAATCAACTTTTTTTATGAGACGTGTGTTTTGTATAAATAAACGTGTATGTATATTATTTATTTTGAACATCACTCAATAAATGTTTAAGAGCTGGGCTCTTGTCCGTGGATTTTTATTCAAATCGAAAAAAAAAAATTCACGATCAAATCCTTGAACTCTTATAATTATAATATGTATTTAAATAATACATATTTTTAATTTTCCATTACCTTTGACTTTCTTCATAACATTTAGATATTAGTATCTCCAAATGATCCCTTCCTACAGCTTTGGTATGTATACATAGATATAAAAATATCGTATATAATAGTCTTGTATAATAGTAAGGAGTATTAGTAATACTATTTTCTTCATAACATATTTCACAAAAAAGGTTTTTTTTACACTTTTCATACACGGCTGGTTAACCCCATACTGAACCGTTTTTGAGTGCGTATTATGGTTGCTAACACAACTGATATACTATATACATATTTAACACCTAGACCGACAGTAAACAATTTTAGTTCAGCACAAAGATGTTGACCGTGCCGGGAATCGAACCCGGAACCTTCTGATTAGCAGTCCGGCATTACGAACATTACGCCAACGAGGTCGTCAATCTGGTATAGCCGTAGGAGCGTGAAAACGTTACAAACATGTGTGTTTGTGACACACACAACACACACACATTTATTAGTTAAATTGTGTACACACACATTCTACTTTTAGGAGTAGTACATAATAGGAAAGTAATATTACTAATTTACGTGATACTTGGATGCTCCATAAATTACATGTATTATTATTACACGTATTACAAAACTTAATATATATAAATCTCGTGTCACATTGTTTGTCCTCAATGGACTCCTTAACCGATTATAATAAAACTCGCACACCATGTGCAGTTCGATCCAACTTGAGAGATAGGATAGTTTAAATCTCAAATTATAGTCGCAATTTTAATTTATTGCTAATTATTGTCTGTTATTATTTGACAGTCACAATTATCTGTTAACTCCAAATGATTCTTACAGATGTCGATACCTTTCGACTGGGTTGAGTAAGTAATCAATAGATGGCGCTGTACCCTTAAGAGATGCAAAACAACGTTTGCCGGGTCAGCTAGTGTATATATATTTACGTATATCTCAATACTCAAATAGACAAATAAAAACAAAATTAGCTCAAAAAGACGACGCACATCTCTAATGCAACGAAAATCACCAAATATACCATTGCGGGCCGCATCAAAATATATCTCAATTTTTATCCCTGTCCAACAAAACAGAAACAATAATTCCGTGCCGCAGAAAAATTGTAAACATTTCCCACATCCGCGAGTTTCCTAAGACCACCGCGCGCGGCGCAGGGGTCGTAAATCACAAAAATCTGAAAGCGGGCCCGAATTAGGCGCCGTTGCATAATACCTACTGCACTGGCGTAAAATGGATGTTACAGCCGTAGTGCGCAATGCAAGTTTGGGACTGTGAGGAATGGTTTTATTGTATTACGGAGAGAGTTTTATTAGGTGGGTAGACCTATATATAGTCATAGAGATACTGTACTGCTTTGCTTTTTAGGGTTCCGTGCCTAAAATATCAAAACGGGAAAACCTATTACTAAGACTCCGCTGTCTGTCTTCAGGCTGTATCTCAGAAATCGTAATAGGTAGAAAGCTAAAACAAAGTTTCACAAGATATGTATTTATGGTGCCGCTATAACAAAAAATACTAAAAATAAAAAATTAAGGGGGGTCCCTATACAATAAACGTGTTTTTTTCGTATTTTTTGCTATATATCAATAACGGTACCTGCTAGATACCTACAATTTTCACACAATATACAAATCTATATAAGCTATCAAATTAAATTATTAAATTTAGTAAAAATAAATATTTAGGGCGGGCTCCCATACAGCAATGGTACGGAACCCTTCATGCGCGAGCCCAACGCGCACTTGGCCAATTATTAAATACGGTTTACTGGAGCAAAATATTACACCAGCTAATTATCCTACTTGTCTCGGCGGATCAATGTCGGAAACTAAAACCACGAAAACTGCTGCAAAAGAATCCGAGCGGAAAAAAATATAAAACGTTCTTTATGTTTCTATAATATTAACGATTATATTTTTGTTCAGTTTTGTCTGTGAAGGGCCGTTCAGACATACTATATATTTGAACTTTAGGATCTACATAATTTATTATACATTAATCAAGAGTGAATAGGTTCCTTGTAGGTGAGCGAGCTTCAGCATAGGCCGCAGCGTTGCTTAACATCAGGCAAGCTGTGGTCAAACGCAAATCTATTTTCAAATAAAAAAAAAAGAAACTATATCACTGAAAACAAGAATGCTGGCTGGTTAACGTACCCAACTCAGCGTGGGAATGCAGCCCCTATTCTTGTCTCTGCCTCACGAACTACACTTATTTTGGGATTAATTTTCAATTTATTTGTAACAAAATGTTCATTTGCTGATTATTTCTAAGTAGCTGAAAATATGTTAAAAATTATGTTCCTTTATTACTCCTCAACGGAGGTGTCATGGACTTTTGAACATTTCCCAACAACCTTCTGAGGGCTTGGCTTAGATTTGGCCAAAGGACTCTTGGATCGCGAAATTTGCCTTGATCTAGATCTTGATCTATTTACTCTGTGGTCTCTGTCTCTGCGATCAAATTTAATTTAAAAAAAAAACATCATAGTGCTCCTACATGTACTATGTTAATACTTAGCTTTGGTAAAACTTGCAAAGAAAAGCTTAGATATATTTTATTGAGAATAGTAAAGCCGGATCAAACATTCGGCAGCCTCCTTGAGAGCCAATCATTCCAGACAAAGCACGCTTCACTTAAGGCAAAAGTGTGACTGACGCGACACGAATGAACTGTATTCCCTGTTCCCAAATGACTACAATCTAGCGATTTTCAAGGCGAGAGTGAACCGGTCGTTCTAGGTAAGCGCGGTCCACCGTAGACCTCAATATCACTTATCTATCACCATCAGGTGAATTGTGGCCAAGCGCTGACTTATTCTGAGTAAAAAAAAACTAACTGTTCAACAGCCTAGTTGTGCTGAATAAATAAATACATTGGCAGGTAATGAACTAGCACTTACAAAATGCATCAAAGTTCGCTCCGGATTCAGTTTCCGTACACATTGCCAAATAGCGCTATCCTCCAAATAAACGTACATAATCAAATAAAACATAAAACAGATGCCGGACATAAAACCTAGTACAGTAGCTAGGCTGAGTTACACTAGGGGCTTGATAAATTTATTAGTCCATTGAAATGTTACATGACCTTTGTATTTTTAGGGGACCCTTTTTTTCGGGACTAGTTTTTTCTAATCATGTTGTCAATGCATTGACAACCGTAATGGTTACCATGCCGTACTGCCAATCAGAAGGTTCCGGGTTCGATTTACAGCTATAATTTTATTTTAATTATCCTGGTGGCCCAAATTATTTCTTTTGTAACTTCTGAATCGTTTTGGGACAATTTTTGTTAAAGTATTATTTTTAGGGCTCATCACAATAAGTGCTCTGTCGTAAAGTCTTATAATACCCAAATCTACTAGCAGTAACATTTTTTTTGTCATTTGAAGTTCAGCAAATTTAAATATAATTGCCAATTTCGATAATATAATTATTATTGGTAAAATATATCTCGTTCGTAGTCGTGTAATTTTTTGAAAAAATACATTTTTTCCCTCGGTAATGACTATGGTTCGAATCTCATAATGAATTGTTCCTTTTGCTATTTGCTATAAACATTATAGTGGCTACACTAGTAAAACAAACAAAACATAGGTAACCAATAACCGGAATCATAATGATAAATTTAAATCAAAGCTTCAGAATCTCCATTCCAGCAAACTCCACTATCAATAAAGGAATCTGTTTACAGTACAGACGGACAAACGTACACAATAAACGTATATATATAGATGAAGGTCTATGGCATTCATTGTTTGGTGTTTCAGTAGTTTAAGATCTGGCAGTAACCGGGTTTAAGGAATCGGTGTCAAAGACTGTTTACATCGTTCTATGTTTCTAATACGATAGTAAAGATTTACCTGGGTTTTCCGATTTTCATGTACTTTACGTATTGAGTCAGTTTGTAATGAAATGTTTGTGGAAATCCATCGTATATGGAAATAAATCATCAGATTTACGAGTATTACAAAAAAAAAAATATTTATCAGATTTTTGTAATAAAAAATATCATATATATATTATGTTTTAATATATACCCCTATTATAATTATCCGGTAATTACTACACATTCAATACTACTCAATATAAATATAATCTGAAATTAATTAAATTAAAAGTATATATAATCTTAAAAACCAGTGCCAGTGGGAAGAGTACCTAAAATGCCAGCCGAGTTGCTTCTTTGTAATTTTTTTAATTATTTTTATATATAGAAACAATTAATATATAGTAAATTTAATTTCATTTTGAAATTTAATGCCCAAAAATATAATATCATATATATTAATTATTTGCTTAATCCTTGTGTTACATAATTATTTTTCCCTTGCAATCCAAAGAGGCAATGCGGCAAGCTTGGTGGGCACATTTGGGTGGATGGCTTAATTTTGTCTTTTAAATTTTAGTTTTGTGCTTAATTCTTAATTAATTAAACATATACAATTAAAACATTCAAATAAGTAATGGTTTAATAGTAAGTGTGCATAACTAGCGACTTTCTTCTTCTCCTTTACCATTTCCCACTAGGTGGGGTCGGCACAGCCTGTTTTTCTCTTCCACGCCACTCTATCAGCCGTCATCTCCACATTCACTCCCTTCTCATTCATATCCTCCTTCACACAATTCGTCCACGTCTTCTTTGGTCTACCTCTCCTTCCGCTACTTCTTACAATCATATCCATACTTCTCCTCTATTAAAGTCATAATTATTTTCTTCTATTGGAGTCATAATTAGCGACTTTATCGCTCAAAATGATCTCTTCCACACAAAAAAAAAAAAAAACATGACAGATGCGCGATAAAATTTGCTACACAAAGTATAAGTAAAAATAAGATTTGTAACCCCACGTTGGTTGGAATTAACGTCAAGATAACGACATGTTTCTACAACGATTCCATCAACAACTTTTATTTCTTTTACAACGCCGTATAGTGGTAACGGGCAATAAAGTTATGTACAGGGTTACTTGGAAACAACTACATGATGCATAGCGTTAATTTTTAGTTTAATTTTTAAATAACAAAGCATACATTTCTCTTGACAACGCAACAAAAATAAATTAATGTATATGAAAGAACTTAGGGTATTATTGTTGTAATCCAATGGTTATCTTACAAATCGATGAAAAGGATCCTAAAGCATAGCATAAGCAGTCTATATCTAGACTATACGTTCCCACTGCTGGGACTCGGGGCCTTCCCTAACGAGGAAAGATATATAGGCCATAATTTATCACGCTGGCAAAGCGCGGGTTGGCGATGACACACGTCTTCGGATATTGTGGTCCTCAAACATGTCGGTTTTCTCACGATGTTTTTCTTGTAGCCAGCCGTATGTGATATATGCCCGAAAAAAACTTATTAAAAAAAGCGTATGGAAAGAAAGAGAATAATAAAATCGCACACTCAATGTCTTTTTTTTATATTTGAATAAGTGTTGCGTTTGACCGCTTGCCTGATGTTAAGCAACGCTGCGGCCTACGTTGAAGCTGCTCACCTAGAAGGAACCTATTCACTCTCGATTTGAAGATCTCAGGATGGTACTTCTCAGAAGCTTCTGGGTTCGATTCCCGGCACGGCAACATTTTTGTGCTTAACTAAATTGTTAATGGTGGCGATTCAGCGGCACACACGACTAAAAAAATTTAAAGAAGCCCCGTCTCTTTTCATCTTAGGTGGCCTGAAAGAAACGGCACGTTCTGAACCACAGACAAAACAACTAAAATCACGTCAAATATGGAAAATGTAGGTAGTTTTAGAGGTGATACAAGTGAGTGCGGGCTAAAGTCGCCTATATTTTCTACATTTGACGTGATTTTAGTTGGTTCGACTATGGTGCGGAACGTGTCGTTTCTTTCTGGCCACCTAAGATGAAAAGAGACGGGGCTTCTTTAAATTTAATTTAGTCGTGTGTGCCGCTGAATCGCCACTAATATCTTGGCTGCGTAATACCACAAAGAGCCAGTAACCCAGTAATAATGACGTCCTATAAGTTGGTGGCACGTCGCGTGGACGGCGTCATGCGATACGCTCGTTTGTACGCGCCCTTTACAAGCCGCCGCAAATTCAATCACTATTCATAGCTACGGTATACGTATGTGTAGTATACATACACACTGAATAGTTTAGCCCCAAATATTAATATAAAATAATTGATAAAGGTACTTGAATATTTCTAGCATTCTTTTATTGAGTTAGACGTGTGTGTGTATCATTGGTATCAAACCAAATCAAAACATTTATTGCATCATTTAAATGTTATACAAAATTAAATTATCATAAAACATGAAAATTTACCCTAATCAGGGTGTCGCAATGCTGGTTTGAAGCGAGCTGATTTATTTTTTTCCAGTAAATGGTATACATATATTGTGTCATTAAAATCGTAGTTCGCAAACGCATGAACTGATTTTAATCTGTTTTCTGTTTAAAAAGTGTGTTAGTCGTTTAGTTATGTAAAAAGCCAAGTCAAAGATCTTCAGGTGGCTTGAAAACTCTCGACACCAGAGTTTGGTCACTTAGCTCATACGAAGAATAAGAATGTATGTTTAATGCCAATTGGATCAAGATGACTGCTGCTACAAAATGGCAGTTTACATTGCAGACCAATGTTGCCATTTAATTCCAAAACTACCAGATTCCTCCATGTTCTAGTTTAACCTACAACAACTATAACATTTGCGGCAACATTGATGTTAACGTAACCTGTAACATCTTACTAAGTAGCATTGCAAACTTTAATTAATAATGGGTATAATTTATGATAATTTATTTAAGTATCAGAATTTTTTATAAGTATTTTTTGTTAACTGACCCCGTAAATATAATAAATATATATTTCATTTATCTTTGAGCAAAAATCTCAGAACATATATAGTACCTACTTCATACTGATAAAAATAGCAAAAACTAAACGCTAGAAAGCGAGAACACGAACTGTTCGATATATGAACATTCAGATGGGAGCTTAGTTGACTGTATAAAAAAATGACAATGCAGTGGTGATGCACCGATCCAAACAAGAACACAGATAAGAGGAGGCCAATATATCTACCACTTACCTTCAATGCTTCTAATACCGTTCCAAGAGAGGGCTGGTCGGGTGAGAGTTCTCCTGGGTAAGGTGGGATCTTATCGAATGTAGACACACACACACGCACTGGTTTGTAAATAGTGCATGGCAGCTATTTGCAGAGCTCACGGAGCTTAAGGAACGTCCTTTTTGTGATTTTGAAGAAGATGCGACCTACGGAGGCGCTTGTCGTCGATCCACTCGCTGGCACACATGTGTCAGTTGTCTTTTTCCGCTCTCATCCAGAGTCGAGGGTAGAACAAAAAAAAAGACATCTAGAGCAGTGGCAAATAGTGTTGTACCACCATCAAATCTAATGCAATGTAAGGATCGCACACAAACAATTCTATAAAAAATCTTGCAAATAGAATAAAAGCTTCAAAATAACGTTACGCACATTTTTGTCTCAAATTAGCGAAGCAATAATTATTCATTCGAATCGACTGAACACGCATTTACAGTTGACGACACGACTGACTGTGGCTACTTTGGAAAAAAGTAATAAAACTTTCCAATTGCATATTCGTGTATTCTTTAATATACATATAGAATATAGCATATAGCAAGATAGTCATTCATTCAGCTTCAAATAATTGATTGAATAATAATTTTCGTTATTTTTCACTACGGCAGTTCTTTAGGGCAAGTACATCCAATCCTCAACAATTGACAAATCATTTTCCGTCAATGATTTAATTTTTATTACTAAGAAGGTTGTAACGTTAAAAAAACATATCATTCGAAATTCAAATAGTTCCGATTAGCTAGAAGTGCAAAACTTTTAGTGTGCCCCATGTACTAGGTTGAACAAACAAAAAAAAACTTCATTTTGAACGCACATGTTTCTCACGAAAAAATCGTGTCGTCAACTCTAAACGGATGTCGAGATTCTATTCAATCAAACATTTGTGATGGAAGCGCTCGAAGCCAGCGAGACATGAAACAGCCGGAAAGTTAATTTTTTGAAAGAAATTCTCGTCAAATACCCGTTTTGTATTTTACATTTATAAAATTTTCATTATGATGGAGGAGAATGAATGGGAATTTTCACGGCGATATTGAAATGCTGTGCTAAATTAGAGACATCGAGATTTTTGGAGCGTGAAAAAATGGAAGCATTAATCAGCATTATTTTTTTCTGAAAACTCTAATTTTGTTTACTGTCATTATCATTTTTAATCTCTTGACCTTGTTAATTTAATTAGTAATTAAATTGCTTTGTAATTCCTTTTATTTATGTTTTTATATACCTATTATAATTGGACTATTTATTATTTAATGTAATTTATTTTGACTGTAATATTGTAATTTAATTTAATGTCATTTAAATGTAACTTGCTTTGTAATTGGTCTCGGCCGTAAAGTAATTTTAAAATAAAGAAATAAATAATAAAATTGTACATTTAGTGAATGTGGCATTTTAATATTTGTTTTGTTATTTTTACTAAGTTACTTTAACAACAAGTCTATGTTTCCGATTTAAATGTTCTAGAATATATAAAACCTTCTTCGCATTAATATAATGTCTGAAAGTTTGGTTGTAACTTCTTCTCGTAAAAACGGCTGTGTCGATTTGCCAGAAAATGTGAAGAGGAGATAGCTTGGACTTTGGGTAAACACAGTCTACTTTTGATCCCGGACTAACACAAGATAACCGCAGGACACAACTATTTTAGTTACATAGGAGCTTATATAGAGAATGTTTTAGCGTTGTTCTACGAAATCGTTTTTTTTCGTCTTAATAAAACCGAAGCTCAGCTAAATTTTACTAAATCTAATACCAAATTCGTCACTTTGAGTTTAATAGGTGTTGACAGGCAGATAGTTAACCAAGTGATCTTAAGATATTTATGTATCTTTTAAAGCCAGAACCATAAATTGACCCAGCTATTCAGAAATAAGAACCTACTCTTAACTCATAAGCGTAATAAGTCTTTAGACGCGATTCAATTTCAAACGTCTAACTGCACACAAAGACAAAACTGCTGATTTAGAGTCCGACTGTCCCTATATCAGTTCTAAACGGAATAATTGAATTTACAACTGTTAGTGCTAGCAGTCGCCCGCGGCTTTGCCTGCTGGCAAGCCGCCAGGTGCTAAAACTTTATAATTGAAAGTTCGTCCATTCTATATGGCATATGTGTCTCCCACATGATACTACCAGTGAAGCTAGATATATAGTACTGCAAGATTTATTCATACAGTGTAAACTCCATGTGACGTTACTCGATTTAACGACATACTCTCTAAAGCGTCGAAGTCAATTGGCTTTAGTTGGTTTAGATTATATTCCATACAATGATACATTCTCTCCATTTAACGACCACTCTCCATAACGCCATAACATGAACAGGCCATTCAGTGTCGTTAATAGAGTTTACACTGTATTTGAAACTAGAACAAGAACTTTAAAATATATCATTAAGCATTTAAAAACAAGTTATACTAGACTAAGTACGCTCCACCTTAGTTAGGCCAGAGCATTACTTACAAGTGTGGTTACGCGCATTACTAAAAAGTGCAAATGCAAAACATAAAACATAAAAAAATTGGGTACATAAACTATAAGACTTAAAAAAATTCGGTACAGCACAAGTTTTTCGACCGCTTAAAATATTATTGTCTTAAGTTTGATCTACATACAGACATTAAATATACAAAATAGTTAATCTTATTGATTTGCATCAAACATTTGAAATATGGAAAAATTATCCTCTATGGGTATAACTTAATTAAAACAAAAGCTGTATGTAGTTTTGAACTTTCAAAAAACTAGTAACACAAAAAAGTAGTGCCACAAAATAATGAATGAAAGATGTTGATAAAATGTTCAGATGTTGCAGTTATAAATGGTAGTGTCATTTTAACAGTAGTGCCACGGAACAATGGACGAGATATTTTATTTAGATCTTGTCAGGTATGTGAGATATAGCTACAATATATATGTATGGGCGTATGTATGCAAGATGAGTACAGTACTAAATTCGGTTTCAGACTATCTTTAATTGGAGTCGAAGTTTTGTACTTTATAATCTTAGACCTAATTTGAAGCAAGATAGATAGATTTATTGAAACAATAATAACAACATAGTAGCGCTTACTGACTGTAAGGGCGTATACATGTGTACTTTGTTACAATTCGGCAAAAAGTTACATAAATTAAAAATAGGCGCTGTATAGGGGCGAAAAAAATATGATAAAATTATATTAAAACAAACTAAGTGAAATCATTTGGTGTGTATAGACACAGGACCATCATCTCCAAAAGCCAAGTGACTATAGTCATTTTCCAAAATAATCTTTAACCGTGTTCAGTGTCTTACCGAGGATTAGAATTTTTATGCACTTTTCGACCTAGATATGTAGATATAGAAACAAATATTATTTTTGTAATAGAACTGTAATATTTTATCAGGCTACAAAAGCTTATAGACGTATTTTTTATGTATGTAAACGTTTTTTTTTATTTAATCTATTTTGTGCCACCGTTAGGCAAATGTCTTCCTAACAAACTTGTCAAACAGTCTTTTACTCCATAATGCATTATATATTTACTATGCTTCGTCTTCTCACAATGTTGCCCTTCACCGTAAAGCGAGTGCAAGTCCACACATAACTTGAAAAGGAAGTCATTGGTGTAGGACTGGGATCGAACCAGGGGCCGTCTGATTGAAAAGCAGACGTTATAACCACCGAACCACGCTCGCCTAAATTTGCACTTAACCATCGATTATCGCACGTAATATCGCGCACGAGTGTTAGTTTAATCCATATTTTCGGTAACACCATTAGATTAAATTGAACGAAACGTTTCACTAGCGTTGCAAAAATATTTGTAGACGTAAAGAAATTCAAATTTAACTGAATTTATGCGAACTTAAATGTGTTATTGACTGACTTACACCCACATTTGTGAGTTGAGTTGACTTATAATATTGTTTTCCGTACAGAAACACCTGTTCCATGGACATTTCGTTTGATAGAATGGCCAATTTGAATCTGACAAAATAGTATTTAGCACAAATTTGATTCATGGATTATTAATGCGAAAATCTGTTGTAAATAAAAAAAATGTACTTACTACTAGTAGCGCTTGTAGCTCGGCTAGCTAAGGTGATCTGACGCGATCATCGAAGTTAAGCAACGGTCGATGCGGACAGTGTTTGGATGGGTGTTTATGCACAAGAATGTCGTTTTAAAAGTGGCATTTTCATCTGGGCGCTACCGTGGGTCGGATGTCAGGTTAAATTGTAAGCCCCGGCTGTTAGTCTTAGTACAAGCAGTCGTTAAGCCAAGTCAGAGGCCTTTGGGCGGCTTAAAAACTCTCGATACCAGAGCTTGGCCACTTAGCTCATACGAAATAAATTAATATGAAGTGCATTTTTGTAGCTGTCAATTTGGTTTTAGATCACAGAGGAACTAGGTACATAAGGTGATACGTTAAAAAAAAAACCCTACTACCACGCTATAGTTAGTTTCTTTACGATGATTTTCTTCACCGGAAGTTTGAGCTCATTTGCTGGAATTCAACCCACTCTCTGCGAGACGTACTCGCATAACGACCGCACGTTTGACTGAACTGTCGTCGCTACAAAAGCTTAGGTTAATCTATTCTACCTTTTTTTACGAATCTACGATCAACCCCAGACATGTGGTACCAATATTTAGGAACATGTTTATAATAAATGTATCAGAATTGACATGTTTAGCAAATAAGTTTGTTTCCTCATGTAACAAGTTATCTATTAGGGATACCGAGTTTCACCTGGTTTCAGCCAGATAGCATAGCAGGGGGAAAGATAAATTAATATACATTTTTATTTTCAAAATCAAACTATCCAAGATATATCAATAAAATTTCATCATTGTATACTTATTTTCTCTGTTATCATATTTTCTCCTTTCATTTCACTCTATCTGCCGTCAGTTGCTGATTCGCTCTTTCACACGGAACTTCCACCCCTTTAAATGACAATTAAATATTATTTTCATTTATAATATCACTTCTTTATCAATAAGATATACCGTATAATTAGTGTAAGCAAAGAAAACATTTAATAAATTGATGTCTCGCTTGCATTATCTAATGAGTAGCCAGAGGCAGCGACTTTTCTAAGATTTTTTTAATCGAATTGAGTTACACAAAAAGTCAATAAAATAATATATATTTCATGAGTTTTCAAAAGTTATTAAACGTAAGTTTTTTGTTGAGCTTCTAAATCTTCGTTAAAAATATTTGCGTATAGTCCATTGAAATGTTACATTTTTTAGGCCTAACCTTGCGTTTTTTAGAGGACGGAATTTTATTTTTTTGATGTGTAGGGGGGGTCAGTGTAAAGCTAAAACCAAGTTTGTGGGGTCGCCACCCTTGTCCCACGGCCGCCATCTTGAAAATAGGGGTTGAAACGGTTTTTATGATATATCTCTTAAACTATTTATTTGATAAAAAAAAATTGTTATCATTTTTTGTTGCAAATTAAATTCTCTACAACTTTGGTCCCGTAACTTTTTATCGTAAAACTATAAATAAAAAAGTTATAAGCGAAAATCTTCAGAAATTCGAGAAAAAAAAATATATTTTTCGATATAACTTTTTTTTTAATCATTTTACGAAAAAATAATATCAGACCTTTTTTGTAGATCGTTTTTTGGGAAACAACTTTTATTTACATCATTTTTTCATTAAGTTAATAGCTAAGGTTTTACAGCGCTCCGAAGTGAGTACTATTGTTTAGTACTCTTAACTATACCTATACGAGGGTGAATCAAAAAGTTCTTAGAAGTGCATATATATGAAACCTTTTTGGATCAAGTTCGATATTCAAATTAAAGAGTGTCTATCACACTATATTTATGCAGACTGTCACTTGTTTTTGTCAGTTCGTTCGCATGTAATAATTTTTTTTGTGCAACGAGTTGGTAAAAAGTTTAAATTATGGATAAAAGTGAGTTACGTGCGGTGATAAAATATCTCAGTTTGAAAAAAATGTCTACGAAGGAAATTTTTTTGGACATTCAGCAGACATTAGGGGGCGATGCTGTACCCTATTCTACGGTTGCGTACTGGGTGGCTGAATTTAAAAGAGGTAGATCAAGCTGTAAAGATGACCCGCGTTCTGGGCGGCCTTCAACCTCCGTTACAGAAGAAAATGTCAAAAAGGTTGAGAATCTGGTTTTGGAAGACAGAAGAATGACTATAAAACATATAGCTGAGATCCTAAAGATATCTTTTGGTAGCGTTCAATCCATTTTAATTGATTCAATGGGGTTCAAAAAAGTGTCTGCAAGATGGGTGCCACGAATGTTAACCGACGAAAACAAAAAGCGACGTTTGGAAATTTCCAAGCGTAATCTCGAAATGTTCCAGCGTGATTCGGATAATTTTTGCCGTCGTCTTGTCACCATGGATGAAACGTGGGTCCACCATTTTGATCCTGAAACTAAAAGACAAAGCATGTCTTGGAAACGACCAGAGGATGGTCGTTTCCATCCATTAAGAAATTTCGAGTTGCTCCTACCGCTGGCAAAGTTATGGCCTCTGTGTTCTGGGATAGTGAAGGAATCCTTTTTATTGATTACATGCCAAAAGGCCAGACGATTACTGGACCCTATTATGCAAATTTAATCCCGAAAGTGCGTGAAGCGATTAAAGAAAAACGTCGTGGAAAACTGTCGTTGGGCGTGTTGTTCCTTCAAGATAACGCTCCTGCTCATCGAACGGAAGTTGCGCTCAACGCAATCCGCTGTGCTGGCTTCAATCTCCTTGACCACCCACCATATTCTCCGGACTTAGCCCCAAGTGATTTTCACTTATTTCCAAAATTAAAAGAGGAAATTCGTGGAACAAAATTTCACGATAATGACGCGGTTATAGCTGCCGTAGAGGACTTTTTCGAGAGTCAAGAAAAAAATTTTTTTTTCACAACGAATAAGGAAGTAAGAAACGCGTATCTAAATGCATTGCATTGGAGGGAGATTATGTAGAAAAATAAAATATTATTATTTAAATCTTTGCATTTTTTAATATTGATTCCAAGAATTTTTTGATTCACCCTCGTATTATATGTGTATACTAATAATATATCATCGGTTATTTTTTTTTATTTTTTTTATTTTGTTATCATAACTTTTTTTATTACAAATTTAGCAATTACCTGAGTATTCCCTGTAACGGCCATCAGATTTAAAATTATTTTAAAAATCAATAATTGTTAAATCCTGTTATGGAGTGAGAAAGAGTCAATAATTAATTATTAATAATATTGCTAAATTTGTATTTAAAAAAGTTATAATAACAAAATATAAAATAAAATAAAAATAACTGATGACATATTATTAGTATACACATATAATATAGGTAGAGTTAAGAGTACTTAACAATAGTACTCACTTCGGAGCGCTGTAAAACCTTAGCTATTAACTTAATGAAAAAATGATGTAAATAAAAGTTGTTCCCCAAAAAACGATCTACAAAAAAGGTCTGATATTATTTTTTCGTAAAATGATTAAAAAAAAGTTATATCGAAAAATATATTTTTTTTCTCGAATTTCTGAAGATTTTCGCTTATAACTTTTTATTTATAGTTTTACGATAAAAAGTTACGGGACCAAAGTTGTAGAGAATTTAATTTGCAACAAAAAATGATAACAATTTTTTTTTATCAAATAAATAGTTTAAGAGATATATCATAAAAACCGTTTCAACCCCTATTTTCAAGATGGCGGCCGTGGGACAAGGGTGGCGACCCCACAAACTTGGTTTTAGCTTTACACTGACCCCCCCTACACATCAAAAAAATAAAATTGCGTCCTCTAAAAAACGCAACCCCAAATGTAACTTTTCAATGGACTAGTAAGTGACCAATATTATTTTATTGGTTTTCTGTGAAATTTTTATCGCGAGATAAATTATGTTTCCCGCAGCGGTGCTAAGGGGGCTGGTTGCAGGTGAATTTATTGTTGTTCTGTCGAAGTTTGAATGTGAAATGGCCGGGGTGTTGAATAAAGATGATGGTCGTTCTATATTTTTATCGACCAGTATCAAGGTTGTCTTAGAAAATGTAAGACTTCGACCTAACGCACCGGCCAAACACTTTAAAAGCGAGTACTGATATAAAAAAACATATTTATATTTACTTAAGAAAGGTCTCGTCCAAATTGGGGGCCGTAGAAAGATCATCTGTCTAACTTTCATATTAATACTTGCTGAAAATATAAATTAATATATGTATGTATACATGTTAAATATGTATTAATGAAATTAATTGCCTAAAGGTAATTGGTTACAGCTTTATCTCTATCTTGCTTTGCCCTGCGGTGCTACCCGCGATAATCCGGGATAAAAAGTAGCTTATGCATTAATCCACGGTCTTATCTATCTCCATATCAAATTGCAGTTTAGCTGTTTGAGCGCGAAGAAGTAACAAACATACACACTCATTGACACACGAACTTTGGCATTTATAATATTAGTAAGATTCTTTTTTTTACAGATTTATTTCAACCTTTATTGAGATAATAGTGAAAGCTTTGGATTTCCTTTGATATTCAAAGCTGTTTTTTTTTTTGTTTTTAATAAGATGAAAATATTTTATTTATAACCAACACAGTAATCATATAAAACACTCAACTAAAACTTAACCTACAAAAGTCTAGTAGGATTCTTATTTTACCATCATTATCAAAAAAATATCTAAAAATGTTTCCCAAAACTTTTTCTTTCTATCTTCTTATCTTAATATATATAAATCTCGTGTCACAATGTTTGTCCTCAATGGACTCCTAAACCACTTAACTGATTATAATAAAATTCGCACACCATGTGCAGTTCGATCCAACTTGAGAGAAAGGATAGTTTAAATCTCAAATTATAGTCCCAATTTTAATTTTTTACTAATTATTGTCTGTTGTTATTTGGTAGTCACAATTATCTGTTAACTCCAAATGATTCTAACAGATGTCGATACCTTTCGACTGGGTTGAGTAAGTAATCAATAGATGGCGCTGCTATGGTCAATCTACGAACGTGTCATATAAGCTACACTATCTATTTTTCATACCCCTAAGTGAGGCAAAACAACGTTTACCGGGTCATCTAGTATAGTTATAATGTAAAAATTAAATAAATATTTAAATAATGCAAATTAAAATGTCTTATATAATATTTTTTGTGACACCCTTTCATGTCGTAGACTTGAACTAATTAATTTGGACAAAGTGGTGGTGTATCCTTGGTTTGTAACCAATCACAATCCCCCACTTCATTAGGGCTATTACCCACTGTGTCGAGGGTATTATTTATTCTTCAAGGGCAGTGCACACACGCGATTTGAACCACGCTATTAATATATAGGTATTTTGGTCAAAGATTAATTAGTGGATAGAAAATAATAATAATGTATATATGCTTTAGAAATACTTGTATTATTAAAGGCAAAAATATATTTGATCAATTCTTTAAACACGTAAAATTATAATCTGTAAAAACTTAATGTGTCAACCTAAAGTTATGCATTATTTTATTTTAATTAATCAATTTAAGCAAATAAATTAGTATCTTTGCTTACATTGATTAATTAAAATAAAAAAAACATTATTTTTTTATAAAAAATATATAGATTTATAAAAAAAATTGTAGATAATATTTTTTATAAGACAACTATTTTTTTCCATGTATGATTTATACGTATTACTCTGTTGTTTTTTATTATTATTTGCAACTTGAATAATTGCCTATATTTTTTCTAGACACCTCAAAGACCTGAAAAAAGGGAAAAAAAAACTAAACGACTACTTCTTCAATTTAATACGCCAAACGGTCAGTCAATTCAACATCCATCCGACCGATGGAAGTGCCCAAATGTACAAGCACATCGGTATATGTATAATATGTACTTTTCAATCACCTAACCCAGATTTAATTAAATTCTGTACATTTTGTAATTCTATTCTATCAAAATACTCTTTGCACAGACGCACGCACCGTTCACAAATCAGTCGTTACAGAATCGACACAAAGAAATTCTTTCCCAGTTATTTATTCAGAATTCCTCACTTAAATCCACTCTGTTTATGTTAGGGGACGACTTAAGCTGCGGCAGAGTTGCGCTTCTGTTTTTATTCTTACTCTTTGACTGCAACCAATAAGGCAACGAAGACGTTCTGTCTAGAATTTTATTTAGATAATAAAATAACTGACTCGGCAAACGTTGTTTTGCCTTAAAAATAGATATTAGCCGATTCTCAGTTCAAATCGGTCAAGCCGTTTCGGAGGAGTACGGTAACTAACATTGTGACATGGAAATTTTATATCGGTACTAGCTGACCCGGCAAACGTTGTTTTGCCTCACTTAGGGGTATGAAAAATAGATAGTGTTGCTTATAAGACACGTTCGTAGATTTACCATAGCAGCGCCATCTATTCATTACTTACTCAACCCAGTCGAAAGGTATCGACATATGTTAGAATCATTTGGAGTTAACAGATAATTGTTACTGTCAAATAATAACAGACAATAATTAGCAAAACATTAAAATTGCGACTATAATTTGAGATTTAAACTATCCTATCTCTCAAGTTGGATCGAACTGCACATGGTGTGCGAATTTTATTATAATCGGTTAAGTGGTTTAGGAGTCCATTGAGGACAAACATTGTGACACGAGATTTATATTTATATTAAGATAAGAAGATAAAAAGAAAAAATCTACTACGTAATACATTACATTGAATAATTTTAGTAATAAAGTTTTTTTTAAACATTACAAAGCTTTATACCAGCAGCGTATCTATAATACCACACTCTGGCCCAAAGGAAAGCATGCCAACTCTGGCTCCGAAAAAAAAATGTTCAACGTTGGTACATTATGTTCCAAAGAAATCATAGATATTGGTGGCGATTCAGCGGCACACACGACTAAACTAAATTTAAAGAATCCCCGGTGGCCAGAAAGAGACGGCACGTTCTGAACTACAGACAAAACAACTAAAATCACGTCAAATGTGGAATGTGCAGGCAGTTTTAGAGGTGATACAAGTGAGTGCCGTCTAAAGTCGCCTATATTTTCTACATTTGACGTGATTTTAGTTGTTTTGACCATGCTGCAGAGCGTGCTGTCTCTTTCTGGCCACCTAAGATGAAAAGAGACGGGGCTTCTTTAAATTTAGTTTAGTCATGTGTGCCGCTGAATCGCCAATGGCCCTAACTAAACCTCAAACCACTACGCATTTTACTCATTCGAGATCCCAAACAAAAATCTACCCACCACTTATAAAAAAAAAAAACAAAAGTACGAGAACCAAAATCTGTCACAAACTTCCCAGAACGACAGTTGTCTATTATTACGAAGTTGAGATAGTGTTGTCTTAATCAGCACAAAGCAAAAACTGACGATTGCCAGTTGACAAAAACTGTGAGAAGTTTTAATCACTTCGGTGAAGTAGGCTCTTTAAAGCTGGCGATACGATTTTATCTAAGAGTAGGTATTTATTGAATGAAAATGAAAATGATAATATTTTTTTACCATAAAAACTTATTAACCTATAGTATATCTAGTGGTTGCTTCACTAGGCGGTTGGTCTGTATCGAAGCAACCTTCTCCAGTTACCAATATAACTTATCCTCTAATCAAGACATTGCTAACAATAAGTTACCATTAAATATCGTACATTTATCTTATTTAACTATTTGCTTACGATAAATCTTGATACCAGAACTTGGCCACCTAATTAAAACAATATTATTTTTATTGTTTACTTTAACATTAACTTCGTACCGAAGCGTTACTTGCGCTAATCCGATATAAAAAAAAGTTTTCCAATGTCGTGAAAACCATTATTTTCGGTAGCTACTTAAAACGGACTTGCAATCTGAATTATATTTATTTGATCATATTATTAAGCGTATTGGCTGTTTTTTTTTCAATGTTAAGTTAATATAAACAATGTTTAGTTTATTAGTACTGCAACTCAAATACAATTTTAAGCTGCATTTTAACGCCTTCTTTTAGATCAAATCAAATCATTTTAACCTTATGATTGCTATATAGTATATAGTCATACATGGCTCGTCATCCACAATTTATTCAGTTAAAATTATTATTATTTTTAACAACATCAGAATAATTAAGATCAATAATAAAACTGCACAATTAAAGTAAAAATAAAATTAATGTGAAGAATCTAGTTAATACCATTGAATGTAATTTATATTAAATGTCAATGAGATATTTCGTTATTAACCTTATCACCATGTTCTAGCTGATAACTACTAGGTTTACTACTACGAGTATATTCTATGATTGAAATATTGTTTACAAATTTACAAATTTAGTATTTTTTTTAATTTACTAAGTTAAATATATCGAATTAGAGTCGTAATGTGTAAAGAACCTCATGCAATCTTTAATTAACTTTTTAATAACACGTTGTAGTGTCTATGATCGTGTTCAGTGATTAAGTACTTTTTCTCTGATCAGGTAAATGCCTCATTACGATAGTTTATAACTGGCGGCTGCAGCAGAGAACGCAGCCAATCTGAAGCGATAAAAGAACGCCACGATGTTGCCCCAGTATCTCTTTGTGCCCGTTGCTTTTGAAACCATGGGTTGTTGGGAAACCATGGGGCGTAGAATTAGAGATAGAGATTGGGTGAATACCGCTCCGGATCGTACCTGGTGCAAAGGCTATCCGTAGCTATACGAGCGTTATTACCTTTCTGTCAGGTTCTATCCAGAGTGGCCTTTTAAATTAGTTTTATTAGTGGGTTTGTTATTAGACTGCAAAGCGCAGTTCGCTTCTATCCGCTAACTTCATCTCAAGTGCATCATAATAACTAGATCTATATCATATCAAGCACCTCAAACCCAATATTCCGAGCACGCGCCGAGCTCCCGGATGATGGGTGCTCGGTTTTCAATTATCTCTTGATAGTGCAGCTTAATGAGTTCGGATACACCTTGTATGGAAGACGTTAGCGGAAATAGTGGTTTTGAGAATATACACTCGCTTTGTTAACTTGTGTTTAAACTGTATTGTTAAAATACACTTTGAGTTGTTTTTGTTGGAAGTGAATGTGGCTCGGTGGTACAAACGACTGCTTTTCACTCTCCTGGTTCGATCCCAGCCCTACAGCAATGACTTGTTTTTCAAGTCATGAGTGGATTCGCACTAGCTTTACGGTGAAAAGCATCTTGAGGAAACCGGCATGTTTGAGGACTGCAATATCCGAAAACGTGTGTCGTCCGCCAACCCGCGCTTAGCCAGCGTGGTGGATTATGGCCTATATTTTAATGAGATTTACTATGAAGATAAGTTAGACCACGTAACGTAGACTACTATATCCCGGATTAATTTCTTTTGTCTCAGATTAACGCGGACAAAACCGCGGGGCGTAGCTAGGTAAAAAAATATATAGAAACCAATCCTTCAGTTTCACATTGCACATTCCATTATCAGCTTAGACATTGTTGTAGTAATTCATTAACACACACACACACACTCGTGTGTCACTCACACTTGCACGCTCGCGGTAATTAATGACAGGGCTGGCACGCGCCGCTCTTGTGGTCTCTACTAGGGTTGTCACTCAGAAATCGATTGTGGCTCGATTAACAAAGGTAGATAAAGCAACCTTTGCAGTTAAGCAGAAGTCGTTACGGTCAGTGTTTGGATAGGTAACCATGCAAAAAAACTCTAACTATTTTTTAATAAATTTATATATTACAGACTAACAGATCGTCCCGGCTTCACACGAGCTATAGAATAATCTAAGTTGCAAAGAGAAACACAATATAGCCTATGTTACTCAGGGATAATGTAGCTTCCCAACGGTGAAAGAATTTTTTAAATCGATCACTGGTTTTGAAACCTATTCGCGTCAAACAAACAAAAAATCAAACTATTCATCTGCAAAGCCGGGACGATTTGCTATTTACTTTATATGTGGTAGAAGATTATATTACGTGGCAACCCTACAGTGCAAGGAAAGCCCAGCATAATTAGGGGTGTCACCTTGACGCAATGGGAAGGAAGACATCTCGTTTAGATTAGACAAGTGTAGGAAATAGTGTGGTAGCCCTAGATTACGTTCCAATTAGACAGATTAATGTTTGCCTTACGTTCTAAGGTACAACACTTTGTCAAGAATTAACTAGAGAAGCTTGAAAGATAAGATAAGATAAGCAAGACTCACTGAGAAAAAAATCTAATTATAATTCGGTTAGCTACGCCTTACCATGTTGCCTGCGTTAAGCTGGGATAAAATTCGCGTAAAGGTTGTTGCACATTGGTGGCAATTCAGCGGCACACACGACTAAACTAAATTTAAAGAAGTCCCGTCACTTTTCATCTTAGGTGGCTAGAAAGAGGCGGCACGTTCTGAACCACAGACAAAACAACTAAAATCACGTCAAATATGGAATGTGCCGGCAGTTTTTGAGGTGATACAAGTGAGTGCGCTCTAAAGTCGCCTATATTTTCTACATTTGACGTGATTTTAGTCATTTCGACTATGGTGCAGAACGTGCCGTCTCTTTCTGGCCACCTAAGATGAAAAGAGACGGGACTTCTTTAAATTTAGTTTAGTCGTGTGTGCCGCTGAATTGCCACCATTAGCTTTGTGCTAATCCACGGGAACCAAAATATTTTTGGGATTAAAAGTAGCTTTTTATGCTTTGAGACCGCCATTGAACAGGCTAACTAAAGTCCAAAAACAAGGTATTTATAATAAAATATGCTTATTCAACTAGTTGCAACATAGTATTATTAATCTGCCATTTATTGACTTCAAAAGATGTACTCAACAGTTCTTTAAGGCAAATAAATTTTACTCTATACATGAATATATGAGATTGCCTCTTGCAGTCTTCATTTGTATAGTCAGTCTTAATTTATAGATTAGGAATTTTAACATAGACCATGTATATATTTTTATTTATTATTAATAGATAGTAGTAATCTGACGCGATCATCGGAGCTAAGCAACGGTCGATGCGGACGGTGTTTGAAGAGAGAGAAATTTTCATCTGGGCGCCACCGTGGGTCGAATGCCACGTAAAATTGAAGGTCCCGGCTGTTAGTCTAAGTACAAGCAGTCGTTAAGCCAAGTTAGAGGCCTTCGGGTGGCTTGAAATCTCTCGACTCCAGACCTTGGCCACTTAGCTCATACGAAGAAGAAGAAGAACTTATAATACTCTGACATTTTTGCGTCAGGGGTCAGAGATATTCAATTTGGTATTTTCCTCCAGCAATGTGTTTGACAGATACCCATGTAACCTGTCAGAGTTCTGTTCGGAGCAGGTTTTACACAGAAATATAAAATTCCTTGCATTCCTCCCAGCGGATGACAATAGCAAGTGTTAGTGATAACACATCGAACTACTCAATCTCGTAGTCTGGAAGCCTTCGGTTGATTTAATTTTAATAATAAAAAAAAACAACCGAATTGGAATTATTTATTTTATTTCGTCTGAATAAAAATGCTCTTTGAACTTTAGGTGGTAATACTTTAGATATTATACTCGTACAATCGATCGAAATATTTAAAAAATAATTATGTTAGAAAAAAAGAAATAGAAAATTCCTTGCATTTATTCCAACGGATGACAATAGCAAGTTTTAGTGATAACACATCGAACTACTCAATGTCGTAGTCTGGGAGCGCTTGGTTGATTTTATTTTTTTTAAAGAAAAAAATATGTTAGAAAAAGAAAGAAATAGAAAATTCCTTTCATTCCTCCCAGCGGATGACAATAGCAAGTGTTAGTGATAACTCATCGAACTACTCAATCTCGTAGTTTGGGAGCCCTTGGTTGATTTTATTTTTATTTAAGAAAAAAATATGTTAGAAAAAGAAAGAAATAGAAAATTTCTTCCAGCGGATGACAATAGTAAGTGTAAGTGATAAAACATTGAACTACTCAATCTCATAGTCTGGGAGCCTTTGGTTGATTTTATTTTAAAGAAAAAAATAGTTTGAAAAAGAGAAATATAAAATTCCTTGCATTCCTCCCAGCGGATGACAATGGCAAATGTTAGTGATAACACATCGAACTACTCAATCTCGTAGTCTCGTTATTTTGGAAAAAAATATGTTAGAAAAAGAGAAATAGGAAATTCTTTGCATTTCTTCCAACGGATAACAATTGCGAGTGTAATATTTTATTTTGATTAAAAAAACATAAGATATATAAAATTCACTCTAAGTCCTTTGATTTCCTTCAAACCATTGTTTTAAACTCAATCAGTACCGTAATTTTAATAATTTTTCTTTTTCTTTGCTCTATATGGTCTTTCCAGCTCTGGTGTTGTAAGTTTCTCAAAGTCCTAATATTTATTTAAAACAATTTAAATTTAATTATGTAAAGGACAGTTTTTTATGTGGTCACCTTACTAAATACTGTCCACATCGACAGCTGCTTAACTTCAATGAGCGTGTTAGATCACTTTAGTTTGCCAAAACTCAAGCACAGAAAGGTTTAAAATTAACTATTTCTGTCCCCACCATCTTTCAGACTTTATTTATAAAACCTGTTTGGATAAAATAACCCAAATGAAATTGTCACACACGTGTAACTCCATTTATCCTCAAACATATTATCCAGAAGGTCATCAAAGCATAATAATCCACAATCAAACAAGGGAACTGTTAATAATTCGTTAATACAATAGGTACAATAACCTACTCTTGAAATCAGTGAAAGCATATCTCTCGTATGTACCTCTCTTTATTTGGTTCATAGAATATACTTTGTTTTTGTGGGATTATGTTTTCACTTCAGTAGTAAAAATGTATTATATTTGCGACCACTAATGGACTTGTAATTCATCTGGTCTTATTCTTCGTATGAGCTAAGTGGCCAAGCTCTGGTTTCGCAAGCTTTTAAGCCACTCGAAGGCATCTGACTTGACTTAACGACTGCTTATACTAAGACTAACAGCTGGAACCTATAATTTAACGTGCTGTTCGACCCACTGTAGGACCCAGATGATAATGCCACTTTTAAAACTACAATCTAGTCCGCATGCCTGGTGGAAATTAATTTAAAAACGAGTGTGGTTTAGAGCCAAAACGTCTACTTTTCAATCAGACGGCCCCTGATTCGATACATCAATACCTTATTTTTGAAGTTATGTGTGGATTTGCACTCGCTTTACGGTGAAGGAAAACATCGTGACGAAACCGACACGTTTGAGGGCTGTAATATCCGAGAAGTGTATCAACCGCCAACCTGCACTTGACCAGTCGTTGGTTTATGGCCTATATTTCTCTCATAGTGACAGAAGGCTTTGAAGCCCTTTAAAGTGTTAAACTACCGCATGGTGATTTGTTACTATTTCAAAACTGACAGCATCTTTATTACACTTGGACACTCTTGGCTAGCTAAAACTTTATACAAATTTACAATAAACTACATTATGGAAAATAAATTCAAGAATTAAATTACTTTATTTAGCCTATTGCAGTTTCAGCATTCGAATTTAAAAACTAAATCCGTATATTTTCAATCGAATTCCGAGAGCGCACAGAAATTTTTCTATTCATTACATCCCTAATCCAGAGTCTGGTAGATTTTGTATTTTTTAACCCCACCAGTGCAACGTAAATTGAAACTCGGACGATACAAATTGTTTTATACAAGTCACGATCAGATTACAGGTGTGTGCAGTAGGGTTACCACGAGTTAGTATTAATTGGAGACAACGTATAAAATTTGGAACTGTTACAAAAATTTACTTGTTGTCCCCAATCAAAGACTGTCCGCGTTGAGTTTTACTTGAGGACCTCGGTGGCGTAAAGGTTACCATGCCGAACTGCTAATCAGAAGGCTCCGGGTTTGATTCCTGGTCTGGTTAACATCTTTGTGCTTAACTAAATTTGTTGGCTGTGGGTCTGGTGTTAAATATGTATTTATATATAATATGTATGTATGTATAATATGTAGTGTATCAGTTGTGTTAGCAACCATAATGCAAGCTAGAAATGGTTCATTATGGGGCTAACCAGCCGTGTGCGAATGAATAAAAAAAACTACCGATGATTGTACGACACTTTTCCATACCATTTTTGATATTTTTCTTACATTACTACTTGTCTAATTTACGACCTACATTTGGGAGAAAACATCGGCTTTTGTTATAAAGTTCTCAACTAGTTTTAAATCCTTTGGATTTCTTTATTTATAATATGCTAGCACCTCGGAGCGCACCCCGCCATGTTACCCGCGATAATCCGTAAAAAAGTATCTTTTAGTTTAAAGCTACCTTTCCACCAACTTTCAGCTAAATCCGTTCAGTCGTTCTTGAATTGTAAGTGGTGTAACATAACTTTATTGTATATACTCGTAGATGCATATAGATTTATCAAGTACTGTAAAAAACAAACAGTGTTAAATAAATACATTTTGTATTTATATTTTTGTATTGCGTCAGATCCCCTTAGTTAACCAACCAACAAGCGCTACTTATTGTATGGTAAGCGTGTTATATCAGTGACTATTTTGTCAGTGACTTTACTTTCAGCTTAGCCAAACTGCATTAGAATAAAAAAAATATATAAACTGTTTTCCATTGTTCGTAAAGCCTAGTCACCCCAGCAGGGTGGGTTACACAGGATTACTACCGCGCCGTGCAAGCATCGAAAGCAGGTCGTATTATTCGCTCGGGGGGCTACCTGTGACCTCTAATTCGTACATAATCCTGATCTTTAAACAATGTTTCTCGTACGTTGACGTTCCTACCCGTACTTCACACTCTAAACACTACCATTTTCGACTACTAGGCTTGATGAGATTTACTATGAATAAATTCAAATGCAAAATACAAAATTTCTTTAAATGACACAGTTAAATAAAAAAAACAGCAAAATTATGTGGAATCCAAAGGCATCCAAACTAGTTGTATAAACTGTACATTGGAAGCCAATGTCTTCTCCCAAAAAAAATTAACTTAATATGAAGATGGGTTATTATGGACTACCAGGGATCAGAATTCTAGAGAGGATCGCTGATTCCCATACAATAGACCGTGGCGCGGAAGTTGGCTATAGTTACCGATGAAACCTAGATGGCGCTGCAAATCGAGCGTACATACCTAGCTGCTGCTAAATTCCGCATCACGCTGCAGTCGCATAGTGATAAAGCGATAGAAGATTGCGTGAAGTCGTTTGCGTGACCCGAGTAAAATTGTTTAAAAAAATACCAATAGATGGCGCTACATGTACCGAATTACACACGTAGTACGATTTTCAAGAAGAGGTTAAGCGTCTAGTATATTTATTAGTCTATGATGCTACAAAGGTAAATGTTACTAAGTTTGTTAATGCTTCACACTGAAATTGCTGAACCGATTCTATTTATGTTTTTACCAAAGAAATATATATAGGAATATAGGAAATATAGGCCACATTTTACACACGGCTGGTTAACTCCATACTGAACCATTTCTAGTTCGTGTTATGGTTGCTAACACAACCGATATACTACATATACATATTTTATATAGATACATATTTAACACCCAGACCCACAGCCATTTAGTTAAGCACAAAGATGTTGGCCGGGCCGGGAATAGAACCCGGAACCATCTGGATGGCAGTCCAGCATGATAACCCTTACGCCAACGAGGTCGTCATATATTTGCATATGCTAAATCAGACATATGTCAACACTTTATACAAGAATCAAGACCTTACCCCGGTTTACCTCAAGTAACGCTGCGGTTCGCAACTAAAGAGTACGTAATAAGGATAGAATACGTTCCATTTACGTACAGATTTAGATGCTAAGGCCATTGGTAGGTAGCCTTTACTGGTAGTGGTCGTGCAAAGTATTGAGGCAGAATGAACACAGTTTTTGCAAGTTGGACTGTTTGTTTAGTTGTTAGGGTTTTGGAGCTGGTTTTAATTTTACGAAATACTAGCTGATTTTGATTGTAGGTTTTTCCAAAACAAAAAGTCTAAAATATTTTAATGATTATTGAAATTGATATTCATCTGGAACATTTATTTTGTGAATAAAGTCTATTTTTAAATTCTTTGCAGCTAGGCATTTAACCAGCATGGCGCGTAACCATACGAGCTGGTGAGACTCTGACGAGGTGAATTACGCCTAGTATGGAACTACTGGCTCTCGGGGAGGCTTTTGGAACACATTGTTAGGTGCTTTGCAATAGATTTTTAAGCTTGAGACTCGTTGCTAGGCTAGAAAATTCATCCCACGCAAATTTCTAATGATGGTTAAATGAATAAATTAATGATATGACAACCTTGTTTAACGCAATATGGTTTTCTTGGGATCTAAAAAAATATAATGATTATTTGGATCCAAATTTTTGACATTTTATAAATTGTTATAAGATAGATAAATAAACACTTTATTAAAACACTCACAAGAAAATAAAATTACAGAGAATACACAAAGAACTTACAAGCTAGTGCCTTAACTGGCGGCCTTATCGTTAAGAGCGATCTCTTCCAGCCTAACAATTCTAAGAATTTAGACAAGGAAAGAACTTAAGACGAGATGTAGTAATATAAATAGTAATATCTATGTAGTAATAGGTTTTGTGTCAATGAAAAAAAACTAGCACTTTCTCAAAGCAGTTAAAAGAAATAATAAAATCCCTAGTTATGGCAACAAGCGCTATCTCTCGGACTATAATCGCATGGTCGAGTGGTGCGCTTGTCAGACCAAGTTCTTGGAGCGATGGAATAAATTCCGTGAAAACGTGAGCTCGTGCACTATAAAGTACTGCCGACAATGTTATATTAATTTAAAAAATAGAGGAGCCAATTTATTTTGTAACACTACAAACCTATTTTACAAGAAATAAATTATTTAATTTGATTTGATTTGAAGAATTTACGTTTACGATATACCTACTTAGTGAGCTTATGATAACTATTAAATGATAGTTTGTAATTCCAAACTAGGCATGCCTCAACTTAAACCAGACTGTCACTGGTTTCGCGACGTGCTAGTCAAATGTGTGATATACTGACTAATATAGGTTCCGAACGTTGAAAGAATTTTTCAAATCGGTCCAGTAATTTCGGAGCCTATTTGCGTCAAACCAACAAACAAGATAAAAATCAAACTCTTTATTTATACTTAGCCTCTTTTTAACTTCTTATATATAAGATTTCCATGTCACAGTGTTAATTACTGTACTCCTCCGAAACGGACTCACCATTCTTTACCAAATTTTATATGCGCATTGAGTAAGTCTGAGAATCGGCTACTATATTTTTTCCATATCCCTAAGTGTTAAGGGTAACTGTACTTAAGGCAAAGCAACTTTAGCCGGGTCAGCTAGTTGTTTATAAAATAAAACGTTACGGTTGTTAAATCATTGAAATCGATCTTCTTCTATATAAACGGTTTTTTTTTAATAGTATATAGCAAGTTTCTAGTAGAAGTACACAATTTGTATTATTTTGCATAAACAATGTAGACATTTGTTTTTATTGATTGTACCCATGAATATGATCAACTTTTACAATTAAACCCTAATCAAAATACAATCTGCTACCGTTTAAAACAACAAAACGAATACTCGAAACGATATTCGAAAAAAAACGGTCTATATTGGTGGCCCTAAGCTACGAGTATACAAGCTACCTTGTAGAATAAGAAATGCAGCTTCTGTCTCTATATTTAAATTTAAATTAAAATATTTTTTAGTAGGCAAATCATATTATCCCATTAGAGAATTTCATAACGATAAGAGTACCGCATGTGGTTAATAATTATAATTTTATATTTGACGTGTAAGTATTTATTTATCAATAAATGTCTGGATTCTGTACACCTCACTCTGTGTTGACTGCGTAGCGGTATACTCTTCAATCTATATCTATACATTTAAATATACTTTTATTTTTATTTTATTTTTTTCACACACGGTTGGTTAACCCTATACTGAAACATTTCAAGTTCGTATTATGGTTGCTAACACAACTGATATACTACATATTATACATACATACATATTTTACATTGTCACATATTTAACACCTAGACCGACAGCCAACAAAATTTGGTTAAGCACAAAGATGTTGGCCGTGCCGGGAATCGAACCCGTAACCTTTTGAGTGGCAGTCCGGCATGGTAACCTTTACGCCAACGAGGTCGTCATTTACTTTATCCTTGTTTACTTTACACACACTCACTCATATTTAATAAGCACTCAACAACAAAAGATAATTATCCCAACTTAATTTGTAGCACCTCTGAAGAGAGCTAGCTCCTGCATACACAGGGTATCCTACTGCAGGAGCTAGGCACCATAAGTACATTAAGACTTAGTTTTAGTATTAGTATTAATTAGTTAAGGCACCTATACTTAATGTTTGTTTTGTTTACAATGTCAGTTGGTCCAATATTACACACACACACACGGTTGGTTAACCCCATACTGAACCATTTCTAGTTCGTATTATGGCTGCTAACACAACTGATGTACTACATATACATACATACATATTTTATATAGACACATATTTACCATCCAGACCGACAGCCAACAAATTTGGTTAAGCACAAAGATGTTGGCCGTGTCGGGAATCGAACCCGGAGCCTTCTGATTAGCAGTCCGGCATGGTAACCATTACGCCAACGAGGTCGTCAATAAAATTATTTTGTATTGTGATACTCCCAACACCATAGCAATCTTCACCTCTTCCTTTTTCCCCATAAAACGATTCTCAAAAGCTTCACCACCATAACAAGCACATGGCGTCAGCATGGTGGTCTCCGTGTAAATCATAACTCGCTTTCCAGGAAACGCCGCCACAGATAAAAATTATATTGCGCATGAGTCGTTTCAAGATGTGGGTAAAGGCGCGAGTGGCAGCGGGTAGCGATTAACAAACTTTGTCCCTTAATTTTTTATGGGAACGCGCGAGGTTATCTATACCAATATCATAAAGAGAAAAAGTTTGTTTCTTTGACGCGAATAGGCTCTGAAACTACTGGACCGATTTGAAAATTTCTTTCACCGTTGGGAAGCATTACATTATCCCCGAGTAACGTAGGCTTTATTTTGTTTTTGTTTCTCGCAACTCGGATTATTTTATAGCCCGTGAGAAGCCGGGACCGGCTGCTAGTCTCTTAATAAAACTATAATCTAGCTTTCGAGCTAATAAATACTGCTTTAACTTAAACTTGTAATAACGTAAAGTCTCTAAGGTGTCCATTCTATCATTGTAAGCTCATTTCTTAATGTCTATTAGTCAGATTAAAATTTTACTCTAACGTCATTATTATGTAATTTTGACTTACTTAACTATAAATCTCTTACGTCGGGCAAGCTTCGGCTTATTCATTATAAAAATTAAACCTACAATTTAGTATGTCAACCAATCCAACAGTTTGCACCTCATGCAAATACTGTCTAATAAAATCACCTTTTTCTGATCCGTGCCCTATTATAAAACGATATGAAGGTCTACTTTTCTTTTTTGTAACATCTTATTACTCATAGTTTAATTCCCGCTCACATACGAACCGCACCTGAAACAAACATAAAGACACCGCCCTTTCCCACAATGTTTTGATTCGGTAGAGCCATGGCGGAGCCGGCCAGATTATTATTATGACATTTTAATGTAATAGAGACATATTGTGGATCTATTTTATTGTGTAGACGCCGCTAGTACAGCGGGGAGTGTGGGAGAGTGAGGCAAGTACAGAACTACATTATCTTCTTCTTCGTATGAGCTAAGTGGCCAATTTCTGTTGTCGAGAGTTTTTCAAGCCGCCCCAAGGCCTCTGACTTGGCTTAACGACTGCTTGTAGTAAGACCAACCGGAACCTACAATTTAACGTATCATCCGACCTACGGTAGCGACTAGTTGAAAATGCCATTTGAAAAACGACTGTCTCGTGCATGGTCACCCATCCAAACACCGACCGCATCAACCGTTGCTAAAATTCAATGATCGTGTCAGATCAGTTTAGCTAGCCGAGCTACAGGCGCTACATTTTATTATATTAGTAGGATATGAAGTAGGATTAGTAGGATAGGACAGGATATATAAAATGCATTAAAATTAAAACAAACAAGTACAAGTATCTTGACACCGATCCGACGTAAACACGTAAATTACAGGAATACTTTAACGCGAGTGAGAAAGTAAAAACAATAATCATAATTTGAAGCAGTGCTTGCGTAACACCCTTTTGATGTTTGAGAGTGGAGTGAGAGTTGTTTTGCGTAATGTTTGGTTCTTGGTAAAAAGGTCGAGATTTATGTATAAATACAATATTTTTTATTACTAATTACTAGATGTTGTACGAAACATTGAAAGGCAGACCAGTTACCACGCCATGCCACGCCATGCCACGCCATGCCACGCCATGCCACGCCATGCCACGCCATGCCACGCAGACCGCGGGACGTAGTTAGTTTAGTTTAGTTTTATTTTAGTTAATTTATTTCCTACACAATACCACTTATCATATATACACCAAGTCTTAAATTATGTATAAATTAAATTTATTTTAGTTAAAAATATATCAATGAGCAAATTTGAAAAAATACAGTAACATTTACGTTAGCCATCCTTTACCATAACCCCTTCATAAAAAAGTTTCGCCACTATTGTCCAACAAAATAAACTAGCTAGCTGAAACGTTCCAATGCGTTATTCAAAGTTACGTCGGACATCAGTTTCCGGCTTTTTTCAGCTTTTTGTCTGGAAGTTGGCAACACCGGGCGTCACATGGCCGGCCGCTGTGTTGCCACCCCGAAGTTTGAATTAAATTGGCTTTTAAGTATGGTTTATTGGGTCTGTATCACAAGGCTAGTTTTGTAGCAGCTTGGACGAGTTTTCTGTTGCCTTTTTATATGTGTAGATTTGAACTGCAAAGTGGTCCACTTCTGCTTTTTTCAAGCCGCCTGATGGCCTCTGACTTGGCTTAACGACTGCTTGTACCAAGACTAACAGCCGGGACCTACAATTAACGTGGCATCCGACCCACGGTAGCGCCCAGATGAAAATGCCACTTGAAAAACGACAGTCTTGTGCATTACTTAAAAAACTGGTAGAAGGCTGGGATCAAACTAGAGGCCGTCTTATTGAAAAGCAGACGTTTTCCCCACCAAGCCTCACTCGCTTTTTCCATACTCACTATAGTTGTACACTTGTAAAATCCAAGCGCAACCAAGTTACAAAGTAATAAACATGTCACTTGGAGTGCTCAAGTTATATTAAAAATGTCGAGCATGCCGCGCTCTTTGCAACAACTTACTATTACTTGATAACACTCGCAAATAAGAAGCTGAATATTGTTAGGATAAAAGATTTCATATAATTTATAAACTAACATTCATGTGTATCCAATTTATTCAATTGCCTGAAATCATTTATAGTTAGTTCATAGTTCATTTATTCATAATAACAATTATTACATGTCAGAAATTTTATAATACGAGAAGTACACTCTAAGTACTAAATATGGCATTTATTTTTAATAATGATAATTATAAAATAATACAGTGAAAAATTATCTAATAAAAATGTCAATTCGTTCAAAAATAATAAAGTGAAAAATTATACAATAAAAATGTCAATTCGTAGGATATTAATGTCAATAAATTATTTAATACTAGGTATGAATATGTAATGAATTCGTCAAATAAATAAAACGCTCGATTAATGAGCCACCGTTTCAATTTCATTTTGTAAGCGTGCAGAGTGACAGCTGCAGTACCTATGAAGAAATTGAAAAATTGCTAACTATCATTCACATGACCTTCCTAGCTACGAGTATAAAATAATTCTCAATAGCCCTTGCTACCTTTCCTCGATACACACACACACACACACACACACACACACACACACAACATTCACATTTTTCACTCACACAGCATGCACTGCTTTGACTTATTTAAAATAATCTATTTATCTTCAACAATCTTGCCAGTCAAAATCTGTTCCATGTATTTTAGTTGATTGTATTATTATTGTTTTTGATCAGAAAATTATAGAATAGAATATTTACTTTATTGTACAACCATATAAAAAACAGCTTACATTAAGTAAATATAATATTTAAACGGACTACAAAGGCGGTATAATAATTATGTAATATTATGATAATAAATAAATTCTGATCCATTCTGTTCTGTTTTGTTCTATTCTATTCTTAAAATCTACTCAAGCTTTTGCTAGGAATATAAAATGCGAGTGAACCCGCGGCACAAAGCTAGTTTGCAAATAAAGAGCATTGTTATGCAGAGAGCGGGCGTTGAACTGAAGAAAAGCACACGTACATTGAATTTTCTAGACGCTTTGCTTCAAGTTTTATCTCAAACTTTGCAGTAAACAAAAAAGGGTGCAAAATTTTGATCGCTATTTTTCGTCTTGGAAATTTACAAGGTCGTGGGTCTACTAACTTTGACCTTGAGCGCGTTACCACAAAGGTCGGTGATATCTAGCTTAAAGCTGAGCATGCTTAGTCTGGAATGATTGGCTGTTCAGAAGGCTTTCGGAAATCATTGTTAGATGCTTGACGATAGTTTTTTTTCTTGATGACGATTGCTAGCCATGCGATCACTACTAGATAATGCTCCACAACCATGCTATGGTTTCCAAAAGATGTTTTCCTATACGGATAAGCTCGAGCTCATTGGCTGGGGATCGAACCAGTGCCCTGTGACGTAAGGTAGGCTTGCGCCGACTAAGTTGTCATCGCTTTGAGGTGGGTTTTAATAATGTATTTATTATACTTAATAAGCTCTTACGCAAAAACAAATATACTTATATAAGTCTATGATGATTTGACGACCTCTTTGGCGTAATTGTTACCATGCCGGACTGCCAACCAGAGGGTCCAGGGTTCGATTCCCGGCTCGACCAACATTTTTGTGCTTAACTAAATTTGCTGGCTGTGGGTCTGGGTGTTTATGTATGTATCGAGATAAAGTATTAAGTATGTATATGTAGTTTATCAGTTGTGTTAGCAACCTTTATACAAACTATAAATGGTTTATTATGGGGTTAAGTAAGAAAAGATACTAGAATGCCAGCGTCTTTGGTTTATTGGCCCAACCTTGGAATTGGCCAAGTTAAGGCTTGCTGCTAATAACTTATTATATTTAGACCTTAAAGTTATCGTAAGACCAAATCAATTTCTAATGTGTCTCTTTCTATGTTACGATCTTTCAAAGTAAATAAAGAAACTTCGCTTTTACTTTTTAAATTGTCAACTACCTAGATCCTATTTTGAGACAACATTTAGGAGTAAGCTTATAAATAGTAAATTAGTCCTAGTTTAGCAAGCACCTGACCTAAAATTCGGCATAACACTAAACATTATACCACCAAACCTACGAGCAAAGTTCTAAAGTCACACACTCAGGTAGCCATAGATGAAGGAAGATCTTTGATAGGTTAAAGTGAGAAAATTAAAAAAAAAACACATCACAAACAAATAAAATAAAGAGGATTGACTACTATTATATTTAAGCATAAGCAGCCCGCTATACGTTTCCACTACTAGGACTCGGGGCCTTTTCTCACAAGAAGAGATATAGGCCATTGGCCATAATATAAACAAGTCATTGGTGTAGGACCGGGAGCAAACCAGGGGCCGTCTGATTGAAAAGCAGACGTTATTACCACTAAGCCACACTCGCTTTTTTATTTTTAGTTTTTGTTGTTATAGCGGCACGGCAAATATATAACTTGTGAAAGTTTCAGTTTTCTAGCTCTTACGGTTTCTGAGAGCCTGGACCTGGTGACAGACTGACAGCTTAGTAATAAATAGGCGGAACCCTATTTATTACTAAGCCTCCTCTTTGTTGTTTACCTTTAATGGTACGGAACCCAAAAAAAAAACTAAAAAAAGTATACAAAACCAAACGAAAAAAAATTTTCGATGCCTAGGACATTCAAAAATAAAAATTATCACCTGTTTCGTAAGAAAAGATCATTGACAAAAAATTCACCAAAATTTGATAAAAAAAAATATAACCCCTTAGAGTGCTATATTTTAGTCTTTTATAAGTACATAGTAGTGCAGTCAAAAGAATAAGTACTCTGCACAGGTAGGTAAACTATCAGACTACCCTCATACGGCGCCGCGATTATTATTTAAGCATAGTCAGATGTGTTTAATGGCGACTGGAGCGCATTACGCGTGTCGTGGCTAAATTGTAATGTTACCATTATATGCTCCACATAAACATGCTGTAGCATAATAGAAGTAGTAAGATACATTTCCCTTTTTGGTTGAATACAAATTTCGATGAAAATAGTTCTACTTTTTTTTTCTTTTTCTTCAAAGATTGAAGTTGATAGTTCTTCTTCTTCAAGGTTGAAGTTGATAGTTCTATTTCTTTTTCTTCTTCTTCAAAGGTTGAAGTAGATAGTTCTACTTCTTTTTCTTCTTTTTCAAAGGTTGAAGTTGATAGTTCTACTTCTTTTTCTTCTTCTTCAAAGGTTGAAGTTGATAGTTCTACTTCTTTTTCTTCTTCTTCAAAGGTTGAAGTTGATAGTTCTACTTCTTTTTCTTCTTCTTCAAAGGTTGAAGAAGAAGAAAAAGAAGTAGAACTATGTGGGTGGTGTACCCCACTAGATGGGATCGGCACAGCAAGTTTTCTTCTTCCACACAATTATGTCAGCTATCATGACTACATTCACTCTTTTTTCTTCCATATCTTTGTTTACACAGTTCAGCCACGTCTTCCTAGGTCGACTTCTACTTCCGCTACCTCGTACAACCATATCCATACTTCTCCTAGTGACATGCATTTCCTCTCTAAGCATTACATGCCCATACCAAGATAACCTTCCGCTCTTCTCTTTCACTGTCACTGGAGCTACTTTCAAACTTCCTTTAATATACTCATTTCTTAAATGAAAATAGTTCTACACCTTAAGTAATTATTTCTCCTGGACAGTTTAGCGCCCATAGATTGGCTAAACTCTTCTTTTTTGTATGAGCCAAGTGGTCTAACTCCATTGTCATGAGTTTTCAAACCGCCAAGTATTCTGTCTTTGCATAAAGATTGCTTGTAGTATGACTAACAACCGGACTATAATTTAATTTAGCGCCCATATGAAAATGGCACCTTTGAAAAGACAGTTTTGTGCATGGCCACCCATACAAAAACTGTCCTCATCAACCGTTGCTCGATGTACTATGCTACTGTAGCTTGATGACCGATCGAAAAAAAATAAAAAAGTTTAGTTTCCTTTGAAGTGTCTTCACGACATTTTCTGCACTGTACCAAGGGTCACGATGGTTGTATAAAGTATACGAGTAACATACTATAATTATGATCTTCAGGCCGAATGGACGCAAACTGAATTGAATTTTATACTGCCCTCATTCATACTGGCTGATATCAGCTTATGTGAGTCTTAAGTAGAAGGTTATATCGGTTAGGTTATATTTTTTACCAGGCATTTGACCAGGAGGCCCATTACCACACTAGTTAGCGGCTTTCCATTCTAAGCATAAGCAGCTTACTTTACATTTCCACTGCTAGGACTCGGGATCTTCTCTCATGAGGAGAGAGTTATAGGCCATAATCCACAACAATAGCCAAGTACGGGTTAGCAAACGACACGCGTGTTCGGATATTATGATCCTCAAACATATCGGATTCCTCACGATGTTTTTCTTCAACGTAAAGCGAATGCAAATCCACACATAACTTGAAAAACAAGTGATTATTGATTGAAAAGCAGACGTTTCACCACCGAGACACACTTCTATTTGAATAGGTGGAAGATGGAGCATGGTTAGTCTGAAATTACTGGTTCTCAAGAAGACGAGTTAAACTGTTATGTGTGTGAGTATAAGTATATGTTTCTTACTTCTTCACGCCCAAAAGACTAAAACAATTTCGATGAATCGTGTTAATCCAGGGTCTTACCTATCCCCATACCAAATGAGGATAGGTAAGAACCGGAGTTAACACAAAGGCTACTTTTTGACTAACACGTAAGCGTATTGATAATATGAAAACTTTCCTAAGTAACCAAAAAAAATTGCTCATTAGAAAAGGTTATTATAAAAAAGAAGACTATGTAAATGACGGAACACTAAAAAAATTAAATCAATTAACAGGGTTGCTCATCTCCAGTAAATAATTGTGAATGCCTTATGGGTAATTATGTAACTGGTAAGTGACGTAATATTGCAATAAATTCTTTGACTTAGACTTTAAAAAACTCATAGGTTACTTTTTGACTAACATATAGGTTACTTATTATCCCGGATTAACGCGTGGCGTTGCTAGTCTTAATCTTAATATATATAAATCTCGTGTCACAATGTTTGTCCTCAATGGACTTCTAAACAACTTAACCGATTATAATAAAATTCGCACACCATGTGCAGTTCGATCCAACTTGAGAGATAGGATAGCTTAAATCTCAAATTGTTGTCGCAATTTTAATTTATTGCTAATTATTGTCTGTTATTATTTGACAGTCACAATTATCTGTTAACTCCAAATGATTCTAACAGATGTCGATACCTTTCGACTGGGTTGAGTAAGTAATCAATAGATGGCGCTGCTATGGTAAATCTACAAACGTGTCATATAAGCTACACTATCTATTTTTCATACCCCTAAGTGAGGCAAAACAACGTTTGCCGGGTCAGCTAGTGTAATATAAAATAATCGTACATTCAATACAATGCCATGCCATGCCTATAAAACAAAATGCATGAGAGCAAGTAATAAAGATATAAAGACTAGACTAGAACAAAATGCTAGCACTAGCTATTGTTCTCTGTCAAAAAGCCAGACTGAAAAATACCATCTCGCCTCGCGACTTTCCTTTTGATCTATAAAATTAAACTTGTGCTTTTTTGTTGGAACAAGTATTAAGAGAGGGCCGGTTCGACACTATAGAGTAAATAATAAGTTCCAAGTTAAAAATCGCTTGGCAGGAAGGGAAGTTAGCCCAAAGTATTATGTTTTTGATAATTTCTGAATATTTAATGATAATTTAAAAAAAAACAATGATAATTTTCCATACTAAAAAATGTTTGAAAAATAAGCAGCTCACTATATTATGTTCCTTGGGACTTGGGGGCTTTCTTTCACTTGAAAAGAGTTAAAGGCCATAATCTACCACGCTGGCCAAGTGCGGATTAGTGAACACACATCTTCGGATATTGCAGTTCGGATAAAGCGAGTGCAAATCCGCACATAACTTGGAAACAAGTCATTGGTGTAGGGCCGGTATTGAAACAGGGGCCATCTGATTGAATAGCAGACTTATTTTACCACTAAGCCACACTCGATTTAAAAAATAGCATGCATACTTAAATATTTAACCATAACAATTACTTATAGAGTGGTAAAATGACGTATTTACGCTAAAATATAAACAGCACCTACACGTAATATTAACGTGATTTTAGTTGTTTTGACTATAACGCAGAACGTGCCATCTCTTTCTGGCCACCTAAGATGAAAAGAGACGGGGCTTCTTTAAATTTAGTTTAGTCGTGTGTGTCGCTGAATCACCATGATTATAAACAAACTTTGCCCTTATCCCTTGTACCAAACCCTAAAGGCGGTGCGCGAAAATAGAATTTTTCCCACGGCTCAGAACTCGACTGCAGTTTTGCCCATTTTGACACGTGAGTACATTGTGTGCTAGATACTTCAATGTGTCTACTAAATGCAATAGTCTTCAAGGAAAAAGCTTTTGTGGTCCTAGAGTGGAAAGAGATGGGAAAATTTGATTTCTGCACCTTCTGTTTTGGTGTATGTTACTCATTCTTACGTTGTTGGCCGAGAAAGCGAAGCGTCTTTGTGTCTACGTTTTTTTAAGGTTGAACACATAGTTATCCCTTATTGAATCTATACTCTAGCCTACTATGTTCATAAATAGTATTTATTTAACATAATATACTTAGATAGATAAATAAGACAAGTACGAGTAGATAGATAGATAGATAAATTATTTATTTCTCACACTTACATTACATTAAATAATTCACATAATAAACTTAAAACTAGTGCCGAAAATGACGGTCTTATCGATAAAAGCGATTTCTTCCAGGTAACCAGAGGAAGGACAGTGATATTAAAACAAGAGAGGGGTGTACAATTAAGAATAATGAATATATATAAATATACTACATACTATATTATACACACTATCATACTACAAATTCTATTAATATCTACTAATATGCTACCGCATGAAATAAACGAATATAAATAAAATAGGTATGATTTTACCAAAATATTCATGAAATTACAAGAAAGAGCAAAAGATAGAACTAAAATAAAGAGTATAATGTACAGACTGGGATCCCCAAGACTAAATTTGAAGAGCAGAAACTAAAAGTTATAAGCAAGTGTCAATTTATTATAGAGTAGATTTCTTAATTTCTCTGTTAAGGCATAAAAAGTACACTTAAGGACACATATTAAGGTCATATTTACAAAAACACATGCAAACGCAGAGATCCAAAAAATTTCTGAAATTGAAATTATTTTATTTTAAATCCAACTTAAAATGAAAAGTCCAATTTATTCTCAAGTACTTTGCTATAACCAACATAAAGTTGCATATTATATCGTAGGCTATGAAAACTAGAATACCTACTACGTTCAAACAGTAACCACTAAGCTTCAGTTCCGCATGGAATCCTCCAAAATATAAAAGTTAGTGCGCATCGAACCTCTAAACTCTGTTTTAGAGTGGTCCCCGTTACATTTTACGGCTAAAACTAAAATTTTACAATATTACACTTTTCACTGTGCTGAAACCTGAAGCTTTCATATTTTTATTGTGCACCTATGTTCGATATTAACATTGAAATATCAAATATGTTTGGAATTTAAATGTTTATTGCAAAAACGCATACTTTTTCTTTTTACATATATGATATACTATTTTAATGATATTATATTACTAGAATAAGAAGTGAAAACTGACATTGATACATATCATATACTTTTGTGTGTGTGTAATGATGTCATGATGTAATGTAATGTAATGATGTTATTTGACTAGTAACTTTGGCGTTATCAATAAATATCTCTGGTATCGAGAATCATCAAGGAACCAATAAGAGCTTTTGGCATGTCTAAGCCGTATAGGTAGCCTGTCCAGTACGCCCCCACTATTGGGACTTCAAGCCTTCTATCTCGACGAGAGAGATTTATGCCATAATACCAAGGCCAAGTGCTGGTTGGTGCATGTCTTCGGAGTTAGTACTCCTCGGAGCACGTGCGTTTCTTTACAAAGTTTTCTTTTACTGCCTGAGAGGGTGTATTCATTCATTCAATATTTAAGAGCTGGGCTCTTGTCTGTGGAGTTTTTTCCAGGTAGTTCTGTCTTCGGCCAAATCCTTGAGCTCCCTATACGACATGACTTTCGCCTTCTCCTTAATTTGGTCTAATTAAGATCTTCTAGGTCTTCCTCTTCCTCTCCTGGCTTCTATCTTTCCTTCTACGATATTTTTAATGAAATTGTCATGTCGTATAAGGTGGCCAACCATCTTTCCTCTTCTGTTGTCTATTGTATTTATTATGGTTCTTGGTTCTTGTACTAGGCAGAGTACCTCTTCATTAGTTTTCTTTTCTTTCCAACTTATTCTTTCCATTCTTCTCCAACACCACATTTCAAATGCCTCTATCCTCTGTCTATCTCTTTGGGTCATGGTCCAAGCCTCACTTCCATATAAGGCGATGCTCCAGATGTATGTTTTTATTAGTTTTTTTCTTATATGTTTTGCAATTTTTGATTTCATAAGGTGTTTTTTGTTGTGAAAGGCTTTTTTTGCTATGGAGATACGCGTGATGATGTCCTGAGTACATCTTGAATCCTCGGTGATAACACTTCCAAGGTATTTAAATGATTTTACTTGTTCTATGGCACTATTATTTAGTTTGATCGGCACTCTATTATAAGTAGGATATCTAGTGATTAACATGTATTTAGTTTTTTTAATATTTATTTTGAGCCCTATTTCTTCAAAAGCTCTGTCCATTTGCTCCATGAGTTTCTGTAATCCGATTTGACTATCTGCTAACGCTGCTATATCATCCGCGTATCTTATAAAGCAAATTCGTTCTCCGTTTACTTTTATGCCTCCAATTCCAGATTCTATTATATTGGCGATGGCGTTTTCTATGAATAAATTAAATATTGTTGGTGAAAGTGGGCACCCCTGTCTGACCCCCTGATTAATCTTGGCTTTTACAGACTCATTTCCTAGTTCTATTGTGGTGTGTTGGTTTCTATACAAATTATATATTATACGCCTGTCTCTTTAGTCTATTCCTACGTTTTTTAGAGTTAATAACATCTTTTTCCAGCTGACCTTATCGAACGCCTTTTCTAAATCAATAAATGCGACATGTGTATCTTTTCCTAAGTCTATTCTTCTGCTTGTGATTAACCTGAGAGCTACAATAGCCTCTCGAGTGCCTTTTCCTCTTCTAAATCCATACTGGTCTTCGCTGATATTCCGTTCCACAATGGGTCTTATTCTATTATGTATAATTTGAATAAGTATTTTTGAAGCATGTGAAATGAGACTTAATGTTCTATATTCTTCGCATTTGTGGGTATTATTTTTTTTCGGTAGCAAGACTGTCTTGGTGATTTGAAATTCGCTGGGTATATTTCCGGATTCGTACATGTATTGGGTCATTTTAAATATTTATTCTTGTAACGGATCGCATACTGCATATTTAATTAACTCTATATTTATTTGATCTACTCCTACTGCTTTGCCGTTTTGTATGTTATGTAAGGCTCTATCAAATTCTTCCCTCAGTATTAACGGCTCTATATTATCATTATCTACTAAATGTTCCTCTTCTAGATCAGTATCATCCAGCCCTTCTCCTGCATATAAAGTTTCTATATAGCTTTTCCAGCGTTCTACTATTTTTGTTTCATCTAGTAACATTTTTCCATCTTCATTTAAAATTGCTGAGCTTTTAGTTTTATGTGTGACATTTAGTTTTTTTATTATGCTATAAGCTTTGTCTGTTTTCCCTTCTCTAAAATATTTCTCTATGAGATCGCATTCTTTTTTAACTTGTTTTTCTTTTGCTTCGTTGCACTTTAACGTTATCCTGTTCGTTATAACTCGGTATTCATTAATACTGTTGGCATCTCTTTTATTTCTTAATTTTCTTCGATCTAACATCAAATTTATAATTTTGTCTGTCATCCAATTCTTCCTAGGAACTATTTTCATCTTGTCTAAGCATTCATTGGCACTGTGGCACGGTGTATATTACACACATAAATAAACATAATAAAAATCAGTCCATCCGTTTGGGAGCTAGATACCACAGACAGACAGACAGACGTCAGACTTATAGCACCCCGTTTTACGTCGTAGGTTAAAATTTAATTAAACCACCCTTTCAATTCACGTAGCGCAGAAATTAAAACAAAACTCGAATAAGAATCGCAATAGTATAAGATCCCAGGGCCCCCAGACGTTACTTATTTTTGAAGTAACGAATTTTACGGTATAGACACTCTTCTATGTGTTTAAGAGTGTGTGTGTACTAACTAGTTTGACTAGGCGGCCCGTTCACAGGTAGCAGGTAACAAAGGTAGACAAAAACATAACTTACTTTTGTTAAATTCGAAGTGCTGATTTTTATATATGTCACATAGAATATTATTAAAAATAATTATATCATATTGACAGACCGTTCCTGTGGGCGGTAATTTCTCCCAGACGCTTGAAACCTCATAAAAAAATTACCGAACTTTTCTTATATTCGAAGTCTTCTGCTTTATATATGTTGTTTGGGGGGTTATTTTAATACCTTTTGTGTACAGCCAGACCAATCCGAAGGGCCAAACATTCTCCCAGACACAATCAAAGTTCCGCTGTAAGTGCGAGTGTAGGGGCATTATGCAAGCGCTTGAGCGTGAGCGAGAGCAATATATTAAGTTTTCAGAACTACTCTAGTAGTTATGAGGTGTTTAGTTGTTCAGTGTGTGTTAGACATGCGCAGAATGTGCCACTAAAATGAAAAGATATGTACATATCTTTTTATATCAGTGAACTATATCTTTCTTTTAGTTCAGTAGTTCATTTAGTTCAGTACTAGTTTTCTTTCAATATTTCATTCAGGGCATCGCATCTCTGTCACCTTGGGATAGAGTTGTATTGTATATATAGTAGGAAACCAGCTCTACCGCATATCTCTCTTAAACCCAATTGTATTATATTAGTTTTGATTGCGGATAGTGAATAATTTTGATATATTCGTAGACAGAAATTATCCGAGTATTAAATTGATCAATTCAAATTATTAAAATAGATGACAAAAATTAAATATTTAGTGTACTTCCGCTGTGATCCGAAATCCAAATTAAGACAAGTAAAGGAAAAATCAAATAAGATCAATTAACCAAGCTTAATTAACTAAGATTAATTAACTAAGATCAATTAACTAAAATTAATTAAGATTAACGTTACCTATCACAATTCGGAAGTTCTTAACTCTACACGTGTTTCGCCTAACCACAAGGCATCATCAGGAGATGCTGACTCTTCGATCGACAAGTCGAGAGTGAGGCGCCGCGCTAGACATGCATAGTTCACGAATGAATCCTTCAAATGAAGTACTTCAGTGATTTGTATCTTTCACTCTCTAGTTCAGTAACATTTCAATTAGTTCTTAGTTCACTAGTTCTTTCATCCGTTTAAGACATGGTTTAAGAACGACTCGAGACTCGAATGAAAACATCGGGAGTATTCGGGACTCTCTATGGCTGTCCCGCTCTGTTGTACGTATGGATATGATACATGATAGCCTATGTCACTCACTCGGCGAATCTGACTGACCAGGCAAATTTAAACTCTATCCCAAGGTGACAGAGATGCGATGCCCTGAATGAAATATTGAAAGAAAACTGGTACTGAACTAAATGAACTACTGAACTAAAAGAAAGATATAGTTCACTGCGGCGAATCTGACTGACCAAGCAAAATTAAACTCTATCCCAAGGTGACAGAGATCACTCGGCGAATCTGACTGACCAGGCAAATTTAAACTCTATCCCAAGGTTACAGAGATGCGATGCCCTGAATGAAATATTGAAAGAAAACTAGTACTGAACTAAATGAACTAATGAACTAAAAGAAAGATATAGTTCACTGATATAAAAAGATATGTACATATCTTTTCATTTTAGTGGCACATTCTGCGCATGTCTAACACACACTGAACAACTAAACACCTCATAACTACTAGAGTAGTTCTGAAAACTTAATATATTGCTCTCGCTCACGCTCAAGCGCTTGCATAATGCCCCTACACTCGCACTTACAACGGAACTTTGATTGTGTCTGGGAGAATGTTTGGCCCTTCGGATTGGTCTGGCTGTACACAAAAGGTATTAAAATAACCCCCCAAACAACATATATAAAGCAGAAGACTTCGAATATAAGAAAAGTTCGGTAATTTTTTTATGAGGTTTCAAGCGTCTGGGAGAAATTACCGCCCACAGAAACGGTCTGTCAATATGATATAATTATTTTTAATAATATTCTATGTGACATATATAAAAATCAGCACTTCGAATTTAACAAAAGTAAGTTATGTTTTTGTCTACCTTTGTTACCTGCTACCTGTGAACGGGCCGCCTAGTCAAACTAGTTAGTACACACACACTCTTAAACACATAGAAGAGTGTCTATACCGTAAAATTCGTTACTTCAAAAATAAGTAACGTCTGGGGGCCCTGGGATCTTACTCTACAACAAACAATGCGCAAACGGAGCGCCGGCAAAAACGTCACACATTATTCAAAACTAATTTTTCATTTTGTGCACACAAAAAACAACTTTATTCCTATGCGATAAGACCTTGTCCATAAATTACCCGGCGCCTGTTTCCACCGACTTTTCTTTGTCACGATTTAATTGAATTTAACCTCTATCTTTTGAGACATAGAGTCGAATCGAGCTGCAAGTGAAAGTTGTCAGTTGTCTCTATCTACAAATTTTCCGGAATCGTAGTCATTCGATTTTAGACGTTATATGGTCGAGATAAGGTCGGAGTCAAGTGCAAAATGTATTTGGTTAGTTGTGAATAAAGATGAATGGTAGTAACAGTGTGTCTCAGTGTGTGGCAGTGACAGACAGATGCTCCATTTCGCTGGAAACTCGTATATCACATGTGCCATTTTTAATTTTAGAACTTAGACAGTCGCTTAAAGGGGTAGGTAAAATTCAATTTAAATTATTGCTTGACAAACTTTATGACATTGGCATTCGCGGGATTACACATGACTGGTTCACTTCATACTTAAACAATCGACAACAGCATGTAGAAGTAGAACACTATGACCGCGATACAGGCATAATAAGGACGTTTCGCTCTGCCCCCATATTAATTGACCACCCCAAGGAAGCGTTCTTGGGTGTATCCTATTTCTGATTTATATAAACGACTTGCCTAAATCAATAGATGAATTTTGTGTACTATTCGCTGATGATATTTCTATACTGACATCTTGTAATAATAATCTTAACTTGACTACAACTTTAAATGACATTTTCAATAAAATAGTAAATTGGCTGACCGATCACAACCTTGAAATAAATTTAAATAAAACTAAAATTATGCAATTTCGACCTCATCAAAAGAAACATCTTGACATTCATTTTAATTTTAATAATAATCAAATACATTGCGTGGACGCGGCATCTCTGTTAGGATTAGATATTGACATGCATTTAAATTGGAAAAATCATATTAAAAAAATTAATTCCAACCTGGCTAGCTTTACATACGCTTTCTCAGAATTACGACGAGTCACTGACGAAAACACAGCACTTTCTGCTTATTACGCGTATGCCTATTCTTGGATACGATATGGTATTGTACTCTGGGGAAATAGCACAAACGTACAATCCATATTCGTTAAACAAAAGAAATTAATACGTATTCTCGCTAGTATAAGACTTTCCGACACAAAAATAAACCATTTTCATAAATCATTTTTTCAAAAATACAAAATACTGACTGTGACCAGCATATATATTTTAGAATTATGTAAATTTATAAAAAAATATCCAGAATTTTTCAACAGAGCAGACCAAAAGCAAAATCGAAAATACCAGCTAAGGCCTAGATATGCAAATAATTTATTAATACAAAAATCCCGTTTAGAAATTCAAAGTTCGGGCCCAAACGCAATGGCGATTAAAATATATAATAAACTACCTGATAGCTTAAAAAATATAGAAAATGATAATAAATTCGAAAAATGTCTTAAAAATCTATTATTATATAAATGTTATTATGACGTAAAAGAATATATAAATGACAATAATTTAAATGACGTAAACATAGAATAATTAATAATAACTAATGATAATTATATAAATCGGCCCGCTCCAAATTTACATTGCTACACCCTGACCATGGGTATATTAAGTGTTATTTAAGCAAAGATTGTTACATAACATTTAATTCTGCAATAAATGATTGACTTTGACATTGACTTTGACTTTAGGTTTTTGTCGTATTCCATCAACTCGGTATTTTCCATTGTCATGTGCTTTTTGCAGCACGAAAAGTTATTTTCTTTTCAAATATTTTTGGAATTCGTCGTGTGTTCTTTAAAATGTTTTATCATATTGAGAATAGAGAATTTTAATGTTCGCCTGGCTAACCACCCTTAAGCCAAAAAATCGATCGCCAAGTATCTATCAGAGTGTTACGGCAGCCTTCAGTTATACCAGACTAGGCATTCTCCACCTTAGATCAGAGTTAAAATTTCGAACTGTAGACAATATATAAAAATGAAAATATATGTTTAATATTTTCAAGACGCTCAGTAAATTATGTAATTTTTTTTCGTCGTATTTTTTTTGATAGTCGCGTAAGCTCGGCTAATTATGATAATGTTGCGGGATCACCAAAGTTAAGCGGTGGTCATTGATAGGTTGATGTAAAAAAAGTACTTTTTATGAAAATGTGACACTATTGTATAAGTAAGAAAATACATTTATAAATTGGTACGTGTGCTGCAAATGATAAAATTAAAAAAAAAACGAAAAACTATTTTTTTTTCACACTCACGTGGACCCTTCTCAGATCTTCTGTGGACCCCAGACACTTTGAGAACCCTTAGTCTAGACAGGCAAATCAAATGCTAAGCCCTATAGTAACGCCTGATAATAATGTCTAATAAAATGACCCTGAGCTAAATAGGCGAAGAAAAACAAATTAACTAAACAAGAACAAATGTTTTACGTGTACTATCGTATTGGACGTAATTTGATCTAACGTTCTAAGGTTTATAGACGGCCTAAGTAAGTTTAATCTAATGGATAATGGAGCTTCCTTTACGATCTCGTAAGAAGCTATAACGTTAGAACCTATACTCAAAGATGGAAAATCTTAAAGTTGCTTGTGAGTTTGAAGTGATGACAGATGGTGGATGCATGGTGATGAATGGCCAGCCTTTCGATTTTTTATAGGTTACATTTCGGTTTACATGTTGAATATATAGGTTCAATATAAAGTATTTATGTATGTATATATGGTTTATCAGTTTTGCTTGCAATCTTTAGCAAGCGGCTAACCATCCGTGTGTGGAAAACAAAAACCTTTAAAATGTAAACATATGTGATAAAAAGAGAGATAGACACAGAACATACGAAAACAAAGAATTTACCAGCCCTGGAACCCATCTGAGCCAGTAGGTACCTACTCCAAATAGGGCAGAACGGTCGTCAATTCAATTTCGCAAACATTAAACTGGCCTATTAGAGCACCACAAAACAAGAAACCGCTATAAATTACACAGGACAAGTTAATTTAATGCTTCCTTTTACAGGCCTATTCTGAAACAAACTGAAAAGGTTTCTAAATCGCGACATGTTATTTTTGTAACATATTAGTTTTTAGGATTAAGCGCAATATCACTTAAGGCGATGATATAATCATGAATTAACAGTGTTTCCGTTCTAAATCATAAAGATTAAAAAATCTGGATAAAATAGCTATAATATATTAAAAGCTATTCTAAATAATCACTTTGAGAATATTTATACTACTTATAATGGTAATAATTTAAAAAAATATATCAATATGAAAAAAAATATCCAAAAAATATTATTTTAGATTGAACCAGTTTTTTATCTAATTTATTAGTAGGATTGGTACCAAAATACGCATAAATACTCTCAGGATGGTTTTTTACCATATATAATTAATAAATAAATTAAGTAAATTTCAAACTTGTCCTTTTTCATCACCTCTACCTATATAAGTCAAGTCAGAGCCCTTCGGGCGGCATAAAAACTCACGACACCAGAGCCTGGTCACTTAGCACATACGAAGAAGAAGATAAATATAACCCCGAATAAGTACGTCGGAGAACAAGACCAACGTGTCTCAGTTGGAAGGGAACATTTCATCCGCATGAACATACGTCGCGTAATGATGGACCACGCAGGGAAATACTTGACAAGTGTGATCACTAACTTTCAAAGTTTTTAGGATTCCATACCTAAAAGGTAAAAACGACAGTGGAGACAGACAGACAGCGGAGGCTTAGTAATAGGGTTTTTACCTTTTAGGTATGGAATACAGCCTGGAGACAGACAGACATCGGAGGCTTAGTAATAGGGGGCCCTATTACTAAGCCCCCTCTATCAGCTTTATTTTTTATGACCGTCCACAAACAAATTCGACTGTATTACAATACTAATAAAGCTTAAATTCTTCAAACTCAAATAAGACCACACTCTTACTTGTGTTCTTATTTTCCTTGCCGATTTTAGAGACATCACCTTAAATCTAGTACATTTTTGATCGAAGTTTACTTAATTAGTATTAGGTACGTAATGTATTTTTAGCTATGTGAGTAGAGATTCCATTCTATTGTATTGCTAAACGTTTCTAAACAAAGCAGAAATAACTTGTAACCACCAGGTCTATCGTACCCCGCATTTCCCGGGGCGGTAGTTACCGTGGATTGGTTGTATATTTTGAGGTTCTAATACCTGTTATACCTGTCTACCTCTATACTCTATGGGGTGACATAAACAGCACCATGTTACGGGACAGGGTGGGAACTGGCTGTTTCGATAAAGCTGCTAGGAGGGCGTGATCTATACTATAAGACTCTTTGTCCTGACTCATTCATCTATAGACAACGCAGAGCCCAAACGGCTGGTCCTAGGGGTATGAAATTTGGAGGGTGTATTTGTTTTAGTATATAGACGCGTATTAAGAACGGATTTTTGGAAATTCCACCCCTAAGGGGGTGAAAGGGGGTAAAACAGTTTGTATCAAACTTCTTTGTTTTTGAACATATAGCAATGAAATTTGGAATATGAATAGTTTATGTAAAATTTAAAAAAACGGTATCAAATTTTTTTGCCAGGGGTGAACTAAGGGTTTGTAATGGGGGGTGAGAATTTGTATGGAAAATTCTTTATTTATCAAGTTAAAGTCTTGAAATTTTTATGGTAGTAATTTATTAAATGGTCAAATTGAAATTAAAAAAACTTTTGCCAGGGGTGCATTAAGGGGGATGCCATGGGGGTTTAAAGTTATAAATGAAAGTTTTGTGTTTTTGAACTTAGAGGTGTACAATTTGGAGTGTGTATATATTTTAGTACTTAAACGTGTACTAAGAATAGATTTTTGGAAATTCTACCCTTAAGGGGGTAAAACAGTTTGTATGAAACTTCTCTGTTTTTGAACTTACAGCAATGAAATTTGGAGTATGTATAGTTTATGTAAAATTAAAAATAAAGGTATCAAGTTTTTTTGCCAGGGGTGAACTAGCGGTTTGTAATGGGGGGTGAAAGTTTGTATGGAAAATTCTTTATTTATCAAGTTAAAGTCTTGAAAGTTGTTATGGTAGTATATTATTAAATGGTCAAATTAAAATTATATTTTAACTTAACCTCTGTTTTTAGCTACTTTGGTGATTTAGATATCGAATTATAATCGAACTCATTTTGATATCGTAGCAATGTAATGTTTATATAAAATTGGCACGGGAATGGGATACAATAGAATTTTTCCACAGGTTACGCAAAAAGCGACCTACACGCGGGCGGAGCCGCGGGCAACCTCTAGTATATGTATAAAATTAATAAATAAATTATATGACACATTTCACACACGGCTGGTTAGCCCCAGTGTTGGGCAAATTTTAATTGCAAGAACAATTAAAAATTAACAATTAATTAATTGGTAAATGTAACCACAACAACTAACTATTAATCAATTATAATTGTGAAAAATTACAATTAACAATTATTTAATTGTTAACCGTATTAGCAACAACTAACAATTAATTAATTTTGCAATTGTTTTGTTAATTTTAATTAAAAATAACAATTAATAATTAATAAAAACAACACTTGACGTGTGTGAGAGCGAGACGCGAGAGCAATGTTTAGTACTCGTTCGGGCCGACAAAATGAACACGTTACGACTTGAAATGTTTTTGTTGTATACCTACGCTGTAGAAATATTTAACAATGCAATATTGTTATACATAAAACTAAACACGTTTTGAAAGGAAATATATTTTTTTTATCTAGGTAGGGCTTTGCTGTAGGCTACTACCGGGGTCCATAGGTGGCAGATAATGGATCGGTAGCGAGATATCGCTACTAGCTGCTTGGGCAGTCCCCGACCATACAGCAACTGCTATCCTAGGCTCATGGACGTAACGTCCTTACGAGGCGAAGATAGAACAGCCACATTAGTACAGGATGTGGTTAGGAGCGCCGGCGGATGAGTACCTTGTGTACCAACGGCGGGGCTCAACGACCGAGTCAGAAGGTCACTGTACGCCTACCAACCCGCAATAGACAAGCGTGGTAGGCTAAATTGTCTAACCCCTTACCCTTAAATGACAGACACAACAATGCCCAGGCCCCAAGTACCCGGCGATCCCAGCGGTATTGTCTCCTATGACAGTACGGGGGCTTGCCCTGGGTTCTCGGGGCCAGATAATCCCCGGGTGGCGGATGCTCACTGTCAAACAACTAGAAATGCATGTCTAACGGACGCTGATAGATTAAATATATTGACATATAACGTTCAAACGTTGAGAACGGAAGAACGATTAGTCGAACTAGAAAATTCTATAGAAACAATTAATTGGGATATAATAGGCTTAGCTGAAATAAGAAGAACAGGAGAAGACATTATAGAAAGGAACAAAAACATTTTCTACTACACAGGAGACGCAAGCATGTTCGGTGTTGGATTCTTAGTCGCAAAAAAATGGAAACATAACATTTTAGAATTTATCTCGTATTCAAACAGAGTCGCTGTATTAAAATTTCGTATCACAGAAAATAAGTTTCTTACTATTATTCAGGTACATGCTCCAACAAAGTCGCATTCCGATACTGAAGTCGAAGAATTCTACGATCTTGTCAATAAAGCATGCGATGAACACCGAGGCATGCAAACTTTAGTATTAGGAGATTTTAACGCCAAAATTGGCCAACGTCACGACCTAGACAATACCAACGTAGTTGGACCGCATGGCCTAGGAGTCAGAAACGAAAGAGGAAAACGGCTTATAGAATTTGCATTTGGGCAAAGTTTGAGTATATGCAATAGTTTCTTCTACAAAAAACCCCATCGACGCTGGACGTGGGAATCACCAGATAAGAGAACAAAAAATGAAATAGACTACTGCCTTTCTTCAAACAAAAGATTTATTTTAAATGTTCAAACTATTAATACAATCAAATTTAAATCTGACCACAGACCACTTCGAATTAAAGTGCACTTTAACTTTAAAATTTTACGGTTTCATATGATAAAAAGATCCATTAAAAAACTCGACAAACTAACACTTTTGAATAACGAAGAGCAGTTTAACTTAGAATTAAAAAATAGCTTCAGTACTTTAGAAAATTTAAATTCGGAAGACGTTCAAATCCAATATAACAACATCAGAACTTCTATTAAAAAGGCTAGTCAGAAAATAATGTCCAAGTGTACTACTAAACAGCTTAAACTTAGTCCAAAAACTAAACAACTTATTGAAGAGTGACAAAAACTTCCTCACTACACACCAGAATATAGAGCAGCCGACAAAATTGTTAAAAGAAATATTCGTAAAGATATCCGACATTTCAATATTAAACGCGTTGAAAAAGCTCTATTAAACAATACATCGCTTAAAATAGCTAAACAAGGAATCACAAAAGGCAAATCTTCAATTGTCTCACTTAAAGATAATTTGGGTTTTAAACATAGCGATAGGAACAAAATTTCGGAAATAACCACAAGTTATTACAAAAACCTATACTGCGATGACACAACTAGTTCAAACACCATGTGTGAATATAGACGTTCTGATGATGTCCCTTCCATCACTGGCTTTGAAGTACATAAAGCACTATTAAGTATGAAATTTAATAAATCTGCTGGACATGACGAAATTAGCACAGAAACACTTAAAATTGGAAAACCTACTCTGCTACCTCATATAACAAACCTTTTCAACTCTATTCTACAATCCGGAACATTTCCAAAGTCTTTCTGCCATTCTAATATTATTCTCATACATAAAAAGGGGGACAAATCGAACGTTGACAATTACCGCCCTATCAGTTTAGTCTCTCACCTGTATAAGTGCTTTATTAAAGTTATAGAAAATAGAATATCTGGAACTCTCGACAAACACCAACCTCCCGAACAAGCTGGCTTCCGCAAAGGCCTCTCTACTATCGATCATTTACAAGTTATAAATCAAACAATAGAAAAACACACAGAGTACAAGTTACCTCTCTATCTAGCGTTCGTTGACTACACCAAGGCATTTGACAGCATCTCCCACTCATCAATTTTCAAAGCATTAGAAAACCAGGAAATTAACAAGACATATATAGACCTACTACAAAACATATATCACAACAGTACAGCCGCAATAAAACTAGACACTACTGGACCATCCTTCCCTATCAGAAAAGGTGTGAAGCAGGGCGACCCTCTATCGCCAAAACTATTTACTGCCACATTAGAACAAGTTTTCCGCAAATTGGCACCAAGCTGGGAGAATAGAGGCATTATTGTCTCGGGAAAGAGGTTAACAAACCTCAGATTCGCAGACGATATTGTTCTTTTCTCTTCTTCAGCACACGAATTGGGTCACATGCTACAAGATCTTAGCAGGGCGAGCCTCGAGGTCGGACTAAAGATGAACATGTCAAAGACCAAGTTAATGACCAACACCACGCAGCGCAAAATATCGATTGATGATACGGAGATTGAATACGTCCATGAGTATGTGTACCTGGGCCAATTAGTGTCCTTCCAGGCGCGGCAAGAAGCAGAAATAGCCCGTAGAGTCGAAAATGCCTGGAGGAGCTATTGGTCCATGAAAGATCTAATGAAGGGGCATTTGCCACTATTCCTCAAACGCAGACTCATGGACGCGTGCATTCTCCCTATCCTGACTTATGGAGCGCAAACTTGGTCTTTGACAGAAGATCAACGGTTCGCCCTCGGGGTCTGCCAAAGAGCCATGGAGCGCAGTATACTTGGCGTAAAGCTGTCAGATCGCATCCGAAACACCATACTGCGTTCCAGAACACAAATAGCTGATGTGACCCAAAAAGCTGCTAATTTGAAGTGGGATTGGGCTGGTCACGTCTGCCGCATGCCGGTCGATCTGTGGGCAAAAGTTGCAACCGAATGGACGCCGGCCAATACAAGACCTCGCGGCAGACCAAAAAAGCGATGGAGGGACGAGCTTGACAAACACCTGGAGGATTGGTCCACAATAGCGCTAGATAGGGACAAATGGAAAGAGGGTAGGGAGGCCTTTGCCCAACAGTGGGATCAAACAGGCTTTTAATAAATAAAATAGCAGTTTTTTTTATGTAGAAAGAAAGATTTAGAAAAAATAAACTATAATTACAGCCTTTGACCACTTTTTTAATCGTCTTCGAGTGTAATACTTATAACTTAATTTTCTTAAATCTTTACTAATTCATTTTGATACATAAATTTAATTGTTAGTTTTAATCGTTTCATAAAACAATTAAAAAAGTTAATTGTAATTATTTTAGTTGTGCGTTACAATTGACACACGTTAATCGAATTAATTTAATTGCAAGGTGCAATTATAAGTTCAATTGCGATTAATTTAATTGTAATTAATTTAATTGCAATTACTTTTTTAGTCATTTAACAAGATAATTGACAAATTAATTGATTAATGCCCAACACTGGTTAGCCCCATGATAAACCATTTCTAGTTTGTATTATAGTTGCTAACACAGCTGATATATTACATATACGTACATAAATAGTTTAATTTTCTTAACATGTTTATTGTGCTATTTTTTTGTAGTTGTACAATACAATAATATCATAATTATTCTATACCTATATCGATACATATTTAATATCCAGACTGGCAGCCAAAGAATTTAGTTCAAAAAATATATTATAATTTCAGTCAAGTTATACATGTAACGCCTGTACTCGGCAAACTATCTGATCTGATGTGATTGTCGTGGAAGCAACGGTCAATGCGGACAGATTTAGGATGGATGACTATGCACACAACTGTGTGATTTAAAAGGTGACGTTTTTATGACGTTTTTCTGGGTGTTCAGTTTCAGCCGTATTCCGTAAGTTCGCGTTATTTAACATCCCCAGTAACACTGTGTTAACATCCACGGTGCCGCTTTAATATTCAAACTCGCACCTGTATTATGGTAAAACATAATACTCATATTATGGGATGATATCATGGTTGCTGCAATATATTTCATGTTCCTATATGTTCATGAAATTTTGTTAAAATTATATTGAGCTATAGAATGGTTTCGAAAATCAACGTTTTTATGATACCATTTAAGTGGTGCAAAAAGGGATTACTCAATCTAATGTTTGTTTAACAAAAAAAAAATCTTTAAAATAATTTTGTTTTGTTTCTACTCTTTTCTAAAAAATTTTGTTTAAACTACGTATTAGGCGACATTTTAATACTTCTTCCTTAAAAACTGCAGTAATTACAATAAGATACTTTGCCTCATTTTTCGTAATGGCAGGCACCTAATTTGCGTCGGGGATAAGAATGTCTTACAAAATAATTAGTAGCTGCAACTATTAAAAAAGTTAACTCTCTAAGTCAATCATATTTACATACTACTTAAGCCGCAAAATTTTCACACCACGGGGTTTCCAAGTAGTATTTCTCCTCTCGACCCACACAAACGCAATTTCCGCCAGAAACACAACAACACTCGCTCCATACATGAACCCTATAAACATGAACGCCCCTAGCAAATGTTGTATACTCAGCGGAACAATAACCCCGGCGCCTTCCACGTTCCCTCTGTGAATAAAAAGCTCCTCGCTCCATTTCTCAATCAATCCGTTCTCGGATACCCGCCTGATAATATTGTTGAAGCGCCCCAACATCGGGAACCATTTCCTCGCGAGCAAAACCACCCCGTATTTGTATAGGTTGTCGCTCTCCGGGAAGCAATGGATCAAAGGCGCGCCGCGTCCCAGCTCCTGCTCCTGGTAGACCGCCTGTCTCCGAGACGACACCACGCCGAAATTCCTTTCCAAGGCAGCGCGTCTGATCCCCTCCGCAAACGTCGTCGAGTTATATTTGCGATACAAATAAAACGAGCTCGCGTTATTGGTCTCGAAATAGGAACGGTAAATCTCCCTACCGCCGAACGCCAGCCCGGACTGTATAAGATCGCGCTCCGTGCTTATCTGCTTTTCAAATCTCGGATGCATTAAGAAACTTCTGAGAAAGGATTCGTATGAAATCCCCATGTTTATGCTGAAACAGAGCCAACCGAAAATCAAGATGCGGAACGTAGCAGTTCTCGGCCGGAACGATGCACCCCACCCTAGCAGCATACTGAACGTCATTAGCAGAGAGTTGGTGGGCCATTTGGTGACTTTACTGCCGCGCTCTCTGTAGTACAGGTAATGGAACAACAGGCCGATGGATATGACGCTCACTATAGTGGCGACCCAAGTGGACCATTGGAATATGATCACTAGATTATTCCACGTGGAGGCTTGGCCTGCTCGCGGCACGCACCACGTCATCTCGTCCTGGGTGTAACTCACAGTAGGATCGAACCATTTCCGAATAGTTCTAGTCACTTCTATGTTTCCAATAACCAAAGAAACCTCATCATTTCTGAGCACCCCGTAAGCTCCAGTAGCAGTACCATTCCAATATATTTTACCCCAATTTTCTTCAATATGTGACATTCTTACGACTAGCGACATGTTGGTGAATTCACTTATAATTTTGATAAGATTAATCTCTCCGCCTCTGAAGAATTCGTACGTATCGTTGTATACAGGGTGGATGAGTTTTCTACCTGGAGGCATCACGTACGGTTCCGAGACGATAGCATGTATGAGCAGAGGACACCCTCGCATGTCTCCCGGGAACATGTCTGTGAGAGGCTCGTGCTGGTAAACAATATTATCCTTACACCGATCCAAAACATATACCGCGTCGCACTCTCCTCCACAATTTGTATCGCTATACGGTCTCCAAGTATAAGAAACAACTTCTTCTTTGACGTCGTCATAAATGAAAATAATAGTTTTCAAAAGTTTATGCTCTCTCAAGACATTGATGAGCTCGATAGCCGTAGTTTCCGCGTCCTCGTTTTCTTTAACTTTGTAGAAAACTATCGCTTTAGCGAGCGGGTTCCAAGTCGGCAACTTATTCAGTTGCAATATGTTTCTCGTTAGTTCGGATTTCTCCTCTAAAATCAACATATAATTTTTGGCTTTCTCGGGGAAATGAGACGCATTTGCATGCGGGTAAAAAGAGTCTTTTACCATAACGGAATACTTGATGCCGCCGTGGATGGTTTGCAATAATAGCCTCTGTGTCGTGGAGGTATAAGAGTTAATGTTGATTATCACGATGCTGCCGCTCAGAGCCTTCTTCTCCACGAGATATTTGGCGGATAGTTTTAAAACGCACTCAGCCGTTTTTGCTATTTGTTCAGAATTTCCAGTTGCCGTTAACAGAGGGTATTCACTTACGCTCGAAGTAATATAATGGATAAAAAATATGAAGAGCAGTTTGGTACGCATTGCTGCGGTAGACTTGACAATAACAAAAAATGCACTGATAAAAGTTTAACCATCATGCCTCCAATCGTAAACTTCAACAGCATTATGATTTAAGTAATAACTTAAAGTGGTTTCACATTTACTTAGAGCATAATAACCATTAATTTTACAAGGTGCCTTTTGAAACTGAAGTTCAAAGTCGCAATCTACTGAATTTAACTGCACGCGACTGTTTTATAATGCTTAGATATTTTGAAATCATTGAAATAATATGACCTTTATACTCGTACTAACTGGTTACTAATGCAAAGTAATTTAATGGTTTAAAGGTTTCAGTTTTAGTAACTACAAACAACTTTTCTATAACAAATTTTGGAAATTTGCTGAATTAAAATTTGTTATTTCGCTATTATATTCATTGCTCAACTTTGCTTATATTAAACATGTTTTTTCGCTACATTCCTAAAAAGAAACTTTATTTAAGTCTTTAAGTATTTGTTAGGACTAGAACCATTCTTCAAAGATTCGATCGTAATCTTATATTTAGTACCTTGCAATAAGTTTCGGTATTTGAGATGGACCCATCCTAACTCTATCTTTGACATCTTTTTCTCAATAGATAACAGTAACACAAGGACTAGGTAAGTACAAATAAAACAAGTAAGTGTCTGTAATGTACATTATATTTATTTTTTAAACTGCCGCTTTTGTATGAAACAAAACTTGGTCCGACCAGAATCGTGATAGCAATTTTAAAACTTGATACAAATAAACAAACGCTAAACGTCTCAGAAGATTTTACGGATACATTTTTAATGAATCTTCAAAATAAAGGATTAAATATTGAACTCTAAATTAACCTATTAATTCACTTTAAATTAATATCCGTAAAATCACCTTTCCCAATTACATCTTATAATTACGGTACAAATCATTAACGTTAACCATTCAACTTTACCACTAAAATTGACAATAAACAAATTGTTTTTTTTTTTGTTTTCCTAACATGTTGTGCTGCAAAACGAGTGTGACATACACCGTACAGTACATCTTAATGTTACAGTAATCGATAACTATTTACAATAAATGCAACTTTAAATACCTAGAACCTGTGCTTCATAACAATCTATATAAATATGTTTTTGTCTTAATTTTAAAGCTAATTCAATTAAGTCGGAAAGAGGAAATCGGGACGGTGGTAGATGATTTTAAACTACTTGTAAAAATATAAGCGGATTTTATGCCAACATTAGGTATATGAGAGAGAAATGTATGCGAACGTGATTTTATCATAACTTAAATTAATATAAATAACATTTTATGCAGCAGCGATAGAAATGATCAGATACATAAATTTAGTTCCAATGTAGTACAGTTCTTTCTATTTACAAAGAATAGTATTTTTTACATTAGTTTGATTTTTTCTATTAGTATTTTCGGGTTCAAAATAGACTCTACAAAATAAATAGATATTGATTTGTTTCAAATATTTGATTTTGTTTAGGCCTGATGATTTATTGCGATTGGTGAAGAGGGTTCTTGAGCAATCATAAATATTAAGAAACAAAATAGTAACGTTTGTAATTCTATCTATCTTCCATATCAAACCTACAAGCTCGTACATCTTTACGCTCTCTACGATAATGTACAAACTCCAAGCGAATTTAGATCTTATCTTCTCATGATTATGATTTCTTTTCTCTAATACCACTACACGCCGCAAGGTCTCCTAGTAAAAATATTGTATAACATCTATTAAATATAGGAAAGATTATTGAGTTTGTAAAAGTATTGTAGTCTTCAATAGAACGATATGCTTAATTTTCATGATGGCAGCCCATTTTATTAGTTTTAGCGAAGATGATCTCGATTTTAGTACTAGTTGATAATACCAAGAGTCAGATTGACTTTTGAAAATAAAATCGAACAAACTTGAGTCATGATTTGAATAATCCCTCTAGGCAAGTTGCATTTGCTTTAGACCTCACTTCATATACGGCTTTAAAGGATAGTTAGGGAAGTCTAGTAAGAAGGAATAATTATTTTGATTTATTTATAGACATATGAAACGTATGGGTTTAATGTAAAACTGTATACGTAGTATAAGTTTTTTCGTATGTGTATATCTACATTATAGTTTTCGTTTAGGTATCCATAGACAAACGAAATTTAAGTAAACCTCATTCGTTTTGCCAAACATTTAAAAAATGACATCATTAGCCTACGTTTAGAAATGAAAACAAAACAAAAACTATAATGTAGTTTTGACAAGGACCTAATATTGAACAAGTACATATTTGTTAGCTTACGTTTAGAATTGAAAACAAAACAAAAACTATGTATATGTAGTTTTGACAAAGACCTAATATTGAACAGTACATCTTAGAGTTTTGTGGATTTGAATAACATATAATGTACTACGGGTACAGATAAAAGTTTATGTCATCCCCATAAATATCTTGTCATTCGGCGATAATGGATTGAAAAGAACCATGAATCTTGACGTGAATGCAACTTCTCTAGAGGACATGATCAGAAGTAATATTAAACCAGTAATTTACGTCTTAGATTAGAATAAACTATCAAAGGCAATGTAGATAGAAAAGTCGCAAAAATTCGAATCACATAGCAATTTACAGTTGAAAGAAGAAGCAGATGCTTTAAAATTAAAACTTCGAACCTTAGTAAAATGCAATTCCAGATTTCACTAGATTAGTTTAAGGATAACGAATCGACCGTTCAAATGCACATTTTGATTTTGATCGCACAAGTGGTTCTATCATTATTATAATAATTAATATTTACAATACTAAACACTTGAGTATCAGTCAGTATTTCTTTCCTTACATTATCATCCTAAGCATATTCTTCATTTACCTAAATGATGTTGTCATTCATTCATAGTTTTTTACGCTGTTGTTTATTATCTGTATCTTATTTCATTATTATTAGATGTTTTTTTCTAATCTATTGTATATCTGACGATAACATACAGCTTCTTATAATAACAGTTACTTTGCATTATTATGGTCACATTGAAATGGCAAGAGGAAGAAGCCACTACGGGTTGACAATCAGTAAACACACTCACATCACCTAAGTCTTTGATATGACAAACAGCTGTATTGCGTTAGCATACTCCACTTGAGTTTTAGCGTCTTTTATATAGATTGGTTCCCTTGCAGTCAGGTTAGTTGATTTTATTGGCTATGGAAATTTCTTTAAATAAACTTTTAAGTGGTTAAATTTTTTGTTTACATATTTTTTCACTAATCTCAGCTGTGATGTGAACATCATGGCAAGTGACCACACTAGTTAGCGACGCCTTGGGTCTAAGCCAGAACATACCTAGTGTGAAATAGCTGTCTTTCAATCAACTTCATGACTGTTACTATCAAAATCCATTTATGAGAATATAATAATGAAAATAGTTAAAAACATAATATCTTATTGAAAATTTTATACAGGGTCTTTGTCTTAGTCAGGCTAATGTCATATTGAATTTTTATACACGTATATCCGCAACCTGTTTAATCTTTGTCTTTGTCAGTGTTATGTCTTAGTGCACTTTCTTATACAGGGACATTTGATACATGTTTAATCAAAACGAATATTTCATCATCATCCAATCCGACTACAAAGGAACCAATATTCACTTCAGCGTCACATCACTAAACTAGTTCACCAACTTCATCGTCACCACCATCATCATCATCAGCAGTTCTTCTCTTACACGTACCACTCTTTGATGCCGTCTCTCTTGACTGGCTGTGTGGGGAGAGGCACGAGGGGCGCGGGGGATGCGCGCGGGAGGGGGAGCGGCTGTAAGCTGCGGACAGCGCCCCCTGTCGAGCTGGAGGTGCCAGTCTGGTAGCTTGAATGTGCCTGAGAGATGAAAAAAAACGAATGTGTAAAAAAACAATCTAATTTTTTTACTTTAATTTTCAAAAAATAATTGTTTCTGAACAAAAAAAAGTACATGAGAAGAATTAATTTATCAGCACAATAGACGACCGTTCGCGTGGAGCAATTTCTCTAATGCAACCTCAACCGCTTATAGAACGGGTTCATGCTTAAATCTAATAGAAATCCGCTACTCTTTGATTATTTATGAACTGAAAATTTATTAACTCCTCCTTGTTCTTCTTCCCCTAACTCCTGTTTGTTTAAATGTGCAATACCAATTAACAATAAGCATACTAAGATAGCTAATGAGACACTTAATTAACTAGCTGTACCATAAGCCTAGCCTCGGCAACCACTCGGTTACTCCTTTGGTCCACCTATTATAGCATTGTCTGGACAAGTACCCTGCCCAGCTCTATTTCAGGTATGGTATGACTGCGTATCCGACGCCTCGAACTTTCGTTCGTCGTCGGATTTCAGTGTTACGGACTCGGTCTATTAATTTGGATCTAGGTTAATTTCATCAACATATTCATCATCATTATCAGTCCGTAGTCGCCCACTGCTTAGCATAGGCCTCTCTTCTTGTACGCCAGTCATCTCGGTTTTGCACTGCTCTCATCCATGTTCTGTCTGTGATGTTACGGATGTCGTAAACCTAGCGTGTTAGTTTTGGCCCACTTACCATCACTCGGCCTCGCAACATATCCTGCTCAGCAACTTTTGAGTTTGGTGATTGTCCTGCCGATGTCACGCACCTTGGTGCGGCGCCTACATAATTCTAATTCTAATTTGAAGTGGGGGTGATGAGACCTGCACATTCCGCTAGGGGCGTATTGTGCATTCCCTCCTTACCAGCCTACCCAAGCCAACCGAGCTCCTTGAAATAACGAAGCACAGACCTGGGTCGCTGGCATACCTGTTCTACCCCTGTTGCGTCAAATGGTCTGTTTGTCTGAGGATTAACAATGGAAAGCGAACTTTCATCTTGAGCTGCTATCATCAGGCCGTAAGGCGCCTACATATTATTAGGATACTTTTTTTCTGAAGAGTTACCTGATTGCCCAACAACGCAGCGCTAGCTCCCTGCTGGTAGTTCTTATCCTCTGTCACCTTGTACGAAGGATCAAACTTGAACACAAAGTACTTGAGCACTATGATGATGATCAGGATTATAGCTATCAAGATTGATGCTACTATACCTGAAACAAAGTCAAAACGGAAAAAATAAATACTTAATTAGAATAGATCAATGTAAAACTATAATTAAGTCTGAAATTAATTACTGCAAAACTGTATCTAATCTAAATCATTGGCCAAGAGAGTTGGGCTCACGCATGAAGGGTTCCCATTGTTTTATGGGAGCCCCCTGAAATATATATATTTTTTTAAATATCATAATTTGTTTTTAATACATAATTCAATATTTTGTGAATGTAGAGATGTATAGAGGGTCTACCAAATATCGTTATAAAGATGTATGAGCTTAAAAGGAGGCTTCTCAAATATTCATTTTTATAATTTAATTTCATCTTATATATAAAATTTCCGTGTCACAGTGTTTGTTACCGTACTCCTCCGAAACGGCTTGACCGATTTTTTCCAAATTTTATATGCGTATTCAGTAGGACTGAGAATCGGCTACTGTATATTTAGATATTATAATTATTAAGGCAAAACAACGTTTGCCGGGTCAGCTAGTAGTTATATACATTTATGATATATTTTGTGTAAATTTGAGATGTCTAGCAGCTACCGCTATTGATATATAGCAAAAAAATACGAAAAACACGTTTCTGGTATAGGGACCCCCTATGATATTCAATTTTTTATTTCATTTTTAGTATTTGTTTATTTGTATTTTAACTTCAACTTTATTTAAATTCAATCAATGTGACCAGTACTTTTTACTCCTTCTTAATTATATTCCTCATTTCTAAGGGGCGTGAATCCCTATCCTGACAGAATTTATTCGTCGTGGTAGGAACCCAGGCCTTTCCACGAAAGACACACGTCATGTTCTCGGATTTTGTGGTCCTTAAACATGTTGGTTTACTCACTAAGTTTTCCTTCACTGTAAAACGAGTGCAACGAGTGCTACACACAAATCATTGGTGTAAGGATTAAACTAGAACCCGTCAGATAGAAAAGCAGACAATTTTTTCACCAAATCACCATTCGCTTGTTTTAACAATGAGTACTTTAGGAGAGCAGTACAAGAAAAAGGGTCTAGCATTACAAAGTTTCAAAGAATTGAATCGGAATATGTCTACGAAGAATATATTAGACTATATATTGTGGCTAGGAAAATCAAAATCTTTAACTTAAGATTTTTTTACCGTAATCTGCACATGTAAAGTTATTAACATAAAAATTTAGTCATAACGTATTTAAAACAATATAACTGATTTGAATAAGAGTAAACTTGTGTATAATTTATGTATAATAGTTATAAAATTAACATAAATGAAAATAAAAAGTTTTTATTTTAGGCTAGTTGTACCCATATTCTATTATATTATAGTTATATAGCTACACCCTAACTTCACCTGATTACAGGGTTTATGTTACTGTAACTTGAATTACTTCGATAACTTGTGTACATGCTAAGCTATGTAAATAAATAAATAATATGACTACCAAAAAACCTATTTTAAGTTTTCACCTGTATTCATCAGTTAATTTTATTGATTCTTAAACGGCAATAGTTATATCGGAAAACAACGTACTCGTACTTTAGTTAGTAGGCTAATAAAAGCAATCAATCTTAAAGTTTGATTGTCTTTCTACAGTTAATCTTATTTTTTCAGTAATCCGTGAAATACATAAATTATGACAACTCATGCGAAAATAAAAACACTAACACCCCGTTGAATTCTCTGTCCTGTTCCACCGCACGGACACATTATAGCTCTGTCCTTTTTTAGCACCACGTCCCGCGTATGCAGAGGCGAACAGCGCTAATATGAGACATTGCTAACATCGGTCATCAAGTGAAATATTATAAACGATTAAGGATGACTGACTTGACTTACCGACAATAGTAGCAAAGAACTCAGACTCCGGCGGTACCACTCTATTGTCAGTTGTCTTCGGGTGGTACCACTTTGTTGTGATCTCGTGCTCGTACCCGTTGTAGTCTGGATGCACCCTGGAAATACAGACAAAACGATCAGCTAGAAATCTTTTACTTTTACCTTTACCTTGATTTTTGCCTTTACCTTGACTTTTACCTTTACCTTGACTTTTACTTTTACCTTTACCTTGACTTTTACTTTTACCTTTACCTTGACTTTTACTTTTACCTTTACCTTGACTTTTACTTTTACTTTTACCTTTACCTTGACTTTTACTTTTACTTTTACCTTGACTTTTACTTTTACCTTTTACCTTTACTTTTACTTCGTAGAAGCAAAGCGGTCAAACTATTATATCGAAAGTCTTCAATATGTCCGTATATGTCGTAACTTACATGTATGTGTTTTATTTTTTCTAGTCCCTTTGAGACCTATAATATTTATACCATGTTAAAAAAATATGGCATCCGTCATTTTTCCGGCAGCGATTTTGTACAGATTTCACCAAAACTAACTAGAACGCTTTCCCTAAATCAAAATTGGTTCGATCGAACTGCGATGCCATAGAAAACACACATTTAACGAAGCTAAATAAACGTCTTACAACCAAAATAAGTTTTCCGAAATGAATTGTCACTGGTCAAGTAAAGATGTATTATTAAGTAGAAAGCCCCAAAGTTCAAAATATGGAAAACAATGGTGCCATTAAATGTTTCCAGAAGGTCTACTATCTGCAATTCTAGCAGTGTTTAGATGTAGTGCCTGTAGCTCGGCTAGCTAAGATAATCTGACACGATCATCGAAGGTAAGCAACGGCTTTTAGTCTTACTAAAAGCAGTCGTTAAGCCAAGCCAGAAACCTTCGGGCGGCTTGAAAGCTCTGGACATCAGAGCTTGGCCTCTTAGCTCAAACGAAGAAGATAAAATAAATAAATCAATACTAGAACATATTTCATGCTGGTTAGCCCCATACTAAACCATTTCTAGTTTGTATTATGGTTGTTAACACAACTGATATACTACATATACTCGCATATTTTATACAGATATACAAGCTGACCAGGCAAACGTTGTTTTGCCTCACTTAGGGGTATAAAAAATAGATAGTAGCCGATTCTCAGACCTACCGAATACGCGTATAAAATTTGGTAAATATCGGTCAAGCTGTTTCGGAGGAGTACGGTAACTAACATTGTGACATGGAAATTTTATATATAAGAAGACAAACAAACAAAGTTTTCCTCTTTATAATATTAGTGTAGATAAGAAAAAGAAGTGATGAGATGACGAGTATAATGTCAAGTCATACCTGCCAGGTATCCGTTCGTCGATTTCGTAAGTTGGAGTCCGCGCCTCTATCTCGTTCTCTCTCCTATCCTCGTAGTCCGGTATATGGTGGTCCTCTTCTGTCGTGAACACGCTCTCTTCCAGGTGCTTCCCGGTTTGCGTCGGAGTGAAGTGGCCAGTATGGGTGTGCTCTAGAAAATAAATTTACAATTTGATACAAAAACAATTGGTAGAAAATTGTAGAAAATATAAACAATTTAACAATTTTAATGGTAGCGTAGCGCTAGCTAAGGTGGTCTGATGCGATCATCGAAGTTAAGCAACGGTCGATGCGGACGGTGTCTGGATAGGCGACTACGCACAAGACTGTAGTTTTTCAGGTGGCATTTTCATTTGGGCGCTACCGTGCGTCGAATGATACGTTGGCTGTTAGTCTTAGTACTTGCAGTCATTAAGCCAAGTCAGAAGCCTTTCGGGCGGCATGAAAACTCTCAACATCAGAGCTTAGCCACTTAGCTCATACTAAGAAGAAAGAGGAGAGATAATGAAGGAATAGTTAATTCACCTCCATCAGCCTCGACCGCCGCCAATTGTGACCCACTTATGTAAGCCTCTTCTTTTTCTTTTATAATTTTTATGTGTGTCTAGTAAAAAAAAAATGTATCTGTCTATCAAATCAAATCAAATTTATTTATTTATACACAATTTTATACAATTGGTAGCAAGAATGTTTCTTATACTATGGTTTTTTACATATTTTGTATTGAGAGCTACAAGTTATGAGCCTGCATATCCAAACTAAGCGTGTAAGCTTGTATATTAGAGATGCATACTCCCCATTGGACATGATTGCAATAGTTGCGTTATAATCATTATAGATACTTAATTAAAAAATACAATTATTGGTTAAATTTAGTGTTAGTAATAAAAAAGAAAAATATATATATATGTATATGAAATTATAACGTTAACAAACAATTATGTAGGTTTTACAAATCAGATGTGTATGAGTGGGCATCTCATCTTATAGACTTTAGTAAGTTTTCAGTTTGTGCATAATTTAATTGTTTTAGCATTTTTGTAGCAATTTTTCTAAAACAAAAAGAGTTTAGTTGTGTTAGTTCAGTTGTTTTTGACATTTTATTATAAATATGAGCACCTAAGAAAGAAGGAAATTTGTTGATGAATAAAGTTCTAAATTTGGGTGTTTTAAATACAAAATCTTTTCGTCTATTACAGACTGCTAAGTCGGGTTTAAAAAGTTTATGTTGATTGAGTAACACTCTATCTATCTCGACCACCGGCAAACTAGCAACGCCACCAACAAACTCTTGTGTCAGCAAACATCTACTATACTTTACGTACCATCAGTAGGAGTAGTCCGTCTATCCGGCACAGTGTTGCTATCCACCGTGCCTTCGTGAATATTGGCATGGTCTATCACCGTGGTGTGGGGGTCAGTGACCTTAGTGGTCTCTCCGGTCGTAGAGTCGGTGGCACCTTCCAAAGATTTATCCACGTGTTCAGTTGATGGAGAAGTGGGTGACGTCATACTGTGGGTACTGCTGGTGCCCGATCTGAAAATGTAGAAGTGGAAGATCATGTAAGAAACCTTACTAATTTATTTGATGTTTTTCAAGTAATGTTCAGATGTCGGATCTGCAGTCATAAACCTAAAGTGGAGCTGGGTAGGACACTTGGCCAGGCGACGTGATGACAGGTGGAGTAAGGTTGTAACCGAGTGGTGGCCGAGGCTAGGGAAGAGGAACGTCGGTCGTCCAGCGGCAACATGGGTCGACGACATTACAGCTGTCGCGGGTCCAACCTGGACTAGATTGGCACAGGACCGAGACAAATGGCATGACAGGAGAGAGGCCTATACCCAGCAGTGGGATAGAATCGGCTGTGGATGATGATGATGATGATGAAGTAATGTTAGTAGATATTTTATGTATGGATTTGCACTCGCTATATGGTGAAGGAAAACATCATGAGAAAACTGACATGTTTGAGGGCCAAAATATCCGAAGACGTGTAAACGTGGTGAATCATGGCCTGTATCTCTCCCCTTAAGAAAGTTTCGAGTCTTGGGTGGAAAGATATAGGTAGCAGTGGCAACGTAAAGGGTTGAGATAAGTAGTGTTAATAATATTTCCATGTAAACTTAGAATCAAGCATTAAAATCTCGTAACGTTCATTGTGAAATGTCAGCTGAAGTTTTTATTTATATTCATAATATGTTTTTTTATAAACTTACGTTGTGATAGGATGCTCAGGTTCAGTGATTTCATCAACACTGGAGCCAGAACCCTCAATACAATCCTCGTCGTCACATGGCTTCATCAGTTTACCACTGATATCGTTCTGTAAAATAGAGTTAAATTATGTTGTAATTTTTCAGAAATATAATAATAGTGTTATCTTTTTTATATACTCGTTGAAATCATTACTATATATATCAGACGAGCCCCATGGTATAATCCAGAATGAAAAGCAGCCTTTGCTTCAATCTAGGGGTTCATACCGAACAAAAATATTTAGTAATGTTTTAACCTTTTATCTTATCTACAAGTAATATTTGAAAGCGTTTTATAAATAGCATTTAACCTTTGATAGAAGTTTGAAACTCAAAAAAAAGTTTTCCCATTAAAATACTCAACATAATTTTGGTAGCATTAAGAATATTTTGACGAAAAGCGGGGGAAACTTTCAACTAGGCGATTAACTTTCCCAAAGTTAATTTTTTTAAGCGTTAAAAGTTATGAGATTTTTTGTACATTATTGTAACTATTGTTCTTTTATTTAGTTTTAAGTGTACATTATTACTAGGTAAATAAGATTTTATTGTAAATATGGAAGAAACCCCTACTAAGGGGACCTCGTTCTAACTACTGATGGTAACTAAAATCATAATATTGTATTTTTCGGTACGGTACAGCCATACCCAAAAATACAATATTATGATTTTTTTCTAATAAATTGTATCTAATATTATTGCTTTTAATATGGAAAAACATCGTTGTCCGAGTCAACTAGTAACAGAACACTCACTTTATGTCCCCCCCGATGCGGCGGGCGTCGCGTGGAAGGAACATAGACCGGCGTGATGAGGTCATCCCCCGACCCCGCGTCGGGTAACACGCAGGCGTCTTCATCGTCATCCCGACACCCCGACCCCGCGCCGGAGTATACCAGCTCGTCCAGGGGACCGTTGCCGCCGTAGCCTGATGGGGGCGTCTGGGGGAAGGGAGTGGTAGAATGTAAACTCAATGTAACGTCACTCGATTTAACGACAAACTCTCTAAAGCGTCGAAATCAATTGGCTTTAGTTAGTTTAGCTTGTTGTCCATACAATGATACATTCTCTCCATATCACATCACTGTATTTTGGTTATAGTAGATCTAACCGTTTATTTTCTTTTTGACAGCACCAATAAATAGAACGTAACTGCGTGTCATGCCAAAAACTGATCACAAGAGTAACAGAAACAAAACAAATCATTTTTTGAATTTTGTCTGTCTCTCTGTCTGTTACGTTATAACTTTGAAACTGTCAACGTCAAACGCTTAGCAGTAAAGTGTAAAAAATTAAAAACATTTTTGATATTTTACTGTACGCAATCGTGACGTCATTATCACTTGCTAATGACGTCCGTGAGTGAGTTGAGAAATAATATTAGTGATATCACGTTCCGAGTCGCATAGCATTTGAAAAGCGGTGTATATACTACGTATTTCAGAATTCAGCATCCAATTCTTATGAACAGAAATACAGAACTTTATTAGCCCTAAATAACATACGTTAAAGGCAAGTCATACTACAATAATTACTTAATACTTAAAAACATTAGTTAGATAGAATTATATAAACTTACAAATTTCATTAAAAACATTTCTACCCCATTAAATACTACACACATTAGCACTTGTTTTCCATGTTTATTAAATTTAAAATACTACTGTTTACAGATGAATAACGATTCTGCAAGCTCCATATTCATATATTCGCTTAATTACTTTCACAAAAACTCTTTATTTTCTGTTTAAACTATCTTTCCGTTGTACGTTTACCTGTTGCATCCTATTGATATCTCTATCCAACGGCGTGGATGCTCTTCTTGCATCTCCTCGTACCGATACAGCTGGATCCCCTGCTGCAGCCAGGTCCAGCACCCTGACTCCATCCACGACGAGTCCCGCTAGCACCCCGCTGAACTGTCTCGAACCTCCCGCACCACCTCCCACTGTGATACTGGACATGCTGTTGAAGATTGTCGACTGCTGTTGACCCCCTGGAACATAAACATCGCAATGATTAGTTACTAAAAAAATGATATGAAGTTCTTAATCTTCTTCGTATTACCATTTAGGTCACATGGTTAACGAAAGTGGTTCATATTTAGAGCTACACTCATTTTTCTTCTTCTTCGTACGAGCTAAGTGACTAAACTCTAGTGTCGATATTTTCAAGTTCTTTGTCTATGGGACTGATATGATATTTTGAAACGACTACAGCTCAGAAAACGCCTTAATGTCCTGAAGATCGTCGGCTCGATCCCCGCCAATGAGTTCGAGATTTCAGTGACCGAATACATCGTGAAGAAACCAAATCCTGGTGGTAGGGCAATTTTAGAATTATGTAAAAAGAAATATCCATAATTATTCTACAGACCAAACTCTCTTTATAATTTTAATTCGCCGTCATGAGAACAATAAAAATATTAAAAATTAAACTAGAAATTCCCATATTCTATTCCACTGAATATATTTTTGATGGATATGATATAAACCGGTCCACTCCAACTACAACTGTGACTTTGACTTTAGTCTTTGGACTTTGACTTTGAGATTGAAACGTGTTATTCGCTTAAAGAACTACTATTATACAAATGCTATTATGACATACACGAATATAATGAATGACAACAATTTAATTAGCGATCTTAGATTTTTTTATAATGGATATGATACGAGTATAAACCGGCCCGCTCCAACTCCTATTGTGATTTTGACTTTTGTCTTAGGACTGTTGACTTTGACTTAGAGATGGAAACGTGTTATTGACCTTGCGGATGTCGTATATTAACAGCATAGTTATCCAAATGCAGCGCCGCGCGACTCCCGTTCCTGGTGAACCTGGCGACGTGATAAGCTCCGTCATCCACCTTGGCCGCCTCGTCTCCGAGCGGCTGGTCTCCTCCACCCACGTTGTAGATCATGAACAGGTTCCCGTTGATCTGGAAATTTAGAATATTTTTGGTGAGATTTTGACAAGATACTTGTATTTTTGGCATATTATGTTTTTTATTTGTATATTAGTTGTGTTAGCAACCATAATACAAACTTTAAATGGCTTAGTATGGGGCTAACCAGCTGTGGGTAAAATCTGTCTTAATTTTGTTTTTTTTTAGTTCTAATTTTGTTCAATTAAAACATATTTATTTCTTACAAAATAATTATTAACATATTACACAGATTCTTAATCCTATCCTATCGTACTAATATGTATACTAATATGTATATACCTGTATGTATATTTCTATGGATTTTTGGATGTTTGTTACTTCTTCAAGCAAAAACAACCGAAAGGATTTTAATGAAAGTCCACAATAAAATAGGTTACACATCAGAATAGCCTATCTTTGAAATATTAAAAATATATGAAAACAACGTAATACATTGTGGCTGATGATGATGACATTAAATTCTACTTTATGATATTTTACATAACTGTCATTCAACGACATGTCTACGACAATCATGTCAGATAGGTACAAGTCAAAATAAAAACAACATAAAATTATTGTCAGTCAGTTTTCTTGAAAAATTAAATTACCTATGATGCAAAACAACGTTTGCCGAGACACCTAGTCTAGCATAAAATAAAGAACGAACGTCTAGTAACTCTACACTCACGATTTCCATTTGCATGTAGTCCTGTGTATTGCTGGACTCGATCCTCAATAACACCGCATCAGCCTTGCTCGTGACGAACCCAACGGCGATCTTGTTCGCTTCAGTGTCAAGCACGGCCGGTGGTTTGAACGTGTATGTGATGATACCTCGACCGGGGCCAAACTCATACGCTATCGACTCTGTAAATGATAAGAAAATAAATATATATTTAAATAAAACTAGCAGTTGCTCGTGGCACCACCCGCGTAACGGTCCGCTTTTCGCGTCTGCTCCACCACCATGCAAAACCATATTAGTTTGTAGTACATGCTATGTATCAGAGATGGCGCTGTATGTGACAAATGATTTTCCCCGTTTTCTCCTTCTCTGTTGAAATTTCCTTGAAAGTTTTGTTTGCTACAAACCTCGCGGAGCTCGAAACCTTTCCAACGAATTCAAAACCATGGAAATGAAGTTATAGCGTCAGTAAGGAAAATCCGACAAATTTTTATATAATATAGATAAAATCAAATAAATAAATAACCAGTTGCAAAAATCAAACATATAGGTATTGAGTAAAGTTTTTGTAGAAATTTCGAGCCTGTAGCTTGGCTGACTAAGGAGATCTGACGAGTTCATCGAGGTTAACCAACAGTCGCCGTGGATCAGAGGACACGTTAAATTGTAGGATCTAGCTGTTATTCATAGTACAATCAGTCGTCAAGACAATTCAGAAGCTTTCGAGCGCCTTGAAAACTCTCAAGGCATGGCCACTTAGCTCATACGAAGAAGAAAAAGAGTGTCTGAAATCAATGCTATTAGTGGTCTTAAAATGTTTTGTACTGCTAATGCTTTTTTGTCTGTTTTGTTTCTTTATAAATGTTGTATAGTCATATAAAATTTCAAAAATAATTAAACTGTAACTAGGTTTTTGGTAATATTCGCAAACATCTATCGATCCAAGATAATATCGATGTCTTCTGTAGTGCCATCATATTATCATTATGAGCGCATTTGCGCTGTATGTCTTTAGATCTAAAATAGCGCTTTGGTGTAATTACTGTTCAGTTTTAGAGAATAAATGAATTATGAATCATGAATATGCTATTTTTCAAAGAAACACCAGGATCTGTGAGCTGCGTGAGTTTTAAAAGAACAATCAGTAGTATTCGTAGTTTCATAGTAGTATCAGTATCCTCACCATCGTAGCAGGTGGGTCCGGTGAAGGAAGTGAGATCACAGTCACACACGTAGGTGTTCCACTGCTGCACGCACACTCCCTTGTTCGCGCAGGTGTTGTGCGTACATTTAGTGGGACCTGGAATATTACACACCATATTTATCTTTAAGCTATGCATGTGCCTAGGAGAAGAATGAATATGATTGTACAAGATAGTGGAAGTAAAGGTGGACCTAAGAAGACGAGGATGAATTGTGTGAAAGAGGATATGAATGAGAAGGGAGTGAATGTAGATATGACGGCTGATAGAATAGCATGGAAGCAAAAAACGGGCTGTGACAACCCTTCACGAAAGGGAAAAAGGTGAAGAAGCAGATTTATCTTTAAACTATGATGATTTTAATGTGAAAATGAAATTGAACTTAGCTGAAAATAACTTCAAACAAACAGAAACAAAAGCAAAAGAAACTTACTAACTAAATGACATCACTTACAACAGTGGTAATGTTTGAATATTCGATTACTAACCTTCACATCCAGAAACAAGCGATGAGCTCGGTACTACAGCGTCTTCCAACAGAGACGGGGATTCTCCCGGCAAGTCCACACTCGACATGCAGCCTTCGAATCCTTGTCTTGACACCACACCCACTGGCAGAGATGAGTAGAGGTCACGAGGAACTCCGCCAATGTACAGGATGCTGTCCAGTTCTAACATCAGGTTGGAGCCTAGAAAATATGAAGAGAGACTTACTGAGAATTATTCAGACATTGGAATACTTTGTAAGATATTTCTAATCTACAAAGACAAAGGGATAGATAAGGATACACTGTTTTATCTTCAATATCATTATATTATGCAAAAAATATGATATTAATTTCATGCAATTATAATTTCTAATGTCTGTAAAATAAATTAATTACAACAGCTTCCAAAGCTTATCGTTTAAAAAAGTAACTAACTTAATCGTTTATAGGTGACTTTGTTTTTATTCTAAAACATTTTGGAATTTTATGTATTTTATAATACCCAAAAACTATAGAATAAGTAATGTTTATCAAAGAATACAAATGCCAACTGTAAAGGGTTTTACGCTTGTTATTAGTAATCTTCTAGTTAATCATAATATGTAACTAGAAAGTTACATTATTATTTACTTAGTCACTTACTTGTCGTGTGCATTTCCAGATCATCATCAACTTGCAGCGTATGTATTTTTGGTGTTGGTCTTCTCACAGACACCGAATGCCATCTATTGTCGTTGAGGAAGTTCTTCAGTTTGTCTTGCATCTTCACCACTCCATCTCCAAGATTAAACACGCAATGTATGTGACCATTCACTAACTCAATAGCGATAAAATCTTGTTTCTTTCCCCCATTGTAAAACAAGAGACCGTCCATTTCAGTGGTGCGGAAGTAAAAGTCTAAATAGGTATTAGCATAAGCTTTCAACAAAGGAAGTCCAACGTAAGTGTGCTTTGATTTGAAAGTCACAGACTTATAAACGTTCAGAGAATCTGGCTTCACGAACTTTCCGTTGAAGATGATATTCGAAGTGTCGTAAATATGGTCACCTTCTTCGGCCGTCCCGACACCCATAGTCTTGGCTAGATCGATGTATCTGATTCCGTTGAAGACAAACTTTTGCAAATGTCCGACAAAGTTCGGCAAAGTCGACGTGATTTGAATTTCTTCTTCCGGGTGAAACAGACCTCCTAAATGCAACGTCGAAATTTCCAGAGTCGATGCTTTCCCTAATATCGTTTCAGCTGTAAAACACAACAATGATTTAACACTTGGAAATGGGAATACAGGTACACTTATCCACAACATCGACGGTAAAATAAAAGAAACTAGCAAAGTAAACGTTCCATAGATTCAGTTTGGCAGCCATGTTCTTTATGTACAGTCAAAATAGAAAGAGCAGTAACAGGAAGCTTAGATGGCTAGTGCTCCATGGTTAGTAAGTTAGCGTCTAGAAGAGTTGTTACAAATAGCATTTAACAAACAGTTCTATCAATATGCTCAAGAGATAGCTTACATTGCTTGCTTTTACTTAGTAATTCTTACTGCTTGCAAATATCCTACTTCTTTCTAACTTGCAAATCTGTCTTTTTGTGCACAATTTCTATTGGCGTCTCAAGGTTATTTTGAACTTAGCTTTATAACAATATAGAGTAAACCTACATTGCATTCAATTCATACTTACTATTGATATATTGTCAGTTACTATACCCATAATAGCTTAATCTGGACCAATAAATATCAATTTGGTAGAAAAGATTATTTTAAAAGATTTCAAAGCAACTGACAATATTTTCTAAAATTTCCAACATGTCACATTCACGAAGGATTCTACAGGAAAAAAGTAAACCAAAGTCAGAAGAAATCAAAGCACAGAACTCAGAGGTGAAATTACGAAGTGCCAGCTAATAACAACGGAAATAAAGCATCGAACTACTTTACTAAGGACGTCTAACATCGACACACTTTGAGCAAGTGTGGATTTTAAATTTGCTTCGTCGTGAAGGAAATTTAAAATCGTCTTATTTTCTATTCTTGGTTTGGTTTCAATAATAACCTGTATTTCACGGTGGTTATAGTTTTGTTTCAATAATTACTGTTTATAATAACATTCTTTAAATGTTAATGTAAATAAGGTCTTAACACACAAATCATTTCTCAAAAGATAACACCAAAATTTTGATGCTTTCAATTATTGGCATCTTCAGGTATTTTTAATACCTACATTTTCTTATCCGTCATCATTTAGGATTTAGTTAAGGGTCAACGAAAATAGTTTAACGTTCACCTTTTTTCAAGCTTTGTAGCAAGTACAGCTAAACTATGACGATTAATGAATTATTACTGTCATCACAGAAACCAATCCAAAACCAACCTTATCTGGTCTACATAAGGGTAAAACCAAAAGAGTGCGGGTGTGCGCCCGTGCATACGTACATAACATACCACGGACCGCCGCGCCCGAGTCCACCTGTAGGCGCAAATTCGACGCGCGCCGAGAGAACTTTACCGTGTGCCACGCGTCGTCCGCAACGTTGCTACCCGCTAGAAGATTCTGGAATGTTCAAGAGCAACAGCTTTCATCAGTTTCCTTCTTCTTTTATATATTTCCTTTCTTTGCTCGACGTACACTAAATTCTAAATGTAGATTTCCATCAACAATGAACCTCCGCATATAGCACCTTAGTCACTAACTTATCTGCCCCTATATTACCTTTGATTTCTTATTAAATAGGATGGGTATAACACATATTTAGCTTTTATGTCACGTTTTCAACCGCTATCTTCACATTCACTACTTGTTCTTTTCTTATTTTTTTTTACACTATCTATACACAATGTTCTTTATTTGCAGATTATTTATTTCATACCTAATCTTGAATTACTGGCTATGAAAACATGTTGTTAGATGCTTGGTGACAGATTTTTCTACTAAAGGGTAGCTGCTATCCATCAGAAAATGTTCTGCAACTATACAAATGGCTCCAAACTTATTTCTAATTCTCTCAATCTTCATGTGACAATACCTTCTCCCGGTCTCCAAGCCTGACGCTGGCGCGGACCCTGCCCGCCGCCACAGCAATCTCGATCCTATCCGCGGAGTGGTCCGCAGTGGTCCGCAGCAGCAGCCCCGCCTTGCTCGTGCGGAACCGGAGGAGCAGCTCCTCGGTCTGCGTGATGTGCTCCGGGCCGAGAGACGCGGTGAGGTGCTGGCTGCCGTTCAGGAAGATTGTTGGAGACTCTGGAAATGTTATCATGTATTTTAAAAAGGGCAAGTTTTTATATATCTAGCATAATTTAACCCGTCGGTGTCGTTACCACAATGACATGATCTAACTACTTTTAGAAGCATGGGTAGTCAGGACGGAAGTAAATTAAAATATACATTTAAATACATAGCGTTATACTTAGTAGCAGACGAAAACTATTCTTTATATTTGCTTGGTGTCACATTAAAATGATCAAACTCCAAATTAAGAGAAAGAGCGACCTAATATAGCGATACCGTATTAGTACTAAATATTAGTAGTGGTATTTTATCACTTTCTTTCTGTTCATCATATAGGCCGCCTGTAGTACATTAGGCGGCCTCTGTTATTCTTTTTCTTGTTATAAAACTGTTTTTTTATTTTATTTTGGTGTGCTATAAAGTCATATTGTATTGTATTGTATAGGTAAAAGATGGTTTTTTTTTCTCTTTACCAGATCATTTTTTTTTTTCAGTTGAGTTATAACAGTTTATTCTTCTCACCTCGTCCACAAGTAGGTCCTCCATAGTTAGTGAAGGAGCAGTCGCAGAGCGGTCTGTTCCAACCCTCGGTGCAGGGCGCGGAGTGCTGGCAGGGCGCGCTGCTGCACTGCTTCAGCAGCACGTGACATGCTGGACGGACTGATGCTGGAATGAGAAATATAGGTTTATAGGAAACCGGGAAGTTTCTGGATGGATGAAGTATTGTCCGGAGAACTGAGAGATATATATACAGATTATTTTTTAAATGAAAGAAAGAAATGATTTTATTGTACAGGAAATTTAGGTTTACAGCTACTTGTTCATTTGTATAAGACATGTAAGGTTTGCTTAATGCGTGTAGAGTAGCCAATAGTGCGCTGCGCCTCATATACTAGATTGTTTATGTATCTTCTAGCCCCCACACCGATGGGTGACTCATTGCTTCACTTAGTTAACCTAACGGTATGTGTGGTAGACTGATAAACGTAAGGTCTAAGGTTAGAAAAACATTGTAAGAATACTGAATTTTAACTTTCATCTCGAGCGCGTGTACATTTATATGTGTGATTGTATCTGTAGCATCGCATACAGAATACAGAACGGTACGGGATATACAAGTGTTAAAGGTTATTTAGGTTTTCTTCATTTGATGGGAATTCGTTTCCAAGCCAAATCTCATCATAGCTTAAAATCTGTGATAAAAGATTTGTAGCCTTTGGATGGGCGATGAAAGTTAATAAGTCACTCACTATTTACCTAGCTGAATTCCTTCCCCTTATTAGCTTTGGTCAAGAATCACTAGGATTTTACAATAATCTTACCAGCATCTTGCTGACGAGCGTACGCCGTCAGATCTTGCGGCTTGCTATTGAGCACCAGATCTCTGATGCAGCCCACGAACCCTTGTCTCAGAGCCGCCGTCCACAGCACTGAAGGTGTTCTTGACGCGGAGTACTCGGATCCCAGACCTCCAACGTAGAGAGGCCCATCCAGCTCCAACTGGTTGGATTCCCCTGAAATTATAGAACAGACGACTTGTGAGTATGATAACAAAATTAATCTCTAGCAAATTTTGTTTTATCTCTGTTTAGTTATTCGGTAAACAATATTATCTTCAATATAGATATATATTTTTTTAAAAGATTTCTCTCATTTAATCGATTCTCATATTTTAAAATAACACTCATCTTCAATTTCCACAAAGTCTCTATGGTTATCCATATATGGTTTTTATCTTCTGATTACCTGTATATATGTGTTTATCTATATAAAAAAAAATATTATTTACCTATTCGAATTGGGCCATCAAACCAAAACTTTTGTCCTCAAAATGGTAAAGGTACTGGATATAATATAACTGTCCAAAACTTTTCAAAACATTTGACAATCTCAGAGTGTATCTTCCAGCAGCAAAATGAGTCGACGGCATCATTACATACGCAGGTCCTTCCTGCACAAGCTCTATGCAAATTGCACGAGCAGAACCTATATGAACGATATTAGTTCTGTTCTGACTTAAATTGGTCTGTAGATTATGATGATGTTGATGACAATCTCACCTGGAGTCTTGAACTCTGCGTTAGCTCCATCAACAGTAACTCTGCCGTCTCGGCCACTCCTTCTCAACAAGAACTCATGCCAATGGGAGTCATCCACTCGTCTTCTCGAGGCTCTCACCCTGACAGCTCCGGAGCCAAGGTCCATATGCACGTAGATATAACCATTCAGGATCTCCACAGCAAACATGTCAGCCTGAAAGATCCATGGTCAGTGGAGTTACAATTTAGTGTTTTCATATCTTATGGTGTGGCACCTTACATCGCTATTTGTATTCTGCAAATATATTTAGAAAATACGTCATCACGCAGATACAAGCAAATATTTCTATTCATAGAAAATAAAAACATAGACATTTGGTAATTGCCTCAAAGGCAAATAAAACAAATACATTTTCAAATCGAACTGTAAGCGAAATACGAGAAGATACGCGAATACAAATAGATATGTAATGTGGCAACTTATAAAAATAAACAAATATATAATAAAGCAAACAAAAAAGTAGACAGAAATAAAAAACAATATAATGTAAGTTAAGATTGTAAAAATAACATTGCTGAAACTATAAGAAGTACGTGCTTCTATCTATCAAATATAAGGATTTGCACTAGTTTAGTTTGTTTTATGAAAGTTCAATACTAAAATTTAACTGCAACATTCCCGATGTGAAAACATAAATTTTATTTCTCAACTAGAACTATATTTATTCCGAAAGTCAATATAAACATTAACTTTAGTAGTTCTAACAACCTTGTTTCAAAACTACTTAAAATCCATAAACTACACAAATAATATCTGTACTAGAAAACTGAAAACTATAGTGATACTAAATTTAGAAGAAACTAGATGTTATCAACTTAGTTCAATGCAGCAACGACAAAGTCAACCAAAATAGTAGCATTTAGAATTTAAACAGCAAAGCTATTTGCGTCGAACAGAAATCAATAAACTGTAGCACGTGACAACACAAATGCACAAAAAACCGTCAGACTGTTATATTTTATGCAAAGTATTGGAAAACCGTTCTAGCATTGAGATCGAGACATGCAAATTTTACTAAACTTCAACTAACTCCTACTATTGATGTTTGACATTCTGAATGTAGTTCGCAATTCTAGTGGAAAATTTGATCAGCAATTTGTGTGATAAAATTCTTAAAGTTACAGAAAGACTGATTTTGCTAACTCGATGAAAGCTACAAAGTAAAAGAGATTTAATTTAATACAGTTCTACGCAATGATGCGAATTTGTGTAGGTATTAATAAAGGTACAAAAGCTTGTGATTTCATCTATTTCTACTTTTGTAGTATTCATTCGCTTCATGAGCAAATTTAATTTGATTGTGTCATCGTCTTCCTTTTAACACTTCTCAGACGCGTGTACAATGCAAAAACACATTTAAATACAATATACATATAAATACATATACGTACTGTCAATTATACACACATATATAGGTACATATATAACACAGAAACATCCTGCACAAAGATACTCAGCTGTAAAATCGCGTGTAGGTAAGTGCACGGGACATTGCTCTTTTATTCGTGCGTCTACAGTGCAAGGTCAATAGACAAACAAAAACACACTCTCAACATCATCAAGTGGGTGAAACTTTATAAGGTACCGTACACAAATTCCCCTAAACCTGTGTTTTGATCTTCTTTGCCTACAATGCTGCCGGACAAATGGATAACATAAATGTATTCACTAAACTTTCTATGGAACTATTTTACGTTCTTCTATATTTAAGTTCTTAGAAATGGCTAAATAATTGGGGTCTCTCCAAGAATATGAAGCATTTAAATAGTATTAAAGTACTTCCAACATTCCAATTTTGCAATTATACTGACAAAAACACTTTTGCCGAATTGTAAAAAAATATCTGCGGTGAAATCAAAATTTCTTATATCAGGGATTACGCAGTCTCTCTTCAATTTAACCTTAATATGGCAAAATTAAATCGTCTCCGTAATGAAAATTTTATTAAAAGCTTTTACTGCGATATCGTGGACCATTACGTCAAAGATTAGATTTGGTTATCCATTTGGGGCGTTTCAAGGAGAAATGCAATTTGCTTCTATTCTATCTTTGATCTTTAATTTTTCTTTTCCATGAGCACGCATGCAATACCATTTTCTGCTTCTTTGCACAAAGTAATTCATTTACTTTGCACAATAGTATTAAAAATACACGGTCAAATTTTCTTATGCATGGAATATTTTTTACTTATCTACTATTTTTAAATTATCATTATCTAAGATGTATTGCATTTTTCCATGAACAAGCTTCATGAAAGTGACTCTTGTGATTATGAAAATGGGTTCAGAATGAGTTTCTTTATGATTTTTTACCCCAAAAGCTTCACCCCTTACCGTGCAACCTACCCTTGGTGGCTTCGCGCCCATGTTGAATATTAGAAGACCGTTCGGTTCGTTTGTCCTGAACTTGAACGATATCGTTCCCGTCTTCACCGCTTCCCATTTTGGTAAGATCTGTAAAAGAAAAAAACAGTCAAGATTTTTTTAAGCTTTATAGGTTTGCGTTTGACCACCGCTTACATAATGTTAATATGGTCTATGATGTAGCACGCTTACCTAGAAGGGACCTATTTACTCTTGGTTTGAAGACCTCAGGATGCTTTGTATATCTTGGTGCGTTCTGCGATGTTACCCGCGTTAATCCAGGACAGTAAAGTTAATTCGGGATAAAATGTAGTCTATGTGCTAATCGAAGGTCTAACCTATCTTCATAGTTAATCTCATCAAAATCGGTACAGCCATTGGGATAAGGAATTCGTACTACATAAGCTTTCGTGAAATATGGAACTTGTTATTATATTTTAATATTAATTAATTCATCTTTTGTACATTACAAAGACTGAAAGTATCAAAAATTACTAGAAATGTTTACATTATTTATAAGTGGCAATGGGGTCAAAGACTTCACTACTAAACTGTTGAAGGCAAAGGAAGACTGATTATGGATTGTGACTAGTCATAAAATATTCAAGGCAGTGATATTTTTACAACTAATATCATAATTCATTTATGGACATCTTGTATTTCGTGAATGTAAATTGATTGCTTGTTTATGTTTGTTTGTGTTCATTGTGCTTTGTAATTCTATTAATCTATCATTAGTGTATCTCGTGTATGCGATGCTAATTGTGACCAAATAAATAAATAAATAAAGTTATTGAGAATGTATAATATCTATGTGTAAGTAATTATTACTTTAAATAAACCTACTAAATCTAATATTTTGATATAATTTGGTATGGAAACAACTAAATGTTACTTCTTAACCCGAATTCGCTCGGGTAGTTCCGTGGGTCTCACATAAATTGCCTTTATTTTGTAACACTTTTAGTAAACAGCTACTAACAGTAGCACCTGAAGCTCAGCCAGCTAAGATGATCTGAAGCGATCATCGAAGCTAAGCAACGGTCGTCGATGCAGACGGTGTTTGGATGGGTGACCATGCAAAAGACTGTCGTTTTTAAGTGGCATTTAGGTAGATCATCCGACCTGATGAAAAAGCCACAACATGTTAAATTGTAGGTCCTGGCTCTTAGTCTTAGTACAGCCTTACTTAGAACAGTCGTTAAGCCAAGTCAAAGGCCTTCGAGCAGCTTGAAAACTATCGACACCAGAGCTTGGCCACTTAGCTCATACAAAGAAGAAAAAGAACAGCTACTAACCAAACTGAACAGTCCAATATATATTTAATGTACTTGTTCGTTTATTATTACTTGACAGATATAAAACATGACCTATACGAGTAACAATCGACACATCAAACATTAACCCGTAAATAATAAATGTGGTAAAATCAATACGTCCATTCTGATGGCTATCTGGCTGTTTGTTGATAGACACAGGTATCAATAATTTGTGGACTTATTTATTATGTACCATTGTATATGTTTTAACTATAAAAGCAATAACTTAAATAACTTATAACTCTCCGGCTAATGTAGCGTACTTTAAACAAACCTAAAAAAGGGCAATGATGATGTTGGTAATGATGAAAAAAATAATTAAAAATGATTTTTATTCCACAGGAAATTTAGGTTAACAGCTACTTGCAAATTAGTATAAGACATGTATGGTTTGTTTAATGCATGTAGAGTAGCCAATAGTGCGCTGCTGCGCCTTACACTAGGTCAGTCAAGCTGCCTGAACTGTGGGGCGGCAGAGGCTCCCGCAGGACTGCTCACCATTACTTGTAGGTACATAGAGGCCTGATGGCTAAAAGAAGATATACGGATATTTTAATTATCAACACGTGTACTTTCTTATATATTCAAAAATCTAATTCCTATCTAAGATGTTATTAATCTATATGTGTCTAAGAAAGTTGCTGAAGTCCAGATTAATAATGCTTAATAGATGTAAAGTTAACGCTCAGTATCGATCTAAATTGGTTTTGTCGTTTGATCGTAATATTATGTTATAATATGATTTATTTAATCGAACATTCTATTTAGTTTTAAACTCGTTTTTTTCACTTGTAACGAGACTTTTGAGAAATTATTCAGTCGACAACTTTCATCATTAGTTCCATATTAACCGCTAGAAAACCAATGTTATTTGGTCTATTAACATTTACCACCCAACGCTAACCTCATTAAATCATTTAAAAGGTTTACTGTATTATAATACTTCTAGCCTCTATTTCTAGAATTGTATTTTATAATAGCACTGCAGGCCAATTGTGCCCTCAGTTGAGGTCACGCTGATGTAAAAACTTAGATGATGCAAAATAACACTTTATTATATTTAACTTCTTTGTTTTTCTCATGGTCAATTTTATTTCTATGTTCGTATATTTTTTAGTGCTTGCCACTTTTTAGTAAACATTTCTAGGTATAAATTTAGGTAGAGAATATCAATTTAAAAAAAGCGTTCTTACTTAAATTATTGGCTAAGTAGTCGGCTTACTTATGAAGGGCAAAATATCCATAAAAATGTCGATAAATTGTCGTATGGCTCCTATACATTACCTTTTACATTTCCTTTTTGTTTTTCAAGTTATGTCTGGATTTTCACTCGCTTTACGGTGAAGGAAAACATCGTGAGGAAACCGGTAAGTTTGAAAACCACAATATCCAAAGACGTGTGTCATCTGCCAACCCGCACTAGCGTGGTAGATTATAGCCTATATCCCTCTCCTCGTGAGAGAAGTCCTCAAGTCCCAGTAGTGGAAACGTATAGGCTGCTTATGCTTAAGCATATTCATATATTAGCTTAAATCACACGGTAATTAAACTTACTGGTCAATTAATGCCTTGCCGCGTCAAATACTCTAAGCAAACTATTTGCTATATTTATGCATCATCTACGCTTCAAGTCTGCGTGAAGTCGGTGAACCGCGACCTTTGTAGGGTCAACATACGTCTAGATTGTGTCTAGATAAAAAAAAAGATTTATCCATGAGATTCCAACATTTGATTCCACTAATATGAAAAGAAATTGTGAGAAATGAACATTTTTTAACTTAAAAAGCATTGATAAATAATCTGCCTAAGTGTGAACATAACGTTTTGAAAGCTGTATCAGCAGCCCACTATATGTTCCCATTGCTGGGACTCGGAACCTTCTCTAGGAGAAGGATATAAGCTATAATCCACCACGCATCCAATTTCGATTGGTGGATGACACACGTCTTCGGCTATTGTGGTCCTCAAACATGTTTCCTCACGATTTTTTGATTAACCGTAAAACGAATCATTGTGGATTTAAATCCACACATAACTTAGAACGCGTGAAGTTCCTTAAAAAAACTATCATCTAGTCTACTAAGCCAAACAATAGTATAACTTTAACATAAACTACTAAGTAATAACGTAAAGACTCTTAAGAATGTGTCTATTAGCACATTTCTTAATGTCTGTATTAAGTCCAGTACATTTTGTTCAAATGTTTTGCTTATGTAACAGACCAGTGTTTTTGTTTTGTTACAAAGAATGTGTTACTAATTTGGTACATGTATTTTCTTACATTTCTTTTCACGTTAATGCTTTGTGTAATGTTTTATATAGTGTAAGTACTTTGTGTATTATTATAACGTGTGAACAAAAGCTAGCGGAGTGAAACTGATTGCTGCCTTGCGTCACAGGTTCTCAAAAAACCTAGCTTGACTATAAGTATACTTTTGTTTTGTGTAAATCGTGCTCATACCCAAGACGTAATATTACACTACCATCTCCGTTCCATTACAGAACGAGCAGAAACTCAGCGGAGAGACATAGGTATACAGTCGAAATCCCTAAGTTTCGCACAAGCCGATTCGCTTCCACCTTTCTTGTGAGGACTGCAAAAACTTTGGAATTCTCTTCCTGAGTCTCTGTTTCCTCAGAAGTACCACCTGGGGTCTTCAAATCTAGAGTTAATAGGTATTTTCTAGGTAAGCGTGTAACATCGTAGGCCATAGTATTGTTTAACACCAGGCAAGCTGAGGTCAAACGCAAACCTATAAGTTATAAAAAAAACGTAAAAAATATCTTTTATCTTATTTTATCTTCAAAACTACTATTTATATATTATGATATTCTAATTAACACATAACTTGAAAAAAAATGCAGTGGTATAGGGCTGAGATCGAACAAGAGGCCGTCGGATTAAAAAGCAGACGTTTTTAAAGCTGCAACCGTACACAATTTTAATTTCCTCTTATGTAAAGAACACATATCCCCACACACAACCAGTATGCATATGTTATAACACTCTGTGAACATAATCGTCTTGAATTATATTAAAACGCTTTTCTAAATTACGCGCTGTTTTCCAAGAACCGTTATTACACGACTCATAATCCTTTGCAGGCACTTTACAAATAAACTTGAATTGCTTATATTGCGTTCAGAGAATCTTCCTCTTCTTTGTTTACGCCTTTTCTCACTATATGTACAGAGAATATACGCTTTTTGTACCCCATAATGAAATGAATGAAATGAAATAATTTTATTTGCGTAGCCACAGGTAATATAAAAACATGGAAAATAATAAAAAATGTCCCTTGTAGGCTACCGCATATGCGGTGTGCAAAAGGTCAATTGATTAGTTAGGTAATTTATAAGTTAATTGCACTCCACTATAATTTACAGCTAAGCAATAATATTTAATAGAAATGTCAAATGATTATAAGTATACAATATCAAAAAAAAAATTTCTAAACTAGCTAACTGGGTTAATTAAATAAGTATAAATAAGTAATAAGGTTAGTAAATTAAACTGGGTTAATATTGGAATTGTTTTTATAATAGCGTTATATGAAAGTACAAAAATGTGTTGTCAATTTTTTTTTATCATTATTAACAATACAAAATATATTCTTCTTTCTTATGCTGCAAAAACGAAGAGGTGTAAAAAAATACTCACTCTAAAAGGTAAGAACGGGACCCTACCTTTACTTTCTGTCTGTCTCTCTGTCCAAAACTAAATCTCAAAAACCGTGATAGCTAGAAATCTGAAATTTTCACAAGTCATGTATTCCCATCTACGAGTATCTATCATCAGTATTCCCATCTATCTATCATTATATATCTATAGTCATGTATTCCCATCTATCTACCATTTATCATGTCCCATTGCTCCATAACAAAATATAAAAATACAAAAAGTATGGGGTTCCCATATATCAAAATTGTTTTAGGCCATTTTTTATGTAATATACAGAACCCTGCATGTGCGAGCTTGACTAACACTTGGACATTATTTTCACAAACGCCATAATATGGGTATCAAATGAAAGAGCTTCATTAGTAAAAAAACCGTACATTATAATAATTTGCAAATCTAAGATGGCCGCGAAATGTTCGACAGAGGTTCATATTTTTTTTTTACTCTTTACTTTATTTATGTTCAATAGAATGAAAGGTCTATATATAATCTATACTATAAGAATCTTTGTCCTGACTCATTAATTCATCTACAGGCAACGCAGAGCCCAAACGGCTGGTCCTAGCGGAATGAAATTTGGAGGGTGTATTTGTTTTAGTATGTAGACGCGTACTAAGAACAGATTTTTGATTTTCATACCCCTAAGGGGGGTGAAAAAGGCTAAAACAGTTTGTATGAAACTTCTTTGTTTTTGAACTTTTAGCAATGAAACTTGGAGCATGTATAGCTTATGTGAAATTCAAAATTATGGTTTAAAGTTTTTTTTGTCAGGGGTGAACGCGAAAGTTTGTATGTAAAATTCTTTATTTATCAAGTTAAAGTATTGAAAATGATTATGGTAGTAGATTATTAAATGGTTAAAATAAAATTCTGATAACATTTTCCAGGGGTGCATTAAGGGGGATGCCATTGGGGTGGAAAGTTCAAAATAAAAATTAGTTACTTTATATATCTTAAACCCTATTTTCTACACTTGCTACTTTATTTATGTTCAATGGAATGAAAGTTCTCTATACTTTATATATCTTAAACCCTATAGACCGGCCTCCGCCCTATAGTTTTCGTATCTGAGCATTAAATCTCAAGCTTCCATTAAGCCACGCGTGCTTGTAATAAGCATTAACTTCTTTAGAAAATGGAAAAGGTTTCGATTTGGGTGACTTTTCTCTCTTAATGTTTATTTGAAATTTCGAATATTACTTTAGTATTTGTTGTTATAGCGGCACAGAAAATACAAAATTTTGGAAAAGTTTCAGCTTTTTAGCTATTTCAGTTTTTGAGATACAGCCTGGAGACAGACAGACAGACAAGCAACGGAAGCTTAGTAATAGGGAGACTGCTAGGAGGTACCGATATACAGTTGAAATGCCGAAAATGCGTACTAAGCGATTTGCTTCCATGTTTATAGTACGGACGGCCAAACTGTGGAACTCCTTGCCGGAATCCCTGTTCCCACTGAACTAAAACCTTACTCTTCAAGGCGAGAGTGAACCGGTTTCTTCAAGGCAAGCGCGCTTCATCTTAGACATTTAGCAATATCACTTAACATCAGGCGAGTTGTGATCAAGCGCAAGCCTATTAAGCGTAAAAAAGGGTCCCGTTTTTACCTTTTAGGTATGGAACCCAAAAAGGCCTAGGCCAATTTTTCCCCTCTGTCGCTTGATATGTGCTTTTGATTGCACGTTCGGTTAGGCGGAACGTGACAAATCAAGGTCTTTGTTTTTCGTGCATGCACAAAAACAATTAAACTATACCTCAATCTAAATGTCAAAATGAAACCGGGAACTATTGGGGGCGGGTTCTTTATTAAAAAATTAAGTAATTTGTAATAAATTTAATTTCAACTAATTATATAAATAAAAACACACACACACACAAAACCTTATAAATAGTAGATTAAATCTAAGTCAGTGTCCGCGGGTAAGGTGCCTAAAATGCTGGCGGCATTACCTCGCTGGATCGCCAAGCTTATATACGTTGGCCGAGGTAAGCGCCAGCTCTTGGGTCATTTGTTCTGTCCACCAGCCGTTTGGACAGACCAATAAATATTAATTTAATTTTGTCATTTTAACTATCTTTATATTGTGACATGTATGAATAAATAAGTATATATCTATCCGAGCTATACAGCTATGGAATGACTATACAGCCTGCTACACTACCTCCGCTGACATGGATTTGATTATTAGCCGACTGCAACTGTCTATCGATCTACTCTGCGAATACTTCACAAGATGGAAGTTAAAAATAAATTCATCCAAAACTGAGACCATCATGTTTACTCGCAAGCGTAAATTACCAACACGGCAACTAGTAGTTGGTGGTTTTGAAATTCCCTGGAGCCGCTGTGTTAAATATCTGGGTATAGTCCTTGACGCAAAGTTAAACTGGACGGAAAATACTTCCAAACTCCTTGTTAAGGGTTCTAAAGCTTTCAATGCTCTTTCTCCGGTTTTAAATCGTAAATCAAACCTTAGTAGTAGTACGAAACTACGGGTATACAGCACCCTGGTACGACCTATCATAACCTATGCTTGTCCCGTGTGGAGTAGCACATGCCGCACTAATTTAAATAAATTGCAGACTATCCAAAACAAAGCACTAAAAATAGCATTCAACACTCCATTTCGAACAAACCTAACTAAATTACACCTACAATTAAATTACCCTAGAATTGATGTATATATTTACAAACTAGCTGAAAGATTCTACTTAATTAAAAATCACACTAGCAAAAATAAACTCATTCAAAACCTATGTTTATCAAGAAAGAAAAATCTTAGCTTTATCGACACTTATAAAAGGTACAAGTTACCCCATCACTATGTTTTGCAGTAAGAACAATGAATCTTGCAAGTCACTGTCGCCCCACTCGCGCGCCAGCGGCCGGCCGGTGCGGGCGCGCGCGCCGCTCCCGCCCGTATTACCGCGGGTATCGCGCGGCACGGCGCACGCGCCCCGCGGTTGTCTCTGGCGCGTTAGTGCGAGCGTCGCTACCTACCTGACGGTTCTCGCTGCTGGCTGTGGACTTCGCCCGCACCGACACCTAGCTCTCAAATGTTTTATTTACCGCCTCCAGGCCGATTATGTTACTACAGGCAGTAAATGCACTGCTACTGCTAAAGCGTGCATAAGATAATTTTAGATGTCGAGTAAATGGCTCATGATCAATTCTTATTATATACTATCCTTTACAATTTATAAACTTTAAAAGAGGTTCTTAAGTAACCTCGCGAAGTGCATATTTTTTATAAAATCATTGTTTAAATTGCTAGGTTAATATTATTGTAAGTACACTAGCTAATTTAATGTTACTCTTTCAACGAGAAATAAAGAAATTTGGAAACTGAAACTATGGAATGAGTTACCATTACATATTAGAAAGGCTCAGTCACTGGATTCTTTTCGAAATTTCGTAAAAAACTGGTACTTGTCCTTGTAATCTAAATAGTATATATGTATATTTGTAATATTGTTATATGTTATAATATTTAAATTTAGTATATTTTATGTAGTTGTATATTAGTGGGTATATGTAATATATAGTATGTAGTATATTTTTTATACTTTTTGTACTCCCCTCTCTCGTTTTTTTTTATATATCACTGTCCTTCCTCTGGTTGCCTGGAAGAGATCGCTTTTAGCGATAAGGCCGCCATTTTCGGCACTAGTAATAAGTTTCTTCTATGTATAATTTAATGTAATTAGTGGGAAATAAAGTATTTATCTATCTATCTATATGATATTTTTCCGAAAATAATGACAAAATAGGTGAAAGCCATTTTCAAGGAGCAGTCGAGTGCAGAATAACAGATAAGCTCCTAACAACAGCCGTAGAACGTAACTACTGTAATGATTATGATAACTGCTCCCGCCGCGCAGATCGGGTCGCAGTAACGTTCTACGTCCTTGAGGTCCCGGATATTGTTACCTTGGCAGGAACAAGAGGTTTTATTAAGCTGTAATGGGATCAAGGATTTAGGTTATGGATTCGTTTTCCTTTAGTTTTTACTAGCTGCGCCCCCAGGTGTTACTTAATCTGGGATAAAACGTGGGCTTGTGCTAATCCAAAGTCTAACCTATCTTCATAGAAAATATCATTTAAGGTTGTATGTTGTAACTTTTAGTACGTAAAGGGTTTCTGGAAAGTTAGCACTACCTCTATCTTACTTTGTTTGAGTTTTTTTTTTTTCAATTTTAAAAGCCATAACCACACGGTATAATTATAATAAACTAGCTGACCCGGCAAACGTTGTTTTGTCTTAAGTACAGTACAGGGTGAACAGCCCTTATCACTTAGGGGTATGGAAAATAGAAAGTAGCAGATTGTCAGACCGGAAAAGAGCAAGCAAGAAATTTTATATGTAAGATATATATTAGGAGAAATTTCACACGCGGCTGGTTAGCTCCATACTAAACCATTACTGTTTGTATTATAGTTGCTAACACAACTGATATACTAATCGTACTGTGGCGTCTCTGTCGCACTTCATCGCCCGCTACCAATCAGAGCGCTTATCCTGAATCGCGCAAACGGTATTTACAGCGCGCGTACGACTGACTCAAGCTACAATGCATGACCGTTGGACGGCCGTCTCCGGACACAACATCTGTGCGGGGATATATTCCTTTTCCATATTGGTGACCCTGACGTGATCCGATCATAATATGGAGCGACGTCCATCCGTCGTCCGTGTCCTCCATCCGTCGTCGCTCCATAGTACATATACCATAAATACTTTATATCGGTAGATATTTAACACCCAGTACAACAGACAACAAATTAAGTTCATCACAAAAATGTTAGCCATGCCGGTATTTGAACCCGGGACCTTCTGACTATAATTAATAAAAAAAAATACGACACATTTTACACACGGTTGGTGAACTCAATACTGAACCTATTACAATTTTATTAAGGTTTGTCGGTTTTAAGATTCATTTTCTTAAAGCGAAAACTGACCTTTGTCATTTCAATCACAAACCAATTCTATGACGTAAGCAAAGGTCAATCCGTGACGTTTCCACAATACACCTCCACATTTCCTCCCACACAGCTACGGCTTAGTTTCCTGCGAGAGTTTTCTGAGCAAATATTACATTACACATTTGCTATCGCTATTTCCGCAGTCACCGAAGTGTTATCACGTTTTGTATTTTTAAGCCCCTGACGCAAAAACAACGAGTGTTATAAGTTTACGTATGTGTGTGTGTGTATGTGTGTGTGTCTATATGTATCTATCTTCTTCTTTCTTCCTTTTCCCACAAGGTGGGGTCGGCGCAGCCCGCCTTTCGCTTCCACGTCAATCTATCAGTCGTCATCTCCACATTCACTCCCTTCTCATTCATATCTGTATCTATATTCTCTTCTTTATCTTTACCTTTTCCCACTAGGTGGGGTCGCCAAGCCTATTCTTCGTTTTCACGCCTCTCTATCAGCTGCTATCTCTAAATTCACTCCAATGCCTATGCTATCATAGATCCTTTCGAATGAACTAAGTTATGTTTTTATTTTGTTTGAAAGTCGAAAATGTTCATAAAATCATAATAATTTACGCGGTAAACTTCTTTTACGTCTAAATAGTTTTAAATATTTTAAGAATACAATTTTCTTTAAATCGGTCCTAATTGGCGTATTTTTTTTAACACCATCCTCAATATCGGTAATAATTGAAAGAGCTTGACTAGTGGAATAAGTACAATAGGCTTGATTTGAATTACAGGAATAAATACGTAGCTCTGTTTTTTCAATGAACATAAGGCTTACGCTTGACCACGACTCCCTGATGTTAAGTAATATTACGGTCTAGGATGAAGCGCGCTTACCAAGAAAAAAATAGTACACTCACGCCTTTAAGGCAGTAGGTTTGTAACCCACACCATAATTGATCGAACTAAGTTGTATAAGCAGCCCACTATACGTTACCACTGCTGGGACTCGGGGCCTTTTCTCTAAGTAACTAAGTTTAAATAAAAAGGTAATCCACAAAACACTCAACTTGCATCTCTAGTGAGGAGGTAAATTGAAAACGACGGATCCAAACCCGTCCACTCTTACTCAAAATTGACCCAAAATTACATCACTCCAACCGAATGTAGCGGCTTTCATAGATTTACACTTATATAGAGTGGAAATCGCATAGTTCAAGTGTCTCTAATTCTAAAAATATTTGCTTACATATTATTATCTTATTTGATATTTTATGGACCAATATTTTAGTCTGAAATAAACAATTTGAAATTTTGAAAATTATTATATAACAGGACAAAAGCAGCAGAAAACAAGAAAGAGGTCATAATTCGCCCGCCAAGTGTGGTTTGGTGGTTGACATACGTCTTCAGATTTTCTTCAGATGTGGTCCTTAGAGCATAACGGTGTTTTCCTTCACCGTATGACCGAGTGCCAATTCCACACATAGTTTGAAAAACAAGTCATTGTTGTATGGCAGGATTCGACGCATTACATCATCGAATATCGGATGTTTTGTTCATGTTCTACCTTTAATTAATCCTTTTCTGTTCAGCCGTTTTTAGTATGAAAGATTGACAAACAAGCAAAAACTTTTGCTTTAATAATATTAGTAGGATTAATACGAAAGAAAGTGTCTATTCTATAGAAACTGGACCAAATCTCCGCCCGAGAAGTGCCCTCAACGAATCACCACTAACTCAATTCCAATATCCCGTCCATTTGTGAAACATCCCTGTCTCGTGATTGGGACAAAGATACTCGACCGACTTCAAGAGTCAGCCGATTAAAGGGCCCTCCAAGGAAATTGAAGGCATCTGTACTTCCCCGGCTTTTAGGGGACGATTTTTGTGAGTTCCCTCCATTGTTTTTAATTGGTGCTTAGTTTTTGTGGGCGTTTTGGTGTAATGAGTTGTGAGGATCGCCGTCGTTACGTAGATTTGCGATGTAATTGGGACAAAAACGCCTGTGAGCCGATTTAAGTTTTGTGAAATCGGCCAAGTTGGGCTCGTGAAGATCGGACAAGTTGTTACACGTGATGTGATGAGGATTTTTTTTTGGTGGAAAAAGGTGCCTTGTTTAAGAGGAAATTTAAGCGTGGACATAGAAATCAAATTTTGAAATGTATACTTCAATTATTATAAATAATCGATTAAACATTTATTCTTGAATTGTTTGGACCTCCAAAAGGTATAGTATAAGGTATATACAGGTGTCTTTGTCCTGGTTTGCAGGAAATTGCTTAAATTTCCTGTAACTCGACGCTCTCTATAATTAAACGCTCTAATTCTTAAATAAAATTTCAAAAAAGTTGCAATACTAATAACAGAAAAAGAGTGAACTTAGTAAGTTTTAAGAACTTTTCGAAAATAGAGGATAGAAAGTCTGATCTCTAGATCAGTTACAGGTATTGTATTCAATGATAAAAAAAAGTTTATCAGAGATGAGCTGGTGACATTCATATTAACAGTTCATTTCTGATATCAGTAAATGTTTTCTTGAATTGCGGACCAACTGCGGTAATAAGAAATAGTCGTCATTGCCGTATTAAGGGGTTTTTATAGCAAACATAGGTAGACAGAGTTTTTGCGTTCATTAACGACAAAAACCTCTAAATAAATTTGATAATATTAAATGCACCATTATTATGGTGCAGGTCTCCCATAATAATGATAAGATGGTGAAAGGAGAGTCTGGCTTGGTGGTAATAACGTCTGCTTTTTCATCAGATTTCCCCTGGCTTGATCCCCCCTACACCAATGACTTGTTTTTCAAGTTATGTGTGGATTTGCACTCGCTTTACGGTGAAGGGAAACACCGTGAGGAAACCGACATGTTTGAGGACCACAATTCAAATTCAAATTCAAATTCGTTTATTTACATAAATGACACTTACAGATAAACCAAACGTATCACTTAGACTAGTAGAAAGATTAAACTAAAATAAATTACAATACTAAGAACTATTATTATGACTAGGCTTAAATAATATCCGAAGACGTGTGCCTTCCGCCAACCCACACTTAGCCAGCATGACCTATATCTTTCTCCTCGTGAGGGAAGATGCCGGCAGCCTAGTCGCAGTCCCAGCAGTGGGAACGTAGTGGGCTGCTTATGCTTATGCTACTCACCAGATGAGCATCTCTGGTGGTGAAAGTGACGGGGTCGGCGGTATCCACAGCCGTGCACGCGTAGTCCAGCCTGCCCGTCACCGTGATCAGCTTGCTGCCGGTCCGCGCCAGGTCGATCAGGTTCAGCCTGAGGGTGTCTGCTGAGAACTCCACCTGGGGATGAGGGTAAAAAAATTAAATACTAAATATAAATAAATAAATACTAGGACACATTTCACACAAGGCTGGTTAAGCCCATACTGAACCATTTCTAGTTCGTATTATGGTTGCTGTCACAACTGATATACTACATATACATACATATTTTATATACATAGATACATATTTAACACCCAGACCGACAGCCAACAAATTTAGTTCAGCACAAAAATGTTGGCCACGCCGAGATTCAAACCCGGAACCTTCCGATTGGCAGTCCGGCATGGTAACCATTACGCCAACGAGGTCGTCAAAATAAAATAAATATTAGGATACATTTCACACACAGTGGGTTAGCGTTACTAAACGATTTCTAATTTGTATTATGGTTGCTAACACAACTGATCCACTACAGTCATAAACATACACTAGCAGCCAATCCCGGCTTCTCACGGGCTTTAAAATAATACAAGTTGTAAAGAGAAACAGAATTAGCCTATGTTAAGCTTCCCGGCAGTGAAAGATTTTTTTCAAATCAGACCAATAGTTTCGGAGCCTATTCGCGTCAAACAAACAAACAAACTTTGGCTTTTTATAATATTGGTAAAGATAAATACTTTTTATCTACGCATATTTAGTTTATCATAACGACAGCCAACAAATTGAGTTTATCACAAAGATGTTGGTAGTGCCGGGAATCTCTGGACCCTCTGGTAGGCAGTCCGGCATGGTATTCTTTACGCTAACGTGGTCGTGAAAAGAGAGTGTATAAATAAGTCCTTCTTTTTTTCAAGACGTTTTTGTCCTATTTTGACGCATAATTTGCTGTCTTTCTTCTTTTCATGTTTTAACTGTACTTGTAATAGTTAGACTAACGCTTGTTTCTAACCTTCTTCAAGCAGCCAATGAAGTTGTTATGGACGCGCGTGCCTGTAGTTTGTAATAGTTAGACTAACGCTTGTTTCTAACCTTCTTCAAGCAGCCAATGAAGTTGTTATGGACGCGCGCGCCTGTTGTTTGTAATAGTTAGACTAACCTTTGTTTCTAACCTTCTTCAAGCAGCCAATGAAGTTGTTATGGACGCGCGCGCCTGTAGTTTGTAATAGTTAGTCTAACGCTTGTTTCTAACCTTCTTCAAGCAGCCAATGAAGTTGTTATGGACGCGCGCGCCTGTACTTTGTAATAGTTAGACTAACGCTTGTTTCTAACCTTCTTCAAACAGCCAATGAAGTTGTTATGGACGCGCGCGCCTGTAGTTTGTAATAGTTAGTCTAACGCTTGTTTCTAACCTTCTTCAAGCAGCCAATGAAGTTGTTATGGACGCGCGCGCCTGTACTTTGTAATAGTTAGACTAACGCTTGTTTCTAACCTTCTTCAAGCAGCCAATGAAGTTGTTATGGACGCGCGCGCCTGTAGTTTGCATTGTTAGACTAACGCTTGTTTCTAACCTTCTTCAAGCAGCCAATGAAGTTGTTATGGACGCGTGCGCCTGTAGTTTGTAATAGTTAGACTAACGCTTGTTTCTAACCTTCTTCAAGCAGCCAATGAAGTTGTTATGGACGCGCGCGCCTGTAGTTTGTAATAGTTAGACTAACGCTTGTTTCTAACCTTCTTCAAGCAGCCAATGAAGTTGTTATGGACGCGCGCGCCTGTAGTTTGTAATAGTTAGACTAACGCTTGTTTCTAACCTTCTTCAAGCAGCCAATGAAGTTGTTATGGACGCGCGCGCCGGGCAACGCGCGCGCGTTGAGTGAGCCGCCGACGTGCGCGCGGGAGCTGGCAAGCATCGTGAACGTGCCCGCCACGTGCGAGTGCTCGCTGTACACGTCGTCCACTATCGCTGATACCTGCAATACACGCTTAGTGTATTATAAACTGACGATATGTATACGACTCAAGACTCGTCTTACCCAAATTAAACAAAAAAAAACAAATAATTTACTAAAACTCAGAAGAGGGATCTACGTATGATGGTTGGCATCATTATCGGCCACTGTGATCTCAACTACCACCAACATAAAATAGGGGCGACGGACAGGTCTCTATGTCGAGGCTGTCTAAAAAAAATTAAAGCGTAGAACACGTGCTACTGCACTGTGGGGCTACTAAACAAACTAGAGAGTTACGGCCTGTCGATAAAAGCTCAAAATGAAAGTTTGCCTTCCATTGCTATTCCACAGACAAACAGACCGTCTGACGCAACAGGGTGGAACAGTATAACCTGGTTTAAATATTTATTTTATAATTCAATACATAATTCAATATTCTGTGAATGTATAGAGGGTCTACCAAATACTGTAATATATAGATCGAGTAAAAAACTACTTTACTTATAAACTTATTACTTTTATCGTATGGGAACCTCCATACAATAAACGTTTTCCATTTGTAGAAATAATCCATTATTTCAACATACGCAAACACGAGTTTCTTTATTGCTATGTTCTGTATTTTATTATTTAAAGCGTAAGGTTTGTTAAGTCAAGATACTCTTTAAACTCCACGACTAGATAGTATTTACCTTGACTCAAAACTAATATCATCGACTCAAACTAAACTACAACCGAACACTCTTACAAAGGACAAAGAAGATTGCATCCTGCACTCTACGTAGTTTCTCTAAGATCAATATTAAAACTTTGCGGATAACCTCGTCTTCGCGAAGTTTAATTTTGTATCGTTTTCTTTGGGTTCCGTAACAAAGAGATAGAAACGGGACCATATTACTACGCCTCCACTGTCTGTCTGTCACCAGGCTGTATCTCAGAAACACTGATAGCTAGAAAGCTGAAACTTTCTCAAGTTATTTTAGGGTTCCGTGTCTAAAAGGTGACACGAAGCCCTATTATTAAGCCTCATTTCTGTTTGTCTATCACAAGGCTGTAACCCGTGACCACTACAAAACTGAAGTTTTCAAAAATAATGTATTTCCGTTGCCGCTATAACGATAAATACTAATATAAAAATATCAAGAGGTCACTGACCTCTATTTCTACTTAGAAATAGAGGTCAGTGCAAGAGGTTTACAACAAACGCATTTTTTTAGCAATTTTTTGTAGACCCTCTAAATAATATGTGAATGCTTAATTATGTATTTAAAAAAAACATTTAATGCTGTAATGCTTATAGTGTGATTTGCCTTTAACGTATGTTATTTATGGCCAATAAAATAAATTGTGTTTTACCCGACACATTATATAAAAAGAGACAAGAATCTTTACCCAATTGCTTTTAAAATTCATCATACCGACCTCTCTATGTCTACCATCTAGTACCAGTAGTACCTACTGTTACGTATTCTGTGTCACATCCATGAAGTATGATTAGACCAGCAAACTTGTATCTAACTACTACACATTGGTGTGGTGTAGCATAAACTTGCAGCACTGAATAATTGCATCTCATTTCAGATCTAGGACTTAATAACTGGCTATCATGCAACGTTGATTTTGTAGTGGTATCACTAATATAGGTAAGAAAATAAGGATTTTTAGCTAAAAAGTTCCCTCAAAAAAAGGTTAAAACGTGACCTTATTACTAAGCCGCTGTCTGCCTTTCTACCTTCGGGCTGTATATTATATATATTTATTTCATCGATTTAACACTAAATAGTATTAAGTAATAATACGAGTACTGAACCATATTCTATGACTAAAATTATATATATCACAGAATAATATTTACTTAAATAAAACTTAAAACACAATCAATAGCAATGCGCAATAAAAATAATAAGAATAAAATCATCTACTCTTAAAAATTTATAAATCTTATGACCATTACGTAATTCATTTCACTACGCGTTCATTTTCATTCACAAACGAGTAAAAAATAATGACTTTACGGGCCAAGGTATTTTAAAGCGCACTCCTTACAAAAGTTCATTAATTTTTTTCTCGCAAGAACAAAGGGACCGCATGAAATGACGTCACTAATTACCATTCCCTAATTTGTTGATTTGTTCAAACGCCATTCCGCGGCGAGCTATTAATCATTGCATAATAATTGTGTGCTTAATTAGGTAAATAGATGATGATAAATTGACTAAGAGATTGTTTAATTATTATTTTCTTTTTATAGTTCCGTACCTAAAAGGTAAAAACGGGACCCTAAATATTTATTTTATTAAATTTTAAAATTTTAATAAAATAAATATTTGCGTGGGGCTCCCATACAACAATGCACTTGGCCAATTTTTCATATCCATGGCCTAATTTTAGGACACTCAAATTTATCGTTTCATAAGTATAATAACTTTCTATTGGCTCAAACATTCTAATAACCTAGCTTTGCATGTTGCGACCTAGTTAGTATACAATAATTGAGAAACTCCAATAAATCCCCGAGATAAGACTTGACACTAACTTAGCTAGATAAGCTAATCTAACGGGATGAATGGCCTGCCAGCATCTAGATTTCAGGCTTCGGGTCTAGAAACGCTATTAACTTTACCTACTAGTGTACAGCTTATGTTGACAGAGTAACCAAAGTTCAAAAATAAGGAATTAATAATAAAACTATCTGACCCGGCAAACGTTTTTTTGCCTCCCTTAGGGGTATGAAAAATAGATAGTGCAGCTTATATTTATGACACGTTCGTAGATTTACCATAGCAGCGCCATCTATTGATTACTTACTCAACCCAGTCGAAAGGTATCGATGTCTGTTAGAATAATTTGGAGTTAACAGATAATTGTGACTGTCAAATAATAACAGACAATAATTAGCAATAAATTAAAATTGCGACTATAGTTTGAGATTTAAACTATCCTATCTCTCAAGTTGGATCGAACTGCACATGGTGTGCGAATTTTATTATAATCGGTTAAGTGGTTTAGGAGTCCATTGAGGACAAACATTGTGACACGAGATTTATATATATTAAGATGAGTACTCGTATGTTTAATAAACTGCCCCGTCAAATAATTGAATTACCACACCCCAAATTCAGAGCCACATAAAAAAATGTTTTCTAAGTCATAAATAGCAATTTAAAAAATAGGTTGGATATAGCTTTACATTAGTAATTTTTATAGTGAAAAGTTATTGTCAATCTATTCATAAAATCAGTTACTGTACGGTTAAAAAAAATTAAATAATTCATAAATTATATGAGTACTTACTCTGCAGAAGCTCATCGCACCGGATGGAACCTAAAAGCAAAAAAATACAATTATAATTTTAATAGTTATTATCATGTGCTTATAAAATAGTGTACTATCTATATTTATGCGACTAATTAATGTGTGTAAAGGAGCAGGTTGAAAACCAGCGCTGGAGTACCAAGTGTACTTTCAGCACATGCTGAACCTGCTCTTTTAGTGCACATACACAATACACAAGTCATTACACGCTTTTTATCAGCTTCACCTGTATGTTTGTTTTTAAACGACTTCTTTGGGCGCGATTTTGACCCACTTCAAACGGCCAGATTTTGTTCAAACTTTGTAGATTTATTGAAAACCAATGACAGTTCACTAATTTGATAAAATTATTACATTTTTTTGTATTTTTGTTTGTATGTTTGTTTGTAACCGACTTTTTGGGCGCGGTTTTGACCCACTTAAAACGGCCAGATAAGCGTGTTTTTTAGTTTTTTTAAACTACTATTATTACGTTGAAACACAATTCACAAAATGCAGTAGTAAAGAGATAAAATATCTTACAACTGCGAGTAACAACTAAATTCCCCGGCCGCAAGATCACCACAAATTATTCCGTAGGAAACAATACACCTAGCCTACCTCCAGAGGTAGGCTTCGATTTATCGCCGCCCAATTGGTGCAATTACAAGGCCCCATACGAAAAGATCGAACGCTCTAACTAATTACGGTTTGGGCAGCTTTTTAGGGTTCCGTACCTAAAAGCTGAAAACGGGACCCTATTACTAAGCCTCAGATGTCTGTCTGTCTCCAGGCTGTATCTCAGAAATCGTGATGGCTAGAAAGCTGAGACTTTCACATGATATGTGTTTTTCGTGCCGCTACAAAACAAATAAAAAATATATGTATATTGAGAGACCCCCCTTAACATACATATATATTTTTTTTACTATATATATACAATAAACCCTATACAACAAACGTGTTTATGCGCATTTATTGCTATATGTATATCAATAATGGTAGCGCGTAGACATTTAAGATTTTTACAAAATATAAAAATGTATAATTACCTCTCGAATTTTTTTTTTTTTTTTATCTAACCTATATTGTCTTAAGTATTGAATTAAGTATTAAAATTTAAACTAAATAAATATTTCAAGGGGCTCCTATATAACAAACGTAATTTTTTAGGCATTTTTTTTTCTCCGTCTTTATAATTACATTTGTTAGACCCTCTTGACATTCACAGAATATTTAATTCAGAATTAACTTTCAAAATGAACCATTAAATTAATATTAAAGGGGGGCTTCCATACAACAAAGGTACGGAGCCCTTCATGCGTGAGCCCGAATTGCACTTGGTAATTTTTTTTTCATTCAAGTAATGCTCGGACTTTAATTCGTGAAAAGTTTAAAAAAATAAGTATAAGCTTGTAAGTTATAATTATGTGTGGTTGAACAATAATTAGCTAATAAAATGATATAGTGGATATTGTCTAATCAGTAACATGGATAATTTTATTTTTTTCCATTTCCTGTAACTAATTTTGCTTGTAAATTGATAGGTTTGCGTTTGAAAATCGGTAGCTTGATGAAAAGTGACGCTTTATTTTAAAAAGTAGCACGTTCACCGAGCAGGAATCATTTTTTAAAATTCTAATTTTCTTTAAAAAGTTCTGAGTGTTTCTTTTCCAGTAAAAGAAAAAAGAACATACATTTATTGTGCACAAAACAAAAAAGACTTACAATCAATAATACGAGTAGACAATTAAAACTTATAGTATGTGCACAATAGGAGCAAATTCAGCATACTGCTGGGAGCTAAGTACGCTGATTTTCAATTTGCTCCTTGAAAACCTGTACAATTGAAAAAAAGTAACTCACGAATAAAATAATATAATATCAAAGGAAGTAGTCCTAATTTTTTACAACAAGACTACTGAGTCAATTTGAAGAAACTAGTCTAAGGTGGAGCACGCCAAGTCTGAAACATCTGGCTGTCAAGGAGGCTGTTGGAACATACAGTTAGTGAAAAGCGATAGAGTTTTCCAAAATGAGGTTGGTTGCTAGCCAGGCACCTAGAAATAGCTTTACCCTCACGATGTTTTCTTTCAGCTCGATCTCATTGGCGGGTCTTGAACCCACCCATCTGCCATCTACTATGTATCAGTACATCGTTGTATATTGTTAATAATATTTATCTTATATGTATGCATGTATATGTATTTTATGTATGTATCTATCTTCTCCATACGTAAAGTAGCAACTCACCCAATTGAGCTGTCATCCCAAACATATATTACTCGTATTATTTACTTTTGGTAAGTACGCTAACACACACTAAAAAATATGACGGTAACCTATAACCAACGCAAACCTTTTTTAAGGAAGTTTTAGCTCAATTAGAAACGTAACTTGTAAAATTAACTAAATAATGCATATTTTATTATTTTCCCTTCTTGCTAAATCTTTTTTGCGAAACACATAGGACGGGAATGTCAAAAGTAATGACTATAATAGACGCCTTGGCATTTGTTTGCACCTATTAATTTTATTTTAGAGCAATTATCGCTTAGGGAAAGCACGCTAAATCGTAATAAACGCCGTATCGATCTGGGTTCAAAGAATTCTCAGGTAATATACAATACATGTACGTATATTATAGGTAAATACATCGTATCGAATTGTTAAGGTCAGCAAACTAAGGTAAATTGTCGGGGTCGAGTGAAGCAATGGTCGATGAAATATAGCGCCTGTGCTCGGCTAACTAAGGTGATCTGACGCGATCATCGAAGCTAAGCAACGGTCCATGCGGTCTTAGAACAATCAAAACAATTAGAACAGTCAGAGGCCTTCGGGTGGCTTGAAAACTCTGGACATCAGAGCTTGGCCAATACATATAACTATATAGGTATCATATGTGTTTTCTTTGCTTATCTTTCGAGGCGCTTAATTTGGATTCAGATCACAGCGGAAATACACTTAATATTGTAATAACGCAGCTTATTTAATATATTTGGCTCACCCTAGTGATATGTTTAAGTTAGGACATTTATATTAATTGTACAACATTGTAACTTTGAATCCACAATAAATTCTCTTTGACTTTTGATTTTGTTCTACCTAAAAGGCTGGTGCCAGTAAATTAGAATAAATAGAATGGTAACTTGGCCGATAAAATGATTCCACCGTCCACGCGTAAAATACCGCGGTGGGCGGGGCAAACTGATGCGACCAATCGCGTGCGAGTTTTGTGTGTGTGTTTCGTTGGGATAGCAGTATAACTGTGTGCGTAGATTGATTCACATTCTAAGCGGCAATTGTAAATAAATAAAAATAAATATAAATAAAATATATATATAAACTCCATACTGACCCATTTCTAGTTCGTATTATGGTTGCTGACACAACTGATATACTACATGCCTATACATACATATTTTATATACATATTTAACACCCAGACCGACAGCCAACAAATTTAGTTCAGCACGAAGATGTTGGCCGCGCCGGGAATCGAACACGGAACCTTCTGATTGGTAGTCCGGCATGATAACCATTACTCCAACGAGGTAATCAGAGTTGTATGGAATTAGTCTTCCGTTTATTCTAGTTTGCTGGTTGATGCCTAGCATAGCCCAGTGAAAAACATAGTATATTACCTCCTGAATCTTCCGATGGACAGTGAGTTTGTGCCACTGGTGGTCATCGAACCTGGTCTTGGGTGGCTTGATGTGTATCTCCTGCTTGCCGTTACCCAACCCCATCGTGAGGGAGACGCCGCCGTCACGCACTGCTAGGTTCAGGTAGTCAGCTTCGTGGCCTGGCGAAACAAAGAGAATATCGAATATCTTAGATTGCAATATCGCTTACCATCAGGTGAATTGCGATCAAGAGCAAGCCCATTAAGAGTAAAAAAAAATATTGCGCGCAATAAGATACAATATACATGTGAGTGTGGTTTGGTGGGAGAACATCTGTTTGTCGATCTGCCGGCCCCTGGTTCGATCCCAGCCCTAAACCAATGACTTGTTTTTCAAGTTATGTGTGGATTTGCACTCGCTTTACGGTGAAGGAAAACATCGTAAGGAAACCAACACGTTTGAGGACTGCAATATCCAAAGAAGTTTGTCATCCGCGAAAGCGGTGGCTTGTTTTAAGGTTTCCCGGCAATTATTCTTATTTGTCTCACCTTTTAAACCTTTAGGCTTAACTTCCACAAACATTTCAATACCAAGAAAAGGTAAATCTGTACAACCGTTCTCAAGTTTTAGCCAAACTAACGAACAGCAAATGATTTTTATCTGTACGGATATTACATATAAAAATCTTATTATTGTGTATGATTTTTATTTGTACGATATTAATACAATAAGAACAATCACTAATAATATATAGTAGCTGCCGCGTAGAAAACGGTCACACTTACATTATTATTATAAGTAAACTAGCTGACCCGGAAAACGTTGTCTTGCCTTAAAAAATAGATAGTAGCCGATTCTCAGACCTACATACGCATATAAAATTTGGTAAAAATCGGTCAAGCCGTTTCGGAGGAGCACGGTAACTAATATTGTGACATGTAAATTTTATATATAAGAAGAAGATAACCTATTGACTCGGGCTTTACTTTGCGGAAAACCATTGTAGATAGAAGAAAATCTCAAATATCACAGAGGAAATACACTAAATATTTCAGTTTGTTCTTCTTTATTATTAAAAGTTAAAATAATGTAAGTGTGACCGTTTTCGACACAGAAATGCTTAAGATGCCTTACGAACGAAACCTTACGATCAGTTTACGAAGTTTTTAAGCATTACTTTGCGGAAAACTATTGTAGATAGCAGAATATCTAAAATATCACTGGGGAAATACACTGACTATTTCAGTTTTTCTTCTATATTAATAAAAGTTAAAATAATGTAAGTGTGACCGCGGTAACGCCATCTAGCGACATTTGAGCACTTGTAGCATGCTAACGAAACACCTTAACATGCCTTACAAAACCTTAGGATCAGTTGACGAAGTTTGCCTGAATACTGACCAGTGTAGAAGAGCAATCCGTTAGGCTGTCGAGTCTTGAAGTAGAGGGAGATGGCATCCTGCGTGCTCACGATGGGTTCCCCCCCGGTCTGCGTCAGGTCATAAGAGAGGAACTCTGCGCCGCGGAACGTCGCCTCCGACGGGGCCTTGTCTGAGGACCCAGGGAAATACAGCTATTAATGGGAAAAATAAAAAAAAGCAAGTGTGGCTCGACTGTGGTAAAAACGACTGCTTTCCAATCAGACGGCCCCTGGTTCGATCCTAGCCCTACACCAATGACTTGTTTTTCAAGTTGTGTGGATTTGCACTCGCTTTACGGTGAATGAATGAATTATTTATTGTACATGAAATTAGGTACAATAGGTGTTATATTGGTTGTCATAAAAAACTTTAGTAAAAAAAATATATCTATTTAGTAATAAATATAATAGTAATAAATATATAATTTGGGTAGAAACTAGCGGAATATTATTCCGCTAGTTTCTACCCAAAGGGCTTATAGACAAGAGCCAGTAAAATTGTTAAATTGGTTAAGGAAAACATCGTGAGGAAACCGACATGTTTGAGGGTCACAATATCCGAAGACGTGTGTCATTTGCCAACCCGCACTCGGCCAGCGTAGTGGATGTAGTCTGTTTTTTTATTTGTTTATATAGTAAAAAGTAAGAAATATATAATCTGTAGCTGTCACGGTTTATGAAATACAGAACGAGAAACAGAGTCTTAACAATAAGTTTATGTAGAAACTCTTTGGATATGAAACTCTAAAAAGTTTTATCTTGGTAGCTTCAAACGTTGTGAAATTATTTCATCCATTAACGTTCCCAAAAGGCTCAAAACCAAAACTAATACATCAGGGCAAATTGAATTGAGTATAAAGTACAAACTATTGTTTATTCTGTCAGTTCACGTCAAAATAACATTAATTTACCGACGAGAGGCTATGAGATGAGCTATTTATTATATTGGCCCTAGTACGATCTCGAATTTATATTAGTCATTGAGACTTAGTGGTGGGAATTTTGTACATATCGATAAACTTTATTTTAAAATACATATTATAATAAATAATAATAACATAAATCTTTTTTTATTCAAAAACAAAGTACACACTTAATCCTAACATATTTAATAAATCAATGTAAGTATTTATATACATAATAGTTAAAGTTACGTTAGGTAGAGCTGTGCCCTGCACTAGGGCAATGCGATTGGCCTGTACAGCAGTGCTACATGGCCCCTTTAATTTACCAATACACATTATAATTATTAAAAATAGGGGCGAGTGATCGAGTGAGTGTCTGCATTTTCTAGTTTCTAGTGTCATTCATACCTTCAATATATTTAATCGGCTAGCTAAGGAGATCTGACGCAATCATCAAAGCTAAGCAACGGTCGATGCGGACGGTGTTTGAATGGGTGACCATGCACAAAACTGCCGTTTTTCAAGTAGCCTTTTTATCTGGGCGCTACCGTGGGTCGGATAAAACGTTCAATTGTAGGTCCCAGCTGTTTGTCTTAGTACAAGCAGTCGTAAAGCCAAGTCAGAGGCCTTCGGGTGGCTTGAAAACTTTGCCACTTAGCTCATATGAAGAAGGAGAATATATTTAAGATATTTAGTTGCTATCTTCCCGCTTCCAAAACTAAATGAGTTCGTGTAAGAGGAAGTGAACTAGAAAATATTTTTTTTTTTATTGAATCGAGTACATACAAACTGATTAGTATAATCACCTCACCCACCGCCAGTCACAATAGAATACTAGCGCTAGTATTGAAGCTATCAAAAAGTATATTATTTCTAGTATGTTTGCCTCAATCACCAATTTTCTTTCTAGCTTACGTTTGTAAATACAGAAAATAGTTTTCATAAGACGAACTGATGAAGTTAATCGTTTTGAACACTGCGAGAACTTTTAACAATAAATACAATTTCTTAACGCCTCGATTTTGATACTAACGCAACTAAAAATAATACTTAGATATCAACTAGTGTATTTAATTTTGATCCGTAATTGAGTCCTGCTTTTTTATGAGTTTAATATTTTAAATTACATTTGTTGTGATCGAAAATTCTCGATTCTTACATGACACAGGAAACCTTTACTATCGTTCTTTTTTTAACTCTCAACAAGTTTTAACTATCGTTATTTTAAAATTATCGACATAACTCGTATTTATCGAAGCACAACTCTCCGGGCACTCTCGTTGTTTGGAACAACATTAATTTGACGATAATGCTGGCTACACAATAACGTGAAACGTATTTTGGTAAAATGGTGCTCGTGAAGTTTGAATATCAAATTGTTCAGATTAGTTTAGATGATCCAAGAGTTGTTTGGTTAAGTGGAAGCCTGGTGCTTTAGTTTGGCTAACTAAGTTTATCTGACGCGATCATCGAGGTTAAACAACGGTCGATACGAACAGTCTTGGGATGAGAGACCACGCAAAAGACAAAAAGTGGCATTTTCATCGTAGATCGGACGTGAAGTTAAATTGTAGGTCCCGGCTGTTAGTCTTAGTAAAGCAAAAGTTAAAGTCTTCGGGTGGCTTCAAAACTCTCGACACCTGAGCCACATTATTGTAGAATTTAATGAAACTTTGAGGATATCCCAAGAATTCTTCTATGGATTAAATGTCAATTCTTGAGACATCGATAAAGGATATACTAAATATAGATATAAAGAGAAATACATACATATAAATACTACTTACTTAAAAATATATATAAATACTAAAAAGAAAGATATGGGACGCGATAACTTTGCTTCAAGTCATAATAATTGCCTCCAAGCCCAAAACGTTATTATCATAAATATGTACGTAGAGATTATAAAACTCCTACTCATAAGGTTTCTTATTAAATATTCATCCCACGTCTTCACCGTGTAAAAGGAATTTCTTATTGTTATTATACACTAGTTGTGCCCCGCGGTATTACCCGCGTTAATCCGGGATAAAAATAAGTTATTCCGGAATAAAAGGTGGCCAAGTGTTAATCCAAGATCTAACTTATCTTCATAGTAAATATCATCAAAATCGGTCCAACCGTTGGAGCTTGAAAGAGTGACATAGATGAAGTTATATGCGCATCCCACGAGAACCAAAGAAAAATCGGGATAAAAGTAGCCTGTGTGTTAATCCAAATCATACCAAATTTCATCAAAATTGGTTCTTCTGTTTGAGCGTGAAGAAGTAAAAAACATACACACACACAAACTTTCGCTCATTAAATTAGCAGGATATAGTAAAATAGGATAGGGTAATTTGAGTAAACAGAAGAAAGAAAAGCAGACACTTATGTTTAGGGGTTCGTACAAACGCTATGATTACTTCATAGCTAGATATTTAACCAGCAGGGCGCACAACCCCATAAGTTGATAGCCCACTTTCGCCTAAGTTGGAGCCAGCCTAGTCTAGAGTTACTGACTCTTAAAGAAGCTTCCGAAACACACTTGAGAGTTGCAAGCCAGGCAAGCACCAGAAAACCTCGACCTTGTTGGTGTAATAGTTACCATGCCGGACTGCCAATCAGAGAGGCTAGAGTTCTATTTTCGGCATGGCCAACATTTTTTTGTTCACTAAATTTGTTAGCATTCAGTCTAGGTGTAAATACAAATATGTAACGATATAAAGTATTTGTGGTATGTATATTATTATGTAGTATATCAGTTGTGTTATCAACCATAATACAAACTAGAAAAGGTTATAGTATGGGGTTAACCAGCCGTGTGTGAAATATTGTGTATATTTTTATGAATAGTAAAAAAAATGTGTCCCTTATACATATTTTTTTCTATCACCTATGCTATGGTCGCGTTTCCTCGCGATATTTTTTCCTTCGCTCTTTGGTAGAGATCGAAAGCGCAATAGAGATATCAACGCAACAGACGTGTGAATGTTCTAGTAGATATCATAATATAATGGAATGTACTCTGATTATATTAATTTATTCCAACCATGTTACATACAAATATACTAAGGTAAATATATGTATGACATACTTTTCTTTGATAAACAAGTAAGAGTCTTGTATGCCAATTACCATATTATATGATTCTTTGCCAAATAGGACGCGTAAGTCATGAATAGAAATAACGTGATATCTGCTACACATTTTTTTATACCATGTTTGAAGTTTAGTCATTATCATCAACATTCAATTGCCTCTTAATGCTGGGATTAAAGACCTCTCTGTTTTGATCTAGTTCAGATTCATTAGTTTTTTTTTTTTTTCTCACACGGCTGGTTAGCCCCATACTGAACCATTTCTAGCTCGTATTATGGTTGCTAACACAACTGATATACTTACATATACATACATACATATTATATAAATACATATTTAACAGCCAGACCCACAGCCAACAAATTTAGTTAAGCACAAAGATGTTGACCGGGCCGGGAATCGAACCCGGGACCTTCTGATTAGCAGACCGGCATGGTAACCTTTACGCTAACGAGGTCGTCAAGTTCACAAAAACTCAAAAAGTAATTAAAATTTACTTTAGTTTTAGGGTTTCGTACTAGGTAAAAATGAGACCCTATTACTAAGTCTCCAATTATGATTTTGTCTTTCTGTCTGTCACCAAGATGACGCCGGAGCTTGGCAACTAAGCTCAAAAGAAGGAAGAAGTCTTATTTATCTAACTAGTCTTTTCAAGTACGTGTATTAAGTGAAGTATATTTGTATTTTGTGGCGCCAATTCACTTCACCGCGCGCTACCAATCAGAGCGCTCGTTCTGAACCACGCAAGTGGTATTTACAACGCGTGTACTGACTGGTCTTAGCTATAATGCACGAATATTAGTCGGCCGTCTCGGGACACAACATGAAACTTAAATTCAAATACAACTTATTTTGAAAAAAAATTCAAGTCATATAAATTACAGTACTTACCATGGTTTTTATTTTTAATATGACATTTTATAAAAATAATTCCTAGCTAGATCGATTTATCGCCGCCGAAACCCCCTATATACTAAATTTTATGAAAATCGTTGGAGCCAATTCCGAGATTCCAATTATATATATGTATGTATATATATTATATATACAAGAATTGCTCATTTAAAGATATTAGATTAAATAAATATTTATTAACAAAAAAAAACTGATTGAGGCAGAACGTCTTTGCTTTATAATCTCTTTATTTCAACAAACAGGACAACATTTACTCGTAATACTAAACATAAGTATTGATTTCTCATATTGTTCTGACAAAAATTCGAAACAAAACTAAAACCAATTACTTTCGCTCTTAATTTAAAGGGCTTCACATAATCCCGTCGTTTTCAAACTAAAATTTAATAAGCCAACCAAACTGAAATTCATAAAGCTAAGAAAATAAAACTGAACAAAGAAGCCAGCCAAGGAAGACGGGAAACTTGATCAATTAATCAATTTCCCAAGCCAGGTGGGGCGTTTGGCGGCAAACTTGCGTTAAACTTGCATTATGCTGCATACAATGCTGCTTTTATACTAGCTGTGTAGTTGGATTACTTGGAAATGCTACTTTTAAAACAAGGAATATGCCGGTTTCCTCACGATGTTTTTCTTTCACTGTAAAATGTAAATGCACACTTTTTACAATTCATTGGTGTAAGGCCGCGATTGAACCAGGGGCCGTTTGATTGAAAAGCAGACTTTTTACCACCGAGCCACATTCGCCTAACCAAATATAACGTCGTATTTATAAAGGCAAAGTCACAAACGTATGAGGATTAAAACTAAAAGTGGCTCCCACTCACATCCACGTTTGCAATGTAAATTTACAATGGGTAGAGGAAATGCTCTGTAACATTGTTTTGCGTCCCATTCGTTACAAAGTCATTATGGCCCGAAGAATTTACGGCAAAGTAGGCATTTCACATTTACACCGAATACATTACGCCGTATGAGCGAGGGCCAGATGGCTAATATGGGGCTTTTGGATGTAAAAGGCCGAATTCGTCTGTTTATAAATAAATAAATCAATATAAGGACACATTCATCGATACCCAGTGGAAGATCCTAGACCCCGAGGACGAGCACACAGATGATGGCGCGATGATATGGAAGAAGCAGCAGGAAGTACTTGGACTAGAATAGCTCAAGATCGGATGTCCTGGCAACGCATGGAGGAGGCCTACACCCATATTTGTGTGCCCCAAGACTCATTATAATTCTATTTCAATTAATTGTGATTTGTAATTAATAAACAGAAGAAAAAATGTATTTATATATAAAAGTAACATAGATTTCATTAACCCATGATATGTTTTATAAGTTTCTGAGGAATAAATGGCTTTATTCATTTATTTATTTTAAGGACACATTCCACACACAGCTGGTTAGCCCCAAACTGCACTATTTCTAGTTTGTATTATGGTTGCTAACACAACTGATATACTACATATCCATAAATAAATACTTTATATCGATACATATTTTATACCCAGACCGACAGCAAACCAATTTAGTTCATAAATATAAAATATAATATAATTGAAATAAAGATCACAATAAAGATCATCACAAAGATGTTGGCCGTGCCATCGAACCTGGGACTATCTGGTTGCCAGTCCGGCATGGTAACCATTACGCAAACCAGATCGTCGTGTAGGAATATAAAGAGCTAATTTTGCATTGTATTGCTTTTGTTGTTTCCTTATATCATTCATGCAGAATGTCTCTCAAATACAAAGAAATAATTTTTTTTTTAGCTATACTCACATCACTATCATTTATATACTTAGTTGATCCTTAATTACTTAAGGCAACCTCGGTGGTGTAATGGTTACCATGTTAAACTGCCAATCAGAGGGTTCCGGGTTCGTTTCCCAGCACGGCCAAAATCTTTGTGATGAACTAAATTTGTTGGCTGTCGGTTGGGGTGTTAAATGTGTATCGATATAAGTATTTATTTATTTATATGTAGTATATCAGTTATGTTAGCCACCATGATAGAAACTAGAAAGTAGTTTGGTAGGGAACCATGTAAAAAATACTATAACATTTTTAATGTTGTCCATCTGTAATTTTCTTCTCGCTGGCGCTCTCAAAGCCGACCTATTTTACACGTACATAATTTTACAATATATTTAGCCTCGTTTCCTCTACTTTGTCTTTTTTGTGGGACACACAGATTTTTGGAAACATTTTAGCAAGTATTAGCCGAAGTAGGATTTTTATAGTCTTTATTTTTATTGTGTGTGCATACAATACAATTATACTAATTATAGCTTTGTTTCTTTCTCATGCCCATAGTTGCCATAGATATGTTTATTTGTTATTAATGGAGATATTTGTCGTGTTAGCTGTAGTTAGGATTTTAATAGTCTTTATTTTTATGTACCCTTGTATGTTTACAAATATAGTATTGTTTCTTCCTCATATATATGCCTAAGTTGCCATAGACATGTTTCTTTCTTAAATAATATGGTGTTTTTTTGTCATATTAGCTGAGATAGGATTTAAATAGTTTTTATTTATATTATATGTACACTTGTATATATTTTCACCAACAAAACTAGTTAATTCAAAACCACATCTGCCTTCAACACGTGAAATACAATAATACTGAATCTGAAGTGTAACGAAGAAACTATAAACAATAGAAGAGAAAGTACTAAAGAGTCCACTATTATAATACTTGAACAAACAACAAAGAAGAAAGCTGACATTATTCTCAACAGTTATCAAGAGATTTTTGCGTGCGAGTCACGTTTATTTTACGAGTGACGCAAAAAGTTGACCCAAACTTTTCTGCTCGAAAGGTTTTGAATGTTAAAACTTTAGTCTCCTGTGGTTACCGCCCTGACAATATTTTAAGCGGCCTGGGGCCTCTCTGTTTTCCAATTTAATTTCTGACGTCGAAAATTCACTCGCGATTTTGCAATTTTAAAATGTTTGAGTGAAAATGTGCTGAAGGTGTCACGTGGAATCAATCCATTACGCTGACGATGTTTTACATTGATTTCGATACTTTACGGACTATAATTTTGGTCATTCTTCTTCTTCGTAACAGCTTGTAAGAGTTTTCAAGGCACCCGATGGCTTCTGGACTTGGCCTAACAACTGTTTGTACTAAGTCGTTGGGATAGTCGGGACCTGTAGTTTACTGTGTCATCTGACTGACGGTTTAAATGACAGTCTTGTGACTAATCCAAAGGCTGTCAGCTTTAACTGTTACTTAACCTAGATGATCGTGTCCGATCATCTTAGTCACCCGAGCTAAAAACGCTGCATTTTGATCATGCACTCTCTTGATGAACTGTACAAGGGAATAATGCGCCCACGTAATGCTAATTCTTTTAAGCAACACATTGCCAAATAGTTTAATTGACTAAATATAGTTTCGTAGCCTGGAAGAGACTATTGGTTGCATAGAAGAGATCGCTTAAGAATAAGGTCGCCATTTGTTACACTACTTATAAGTTTTTTATCTGTTTTCTATTGCCATTTTGTGCATGGTCACCAAACTGAAGATTGTCAGTATTGACCGTTACGTAACTTAGATGATCGCGTCAGATCACCATAGTCAGCCGAGCTACAAGCGCTACATTTTGGTCATGTACTCCCATGATGCACGGTTTTATTTTTGCGTCCACATTACGTTAAATCTTTGAAGCACCACATTGCCAAACAATTTTATTGAACATATAGTTTGGTTGCCTGAAAGGGATTGTTGGTTGCCTGGAAAAGATTTTAGTGATAACGCTGCCATTTGTAACACTACTTATAAGTTTATTTTTGTATTGTACTGTTTTGTATTGTCATTATGTTGCAATAAAGAGTTCATCTTCTCGTATCTATCTATATATAGGAAAAAAAACAATGGCAGCTTGGATAGATAAAATCGAAACAGTCTCCTTTCTAAGAGTAACAACAAACTTCTCAAATCTATCCAATTTTCATTCGGCCCATAATTTCTGGCGGAACCCGGAAAATTCCAGAAATAATTTAACATTTTTACACAAGTCTATTGCGCCCGAGAGAGTACTTCCTACTAATCCGACGTCAGAAGTTCGCAGTCGGTCTTTTTGTAATAAAAATGAAGTTGCCGAGTTTCTTCTTCGTTATAACTTTGGCCGATATGATTTTTGCAGCTTGAGAGATTTTGTTGCACCACGAATGTCTTAAGATTGACTTACTCTAGCCACTAAAAAGAGAATGCGTGGCCTTGAAAACTCTTGATAGCTTGACCACTCAGCTCAGAACACCATGCTCGTTTATCCGTATAAAAATAAAAATGTTAAAATTGAAATTTTAAGATAATAAATACAATTAAGATCATCGAAGTCAAGCTATGGCTACTGTTAAGATAGATGTACATGAGTATTTATTACATGGATGACAGTGCAATTAAAATTTTGGTGGCATATATAAAAACACGTTTAATTAAAAAAAAACGAATGAAAATTTTCGACATGAAGCCCTTGGTTTATATGAAAAAGAAAAGAAGATCTGTTAATTGGGATTTATGATTGTAGTTTTCTTGTAAAAAAACTTAGTGGGTTTGGAGTACAAAACTAAATCTTATTATGTTGGTTTCCAAGATTAACTACAAAAGTTAAGTTGAATTTAACTATTGTGTATCTTGTACCTTTCTTTTTACGTCTTGTTTTGTTTTACGCGAGTTTGGATTTATTAGCTTACGTGACCTGGTTTTATGAAATATCTCTGCTTTTTTACTAGTTGTAATAATTTTAAACTCTTAACAGGTTGTTATTATTTTTACAAATCGAGATGTTAGCCAGTAAACTTTTCCATTATTTGATTTTACGAAATTTAGTCTTAATATATGTCTCTATTTTCATTTAACTAATAATTATAATTATATTTCCCTTGAGACATTTTTGCGACGGAAACTTTTGCTATGCGGTTCAATAATGGCGGTCCTAGTAGGCTCCCTTGTGGTACTCCACCAACTAATGGGGTAATAGTTACGACGTTCCATGTTAGACTACAACTTTATAAAGTCTACCCCTGTGCTCAATTTGTGGTCTATCTTTGCGTGAGCAAGCTAGTCTTAATTGACCAAGTAGACCTTACGCGTAATCAACTGTGTACAATAATGTACCCTTTGCTTGCAGTATATACTTGGTATAAGTCTAATTGGATTTTGTTTAATAAAAGTAAAAAAAAAACTATATTTATTGCGTGTGATAATAATGCCAAAACAATTGAAACTAAAAAATATTTGTGGTTCGAACATTTCATTGAAAAAAGGTTATTTAACAATACACAACATACGAACGTCTGTAATAACTAAATAAAATATAAATGATTTTAACCCGACTCTTACATCAAACCGACATGTTAGGGACTTCAATATCCGAAGACGTGTACCATCTGCCAACCAGCACTTTCTTTTAAATTTCTATTTTTCTCCTCGTGATAGAAGGCCCCGAGCCCCTGTAGTGCTAATGAACATAACTATTGTAGTAGGACCGTATAGTGGCCTGCTTATTTTAAATTAAATATTAAGTAATATCTATATTTATCTTTATCTCGGTTGGTTTACGAAATTTCTACAACATAATAACTAGTCGTCCTTCCTTAGTTGTTTATAAATTCCTTTCCATCCAAAGGTGGCCTCGAAGAGATCACTTTAAGCGATAAGGCCGCGAATAATTGTCTTTTACTGTGTCTTTTTTATTTATGTGTCCAATAAAGAATTTATCTATCTATCTTTCTAACTATTCCTAACAGCTGTAACTATTAACACAGCAAGAATACGCCTTCCAAATATGAGCAAATTTCCCTCGATATAATATCTAGAAGCCTTGGTACATGAGTTACTGTGAATACCGTCGGCTCCAAGTCTGCGTCCACAGTTAAGCCTGCCCTGAGTGGAACTTTATCAAAAGCCTTTGAAAAGTCTCTTATGAATCGTAACGTTTACTCTGCTCAAATGTTGTTCCGCTCACGTAACGACCCACCGTCTGGCGCTTTAGAGAAACCACAGAAGGTGTATGGCGTGTGTGGAAAGGATGTCTTTTGTTATTTGCATCTGGTCTTAGCAATTGTAAAGTATTGTTACTTTGTGTAGGTATTGTTGTGTGGTGAAGGGCGCGTCTTTTTATACTCTTACCGTCTGTTCGCACGTGCTGTGTACTTAATTTAAATATATATATATGCTGAAAGCGTATGTATAGTTATAAAACTTAAATTATTTGTCACCTTTATTATAAAATATGTAATAGTTTATTTTTGTACGCTAGTTATCATTAAAATTGGGAAGACTGACTGCTGCAGCACAACTCACGCTAAAGTCAAGGTGTCTTTGACTTTAGTAATGATCAGACTAATATTATAAAAGCGAAATGTTGTTCAAAGTTTGCTAATCTTTTACACCTATACGAATAAATAAATATTATGATATTTCTATTCGTCTATTCCATCTACTCGACGATTAATAGTTTAGCTTTAAACTAACTTTGCTTTGCTTTTATCAGTTAGGATTGTAATTTTTTTTTCACAGAACAGCTGGGAATTCGACCATTAGGGCGCGTAACCACGCAAGTTGGCGATACTTGGCCAAAGGTAGAGCATGCCTAGTCTGGAATAACTAGCTCTCAAGGAGTCAAAATCTGTGTCAGTTCACGGTGCATCCCGACAGATTATCTACCTTGATTATGGTTGCTAAGCAGGTGAACACTTGAATATGCCCTACCACCATGGACATTTTGGGAAAGATAATATTATGATTACGTTTTTTAAATCAATAGTCTTATTAATATTAAAAGTTCCAGCAACGACGTCATTTTAAAAAATTAATTACAAAACTGGTTCGTTTAAAAGATTTTTTATACAATTGACGAATACTTAAAAGAAAAGCTTTAGATATGCCATACTAGTATAGGCTTAAGTTATTTACTTATGTAATTGTTTATGTATATTTAGTAAAATTCTTACTTAGATTAGTAGTAGTAGTATATTGATTATGTAACTGTTAGTTTATTGTGACATGTAATTATTTATTTCTTTCTGACATTTAATTATTAATCTATTTCTAATATGTTATTGTATAATTACCAATAAATGAGATTATGAGATTAATATGCAGGTTGAAAAACATTAACGGAACTCTAAATAAGGTTTTCGTAAAACACATAAAAGCCAGACGGCGTCTGAAGTATCAATCGATTAACATACATTATCCATTAGGAAGGCCAATCGACAAACCGATATCGGCTCTAAGTCAGTAAACGCTACAGTATTGACCTATTCTTCGAAAGTCTTCTTACAATAGCACAATATAGAAAAGAAATACTCTATATTTACAGTTTGTTTCCATAAAAAAGAAACATACAAAAGAAACACAACGAAATAGTTTTCATTGAAAATCCTTGACACGAAAAGCCATTCAAGGAAACATCACTTTCACCACAAAAGCAGCTAAAAAAGCAAACCCCTAACGCAGAATACAAACAAACAGCAGAATTCACGCAAAATGACCTATCCAAATTAAAATTGAACACGAAACTACGAACGTTTAACTTTTTGGCGGAAAACAACTAAAAGTTAGCATGTGTTAAATGTGGAGCTTCGATTTCATATTCACTACATACAATTAGATAGATAGATAAACTATTTATAGGTCAAATTAAAGGTACAAGTCAAAATAAAAAGTAACAACACAAAAGTATGCCACAAACGGCGGTTTTATCGCTAACAGCGATCTCATCCAGGCAACCTCTTATTATTATATTAAAGGTTAAATAAGTACACTATATATCTATGAAAAATGTAAGGAGTGTCGGATGTTCTTAGCTATGTTTAAAGCTAACTAATTATTTTACTTTAAATCTCTGATCTGTGATTCATACTTTTGGAATCATTATTTATTGTAAATTATAGTATGTTTTGGAATTATTTTGTATCACGACACAACCATTGAGAAAGTTGTGATAATCCGCCATTTTGTGGTTGCGGCCATCATTGGCCAATTTTCATCCAACATAACTAAAACACTACCAACTAACGCACCTTTGAAACAAAAATAATGTGATTTTAAAATTGGTTCATCCCTATGGGAGCTACAAAGCAAAACACAGACAGACAACACACACAGACATATAAAACTTAAAACAATTTTATTTTCCGCGCGTGATATTTTTGCGCGAAGGCTAAAATAAAACATAAATAAATAATATAAAATAAAGCAAAAAATATGCTTTATTTACCTTACATTATCATATTTAAATACAGAGATACCAGACTTAGAATAATTACTAGTAATTAATAAAAATACTAATACTTAGAATATGATTCAAATAGACGTCTTGGTTATATAATATGAGTAGCTTAAATGTCTCAATATAATATTGAGTTCTATAATATTCTGCAGCAGGACCCAACCTCGGCATTGCAAAAATTAAAAGCGAAACGGCATGTTCCCCGTCTCTTTCCAAAATAAAGTATTGCCACAGATTACGTCACTGGAAGGTGGTAGCCATATTGGTTTCGGGATAGAAGCATGCGAACCCAATTTTGCGCAAACCGGAGACCGCACTGTATGCAAATGCTATCTCACCGAGCATTCTAATTTCAATACCAATCTCAAACGTCTACCGATCTTCAACCTTAACACGTCGGTATAAGGACGTCTTTCTTTCTTCTTCTGATAGAACTTTCTGGACAAAAATTTCTTCTGGCACCATTTTAATGTATTTGGGTAAACAGGGTTTGACAGCGGTAATCTCCAGTGAAAAAGCGGCGGTAAATTGGTATAATTTGTGGAATGATAGTAATTTCATTTCTAATTGTTGAAGTGAAGCGTTTTGTGGCAATTAAGGTTAATTTTTAATTGAAATTGGATACATTTATCGTTTAATTGATAACAGTTCGGATTGGGAACCAAAGTTTTGTAGCCTTCCTAACTTTAAAGGTTACACTGACATATTATAAAACCAACACCTCTGACTCACTAAGGTGTGTTTAACTCAGATAAAATAGGATAGTATTATAGAAAAAACAACATCATGTAAAGTCATGCCAAACTAGCATAACTGAAATACAATATCAACATTTTGATTTATTTGCTTATTAATATAATAATTGCAATTTCTGAAAAATATCAAGCATTTACTAATTTCTTTGATTTTTTCGGGGTGGCATTTTTGACAACGCGTAGGCTTACGTTTTGACTTGGGTTCAATCAATGTATTTAAATTAGTTAGATTTAAATATTTGACATGAATAAATGAAATACTGGATTCATTGCTTTGTGATAAATAATTAATTTAAAACTAAATTTAAACAAAAAACCCAATGCCAGTAAGAAGAGTACCCAAAATGCCAGCCGATTTACCTCATTGTATAACAACACTGATACGCTGTGCAGAGTAGAAGCCGTTATTTTCTAATTTTAAAATGTTGAAACTTTTTAAAACTTGAGAGGCAAATACTTTTTTTAACACATTACAGCTAGGCGTTTGCCAGCAGTATAATATTTCTATATCCTCAGGTGAAGCATGCCCAGTCCGGAGTATTAGGCACTCACATCGCGCTAGAACACATCTTTTTAAGATAAAACAAGATAAACCATTTTTTAATAATTATTCAATTATACGTAAAAAATTAAAAATGTCAATATGTAATGATGTCAAAACAATTACATGTCACGACACACATTAAGCGATTGGTATACTGAAGGACTCTAAGGAAATGCCCTAATACCTAAATATGTACATATAATAATATGTATTTATATTTATGTATTTATTTATGAGAGCAGCGCAAAACCGAGATGACTGGCGTACAAGAAGAGAGGCCTATGCTCAGCAGTGGGCGTCTACGGGCTGATAATGATGATGATGATTTATATATAATATGTATGTATATGCAGTATATCAGTTGTGCTAGCAACCATAATACGAGCTAGAAATGGTTTAGTATGGGGCTAACCAGCCGTGTGTGAATGTGTACTAATATTTAAAAAATAATAATAATAACAATATCTTAAATAAACATGCCCTTAAAAATATTTTCGTATTTTTTATAAAGCTAAAAACTCAAAGGAATCTGATCCAACCGAGTTGAGATCAAAGATGCCTAAATTGTATAGAAGAATAAAATACCTCGCTTATTAACCTTTTTGGAGTAAAATGTACAAAACAGGTTCAAAATTATGGAAAGAGATTTCGATGTTTTCGGAAATTCTACCCTTGTACTTAATCTTATTGAGAAAATTAACTGATAAAATATTCGGGAATCATTTCTTAGGTATTTGACCAGGAAGTTGCGTAATCATACAAGATAGCAAACACACTAGCCAAGGATGAAATTAAATAATAATCACGAGGATATTTTATAGTTATTTTGTAACTTTATTTTGACTACACTAAAATTAAAAATTACATGAAAAAAAAAACTACACAATAATAGAAAATTAAAAAACCTTACAATTGTGAATTAAACCTAAGTCAGTGTCCGTGGGTAAGGTGCCTAAAATGCTGGCGGCATTACCTCGCTGGATCGTCAAACTTATACGTTAGCCGAAGTAAACGCTCTTGGGTCATTTGTTCTGTCCACCAGAATATTTTATTTTCAATTTACTAATAATAATACTCGTATATTTGAGAAATAATCTACCAAACATATAAACATAAATTTATTTTATTTAATTATTTATTAATTAATTAAGGTGCGCATCACGCTCGCTGCATTACCGCGCTGAATAGCTATGGCCCACCTCTGCACCCGGAACAACCCGGAGCGGGAGTCAAAACCACTGGGTTTTATTTAGCCTAAGACCTAATTCGTGGACAAAGCTCTTCGCCTCTTTGCTCCAAATACCCAGGGTAAATAGTAAATAGTCCATTATAAATAGGTTATATACGACCTCACTCTGTATATTTTGAAAAGATTTTGAGAACAATATACCTTTAACCGCATTTCCCATAGCGTGATGGTAACACTTGCCTCCGTGGGTTCACACGCAAACCTATTCTGTACAGAGCTATATGATAAGGCAACACCTTTAAAATACAGTTCTAACAAGCAACTTTTTTTTTTGTTCTACGATAAACAAACAGACGCTTTCGCATTTATAGCTTTTTACTCATCAACTGCTGCATCGGCTATTTATTTAACGTTTTTGTGACAGATGCTGGGTGGGACTCGAGGCCTTCTCTCATAAAGAGAGACATATAGGCCATAATCTACCACGCTGACCAAGTCCGGGTTAGCAAATGACACACGTCTTTGTTCTTCTTGTGGTCCTCAAACATTTTGGTTCCCTCACGATGTTTTCCATCAACGTAGAGCGAGATCAAATACACACATATCTTGAAAAACAAGTCATTGGTGTAGGGCTGGGATCGAACCATGGACTTCCTGATTGAAAAGCAAACGTTTTCCCACCAAGCCACACTCGCTTTCACATCTGTCACAAATATGCTTAAAAAAATAGCGACTGCGGCAGTCGGGTAAAAAGCTATTATGCTATTATCTTACTTTGTTATTATTATTTCAAATTCCCTAAAATCTTCAAACGACAGTTATACAGTATACTATTACATCTGTATCTCTATTTTAGCCATTAGAATATTCTGCTCCCGCTATCGTTTCCAATAACGCTGTATTCACACTGATATCGCAAAGTAAGCGACGTAACAAGCGCCAGTCAAAATCTCAGATTTATATCCCGATATGGGGGTTTTGACCCCGAATAAATTTGGTTGATTTTAGTCCGAATAAAATGATATAGAGTCGCTTAATAGTGATAAATTCAATAATAATACGAGTAACAGCTTTTTATAATATGAAAGAGAACTGTGTGGAAATATGTGGAAGAGGAAAACTTGCTATGCCGACTCCCCTAGTGGGAAGAAGAAGAAGATATAATATTATGTTTATAATAATTTATGTCCATGATTATTCTTCTTATTCGTATGAGACATCGCAATGTAGCCACTTGGCCAAATTTTGGTGTCGAGTTTTCATGCCAAAACCAAAGGCTTCCGACTTGGTTTATTGCCTGTTCGAACTTCGACTAACTGCCAGGACCTACAATTGTACATAGCATTTGAGTCACGGTAGCGCACAGATGGACACATATTATGTAAACGCAGTCGTTTGTTTGTTTGTACAAACTTGTATGTAAAATTCTGTTCCTATAAAGGAAGGAAAAAGGATTTGAATTTTATTTTATTTATAATTTAGGCAATAATTAGTACTGCGCCCGCGGAGCCGCATTAATACTTGACAAAAAAAACAAACATAAAAAGTATCTTATGTCCATCACCTGGTTCTAAGCTACCCCCCAATTCTCAGCGGTTTTCAACGATTTTTATATTCTGATTTCATTTTTTTTGTATAATTACAGTACCTAATAACTCTGTATAAGAAAAAAATAACTTTCTGCTTCAGGATTGCCAGCCGTTCGCAATCTACATGTTAATACCTTTAGGGGCCGTTAACGCTCAGTAACCGGAGGCTTGCATTCGATTGTTATTCGAACCTGAATTACGGCGCTAATTCAACTTGCGGGCCTCGAGGACGCACAGTTGGCGACCCCTGGCGGGATCATTTTAATTACGGGCCGTGAATGTGCGGTTGGGTACCTCTGCGGGGCAAACACGGTTAGTGGACAATTTATCCACCGGGAGAGACAATAGTCTGTTAGTTTTTGAATTAATATTTGTTATTTTACTGCGTTTGAAGTTGTATTTTTGTAATAATAGCTATATTGTAATAATAATACATTTTTAGTTACAATTTTTTTTTTAATTAAGTGTTTATCTATCTAACATTACAAATAAAAATCGTATTTAACATTTTATTAAAAAAATAAAAATACAAAATTATTACATACATTCCTTCTTTTCCCCACCTCCAAATTATACGATAGTCTGTCCGTGCCATATGTCAATCGAACAGTAATTACCGTCATTTAACTTGGGAACAGCGGGGAATAGCGGCATAAATGTCCAGGATTAATTTCAAGAGGGAATATTTTATAATAAAAATTGTGTCTTGTTACCATGGTAATAGGGTGTATTTTTTACTGAGGGGCAAAAACAATGGTGGAAAGACTGTAAGTCCTCGTCCCGTGCTTGCCCCGGGGAAATGAAACACGTCGTGGCTACGTTGTTTAAGTACGTAAATTGAATGGAATGACAATAGCAATAGCAGATATATGGTATACTTGTGTAGTCTTAGTTAATTGTACATTATTCGATATAGATATAGCTTAGATTCCCTAACTTTCTTCTTCTTTGTATGAGCTTAGTGGCTAAGCTCTGACGTCGAGAGTTTTAAGCCTATAGGCTTAGCTTAACAACTCATTGGAGGAGATCAAACTTACGACCTGTGAATCTCAGGTGCCTGCGCGTCCGCCTAAGCTATCATCGCATACTTTGTTTCAATAATAATATATTTAATATACATATTTTTAGAGACAAATATTTCTAGAATATTGTAATAAAGTAATATCTAAGGTAGTAAATAGAAATAAGCAAGAAATGGAATAACACTTCTATGTAATTAAGTTTGTAATAGAAAGTGACCAATATAGAATAAGTACCTAAATCTACTCGTAGATAGGTAAACTAAGTTAATTGTTAAATATAAGAAAAAACGTAGACTAGGATCCGCAAAAACAAATCTGGGGAGCAGAATGACTAAATAATACTTAGAAAAAACATATTTACTTAATTTTTATTTTAGTCGGGAAAACCGCATTATTTTAATTTATTTACAAAATACTAAGGTCACCTTATTAAACTTTAATATTTCTATAAGACAGAATAAAATTAATTCTGCAAGGGAAATCTTAACTTGAAACTGTTACATTGTCCTTAAATTTCCGTAAAAGGTATGGAATGTTCCAGAAATTTTATCAAATGACCTTTTACTCTTGACATTTTGTATCAAAAATAGCTCATTTGACCTTCGTCACTTTCCTGACAACTTATTGACAGAGCATTGATAAGCATTTTTAGTCTCTGATAAATATGTTTCTGTAAAAAAAATATGACCTTTACATAATTAAGATACAACAAACATATTTTATGTATGTCGTTTAATCAAACAACATACATATAATATGTATGCTATATTTATTGTTGGTTAAGTATTTGCTTAAGTTTAGTATGGTTAATATGGTTTAGTATGGAGCTAACCCACCGTGTATGAAATGTGTCCTAATATGAAAAATAAATAAATTTGTGAGTATTCTGTTTTGCCAGGCAAAGTATAAAGCATTTTTTTACAAATATTACCTAAAATTACATATTGGCAATATATGAAATAACAGTTTTATCGATGTTCGTTATCAACTTTGATAAAAACATTGCGAGGAAACCCAGCTGCTTGAGGACCACAATATCCGAAGACGTGTGTCATCCGTCAACCTGCACTTGGCCTGTGGTGAGCGGCTTGTAATATATATGTTAGTTTATATATCTCTTGAGAGAGAAGGCTCCGTAACCCAGCAGTGGGAACGTATAGTGGGCTGATTATGCTTATGCTAATCATAAACGGTCAAAATAAAATTATTCCTATAGATCAACCCTAAGTAAGACAAAAACTGTACAGCAATCAAGTTTATCTTATCTAAAATATTGTAATCTTAAAGTAGTATTTAAGTCTAGTCATAATTCTTCTTCTTCTTTGCATGAGCTAAGTGGCCAAGCTCTGGTGTCGAGAGTTTCCAAGGCCTATAATTTGACTTGACAACTGCTTGTACTAAGATTAACAGCCGGGAACTAAAATTTAACGTGTCATCCAACCCATGGTAGCACCCAGGTGAAAATGCCACTTGAAAAACGACAGTCTTATGCTTGGTCACCCATCCAAAGTCTGTCCGCATAGACCGTTGCTTAGCTTTGATGATCGAGTCAGATCACCTTAGCTAGCTGAGCAACAGACGCTACTAGGCGCAAGTCATAATAATAATCTTAGTATTGTAATTTCTTTTAGTTTTACAATATTCTCTCGTTCTATGTGTACGTTCTAGGAATTGGTTGCCTGGAAGAGATCGCTTTCAGCGATAAGGTCGCCAATTAAGGCACTAGTTTTTAAATACATTTTTTTTTATTTCTATAATTATTTTTAGTACGTGTTTCAATAAAGTGTTAATCTATCTATCTATCTATTCTACTAGTCTAAATTATACGTTTGGTTAAACTGTCATTTATGTTAATAAACAGAATTTGAGTTTAAAGTTTAAATTTGGAACCGTACCTGACCAATCACAGAGGCATACGATTGGGCCGCGTTTGGCAACGGCCGGCGGACTCGCAATCAACTGGGGATTTGCACCGGACTCAATTATCATAGCATGTGCTAGATATACAGAGAAAGCCTAACCTAGGTTCAAGTTATAGGGTAAAGCACTTTCATAGCTTTAGAAATACTATCCTTAGATATTTAAAAATATCATTTTCAGGTACACATGACTTGAATCATTAAATTCAAATTCAAATTCATTTATTTTAGGATCAAGTTCCATATCCAAATGTTACATAAATTTATTAAATGATTATAAGTAAAATAAACTGTATAAAAAAATGTCACAGAAAAATAATAAAAAGTCAAATTTAAATACAAGTATAAAAATAATAATAATGAAAAAAATAAAGAAAACGTTTGAAAGTATTATCTCCAAGCACTAGAATAACTAAATGAGTATGAGCAAGTCGAAGCCTTCGGGCGGATTGAAAACACTCGACACCGGAGCTTGGCCACTTAGCTCATTAGAAGAACAAGAATAAGCGTAGTTCTCAATATGAAACACTTTTGTTAACGTAAAATGTGATCATTAACTCTCCAAGATTTCATTTTTTTTTTCTAATAGATAAATATCTTTATTTTTTCCCAATTAAAACAAAAAAAAAACAGATCGCAAACGGTCAGCAAAAATAACTTTGTACCATAAATTAAACTCCTAAATAACATAGCCGTTTATAAAAATTATATAAAAACTTCCGTTTGAAAGAAGAATATGAAATATCAATTTCGAATATAGAATTCGCGGGTTCGAAGCAGCGCGGTCGTGTATCACAATCCGTTCTAAAATTGAATTTCCAATTAGCCGCGTTCGAAGTTCGAACGGCGCGAGTTTTCGCCGGCCTGCATTGTTGCGGTGAGAAATACCTATTACTGGCTGGAGAGAAATAAAACATAAAATTGGTAGAGAGAACATGAGAGAAAGAGAGAGAGAGAGAGAGATAGAGAATATTCTTTGGTCACTTAGGTCGTAAGTGACTTATTGTACAGAAATATAAGTACTTTTGTGAGTGAAATTTATGAAACTACTTTGGATAAATTCTTACCTCAGCCCGTATTGATTACATTAATCATTACATACATAGTATAGCTTGTACATAATATTATGTTAAGTTTATTTTTGAGGCAGAGCCATATTCATATGTGTACCTATGTACTAATAATACATAATAGAAATGATTTAGTACGGGGCTAAGCAGCCTTGTGTGAAATGTGTAGTAATATTAAAATAGTAGCGTAGCGCTTGTAGCTCGGCTAGCTAAGGCGATCTGACTGGATCATCGAAGCCAAGCAACGGTTGTAAGTCTTAGTACAAGCAGTCGTTAAGCCAAGTCAGAGGCCTTCGGGCGGCATAAAACTACGAAGCTCATATGAAGAAGAAGAAAAAAGAATACAGTAAGTACAACTTAGGCACAATTTTTGTAGTAACAGAGCCACGGACCAATCCGGAATAGGAAGCTCTCAGTCCAGCGAGTCCCGTATAATCCCTCCACACGGCATCTCTCCAATTGGCACCGAAATTCAAATTTCCGAGCGCCTTCAACCGCGCTCGGGCGTTTCCGTCGCTCTTCGGCCGGAATAATGGCGGGACGCGTGTCACGGGAAATGGGGCCGTGATGGACCCGGAAACATGTGCCGAGCTGACCCGGACTGGGGACGCGTAGGACGCGACACGGAATAACATTGTAGGTACCTCACTACTGTACAGGGACACTGGTCACTAACACGTCACCTTTTAACGTCTTCACTTTGACTTATCAAACTTTTTTTTTCTTAACAACTTTTGAAAAATCGCAAAACAAAAATCAGAACAAATGAAATTCAAATCAATTTATTGCGAATATTAATGGTATAGTTACAGACAGGCTCAGATTCTGAGCAGACAGGTATTGGGTCAGAGAAAAAAAGTACACCATATTCTGCCTACCGGCGATAATAGTCTATTATAAAACTTAAAGCTTATTAAATATACTTGTACATTATTAATTATTTAGATTAGTATGTATGTATGTAAGATCCACAAGCTGGCGCTTACCTCGGCCAACGTATAAGCTTGGCGATCCAGCGACGTAATGCCGCCAGCATTTTAGGCACCTTACCTACGGACACTGACTTAGATTTAATCTACTATTTGTAAGGTTTTTGTGTGTGTGTGTTTTTATTTTTATAATTCGTTTCATAAATAAATGTATACATAAGAAAGATAAATAAATTTAGATAATTATGTGCAGTGTGCTGTACGTCAAATAGCACACTCCGTCAAACTTGTATAACTGTCTATGTAAAAAACTTGCTAAACTTTCTATGTAAAAAAACTGCCTGCACATTCAATATTTGACGTGATTTTAGTTGTTTTGTCTGTGATTCAAAACGTGCCGTCTCTTTCTGGCCACCTAAGATAAAAAGAGACGGGGCTTCTTTAAATTTAGTTTAGTCGTGTGTGCCGCTGAATCGCCACCATTGAGTGACTTTTAGTAAGTAACTGCCAGCGAGTGACTGTCAGTAACTATAGTCTGGCAAACGAAACATGACCCTGGAAAAGAGCGGCAAATTTAAAAAATCTGAGTATAGCAACCCCAAAACTAATATGAAATACCTAGAATAAACTAATTTGATACTTTGAAATTATTATTTTTATTTCGTCTGAATAAAAACGCTTTAAGTACTTTAGGAAGTAATACTTTAGAAATTATACAATCAATCTGAATAAAAAAAAGCAGTATTCTATAATGTTTAATTCACTGTCATAATTAAAATGTGAACCTAAGACTTAAATTTGAAAAGATTCACCGGTGTCACTAGAATCACAGTTTTATTTATTTTATTTATTAGTTTCCTACTATAATGAAACTTTTCAAATTATTTTCGGTGATCCTGTCCCGATTTTATTTTCATATTAATTTTCAATGTAGTATATTACATTATCAGTCATATTATTCTTCCACTTCTCTGGAGTTATGGTTCCAAATGTCTCTTTAATCACTTTTTCTGATTCAACACCGCAAGACAGACAAGGCAATATTTTCACTTGACACTTTGCGTTTACCCAAACTTCATATCAACTCAATGGCAGAATCCAGATTAAGAAAAACCTGTTAAAGAAAAAATGTGTTAAAATTACAATGTAACATTTTATGGTATGATAAATAACCAAAATGCATTATTAGGAAGGTGGGAAGGTTTTGACTAATGATAAAAGAATGTGAATCGAAATAGATAATTACTTCATGCAAAAAGATATATAGTAAATACGAATTAAAACAAAGTATCAACTTAGTAGCGTCATACTAACCTAAGAAATCAAACACCAAATGTAAACAATCTTGTTTTCGTTGAAATTACGCCGAATTTCAATTCTTTTTCTTGTTGTTTTTTATGATACTTTGAGATCATGCGGAACAACAACTCCTGTACTCCACTTTTGATGATTTTTTTCATTTTATGCTGAGTAATTAGTGTTAAACAAAATCATAACAACACGCCATCTTGTTTTGGATATTGTCGTTGACATTATTATAGCATTGCCATATGAAAAGTTTGCAAATAATTCGAGTCTCATGTTTCGTTTGCCAGACTATAACTGTCAGAGAGTGACTGTCAGTGATTAACTCTTGGTGAGTGATGCCTGACGTATCCGTTATGAAGGGCTTGTTCTGACGTCATAGAAGTGCCATAGACATTAAATACTCTGTGGACTAAATTTTTTTGCGTGACACTTTTTGAAGCCTTTTTTGGGGATCGATAGCTTTTAAAAGTTTACACAGCTTTATTATTTTATTTTTTTAAGTCTAAGATACGACGCTTGCCTAGAAGGAGCCTATTTAAACTAGAATTGAAGACCCTCAAATTGTACTTCTCGGGAAAAAGAGACTCAGGAAGAGAGTTCCAAAGCGTCGCAGTTCTCACAATGAAGGTCGAAGCAAAACGCTTTGTCCGAATCCTTGGAACTTCGACAGTGAATCGATGTCTTTTTGCTGTGCCCCTGCTCGTTCGGTAGTGGAATGTTATGTAAACTTTCTTTTATTTAAAGCAAAGCGAAAGAATTCAGCTCAATTTTGGCTCGACCAACACTCATCGAGTTTTTTCGAACACGTGGTTTTTCCGGTTCTTTCCGGTTGGTACTCGAGAGCTCTGATTGGTTATTCGAGAGGGGTACGCGTGTCACGTTTTAAGTGATTGCGGTCAATTTGGGCTGAAGTGGATGAATTAATGGATTTTTGCCTCATATTTTACTTGAATTTCGAATGTCAGGCCGATAAACCGAGCGCGCAAATCCTACCTACGATTTAAATTATCGTAAATTTCGTAAACTTTCGCCGTAATATTTTGTAGTGGCACAGACGGCCATCTTTGTATGTACTCTTACTTCTCAAGCTTTTCATTCCCTATCCTCTTTTACCACCGCGTGTGAACAAATGTGTTTTCTATGAAACGAGTAACGAATCAAAAATTGGAAACCTGACTTCAATTTCAAAATTAATGAACCAGTTTTGATTAAGTAATCGTATAATATTGGATCATTCGGTATATTATATCTTATATATAAAATTTCCGTGTCACAGTGTTTGTTACCGTACTCCTCCGAAACGGCTTGACCGATTTTTTCCAAATTTTATATGCGTATTCAGTAGGTCTGAGAATAGGCTAATGTATATTTAGAAATAATTATTAAGGCAAAACAACGTTTGCCGGGTCAGCTAGTATATTTATAAAAAAAACTCTAATATGTCAGTGTCCTAACACTGTCATTTTTGAGAACAAAACACTAACAGTCGAACTGAGTAACCCCTATTTTTTTAAGAAAGACTGTTTTTTTTTCTTCTTATGAGCTTAGTAGCCAAGCTTTGTTATCGAGAGTTTTGAAGGCCTCTGACTTGGCTTAACGACTGCTTGTACTAAGACTAACCGGGACCTACAATTTAACGTGTCATCCGATTCACGGTAGCACCCAGAAGAAAAAAACCACTTTAAAAGACAGTCTTGTGCATGGTCACCCATCCTAGCACCGTCCGCATCGACCGTTGCTTAGCTTCGATGATCGCGTCAGATCACCTTAGCTAGCCGAGTTACTTGAAAAAAAATTGTAAAATCTGTAGATGTTCCGCTACTCCCATAAAGTTGGCTACACCTACCCCCATCTCACGGGATTATGCAGATTTTGCCGAAGCTCCCGAAGCTCTGGCGTGTTTTTGTGCGGATAAAAAGTAAATATTGAAAATCTTACATTGAGTGTTAGAGATTGTCACCAAAGAGGTTGTACCTACATGTTGTTTTGATAGTAAAGGTAATTGAAGGCGAATATAAGGGAAACATTTTGATTTTACAGTTTTTTCGCTGTAAATCGTAAACGGTACAAATATCGGAAAGATGGCTTAAAGACCGTCTAAAGAAACACTCTAAAAACATTTATACTTATATTGGTACTGTTAGAATTTGTATGAAATGTAATTAATAAATGTGCTAATATTTCCGTTAGTTGTATTTAAGTCAAAAGATACTGGCAGCCCAGGCAGTATCTTTTGACAGATAAGAATTGAAGAAAAGGGACAAGAGAGTGGATAGACTACTTCTAGAGGGAGACGAGGCAATCGACAGTTACGGACGAATCCAATTATTTGATTAAAGGCCCTTTAAAAGTACTTTAGTGTGACGACAGTACCTTAAGGCTTTCCGAGCCCCATACTAAATGCTTCTCAGACTGGCAACCATTTCCTCTAAGATTTTTAAATAGTAATCACTTAACATAAACTTAAAATGGTCTAATTGGGGCGCGAAATAGGTAATATTATACATTTTTTATCGCAAAACAGCGTATATATCAGCGTGATTTTTTCCAGCAAAATACACATGTATGAGTGCAGTGCAACAACTTAGCTGTTCAGTTGACAGTGTCGCTAGTGGAGATTTGTTGCCACCTAAGAGTGCTGTCGAACTTGTAATTCCAATTTTGGCCACCTGAACAGCTAAGTTGGTGACATGTATACGTATACATTGTTAGTTTCCGTTTCCGTTAGTGTCATTCTCTCTGCCAAACATGAACCCAAGCTTACCATCCGTAGTAATAAATCAACAAAATTCCGTTAGATGGCAGGATCAAAAAAAGTATTGTTAAAGAGTTTGATGAAATTTATTTATTATTTTTAAATAAATTATTGCTATTTTTATATTAAGTATCGTAATAGAATTAAAAATTTAAAATATGTATAATTTTGTTTGATTATTTGAATGAAATTTAGTTATGTCAATGTCAGTTTGTCATATTTGACATACTTAAAAAAACGTATTTATATTGCAGCAATAATTTTTAGGGTTAGGTACCCTAAGAATGAAATTAATATACTACTGCGATCTTTTCTGTACTTAAAAGATAAAAACGAATGCCTTTTACAAAATATTCGTTGTCTGTCTTTATGTCACCAGGCTGTTTCTAATACACCTTGATAGCTGAAACTTTCACAAATTATTTGTTTCCGTTGCCTATAATCCAATGCTATAACCCAAGAGTATACAAGTACTAGATACGCTATAACAACAAATACTAAAAACACAAAATATACAAATATAAAGAGTGGATGACACGTTTTTAAAGTGTACCTTAAAAGACGTGTTATATTTTGTATTTTTGCTCAATATCAAAAACGATAACAGGACACTAAAGAATTCTACGGAATATTAAGCTACGTATTACCTCTTTTTACTCTATCTTTACAATGACACTTGGTAGATTCTTTCATGATTTCTCTCTTTCTTTCTTTCAAAATAAAATGAATGTTTGATATGGGGTTCCCATACAAAAAACATGTTTCTTCGCCATATTTTAATAATGGTACGGAACCCTTCACGCGCGAGCCCGGTTCGTACTTGGCCAATTATATCAAATTTTTATACCTACGTCTTTTGTTTACCTATCAATATCTTTAACAATCTCATAATTACAAAAGGCTTGTTTGTTTGTTTGTTTGGATGTTTTTATGTTTTTTTGACGCGAATAGGCTCCGAAACTATTGGACTAAAATTAAAAATTCTTACACCGTTGGGAAGTTACATTATCCCCAAATGACATAGGCATTATATTTTGTTGCAAAGGGTAAGAACTTCTTATTAAGACTCCAGTAATGTAACACAAGGTATAAAAAGAGTAAAAAATTTGTTTCATCGCATGCGCTAAGAAAAGTTAGTTGTGGCGGGTGTCGTTTAGTATGTCTTGAGAGCAGCGGAACCCATAAATACAAAAAAAAACTTTAATCTATGTCAAAATTATAATGCGATAAAATTTAAATGTTTGTTTGTAACGAATAACATATTACACATCTGAACGACTTTCAAACATATCTCCTAGAATTCAATTTTTTTTATGCCCGTGCTAAGCCGGGACGGGCCACTAGTGTATAATTATATCAACGATACATGTAAACTGCCAGATGTACATTTATTATAACTAAGATTTCGACAGGCCTCTTACCTTAGAATAATAATAACAGTTTTTTTTATTTCAAATGTAGCTAAAATTGTATCCATAGTCTAATAAATATAAATTCCCTGATAATATGTAATTATTTACTTTTCTGATCATTAGACTTGAAGCTGATAAGATAGAGTAAAAATTAGGTTTCATCAATAAAAGGTCTCTGGATACGTAGCTTTATCAGATTTTGGCACCCCACGCACGCACTGTATGTAGAAGGTACATATGTGTCTAGCTCCGGTTTTGATGTTCTTAGCTATGTATGATGGTATTCGCATGTCCGCGAATACAAAATATTGGATATGATATTATTCGCAACTTTCCCAAATGAAAGGGCTTACATTTTGGAATCATGCGAAAAATACAACTGTTTCATGCAATATGTTAGATGATTCGTGAGAAAAGTTTTTTCTTGTTACTTATATCATGTACCCTATAGATTTTTACTTTTCTAATTTCGTTTGAGGTTTGAAGGTATGCGCTATGAATATTATATACACGAAAACGAAACCTATTGAAAATATATTCTTTCTCATAATTTTCCTTCAAAAAAAAAGTTTCAAACAAAATAAAATAGCAAGAACAATTCATGAGATTCGAACCATGGTCAATTCAAATCATAAAAATATTTCATGTTCCAAAAATGCTTCCTCTACGAACGAGCTATATAATCGACAATTGAGCGTTCGAAATTGGCATCCATATTCAAATATGCTGAAGTTCAAGTGACAAAAAAAATTGTCAATGCTAGTGTGAGTGTAGCCGCATCGTCACAGAATAGATGATAGTAGATATGGGTTTTATATGGCTTTTTGTAAATTTTTGCTATCAACGCTTAATATATGTTGTTTTGTGATGAGCCTTAAAAATAATACATTAACAGTAGATTTCGCGAACCGATTCTGAAGTTACAAAAGAAATCACTTGGGCTGCTGGGATGAATATAACTAACTTATACCTATTTAACGCCATCTAGCGGCATATGAGCACTTGCAGCATGCTAGCGAACAACCTTAAATGTGATTTTGTTCATACTCAATAAATAATTAATCATCGATAATTAAAAAGTGATTCACCCCTTCTGATTTTATAGTACCAACAATCAGACTTTTCAATTTAAAAAAAAATATTTTTGAATTTTTTTTTTTTATAATGTTTGTGTAACCGGCTATAACTTACGTTTATTTTGTTACAAAATAAACGTCAGTGATAGCCGGTTTTGTAACAAAATAAACGTAAGTTATAGCCGGTTTTGTAACAAAATAAACGTAAGTTATAGCCGGTTACACAAACATTATTCAAATATGCCTCACGTAAGTTTTAATACAGTTATTTTTTTTAATTCAAAAGTCAGATTGGTACGAAAATGAGCATAACTGTTCTTAGGGTAGCTATTTTTTTAAATATTTTTTTACTGTTCATAATATAAAATAAAAAACTGTAAATTTAAGATTTTGCCCTTGTCATAGCCTTAATGAATGCATTTTAATTTCCAAAAGCAAATAAATATAATTATGTAAATATTTCATGAATCATAGTTACAACACTAATTCAATTTTAAAATATTATAAAACAAAATGTAACTTCTCAAAGATTCCTAAGATATAATTAATTATCAAACTAACTCTACAGACATGACTTGACTGGTCAAGTTCAACTTTGAAAATCCTCGTAATTTTGCGAGTAACTTCTAAAGGCGCTGTTATTAGTATAAATGTCTATTCAAAAACTTTATGTCTTTGAATGTCATATACTAATGGAGCATCATTTATATTTACTAACATTTTGTGAAGTTATCCTACTAATATTACGAGTATAAATGCAAAAGCTGTTCTTTTGTTCTTCACGCTCAAATAGCTGAACCGATGCCAGTCTGGATGTTAAATACGAGTATTAATCGAGGTAAAAATGTATGCAAATACAAATCATTTATTGATAGCACCAAAGTTACAAGTCAAATATAATATGAATGTACATAATATGTAGTATATCATCTGTTTAAGCAACCATAATTTATAATTGACATTTTATAATTGTATTGTTTTGACATTGTAGTTATATTTTCTCTAACATGTACGAGTCTTTGTTAATTGTAAATAAAGTTATAATTTTGAAAAAAATAATAATAATACAAACTAGATATGGTCCGGACTAAAAAACAGTGTATAAAAAAAATATCCTGTGTAATTTTAAATAAGGCCATTAACATTTGAGTTGCATTCGTCTCTCCACGATCGATTCCTCATGAGAGAGATCTAGTTAACTGCGGCAGTTGACATAACTATATTTTTCAAAACTCCCTCAGTATTTGTATCCAATCAAATTGCTTGGATAGTGGAATACATACATTATGATAAATTTTAAATGCAAAATAACTGGTTAAACTTAAAAAATCACGTAGTTTTCGGTCGGGAGTTTAAAATTAAAATAAAGAACTCGTGCAGTTGTTTGGTTAAAATTTAACATGTACCTACGTTACTTCTCATATTTTTTAACCTAGTTAGGTTAGGTTAGTTATACAAGAATATGGTTCATGTTTTTCTTTAACGACTTTACCCCGGACGTGGCTCATGCATACAAGTTAGTCTGCAGTCTGCTTTATAATTTACTGCCTAATAAATGAGAAAAAATAGTTGAAAGGGCTTTGTGATTTGCATTTTTTAAATAGCTTTTATCTATTCCATTGGTAAATGCTTTTCTTTTTAATTTACTGGTATTTTTAAATTAGCAATTATCTTGGTAAATGTTACTTTATTTAACTTGTTTGACTTATTGGGCTTGCATACATTTTGACTTCATTTTTTTTACACATACGGCTGGTTAGCCCCATACTAAACCATTTCTATTTTGTATTATGGTTGCTAACATAACTGATATACATACATATATACTCACACATATATCGATACACATTTGACACCAACTGACAGCCAACAAATTTAGTCTAGCAAAAAGATGTTGGCCGTGCCGGGAATCGAACCCGGAACCTTCTGGTTGGCAGTCCAGCATGGTAACCATTTCGTTAACGAGGTCGTCATTAAATAAAATCATATAGATATATGGTGAGTGAGAGTGCTTTTAAAAAGTCTCCAAAGCTCGTACAAGGTACCATATTACTAAAACAAACTTAGGTTTTTAAACACATTTAAGATGATAAATGAAAACAATTTATTCCACATACATAGCCGTATCAGAATGAATATTTGAAGTTTCTACTATTCTGATTTGTGGTCTACCAGTAGTTGTTAACAATAAAAAACAATTATTTTTTGTATGAGAACTTATTATTTTTAATTATATTATTATTATTTGGGAAAATTTCAACTCTCTAGCTATCACGGCGCGTAAGATACAGCCTGGTAACAAACGAACGGATGGGTGGACAGCAAACGCTTAGTAACAAGGTACCGTACCGTTGGGTACGGAGCCCTAAAAATAGTTAAGTGATCCAAAAGAAAAGAACACTACCTTTTTTTGTTGACGAGTGGGAAATCTTCTACAAGATACCTGAACACAACGGGGCGCAGCCAGGGTATGTGGGATTTGTACCCACTAAAACCCCCCGGTGACCTACCTATGTGCTTAACGGAGGTCTCCGGGTTCTTCCGGGAAACACTCCGGAGACCTCCTTGCGCTGACCGATCCGCCAACGACGGCGACGGTCACTAGCCGCCATTGTTCTCCCTGGACTCGATGAAGCGGGTTTCGGAACCCCATCTCCGAGCACCCTCGAGTCTGATGCCTTTTTAGTCGCCTCTTACAAAAGGCACTACTATGCGTGCCAACTAAGAGGATCGCGCTTGCTTCAACTTCACACGATAACTGTCAAAATAGTACAGCAGCATAGAAAGCGCAAAAAGATTATTTTGGTTTTCTTAGATATCAATTGAATTATTGTATAATTATAATATTCATAAAAAAAAAACTTTTCTTGTAATTTTATTACTGGATAATTTTGATGAATTTATTTAATTAAGCGAAATTGAATTAAGCAATTTATGAGAACCGAAATAATATACGTACATATGTATATTTTTACAAATAACTTTTTTGGCTTTTTCTTTTAAATCATACTCATTTATAATTAATTTGCCGTAATATGTATAAGAAATAGCAAAGCAGCGTTGAAAATAATTTGTTTACAATTTTGTTTGCATACCATAATACCACTTCGGTAATGACGTTTGCGCGTATTATCGAGCAAGATGGCGGTTTGACAGTCCTATTCTTAGTTGGCACGCATAGTACTTACAAAGCAATCTTACTCCATTATTCAAACGGCTACCAATTCCCCTAGCCTTTTCCTGGCCGTAGTAAAATGTAGCATGTAATTAAAACTACATCCATAAAGGCGGGTCTACACGTTACAAGCAACTTTGACTTGTAACTTTGGTGTTATCAATAAATGATTTGTATTGACGACCTCGTTGGCGCAACGGTTACCATGCCGAGCTGCTAATCAGAAAGTTCCGGGTTCGATTCCCGGCCCGGTCAACATCTTTGTGCTTAACTAAATTTGTTGGCTGTGGGTCTGGGTGTTAAATATGTATCTATATAAAATATGTATGTATGTATATGTAGTATATCAGCTGTGTTAGCAACCATAATACGAGCTAGAAATGGTTCAGTATGGGGTTAACCAGCCGTGTGTGAAATGTGTCCTATATTAAAAAAAAATGACGTTTGCGCTTATTATCGAGCAAGATGGCGGTTTGACAGTCCTATTCTTGGTACGCATAGTACTTACAAAGCAATCTTACTCCATTATTCAAACGGCTACCAATTCCCCTAGCCTTTCCCTGGCCGTAGTAAAATGTAACATGTAATTAAAACTACATCCATAAAGGCGGGTCTACACGTTACAAGTAATAATAAAGGCGGGAGCACACGTAATAATAAGCAGGGTACAGTTAGTGCGCGACCGCGATTCGCGAATCTGTTTCCGCTCTTTTGAGTAGGGTTGGCAGTTGTTGGTTGTTCCTTATATTTATGGTTGAAAGTAAAACTCACTATGTCGTTTATGTTTTGTTCGTTATGTGTTAAGTTATGTGCGAGCAAGTTTAGAAATGTTAAAAATAAAATAACTTTGATACCTAAGAAAGTAAATCATAGACGACCTCGTTGGCGTAATGGTTACCATGCCGGACTGCCAATCAGAAAGTTACGGGATCGATTCTTGGCACGGCTTAGTGCTAAACTAAATTAGTTGGCTGTCGGTCTGGGTATTAAAAATGTATTTATATAAAATATGTATGTATGTATATGTAGTATATCAGTGGTGTTAGCAACCATAATACGAACTAGAAATTGTTCAGTATGGGGTTAACCAGCCGTGTGTGAAATATGTCCTCATATTTACTTATTTATTTATAGGTAATATGACGTTATTATGACATTCAGGTGTCATATCCTATGGAAGAATGCAGGCAAATATTATTATGTTGATTGACCTAGTCCAAAAAAAAACCATGCTAGATTAACAAAGTGACAGTCGAACATTAATACGCTGGGTTGACAACATCCGTGACGTCACTAGCAAGACATAAGAACAGCCATTAATGGCACTCTAGAAGAGAGGCGTAAACTCAGCAGTGTGCGATTGTGATCTAGTAAAAATGATGATGATGATGATGGTGCCAGTAGACTAATTCAAACAATAATCCAAACAATTACGTAAGTAAACTAAAAACCTAAAAATTTTCACATAGTACAAGCATTCGACCTGCAGAGCACATAAAAATAATTAAAAAGCTGCATAAAACTTTGTAAAAAAAAAAGTTCAAACCCCAAAATGTGGTGTTTTAACAAAATACGCGCAATTACTAACTTCCTCAATAAATCGAAAAAAACATTATACTGCAAATGGCAACCCTAGCGTCGGAAACAATTCAGCAGCAAACCGTGGAAGCACGTTATTGGCGCCATCTGGCAAGTTTCCTTATAAAACTAGTTGCTAAGTCCGCGCCCGATGGTTATTCAATACGGATATTGTTCTGTAATCTCGTGGCACATCTGTGATGTATTTACGAGAAATGTGAGTTTTCTACTATCCAAAAAAAAAGTGTGAGGCTTGGTGGGAAAACTGCTTCGCTGCTACTTGAGCTTTCAATCTGACGGATCTAGATCTTGCATGGTTATCTTAGCGAGAGTGGCTCGGTGGTAATAACGTCTGTTTTTCCATCAGACGGCCCCTGGTTCGATCCTTGCCCTAGACCAATGACCTGTTTTTCAAGTCATGTTTGAGTGTACACTTGCTTTACGATGAAGTAAAACATTGTGAGGGAACCGACATGTTTGACCACAAAATCACAAACAATCATAACGCTTTGTTACGACAATTTTGGCTTTAAGAATATAGGAATAAAGATCTGCCAATATGTATTTCTTCTCACACTCCATTTAGTTTTAAACATTAGAACAAGATCGTTGAGTAACTTAATACTATGCAAATTTAATCTTAAACGTTTTGAAAGTAAAGACTTTCTAGAGTGCAAAACATAGATTGTAACATTGACGTGCTTCTTTATTTTATTGACTTCTTTTTATGCTTATTTTTGATAGTCTTGTTTTTAGCTTGCCAGATACCTCAAGCTTACTGGCGAAGTTTGAACCTATGACCTACGGAACGTAAGGCATTTGCACGTCCGACTGAACTTTACTGGCATCAAACAACGAAAAAGTATTGTGTATCACCCGGCTAGTCTAAACCGTTGTAAGGCCAGTTTCACACGTGTAACAAGCACTGTCCTGCCCGTATAAAGGACTATGTACACAGAGCCCTGACAAAAGGCACAAGATACACCTATAGATAATGAAAAACGTGCACTTTGACCCGTTATGGGAACGCGATCTGCCGGAGTAAGGCTATTTTGAATACTCTGCTTTATAAGCAATATGGAGATATGTTGTAAGACATTTTGATAGTTTTGATAGCTGATTTTTTTTAAGTCGGAATAAAGTTTTGGTTAGGTTCTTGGCGACCAATTTTAATAGAACTATAGTAGCCAGGCGAGCTAAACATGAGGGTTTGCATCAAAGTATAGACGTTGTTGTCCTCTCTGCAGGGTTGTGTTACCTCTTTCACAAAAGCTTTCATAGTCTCCGTCTCAGTAGTCGCAGACCAATCACCAATGAAATAGATAACCAAATTAAAAATCTGAACCGCTTTAGAGATGACCATGGCGACGATGCTTCAACGCGACCCTCATTTTTAGAGTTATCTCTTTATACAGTCTGTAAAGACTCTATCTATCTCTTTAAGACTTGTGTTACCTCTTTCACAGAAGGCGCCCTCATAGTCTCCGTCGCGCCACTCGCACACTGATCACCAATCAAATCAATAACGATATTAAAAATCTGAACCGCTACAGAGAGGACCATGACGACGATGCTTCGACGCGACCCTAATTTTTAGAGTAACCTCCAAATACAGTCTATAAGACTCCTCTTTCTCTATCTCCTTAAGATTTGTGTTACCTCTTTCACAGAAAGCGCCCTCATAGTCTACGTCACGGCACTCGCACACTGATCACCAATCAAATCAATAACCGAATCAAAAATCTGAACCGCTTCATAGGGGACAATGACGAAGATGCTTCGACGCGACCCTTATTTTTAGTTACCACCTTATACAGTCTATAAGACTCTATCTATCTCTGTCTCTTTAAGACTTGTATTACCTCTTTCACAGAAGACGCCCTCATAGTCTCCGTCACGGCACTCGTAGACCGATTACCAATCAAATCGATAACCAAATTAAAAATCTGAACCGCTTCAGAGAGTACCATGACGAAGTTGCTTCGCCACGACCCTCATTTTTAAAGTTATCTCTTTATACAGTCTATAAAGACTCTATCTACCTCCATAAGACTTGTGTTACCTCTTTCACAGAAAGCGCCCTCATAGTCTCCGTCGCGCCACTCGCAGACCGATCACCAATCAAATCAATAACCAAATTAAAAATCTGAACCGCTTTAGAGAGGACCATGACAACGATGCTTCGACGCGACCCTCATTTTTAAAGTTATCTCTTTATACAGTCTTTAAAGACTCTATCTATCTCTATCTCTTTAAGACTTGTATTATCTCTTTCACAGAAGGCACCCTCATAGTCTCCGTCGCGCCACTCGCACACTGATCACCAATCAAATCAATAACCAAATTAAAAATCTGAACCGCTTTAGAGAGGACCATGACAAAGATGCTTCGACACGACCCTCATTTTTAGAGTAACCTCCTTATACAGTCTATAAGACTCCTCTTTCTCTATCTCCTTAAGATTTGTGTTACCTCTTTCACAGAAGGCGCCCTTATAGTCTCCGTCGCGGCCTTTGCAGACCGATCACCAATCAAATCAATAACCAAATTAAAAATCTGAACCGCTTCAGAGAGAACCATGACGAAGATGCTTCGGCGCGTCCCTCATTACACGCTATATACTCGTATTAGCTTCACCTGTATGTTTGTAACCGACTTCTTTGGGCGCGATTTTGACCCACTTTGAACGGCCAGATTTCGTTGAAACTTTGTAGATTTATTGAAGACCGATGACAGTGCACTAATTTGATTTTAATTTAATTTTAATTATTCAATTTTTTGTATTTTTGTTTGTATGTTTGTTTGTAACCGACTTTTTTGGGCGCGATTTTGACCCACTTAAAACGGCCAGATAAGCGTGTTTTTTAGTTTTTTTTAAACTACTATTATTTTTAGAGTTACCTCCATACAGTATAAGACTGATCTATCTCTATCTTGTGTTACCTCTTTCACAGAAGGCGCCCTCATAGTCTCCGTCGCGGCACTCGCACACCGGCCCGTCGTCCGTGCTGATACAGAGACCGCCGTGCTGGCACGGGTCGCGGCGCTCGCACGCGTCACCGCTCGCGTTGCTCACCCGGGACGACTGGAACAACGGACATTACGAATCAAATCATATATATATACTAGCTGACCCGGCAAACGCTGTTTTGCCTTAATCATTATTTCTAAATATACAGTAGCCGATTCTCAGACCTACTGAATACGCATATAAAATTTGGAAAAAATCGCTCAAGCCGTTTCGGAGGAGTACGGTAACAAACACTGTGACACGGAAATTTTATATATAAGATTATACTTTGTAAACTGTTATCGTAAGGCATATAAACAAACGGTCACACTTACTTAAAATCGTTGGATATACGTCCAACGGGTTTCAACGCATTACGAGCGTCATCATCGGGGACGAGCTACACACGGACTGTCACCGACGAGATCCGCGCACAGACTGTGCGTTTTTAAGTAAGTGTGACGTTTGTTTCGTGTAAACATATATATTAATCTCGTGTCACAATGTTTGTCCTCAATGGACTCCCAAACCACTTAACCGATTATAATAAAATTCGCACACCATGTGCAGTTCGATCCAACTTGAGAGATAGGATAGTTTAAATCTCAAATTATAGTCGCAGTTTTAATTTATTGCTAATTATTGTCTGTTATTATTTGACAGTCACAATTATCTGTTAACTCCAAATGATTTTAACAGATGTCGATACCTTTTGTTGGGTTGAGTAAGTAATCAATAGATGGCGCTGCTATGGTAAATCTACGAACGTGTCATATAAGCTACACTATCTATTTTTCATACCCCTAAGTGAGGCAAAACAACGTTTGCCGGATCAGCTAGTATTATATATTTATTGAACTAAATATGGAGCCAAGCGGACTGTCACGAGACAATGACAACAGATTCGACGGTCAAAAGAGCCGTGGTGTCTCGGCTGCACCCTGGTTTTTTTTTTTTTACTCATAATGGGCTTCCGCTTGATCGCAGTTCACCTGATGGTAAGCGAAATTGCGATCTAAGGTGGAGCACGCTTGCCCAGAAGAAACCCAAAAAAAGAATCCTGGCAAATTGGCAATTTGGCATCCCAAACCCTGGTTTGGGATCCCAAACCCTGGTTTGGGATGCCACGTGCGTAGATACATTGACACTGTCACACGTCAACGCCTCCGCTTACAGTGCGAGGGCCGCTGCTCAGCAGGCACAAATTAACAAACATCGGAAGTATTCATGATTTAGCGCAAACTTTTTTTGCGCTGTCCGTGGAGACTTTAGGCCCGTGCTCGTTCGACACAAAAAAGTTTTGTAAAGACCTCGTTGCAAGCAAAACGATACCATTCAAGATAGTCCTAATAAATAAGTTTAAAACATCTGACATAATAATAATAATAATATTAAAGCATTTATTTGACCAGTAAACACATACAATGTTATAACAATAATAATACAACCTTATTTAATATTTACAATTGTACGTTCTCATTTTAATTTGATCCCTATGTCCCACACTAGAGAAAACCCTATGTTGTGGGACATAGTTCCTTCACCGCCAAATAATACAAGTTGAGACAAAGAAAGATGATGATGATCATAATTTTATCTCTGTATCATAATGAAGTAAATATATTTTTTTTTATTATGGTGATCTAGATTAGAAAAGCATTTTTTCACTGGCTATATTTACTTCAATAAAGTTGGTCAAGATAGAATAACCAATATTATTAAAAAGAAAACTATACTTTTGTAACACTTAACTGCTCTAAAAACCAAGCCAACCAAGCAACACAAGCCACCCTCGAAAATAACCTTCATTAAAACCCGACTGACCTCTCGATTTCTAACTGTAACGATTTCGTTAACCGAACGCCGCGATAACGGCGACTGCGCCGTTAATCTCCGTTACTCGAGGACGTTAACGATCATCTGATAACGGAGCGACACCCAGTTCTTAGCCGTTAAGTGCCCAGTTCCTAGTCTAGGGATGAAGACACTAATGCACTGGATCGTAGGAGTTTACCTCGTGATATATGAAGAACGGATGGAGGGAGTATATTTATTATCCCAAAATAAGGTACCTCGTAATCTCTACGTACCTCTACTTGAAGCTCAGCTAACTGATCTGACTCGATCATCAAGGTTAAGGTTATTTGAGCAGCGCGGCTGAACAATAATAGTTCACGTAATAATCGTACATTTTATTTTTTCTTCTATAATATAAAAATAAGTCGTTTCCACGGTTTTTCATTCGTTGGAAAGGTCTCGGGCTCCGTGTGGTTTGTAGCAAACAAAAATCAAGGAAAATTTCAAAAGAAAAAGAGAAAAAAATGGAAAATCATTTGTCACATACAGCGCCATCTCTGATACATAGCATGTACTACGAACTAATATGGTTTTGCATGGTGGTGGAGCAGACGCGAAAAGCGACCTACACGCGGGCGGAGCCGCGGGCAACTGCTAGTTTATTATAAAAATAGCAATAACAATTCTTTTATTTTTAACTGTGCAATTCTTTATTTGCATTTCAACACCATGCCATAAACAGCAGCTAGATAACAAGTCAAGCCAGACAATACAAGTATGTATCTGTCAAACACCCAGACCAAGTTCACGCTCGAATATAGTCATAAACTGCTACAAAATGGCATTTTCACACGCAACTTAGATAATATTTTCGTGATAGACTATCTGACACTCCGTGTTACAACATGGATATCTTTGCATATTTTTGATAAGTTACTATTAAGTTAATAAAATGAAATAAATAAAATAGTCTTTATTGCTGTTTTCCTTAAAATATTATATACATGTTTACTAACTAAAAATATCGTGTCGTCGATCGTTAGTATGGTTTGTGATATGAATAAAAAATAGACTTTAATTTTGCATCATTATAGTCATATTTTTTTTATAAATACAAGTTTAATTAATCTTTGTTTTACTGTGATTTAAAGAACAAATTATCCTTTAAATATCTGTAATATTTTATATAACATGAAAAAAATAAAAGTCAAACTACAATGACAAACCAAAAAAAAAGTCAGGATAGCCCGCAATCGACCGTGCCCGGCACAAAGGTGCCCATAACAAATACAAATACAAATCATTTATTGATAACACCAACTTTGGTGTTATCAATAAATGTCAATACAATAAAAACAAGTCAATACGCTGGCCGCGTTTCCACTAACTAAATACCTAATTTATTTATCTTTTGTATGATCTTAACTATCGGCAACTGCATGTTTGTCTATAACAGCTTGTCTGTCGACAAAGGCCTCCTCTCAAAATTTATACTTATTTCTGTCCGTTGCTAAACGGGACCATCCCGGACATTTTGTAGAGGCGGCCATCTTGTATTTAAAATGTATCTAATCTCTCCATCTAATCTAAAAATAAAGCGAGTGTGGCCCGGTGGTAAAAACTACTGCTTTTTAATCAGACGGCCCTTGGTTCGATGCCAGCCCCACACCAATGCTTGCACTCGCTTTACGGTGTAGGAAAACATCGTGACGAAACCGATACCTTTGAGGACTGCAAAATCCTAAAAATCTGTCGGTCTGGGTGTTAAATATGTATCAATATAAAGTATTTATGTATGTTTATGTAGTATAACAGTTGTGTTAGCAACCATAATACTAACTAGAAATGGTTCAGTATGGGGCTAACCAGCCGTGTGTGAAATAGTGTTCTAATATTTATTTATTTAGCTCATACGAAGAAGAAGAACTAAAATCAAAATAAGAAAAAAAACACTTAGAAAATACACAGTACCTATATAGTCTTACAAACATTTTGATAATAATAAGAAACAAAGGATACTTCAGCAGTCAACCTTGAACACGTCAAAGCTCACAAAACTGTGACCTCAGAACTTTGAAAGCTTCGTCACTCTTCCGGTTCTTATACAAGTAGCTATAGGAACATATAGAAATACATTTAGAAGCAACAAGAACAAATTAAAAACCTAAAAACCCTGAAATCTTGAATTGAAAATTTGAGTATGAATGGCGGTGGCCCACATAGTTCTCGTATTTTCAATACTTATAGATAAATAACAATACAGTGAAAACTCCATGTAACGTCACTCGATTTAACGACAAACTCTGTAAAGCGTCGAAGTCAATTGGCTTTAGTTGGTATAGTTTGTATTCCATACAATGGATACATTATATATATTTAACGACCACTCTCTTTAACGCAATAAAATGCACAGTCCCTTCAATGTCGTTATATAGAGCTAAATTTCAAATAGTGTTAGTACAAAGTACCGCTTGTGAGGTATGATGCTACAGACAGACCCACACTCGCACACAGATATGTGATATTAAAAACTTTTGCGTTGGAAGTCAAAAGACACACTACAGTGAAATCTAACTTATGAAACCCCGTCGCTTTTGCGTCGTGGGTCAAAAAAGGTGTATTTTCCTTGTTTTCCTAAGTATATTGAATAAAAATAATGGTTGTGTTGTAAATATTTCAGTAGGTTCTGGCAGGTACTCTTATTCTTTTCTCGCAACAAAATAAGGATAAATTACATAAAACGGTGTTTCTTATTTGTATTTCTTGTTTACATTTGCTAATTTACATATTTATTCACGGAGTAGAAACGTTCATAATTTAATTAATTAGTAGTTTTTTTTCTTAAAAATGAAATGAAAAATATTTATTTAATAACCTATTACTAGATTACATTATTCTCTTGAGACTACTTAACTAGACAAGGCCTGAATCTAAGTAGTCCAATTCAACCTGTTTGCATTTTAAAATAAACTTATCCTCTAACAAGACAGTATAACAAATTTTAATAAAACATAATACAAATAGAACAATGAGTACGATAATGTTACAAACTAAAACTCTGTTGCTACGTATAACAGTGTTATTAACCAAGACTGTATTAATACTTTATTTTCTCCTCGTTAACATAATTTAACACACACTTCTTGGTACATCGTTAGACATTTTATGACCATTTTTAAGGTACCTAAATGGACGTTGCTATTTTACCCTGTCTGATACCTACGAGGCTGAATCAAAAAATTCTTGGAATCAATATTAAAAAAGGCAAAGATTTTAATAATAATATTTTATTTTTCTACATAATCTCCCTCCAATGCAATGCATTTAGAATAACGCGTTTCTAACTTCCTTATTCCTTGTGAAAAAAATATATTTTCTTGACTCTCGAAAATGTCCTCAACGGCAGCTATAACCGCGTCACTATCGTGAAATTTTGTTCCACGAATTTTCACTTTTAATTTTGGAAATAAGTGAAAATCACTTGGGGCTAAGTCCGGAGAATATGGTGGGTGGTCAAGGAGATTGAAGCCAGCACAGCGGATTGCGTTGAGCGCAACTTCCGATCGATGAGCAGGAGCGTTATCTTGAAGGAACAACACACCCAACGACAGTTTTCCACGACGTTTTTCTTTAATCGCTTCACGCACTTTCGGGATTAAATTTGCATAATAGGGTCCAGTAATCGTCTGGCCTTTTGGCATGTAATCAATAAAAAGGATTCCTTCACTATCCCAGAACACAGAGGCCATAACTTTGCCAGCGGTAGGAGCAACTCGAAATTTCTTAATGGATGGAGAGGATGGTCGTTTCCAAGACATGCTTTGTCTTTTAGTTTCAGGATCAAAATGGTGGACCCACGTTTCATCCATGGTGACAAGACAACGGCAAAAAATATCGGAATCACGCTGGAACATTTAGAGATTACGCTTGGAAATTTCTAAACGTCGCTTTTTGTTTTCGTCGGTTAACATTCGTGGCACCCATCTTGCAGACACTTTTTTGAACCCCAGTGAATCAATTAAAATGGATTGAACGCTACCAAAAGATATCTTTAAGATCTCAGCTATATGTTTTATAGTCATTCTTCTGTCTTCCAAAACCAGATTCTCAACCTTTTTGACATTTTCTTCTGTAACGGAGGTTGAAGGCCGCCCAGAACGCGGGTCATCTTTACAGCTTGATCTACCTCTTTTAAATTCAGCCACCCAGTACGCAACCATAGAATAGGGTACAGCATTACCTCCTAATGTCTGCTGAATGTCCAAAAAAATTTCCTTCGTAGACATTTTTTTCAAACTGAGATATTTTATCACCGCACGTAACTCACTTTTATCCATAATTTTAACTTTTTAGCAACTCGTTGCACAAAAAAATGTATTACATGCGAACGAACTGACAAAAACAAGTGACAGTCTGCATAAATATAGTGTGATAGACACTCTTTAATTTGAATATCGAACTTGATCCAAAAAGGTTTAATATATATCGACGGTTAAAAGGCAAACTGCATTAAGCGACAAATATTTGAGTTTTGAGTTATATACATATTTGAAATCAGCGATTTTTTCTGCGTCATCTGAACCCAGTTTTGTTCAATTCTGAGCACTTTTTTGTCGCTTGAGACCATTGCAAAAATTGGCCTGTTTTTGGCTTGCATGGTTTAAAGCGACATGGAATTTGATCATTTTCGACACAAATGTATTTCAGCTGTTTTAAATTGTTCTTAATTTCATATACATTGGCACTTAAGCACACTGTTTGAAAACATGAAGTCGGGTAAGATAATTGAACTCGAATTAAAATAAACAGTGATGTCGCTTGAAACATTTTTCTTTTCATTCAAATGAAAGCATCGTGTCGCTTAAACTGTTTCATTCAGAGTATGCTTTAGGGCAATTTGGGACTTAAGCTGGTTTGCCGTGATGTGATATCGATGTCAAGAGTCATATGAGCCTGTTATGTAGTCATAATATTTTTCAATATTGGTCGTTTCAAACAAAACATTAAATACATTTTAGAATTTAAAACATTTTTCAACATGTCGAAAAACGGAGCCTTGGAGGATAATCATCTCGAAATCTACTTTGGCAGCGTAAATAGTGTCGGTTCATTCAAAGAAATTTTCTCGCGCACATGTACTAACCTCCAGCGTGTAGCGAGAAACGCCATCTGCACGGGCGCTTCAGTCAGCAGTAATACATCGATGGGGACGGTTGTGTGTTCAAGTTTGCTTCGAAGTAAGTATTAAACACACCACACGGAAACAGTATGCTGCTATTCTACTCAAGAAAATATGCTGTGTATATTTTTTTTAAAAAAAGCATAACAAGAAACGGATTTTGTTTTACATGGGGGAAGCTGGAGGAAAAAGAGGTGGCAATGAAGTAGCCACAATTTTACAAAATATTGCTGATGTAGATTCACGTGGTACGATCAAATCCCTGATTTTATACTCAGATTGTCCGGGTCATGTCCGGGTCAAAACAAAAACAAAATTGTGCTCGCAGCTCTTCATAATGCACTCTTGCAAACAGTGCATTTAGAGACTATACAGATGAACTATTTTCTCCCAATACTGAAATGACGGTAGATAGCATGCATGCTACGATCAGAAATTCAATATGAAACAACATTATATGAGCATTTTCTTTATTTAATGTGAGGAAATGTTTTTACGCATGCCCACCACACCCGGGGAGGTGGGTGGGGTGTGTCGGGCTCGATGCCAGAAGAGCATCACTGCCGACTAAAACCTCACCATGGCCTCCTCACCGGAAAGCGGTGTGAGGTTCCAGTCCCCACATTAACCCACCACCCCGCCCAACTCAGCTAGCCTGCGAGACTCCTTCTCAGGGGATGACTCCCTTTGCAGTGCACCACTTGTGCACCGCAACCACCTCGGGGACCGTGAGTGCAATGGACGCCGGACAACCCCGGTCCGACGTCTTAGGTCCCCCGCAACGGGTCAGGTCTGTGGCCCCGTCACCTGCCACTACGGCCGCAGAGAATAGGGAGAGTGGTAGATAGCCACTTCCTTCTCCCTGCGGCCCCACCGCGTCCGCCATCGACCGGTGGCGACCCCGTCGAGGTCGCGGCAGATAGGAAGAGCGGCGCATCGTAATACCGACACTTCTCTCCTGCCACGGCCCCACACTTTCAGCTGTGGTGCCTCCATATCCACACCACAAGCCTGCCTCAGTTGCGAACACCCCCCCCCCCCCCCCCGGAACGAGGTTCCGCAACGTACTGGTGCCACTCCATCTAGAACTTGCATGAAGGAGTTGTACTCACTCCTGACCCAGTCTAGGGAGTGGCCCGCCTCAGGGACCCTCTTCGTTTCACCGTGGGTGACCAAGCTAAGGTTACTGAGCGCCCCCGCCTTGACAATGCGGGGCCCCACGGGGGGATTATATGGGCGATTAGGATTATAAAATATGGTACAGTTTTTCAGCTGGCCAGTCCATCCATACCAAGTGGAGACACTGACTCACTGTGATTTTAAAAATTATGAAGAAATGTCAGACAAGTATTTCAAAGGAAATCTCATAAGAAAGATTAGCAAAATACGGGTAGCGTCATTTAAAAATCTCCGGGCATTATGACAATTAAAAACAGTATGAAGGATGACGCAAGGGCCGAGACAATCCCTATAGTTAGGCCGAAACCAATAAATGGAAAATATAAATCCATGTTGCCAATACTACCACTAAATACAACAAATTGAAAAAACTGTGTGACAATGGTGTGATTCCAAAAAAATTCCAGTTGGAATACACCAATCTGCCTCACCGAATTGGAAAAGATAAACGAATATATAACTAAAATTTAAAACTAAAATATCATACTAGGTTAATTGAGGATATAGGATATTAAGATTAAAATAATTGTTTTTTTATATTAAGTAATTAATTAATACATTCTTTTAAAATTATAACACTCATAAATGCTGTTTTAATGCTATCAGTTGTTAATTCAATTCTATTACAGGTTTATTTTTCTTATCGATTGTCATTTGGAATGAGGTTTTATCAGACAAGCTTACAAACATTATTGCATTTTAGCGAACTTAAGTCAATTTGGCTAGTATGTCGATTGTCGCGTGAGTCACTTTTCCTTTGTTGTTTTTAACTCTTTGATACACTCTTGCCAATTTGACTCGTTCTATTTTTGTAATTTTGTTGAGCTTAAAGCATTTTACTTCGATCTAAATATGAGGTCGCCTGCACTTAAACATTTTTTGCTTTGAACTTATTTTAAATCCTGTGGCGGTTCAGTCAGTTATCCTTATTCCTAAATAATGCATTTGGGATTAAACGACACTTATTTTTCAAAATAATACCCGTTAGACCACGAAACTTTTGCATTAGTAGCGTTTGACTAAATAATAAATACGTTTTTCATCATTCTTTAATCCACCCAGAAATTTCTTGATTATGATTTTTTTTCCGAAATAAAAAACTTTGAATGGCTCTCCTGTAAAGTTCGAAAATTGTCGCTTAACGCAGTTTGCCTTTTAACCGTCGATATGCACTTCTAAGAACTTTTTGATTCACCCTCGTATATGGTAATGGATGTTATACGGATATATTATATATTACGGAGCCCCCCTATGAAATATTATTTAATATTTTATTTCAGTTTTTTAGGCTTAAGTTTTTAGTTAATTGGAACGAAGTTCCTTATGAAAGGACTAGAAGGCAAAAAAACGTACGAAAACGGTAAACAACCCTTAAAAGTACAGTCGTATCATAATACGAGGCTCTTAAGCCTCCACTTTTTTTGAAGTTGGTTTCATAAAAGAAGCCAAATCGATGAAAGCATAACAACATCAAATAAGATAACCACAACACAGCGTTCCATCAATACGCGACGTTAGCGCTAATGTTCCCGACACATCGCCTGCTTCCACTTGAAAGTCGTTGTGAATAACTATATACAGCGCGCAATGTACGTGGAAAGAAAACGGAATGTCGCGCATTTAGAATAAGATAGTAGCGCCTTAGCTCGGTCAGCTATCTATAAAGGTGATCTGACGCGATCATCGAAGCTAAGCAACGCGCGGTCGATGTGGACGATGTTTGGATGGGTAACCATACGACTGTCGTTTTTCAAGTAGCATTTTCAGATTCAGATTCAGATGTTTTATTAACCATAATAACAATCATTATTTTTGGTACGTCATTTACAGTGTCATGTCTAAATGCTAAATATATAATTAAATGTCTGCGAATGTGTGATAAACGTCAAATTTAGGTTTATTTTTTTATTCAAACTTATACTTTCATCTGGGTGCTACCGTTGGTCAGGTGACATGTTAAATTGTAGGTCACAGCTGTTAGTCATAGTACATGTAGTCGTTAAGGCAAGTCAGAGGCCTTCGGGCGGCTTGAAGACTCTCGGCACCAGAGCTTGGCCACTTAGCTCATACGAAGAATCAGAAGACGCAGTACGCAAACCCACACGAGTCGTACTTATTTTTAACCAACTTCAAAAAAGGAGGAGTTTATATATTCGGCTGTCTGTTTTTTTTTTATCTCAATCTGATTTAAATTAATTTATTAAACCTGTCTTTAGAACTTTCTTCCTGACATCATCCGTAGACGCACTTTATTATAATAAGGCAGCAACAATATCAAACCGTTCGTAACATCATGCCCTTTTGTTTTCTTAGTACCCAACGCCCACACGCTACTAGGGTTGCCAAATTCTTTATTAAGGTTCCGTGCCTAAAAGAAAAAAACGGGAGCCTATTACTAAGACTCCACTGTCTGTCTTCTGTTTGTCTGTCTGTCTCCAGGCTGTATCTCAAAAACTGTAATAGGTAGAAAGCTGAAACTTTCACACGATATGTATTTCCAGTGCCGCTATAACAACAAACACTAAAAATAAAAATATATTAAGAGGAGTCCCCGTACGTTGTGTATGAGCAATTAAATTAAATTATAAAATTATGAAATTTATTAATATTTTATTTCAGATTTTTAGGCTTAGTTAAGTTTTTAGTTAAATGGAACGAAATTCCTTATGAAAGGGTTAGATGGAGAAAACGTACGCAAACGGTGAAGAACCCTTAAAAGTACAGTCGTATCATAATAGGAGGCTCTTAAGCCTCCACCTTTTTTGAAGGTGGTTTAATAGAAGAAGCCAAATCGATGAAAGCATAACAACATCAAATAAGATAACCACAACACAGCGCTGCATCAATACGCGACGTTAGCGCTAATGTTCCCGACACATCGCCTGCTTCCACTTGAAAGTCGTCGTGAATAACTATATATAGCGCGCAATGTACGTGGGAAGAAATCGGAATGTCGAACATTTAGAATAAGATAGTAGCGCCTTAGCTCGGCCAGCTATCTATAGGTGATCTGACGCGATCATCGAAGCTAAGCAACGCGCGGTCGATGCGGGCGATATTTGGATGGGTGACCCATACACAAGACTGTCGTTTTTCAAGTAGCATTTTCAGATTCAGATTCAGATGTTTTATTAACCATAATAACAATCATTATTTTTGGTACGCCATTTACAGTGTCATGTCTTAATGCTAAATATATAATGAAATGTCCGCGAGTGTGTGATAAACGTCAAATTTAGGATTATTTTTTTATTCAAACTTATACTTTCATCTGGGTGCTACCGTTGGTCAGGTGATATGTTAAATTGTAGGTCACAGCTGTTAGTCATAGTACATGTAGTCGTTAAGGCAAATCAGAGGCCTACGGGCGGCTTGAAGACTCTCGGCACCAAAGCTTGGCCACTTAGCTCATACGAAGAACCCACATGAGTCGTACTTATTTTTAACCGACCTCAAAAAAGGAGGAGGTTATATATTCGGCTGTATGTATTTTTTTTATTTCAATCTGGTTTAAATTAATTGATTAAACCTGTCTTTAAAACTTTCTTTCTGACATCATCCGTTAACGCATTTTATTATAATAAGGCAGCAACAATATCAGAGCGTTCCTAACATCATGCCCTCTTGTTTTCTTAGTACCCAACGCCCACACGCAACTAGGGTTGCCAAATTCTTTATTTCCTTTATTTCTGACACAAGTAAAAAATCTTATAATATTATAAGATGTCCATGTCACAATGTTACCTTACTCCTCCGAAATGGCTTGGCCGATTTTTAACAAATTTTATATGTGTATTCAATAAGTCTGTGAATCGGCCTATACCCCTAAGCAATAAGGGTTGTTAACCCTTAAATTTATTTTTTTATTTTTCGACGAAATTTTTGGTTTTATTTATTATATGGCAATAAAAAACATATACAACCCTATTTTTTTTTATTACCAACCCCTATTTTGAAGGCTATTTTAGTAATATAATTATTTTTATTCCGCTCTGACGCAACTGATATACCTACTACATATACATACATACTTTTATAGATACATATTTAACACCCAGATCAACAAATTTAGTTGAGCACAAAGATATTGGTCGTGCCGGGAATCGAACCCGGAACATTCTGATTGGCAGTCCAGCATGGTAACCATAACGCCAACGAGGTCGTCATTATTGCATTGACCGTGTGACCGTTTTCTATGTGGAAATTATTATGATGCCTTACGTAACAGTTAAATATGGTATTGTTTTTAACTCAAGTGTTGGCAACCCTACGTACAACCCACGCCTATCCACAACTAAACTTATTCAGCGAATAGAAATGAGTTCGTACTCAAATAAAATATTTGTTGAGAAAACAATTTGCGTTTAAATTTCGAAAAACAGAAACGATTTCAAATAACGAACACGCATCCGTTTCTTGGTAATGCTTATGAGACATTTAAATTAAGTATAAACTTTTGTGTTAGATATATAAATAACATTTTTAATCATTGCGATAAGTAAATAGAAAAGAAAAATAATGATTAATTTTATTTACTCTTTTCATTTTTTGTTTTGTAATTATTTTAATAGTTTACAAAATTTTAGTTTTATTTTTAATCGAATAAGTTGGCTTACCATTTTTCCTCTCCTATTCTAAGTAAAGAAATAACTGAGTCATTTTTCCCCTTCGCATGAATATCTTTAATATAATAACCGTGCCGTAATCCCAGCAGTCCAGCCCACACCCACCCACACGATATGACCCCAGTACTAAGTCTCATTAATCATTAATAGCCAGCATTTAGCTACATTTCCAGCTCAGACGAGCTTTGCCTTCCTACAAGTATGTACATATCTATACCAAAAGCAAAAGTTTGAATAGAATTTTTGTTTGTTTGATAAGATATAGAAGAATAGGAAAACTATTGAGTCTCCGGAGTGTTTCCCGGAAGAACCCGGAGACCTCCGCTAAGCACAGAGGCAGGTCACCAGGGGGGTTTCAGTGGGTACAAATCCCACATAACCTGGCTGCGCCCCATCGTAGCCAGGTCGAAGATTTCCCCCTCGTCAACAAAAAAAAAAAACAGGAAAACTATTGAACCGATTTGAAAAATTCTTTCACCGTTGGGAAGCTACATTATCCCTGAGTAACATAGGCTATAATTATTTTGTTTATCTGTTATTAATTATTTTATTGCAATTTAGATTATTTTTTAGCCCGTGCGAAGCCGGGACGATTTTCTAGTGTAAAATATATTTTCAACACACTTGCTATTACACCTATTATGCAACTGTGATTGCCAATGCCATTTTTAACTAGAAAGGAAAAGCTAAATAAATAGATGAATCTGGCTGTGACTTTACAAAATCAAAATTTGTGTTTTTTTTTTTTCTATTACTCATACAGTTGTCCACCTGTGATATTTTCATAGCCATTTTCCACTAGTAAGGTAAAAGCTAAATAGATAGATATATCTAATTCTGAATAGATAAATTGACGGTGACTTTTTTCATTTCTATTGCTCACAAATGAGTTATGCTTTACTTATAGTCTTTAGACATTACATTCGAAAAATATCTTAATAATCTATTATTAAATAAATGCTATTATGACGTACAAGAATATATCATTGTAATCATTTGGATGACGTAAACATAAAATAATTAATGGATGTAATATGAATCGGCCCGCTCCAAAACTACCGCTACACCCTGAGGGGTTATGTTAAGTGTTATTCAAACAAAGATATTGTTACATAGCGTTTAATTATGCAATAAATCTGCACTTGCAGAATATAATACTTATATAATTAATGGTATAATATATATAATACTATAATATTATACCATTAACTCGTCAAACGTAATGTATGCTATTGAAGTCAACATGCTAAATAATGTCTAGAAACGACACACGGCAATCGGCCGTCCATTAATCACGGCCGAAAACAAAACCATCTACAACAAAAGACAGACAAGCTGCAAAAATTTGCAGCTATTTTTCACGGGAAGTTTTAATTAAAATTCCAGTTTTCACTTACGCGGATGTAGCATCCGCTCGTTCTCATTAAATAACGTTTTTCCGACATTTCGCGAGCGGCGCGCTGTGTCACTCAAGTGTCATGGCTGCCGCTGTTGAACTTTCCAAAATGGAATCTTGGTTGGCGCCAACTTTGACTTGATGGCATTCTTTTTTCAAATACTTTTTGTAGTGTTGGTAGAATGAAGGAGGCGCGATTGTCCTTTTTTGTTTTCTTAGGCGTGAGTATTAGGCCTGTATTACGGAATAAAGCGAAGCCGTGAGTTGATAAGTAAATGTTTTGTATAAGAATTAGAATATATTTATTACATAACTGTGTACAAAAACGAGAACTTAAAATAGTAATTAAGTTACAACAGTCTTGTTCCTAAAGAGCATACAATACTACTAACTACTACAAAAAATATAACTATACATTTTATTACATATTAGTTATTCTGAAATATTCATTAAAATTAAAGAACTCTTTGTCTATCAAGCATTTTCATTAATTAGACTTAAATTTATTGATATTTAACGATTTTTAATTTGTGGCAACAACTTGGTAACGTTGAAAATAAAATATATAATCTACAAGGGAGTATTTATATATTAAAATGTATAAACCTTCACATGCGGCAATATCCGAGCACAAACAGTAATGTGTGACGCATCGTACGTCGGATTACGTCGGCACCAATAACTCGCGAGCTGACGTCACGTGACGTCACGCGCCCGTGACGACCTGTCGCGGCCAATCAGCGTCGAGCTTTCAAAAATAGAATGAGAAAATAGACGCGGGCTTTGACGTGCATTGTGCAATTTTAGAGTTGAGGATATTTTGCCACCAAAAAGGTTAGTATTAGCGTGAAACTATCAATGATTTTGTAAGAATTGCTTATTTAAAAAAAAAAAGAACTGGTTAATTTAGATAGATAGATAGATTAACACTTTATTAAAACACATACCTATAAAAATAATTACAGAAACAAAAAAAGGTATTAAAAACTAGTGCCTTAATTGGCGACCTTATCGCTAAAAGCGATCTCTTCCAGGCAATCAATTCCTAGAACGTACACATAGAAAGAGAGACGAGGTGTTATAAAGTAATGGAATATTTAAATTTACTGAAATATTTAGTTTTGTTTTCAATTTTTTAACTTTAACAAGCAGATTATTGTGCGAAATATAATTAAATATGCAGAAGTCATGAAAATGAGCAGATTGAGAATTTCTTCTTCTTCGTATGAGCTAAGTGACCAAGCTACGGAGTCGAGAGTTTTAAAGCCGCCCGAAGCCCTCTGGCTTGGCTTAACGACTGCTTGTACTAAGACTAACAGCCAGGACGTACAATTTAACGACCCACAGTAGCGCCCAGATGAAAATACCACTTGAAGAACGACAGTCTTGTGCATGGTCATCCACCCAAATACTGTCCGCACCGACCGTTGCTTAGCTTTGATGATCGCGTCAGATCACTTTAGCTAGCCGAGCTACAGGCGCTACTTTGAGAACTTTCATGAATATATTCGTAATTTGGGCATATGAAAATGTTAAAGTTGTAAAAGCCAATCCAGGCCAAAATAATAGAAGTTTAAAAAAACTAAAAAACACGCTTATCTGGCTGTTTTAAGTGGGTCAAAATCGCGCCCAAAGAAGTCGGTTACAAATAAACATACAAACAAAAATACAAAAAATGTAATAATTTTATCAAATCAGTGTATTGTCATCGGTCCACAATAAATCTACAAAGTTTCAACGAAATCTGGCCGTTTAAAGTGGGTCAAAATCGCGCCCAAAGAAGTCGGTTACAAACATACAAACATACAGGTGAAGCTAATATAAAGCGTGTAAAAAAGATGTTTTTCTTATTGTGTTACATAAGTTGTGATAATTTAAAGCATTTAGTTTAACACCAAGATTAATACGTTTGCTCCAATATGTAGTAGTGGAGTGTAAAACCAATTAACCTCAGGAACCGATGAGCACTCGAGGAAGGTACTTGAAGAGACAGCTGTTGCCAGGTCAGGACTCATCAGTTCTACTCGTATATCAATTGAGGTAATGTAAGGATGTATTTATGGGTAAATATTCTGATAAACTTTATCAAATGAAATAATTTCAAAATTTTATTTACTTATTTAAGCTACAATGAGGTTCATGGGTTAGTAAATACAAGTTAATAACTAGTATTAGTGACAGTACATGGAGCAAAAAAAAAAAGAATAGAAACAAATCTGCACAAAGGCAAGACTGAGGTGATCCTGAGTGGACATCCGAAGTATGCTCAGTCTACCCAATCATCACTTTTATATAATACTAGCTGACCCGGCAAACGTTGTTTTGCCTTAAAAATAGATATGCAGTAGCCGATTCTCAGACCTACTGAATACGCATATAAAATTTGGTAAAAATCGGTCAAGCCGTTTCGGAGGAGTACAGTAACAAAAACTGTGACACGGAAATTTTATATATAAGAAGATGTATATGTAATGATGACAAAAAAATACAGGAAAGTGTTTTTTTTTTGTAGTTTTTTGCCCCCAACACAGAAACACAGAACTTAATTGGCCATACTATCATTACTTAAAAAGGCTACTTCCAATACCTATACTACTTTTTTATGAGTAACGATTATGTCAGTATTCATACAGAGCGACAGGGAGTTATAAGTTTGAAGTGTCTGTGTTTGTGTGTGTGTGTGTCTTTGACATTGTAGATACCAAGTGGATGGATATTCGATGCGGACGGTGATTGGATGGGTAACCATGCACAAGCCTGTCGTTTTTAAAATGGTATTTTCATCAGGGCGCTACCGTGGGCCAGATGACACGTTAAATTGTAGGTCCCGGCTGTTAGTCTTAGTACAGGCAATCGTTAAGCCAGGTTAGTGGCTTTCGGGCGGCTTGAAAAGTCTCGACACCAGAGCTTGGCCACTTAACACATACTAAGAAGAAGAATATGAACGAACTTTTCACAAGGTCACACTAATGAGATTGATCCGTTTAACTCTTATGTTTCGCAATAAATTCATTAAAAGTTTCAAATGACGAGCACTTTTTAATGATAGAAAGTTTAAAGTAGTTCGTATTTTTGTTATAATAACTAGATATGAGTAGAGGGTTTTTAATTTTATAAAGAACTAGTAGATCGTCCTGACTTTGCACTATATATATAAGCTGCAAAAAGAAACAAAATATAGCCTGTTACTCTAGAATGTAGCTTCCCAACAGTTAAAGAATTTTTCAAATCGGTCCAGTAGTTTCAGAACCTATTCGCGTCAAACAAACAAACAAAATACCAAACTTATCCTCTTTATAATATTGATATAGCGTTATTACAGTTTAAAATATGAAATATTGTTTTAGATACTAAGTGTAGAAAAGTGATTTTCATAGAAACTGTATTTGTGGGGCTCCCATACAACAATATACAAATATATACAAAAGCGAGTGTGGCTCGGTGGTAATAACGTCTGCTTTTCAATCAGACGGCCCCTGGTTCGATCCCGGCCCTACACCAATGACTTGTTTTTCAAGTTATGTGTGGATTTGCAATCGCTTTACGGTGAAGGAAAACATCGTAAGGAAACCGGCATGTTTGAGGACCACAATATCCGAAGACGTGTGTCATCCGCCAACCCGCACTAGGCCAGCGTGGTGGATTATGGCCTTTATCTCTCTCCTAGTGAGAGAAGGCCCCGAGTCCCAGCAGTGAGAACGTATAGTGGGCTGCTTATGCTATGCTATGCATACAACAATGGTACGGAACCCTTGATGGGCAAGCCTGACACGCACTTGGCCAATTTTATTATACACCGCAGTGTAGTGCCTCCAACCACGATGCAAACATGCAGCGCTCGGGGAAATTAATCGAATCTCGGCTAACGGAGTGCAATTTGTACAACTATTTTGAGACTCAGTCAATACGGGATGCAACTACCGGTGATTTGCGGTATAAATGAAATTAAATAATTTTATTTGCGTAGCCACAGGTAATATAAAACATGGAAAGTAATATAAAATGTCCCTTGTAGGCTACCGCATATGCGGTGTGCAAACAGTCAATTAATTAGTAAATTTATAAGTTAATTTCACTCCCCTATAATTTACAGCTAAGCAATAATATTTAAAAGAAATGTCAAAAGATTAATTATAAGTACATAATATCAAAAAATGACAAAAATAATAATTTAGATACATAGATAGATAGTTAAATTCTTTATTGGACACATAAAAAAATAAATAAGACACAGTTAAAGACAATTAACTTAAAATTAGTGTGCCACAATTGGCGGCCTTATCGCTTAAAGCGATCTCTTCCAGGTAACCTTTGGATGGAAAAGAATTTAAAAACAACTAAAGAAGGACGTAGTGTACAATAAGAAATAATAAAAAACATACATATAATATTAATAATACAAGATATAATCTTATACATATATAAAAAAATATTTATATCATATACTAATACATAACGTACCAAATTAATTACTTGAGTAATAAAGAGAAAAAAAACATTACAAATAAATTAAGGATTTTTAAACTGAATAAAATATTTTTCTATTTCGTCAAGACTTTTTTTCACTTTATTTCATAATAGGCGTTATTTAATTCTAGTCTAGAAAAATGGGGCTTATTTTTACCAATGAAATTGTATTGGTTTGAAATAAAATAAAAACTATTTACTTACTGTATGAAATTCAACATTCATAAACCCTTATACTGTTATTGATATACTTATTAAAAAAAACAACACGCTTACTGTATTTGGACCTCCAATAATATTTTTTTTTTGAAATAGTTGTTATAACGGCAACGGAAATACAGACTGACAGATAGCGGAAACTTAGTAATAGGATCCCATTTTTACACGCTTTATTAGCTTCACCTGTATGTTTGTAACCGACTTCTTTGGGCGCGATTTTGACCCACTTTAAACGGCCAGATTTCGTTGAAACTTTGTAGGTTTATTGAGGACCGATGACAATACACTAATTTGATAACATTATTTCATTTTTTTGTATGTTTGCTTGTAACCGACTTCTTTGGCGCGATTTTGACCCACTTAAAACGACCAGATAAGCGTGTTTTTTACTTTTTTTAAACTACTATTATTACCTATTTGGTACGAAACCATTAAAAAACAATATTACGAGAAGAACATGTCTGGCTTCTGGAAAGGAACCTTTGCAAAGCGTAATTAGGCAGAAACCCTAGTCTTCGAGAGGACCTATTATCCCTGTGCCTTTGTGGCGAGCAAATACACGTGCGCCAATATGTATTGTACCGAGATAATAGAGATTTGTAGTGAATAGATACTTGATATGCGGATAATAGTGTTATTAGATTACATTTTGTTCGTTATTGTTGAGCGAATAAAAAAATATTAATATTAAAAATATTAATATTAATATTTTATTAATTTTATTACGAAATATAATCTAGCAGATCGTCCCGGCTTTGCACGGGCTATAAAAAAATTTAAGTTGCAAAGAGAAACAAAATATAGCCTATATTACGACCTCGTTGGCGTAAAGGTTACCAGGCCGGTCTGCTAATCAGAAGGTTCCGGGTTCGATTCCCGGCCCAGTCAACATCTTTGTGCTTAACTAAATTTGTTGGCTGTGGGTCTGGGTGTTATATATGTATTTATATATAATATGTATGTATGTATATGTAGTATATCAGTTGTGTTAGCAACCATAATACGAGCTAGAAATGGTTCAGTATGGGGCTAACCAGCCGTGTGAATGTGTCCTAATATTTATTTATTATTATTATTATTACTCAGGTATAATGTAGCTTCCCAAACATTAAGGAATTTTTCAAATCTACTAAAATATAATATACTAGCAGATCGTCCCGGTTTCGCACGGGCTATAATAAAAAAAAATTCAAAGAGAAACAAAATATAGCCTACTAGCTGACCCGGCAAACGTTGTTTTGCCTTTAAAATATATAGTAGAAGATTCTCAGACCTACTGAATACGCATATGAAATTTGGTAAAAATCGGTCAAGCCGTTTCGGAGGAGTACGGTAACTAACATTGTGTCATGGAAATTTTATAATTCTTTATTGGACACATAAATAAAAAAGGCACAGTAAAAGTCAATTAACTTAAAATTAGTGTACCACAATTGGCGGCCTTATCGCTTAAAGCGATCTCTTCCAGGCAACCTTTGGATGGAAAGGAATTTATAAACGACTAAAGAAGGACGTAGTGTACAATAAAGAATAATAAAAAACATACATATAATATTAATAATCTTATCTTAATTTATATAAATCTCGTGTCACAATGTTTGTCCTCAATGGACTCCTAAACCACTTAACCGATTATAATAAAATTCGCACACCATGTGCAGTTCGATCCAACTTGAGAGATAGGATAGTTTAAATCTCAAATTATAGTCGCAATTTTAATTTATTGCTAACATAATTTGTTATAATTAACTGTAAGTAACCTATCTATATAGTAATTGAATTATCAATGAAGTAATTCGTAAAAATGAAGAATCTTTTTGTACGTGTAACTCCAAACCAAAAAGAAACCTGGCAATAACTAACCTTAGGCCTATATTACTTAAAGTAGGCGACCATACGTTTTTATCAAATCGCTAGTGCCTTGAAAATTCGCAAAACGGACACAACCGTCAACGACGTCTGCCCTTACGCGTCTGCCCGCGTTCGGGTCGCGCACTCAGCCATGAGCCACTTCTTCCCCACCGCACCTACCCCGCTCCCCCCCCGCGCCCCGTTCGCCTGGCGCCGCCGCCACCGAAACGGTATTTATCGCCGAAATTGCTATGACTCTGCATTTTAAATCTGTGATATCTTCGAAAATATTTATTTAATTTACATGCTGTAAAAAGCCATATTGATCTTTATTAAATGCACAATGTATTTAAGATACTTAATTGGATAAGGATTAATACTGTATTGCTTAAAATCGCTTCGTAAATAAGCCATTATTTCTCATACAAAGTAAAGGATAAAAAATGGTTATTGTGGGTTATTCCTAAGAGATAAACATATACCATCACGGACTTTTTTGTAGACCTTTTTAAGTTGTACAATAATGTAGTAAATAGGTTTGATCTATCTTGTAGGATTCAGTCAGCGTTTGGAATGTAAGCGCAAAAAATGTGTTTTTTTTACTACCTCACATTAAAAACCTCAAAAATTGTAGCCTATGTGTTATTCTGATGTATAAGCTATAGCCTATGTGTTATTCTGATGTATAAGCTATATTGTGGTAAAGTTTCATTCAAATCCATTCAGTAGTTTTTACGTGAAAGAGTAACAAACATACATCCATACATCCATACATCCATACTTACAAACTTTCGCCTTTATAATAGTAGTAGGATGTTACTCAGGTATAATGTAGCTTTCCAACGGTGAAAGAATTTTTCAAATCGGTCTAGTAGTTTTGGAGCCTACTCGCGCCAAACAAACAAACAAAAAATCCAACTTCTCCTCTTTATATATTGGTATAGGTATAGATAATATATATGGACACCGGATACATTTTGGTTTCCAAAGACCACCATAACCTTTTTGTTTTACCAATAAAATCATCTGGGCGCTACCGTGGATCGGATGGTACGTTTTATTGTAGGTCCCGGTTGTTTTTCTTAGTACAAGCAGCCATTAAGTCAAGTCAGTGGACTTCGGGCGGTTTGAATATTCTCGACACCAGAGCTTGGCCACTTAGTTTATACAAAGAAGAAAAATAATTAAATAATGTTTTTATTTAGGTTCTAATTTTTAAATATTAGTTTTTGATGTAATTTAGTTTTTTAAATTAAATATTATTTGAATAATGAAAACATACATATAAGATTATCTTATATATAAAATTTCCGTGTCACAGTGTTTGTTACCGTACTCCTCCGAAACGGCTTGACCGATTTTTCCCAAATTTTATATGCGTATTCAGTAGGTCTGAGAATCGGCTACTGTATATTTAGTTTTTTTTTTTTTTTAAGGTAAAACAACGTTTGCCGGGTCAGCTAGTTAACTATATAAACAAGCTTTATAAAAAATATATACTATATTCCAAGTTTTTAGCGTTTATCTCTAAATCATTATATTAATATTTGAAACCAACTTTATTTTATCTAAAATATTTAAGAGGCCTCTAAAATTCTCACTGTAAAGCCTAGATTATGTCCTGAAGTATAAGCGCTAGGATAATAAATTTAATTTTAATACTCGCTTTAATAAGCAAGTGTAATAAATTCTAAACTGTGGCACTAGAAGCTTACTAACGCTAAGTTAGTAAATTTTAGGTTACTACAATTTAAAATTATAGAATAGGGCCCAGTTTAGTTGGCCCCTAGTAATAGGGTCCCGTTTTTACCTTTTAGATACGGAACCTTAAAAATGGCGTAACATAGCGTGACTTTTTTATTTTAGTTGTATAACCATGTTATATACGTTAGAAAAATACATCTTTGGACATATTTAGTAATAAAGTCAAATATTATGTTTATACTAGCTGACCCGGCAAACGTTGTTTTGTCTCACTTAGGTGTCCAGCGCCATCTATTGATTACTAACTCAACCCAGTCGAAGGGTATCAACATCTGTTAGAATCATTTGGAGTTAACAGATAATTGTGACTGTCAAATAATAACAGACAATAATTAGCAATAAATTAAAATTGCGACTATAATTTGAGATTTAAACTATCCTATCTCTCAAGTTGGATCGAACTGCACATGGTGTGCGAATTTTATTATAATCGGTTAAGTGTTTTAGGAGTCCATTGAGGACAAACATTGTGACACGAGATTTATATATATTAAGAAGATTAGTTTTTTACTTCTCATCTTTATGGTATATTCGGTAATATCAGAGTGGCATTATTTTCACGTTAATACCCTCCAGGTTTATTGCCGTGAGGTAGTTAAACACCTAGATTAGGAGTGCTATGAAATATGACGCCCTGAAAAAACTCTCCAGTAATTATTATTTTTATTCGTTTGAGCTAAGTGGCCAAGCTCTGGTGTCAAGAATTTTCAAGCCACTCAAAGGCCTCTAGCTTAACTAACTTTTTGTAGAAAGACTAACAGTCGGGACCTACAATAGTGTGTGCTATCTTATAGTCCATAAATATGTTTTAGTACACCTCCGTCCTCTATTTTCATATACCAGTCAGTTCCAGAAGAAATCGTTCTAGGCGATAAGGCCACTCAATATGTACCCATTCGCTTATCATTTAATTGTAACACTGTTTTTGTCATATTATACAAATACAAAATACAAAAACAACCATAATACAAACTATAATTGGTTTCGTAAGAGGCTCACCAGCCGTGGCTAAAATATGTCCTAGTATTAAAAACATACCTGTACTGCAAGTCTATCTCATTAGGTCTACCTTTCAGCGCTGCAGCGCTAGATTAAAAACCCATCGAGTATGCACCGGCGTGTAATGGATTCTTAATGATACCGTTCAGCGCTGGCCTCTCAATAACGTGTCCGAGGCAGCTATTTAGCCGCTTTATTGCCTAATGATACTATGTTTTCAATATCGCCAATGCTAGAGAGATTGTATTGATTAGATGAGAGATGCAGGTAAAGTATTTTTTTCGTATAAGCTAAGTGGCTAAGCTTTGGTGTCGAGAATTTCCCAGCCTTTCAAAGGCCCTTGACTTATTTTAACGACTGTTTGTTCTAAGAATAACAGTCGGGACCTAAATTTTAACGTGTTATCCGACCCATAGTAGCACCCATGATATGATAAAGCCTCTTTTTAAACGACGTTCATGGCCACCCATCAGAAGACTGTCCGCATCAACTGTTGCTTAACGTCGATATATGTATAACCAGCTGACCCGGCGAACTTTGTTCCGCCTTAATGGCAATAATTAAGCAGATTGTTTTTTTTTATTGAAAAAAAATACAAAAATAAATAAAAAACTACATTAATCATTCATTATTATTTCTGTATTTTAGTACATAGGTTGTTCTTCACTTAAGTACCTTGTGATACACGACATTTTTTGTTTTATTATCAGGCGCAAAAACAAACAACGCAGATGGTCTTCCGACCCGTGAACATGCCACGTATAATTGACCATGGGAAAAACATGAATGTTCTAGATTTAAACCACAAACTTTTAAGGATTGGCCTTGTGATTTGTTGATGGTCATGGCAAATTATACCAAACATAGGTATACCAAATTTCTCCCCAATTGGTTTAAGCTTAGAACCTACACCGTAAATACCTACATGTAAATTGACCTTACGAAAATAAAAGATTATTGGCTTCTTATTATACCGGATTAAAAGTAATGATTAAGATGTAATAATAATTATATAAGTATGTATGTAGTCTTAAAACTAATAATACAATGTGAAACAAAGGTTTACTCAACAACAATTGACGACCTCGTTGGCGTAATGATTACCATGGTTGCCATGCCGGACTGCCAATCAGAAGCTTCCGGGTTCGATTCCCAGCACGGCCATGACTGTTGGTCTGGATGTTATATGTATCTATATAAAATATGTTTGCATGTTTATGTAGTATATCAGTTGTGTTAGCAACCATAATACGAACTAGAAATCGTTCAGTATGGGCTTAACCGGCCGTGTGTGAAATGCGTCCTAATATTTATTTATTTATTATTTATTTAACTAGCAAATGTTATGCAAATGTTAACTAGTAATTTATCCTTACTTTATAAGTACAACGTTATTCAGGTCAAACATCCGTATCTAGAACTAATTTGCTCTCTGCAGACTGTCCAGGTCTCGCGAAATAACTAGAAAACATGGGTAGGTCTCAAGTGACGACCTTCCTGTCATAATTTATCCCGAGTCACACACCTAATGTGTGAGAAATGTTAAATGACTCATAGGTAGAAACAAACACGTTTTAACATCTAGGGAGTTGTTTAAATATATCTTCTAATGCCTAAATGTTTTTCTCTATTAAAATTGACACATTTCTCACACGGCTGGTTAACCCCATACAGAACCATATCTATTCTATATATTATATATACATACATATTTTATGTAGATATATATTAAATATTTAACACCCAGACCGACAGCCAACAAATTTTGTTCAGCACAAAGATGTTGGCCGTGCCGGGAATCGAAACCGGAACCTTCTGATTGGCAGTCCGGCATGGTAACCATGACGCCAACGAGGTCGTCAAAAAATAACACGAAATTGTTGATTTGAAGTTTCAATAAGAAGTGTGTATGTACATGTTTATAATAATTGTAATTAGAAACATAATATTGTTTAAAAATAATTGTTCATATAAGGCCTTTAGTAGGCTCGAAAACTTTAGATACTTTTAGAGATAAGCAAGCTTATGTAGATTACATATTATATCATATATAAAATATAAATACATACAAAGGAATAATATAGAGTAGGAATAAATCTAACTAAGTTATATTATAAATAGGAAAGTTTGTATCCGTGTGTGTGTTTATAGGTTAATTTTTAATTTCTAAAAAAAATTATTTTTAAACAAATTGTTAATTCTTTTGCGTTTTAACCCCCTATCCGTTCTGAATGAAATCTACACTAGAAACTTATAGCCTGATAGATAACGTATTGGCTGTTTTCACCGCAGGTTTAAAGCAGGTAACTCTGCGAACCTTCATTAATTATGCCTGAAAACCTTGACCTATTTCAAACAGAAATCATTCTCAGTTGTCGATCTATAACCTGAGTCGCTTACTATCACAGCTCACGTACTGCTCGTATATCTCCCGGGAACCGTTCTATGCACAAAATTATACTTTATTATATTACTGTAATAAAAGTCGATCGTTATAATTTTATCTCCAGTTTTAATATTTATGTTACAACGTCGGAAAAGCCATTTTAAAAATCTCATCAGTTTGTGCGACTCATTAATTTGTTATTAATTTTATTCATTAGCGACTTAATTGTGAATTTATTTATTGTCTTTTGTTCTTTATTTATGTTTATAAGATATTATGAAAAGAAAAATGTTAAAACTAAGTATTTAAAAAAATCTTCGTATGAGCAAAGTGGCCAAGCTCTGGTGTCGAGAGTTTTTAATCAGCCCGGAGTCCTTTGACATGGCTTACCAAAATAAAATAATTCTTTAAACATATACGTGCGTATTTAATGTACTATTGGTATTTTCCATAATTTTGCAACTAAAAGGCTTTTATTGTGTAGAATTCTGGTTAACCACAATTAAGGGTTTGCTTACTGTAGTTATTTGGCGTACAACATAAAAACATCTAAGAAGGCCAAAAGCATTAAAAACCTCAAAAGTAAAAGTTTTCTGAAGATTTTTCACAAACGTCCCTTTTAACTTTATGAAGCTTAAACAACGGTGATATTTCAGTGTCAAAATTTTACAGACGCATAAATTTTACGCAGCATAATAAGCGTTATGTCAAAGTGTTAGAGTTTATAATGGCGTAGCAGATGTTATCTATAAAGCTGAATGAGCACAGAAACGTTTTAAATAACGGGTACAGGCATAAGTACAGGCATAACATTTTGTCAAAAAAAAATCTTAGAAAATGTAGATTTAAATTTAGAAATTTTATATACTTTTAAACGAAACTCATAAATAAAATAAAATATTTAAGTAAGACATCGCAAAAATCGGATATGAATAATTAAAGTCATAATTATTAATACACGATACAGAAAGATTTATGATAAAAAAATATTAATATCGTAGACAACAGTTAATATTAATATTTATTAAAAAACATCTACTTAATATTTTATTACTAAGTTTTAATAAAACGTTTTCCTCAAACAAAATACATTCATTTCTTTTCGTATTCAAGACTCTTAATACGGAAAGAATATTAATCTTATTCCTAATAATAAAAGTATAAATAATTTGAATATTTTTATCGGTAATTTGGAGGGCCGGCTCTAAAATATCTAGCATTCATAAATAGCTTATAATGTTAACTAAATTTAAATTAGCTTTAAATGATTTTATACAATAAAAACTAAAACCCTAAGATAACATTAACCCTAATTCTCAACTTATGATTTCAATATTTTGCTTATCTGTAATGTTTTAGTTAGACGGTCTGACCTTCGCTAAAGCTATATTTACTTTGAGACCTTAAATTTATAAAGTGCTGGCTAGAGGTGTATTGCAGTTGCCTTACGTCTCACAGGACTTAGGTTCGATCCCCACCAAACTTGACTTGACAACCTCGATGGCGTAAAGGTTACCATGCCGTACTGCCTATCAGAAGGTTCCGGGTTCGATTCCCGGCATGGCCAACATCTAAGTGCCTAAATTTGTTGGCTGTGGGTCTGTGTGCTAAATATGTAGGTATATCTATATAAAATATGTATGTATGTATATGTGTATATCAGTTGTGTTACATACCATAACACAAAACAAAATATGGTTCAGTATGTGGTTAACCAGACGTGTTTGGAATGTGTCCTAATAATTGTTTTAAAAAACTCGAGATTTCAGAAAATGGAAAACATTTACACAGGAGTTTAATCAACATTGTGAATTCTTAACTTGGTTTCTGTACAGAAAAGTTATCTATGTAAATTTTGAGTTATTACACTACTAAATATTTATAAAATCTGGGTTTTTGTAAAAAAATCTAATTCCGTAAAATCTAATTCCGAATTACCAACCATCCTCAACCTGAAAAAACTGTCAACAAGCACATAACAGTGTGTCCTGGCAGTCATTAAAAGCCAGTTATTCCAGACAAGGCATGCTCCACCTTAGGCTGGAGTGTCTCTAACTCGCATGGTTACACGCATTGAAAGTCAAGTACCTACAGAAAGTAAGCTGTAAAAAGTAAAAGAAGGCAGCCTCCTTAATGGCCATTTATTCCAGACTAGGCATGCTCCACCTTGGCCTGAATTATCGCTAACTTACATTTACGTACCCTGCTGGCCAAATGCCAAGCTAAAAGATATCACAAAGTATTGAAAACACCATTTCCCCTCGCGTCAGATCATTAGGCCAAGTTTGCATTGAACTTGTTAAAAATTATGAAGTCACTTCCTCGTTAAATTCCCGCTTTGTCAACCCGCGGCTTCAAACTTTGTAAGTTTGTAACCGGAATCAGGCCTTTGGGAATCGAGCGAAGATTCAACTAGCTTTTATGTAATATTGATTGACGTTTCTATTTATTAGCTGCGCTGATTAACCATGTTAATTGGGGATAAAAAAAGCATGTAATATTTTTGTTGTAGCGGCCATCTTTAATTTTAATTTATCTATCTTATCTTATATACAAAATTTTCATATCACAATGTTAGTTACCGTACTCTTCTGAAACGGCTTGACCGATTTTTACTAATTTTTATATGTGTATCAAGTAAGTCTGAGAATCGGCTACTATCTATTTTTCATACTCCTAAGTGAGACAAAATAAAGTTTGCCGGGTCAGCTAGTCTAATATATAAAAATAAGTCAGGTTTTCCTTCCTGACGCTATAACTCCAGAACGCACGAACCGATTCCCACGGTTTTGCATTCGTTGGAAAAGTCTCAGGCTCCGTGAAGTTAAAAAATCGACTGACACGCGGACGGAGCTGCGTGCAACAGCTAGCAGGGTATGTAATCTTCAAAATCAAGAATCAAAATCAAGAAAACTTAAATTCAAAAGAGAGATTTTATATTATATGAAAACCTAAGTTTTCTTCAAGAGTCTTCACATAATATTAATTCTTGGTTTGAAATTATGTTAGAGCTTTTCATTTTTTTCCGATAATAAATTTCTTTAGAAGCCCACAAAGTTTTGCGGCAAAGAAACAACACGAAAAATGTTAAAAAAAAATCACAAGTGGGCGTATTCAGAATAAAACATTAGACAAACAAAAGCATCTCTTTCATCGGAACCATTCTATCGAAAACTCAATCATTTTGCGCTACGTAAATATTTAAGCTAAATTTCCTGGAAAAGACACTTTTACCGATACCAGAAATGGGAGCAAAAAAATACTTTACGTAAATTTGATCTGGGGAAAACACTCGCGACGCCTTTCATAATATTATAGAATAGAATAGAATAGAATATTTTTATTTCGTTTTTCATTTACCTAATACAGCGCACATACCAATTTACTTAAATGTATTACCATTCCTGTTTGTTGTGGTGCGTTGTGGGAGCACTGTGCCCCGCTGTAGTGCTCTTGCGAGCCTGTGGCGCAGGTCATCAGAACTCCCGCTCCGCGTATACCAATGTACACAACACCAACATAGTAATTTACAATTTAATTGTAATATAATGCACATTGCACAAATAAAATCAAAACAATAAGATACAATTCACAACTAATCCAAAGAACATGAAAACATTTTAGTGTTACCAGTTGTAAGTAGAATTTCTGGTAATGGTAGAAATTGACAGAATTATTTTCGAAAATCACCAGAATTTGAAAGTGTACATTATAGACAATTCCTATGTGAACCTTTTTGCTATAAAACACGGTTTTAATGTGTCCCATAAAATAAAGATAAGGTATACAATAGCTTAAAAGTCGCGGTGGCAAAATATGGCCTACGTCTGACAATAATAAAATCTTTAATTAGTTTTTTTTTTATAATAAAATTAAATACTAGGACACACGGCTGATTAACCCCATACTGAATCATTTCTAGTTCGTATTATGGTTGCTAACACAACTTATATTTTACATGAACATACATACATTTTTTTATATAGATACATATGTATACACCCAGACCGACAGCCAACAAATTTAGTTCAGCACAATCCGGGTTTCAATCAAACCCGGAACCTTCTGATTAGCAGTCCGGCGTGGTAACCATTACGTCAACGAGGTCATCGTCAATTAATTATTAGCTATAAAAAAATATGAGCTAAGTAGCCAGACTCTGGTGTCGAGAGTTTTCAAGCCGCCCGAAGGTTTCGGAGTTGGCTTAACGACTGCTTGTACTAAGACTAATAGCCGGGGCCTACAATTTAACGTGGCATCCGAGCTACAGTAAAGCCCAGAAGAAAATGCCACTTTTAAAATGACAGTCTTCTGCATGGTCACCGATCCAAACACCGTCATCGACCGTTGCTTAGCTGGGATGATCGCGTCAGATCCCCTTAGCTAGCCGAGCTACAGGCGCTACAAAAAAGATTAACGTTATGTTAGTCGCGCATACGTTGCTAAACAATATAGAACGGATAATACAGGAACACCAAAACACAACATTGTAAACCAACAGACTCGATATATCAAGCCCTTCTACCATTGTTAGTTCTATCTCCCCTAATAAACGTCCTCTCCTCTCGTATATCATAAAAACTATACAAAAGAGCATGTGGAGTTTACACATGGACGATTTCTCACAGATTGGTAATTTTTATGGAAAGGACACATACAATTTAGATCCATTTAATTTTATTGTCATACCAGCAGCCAGTCACAGTAGCCTAAAATAATCCAATATGTAAAGTGAAGCAAAATAATGTAGCCTATTTATATTACTCGAGGATAATGTAGCTTTTCAACGGTGAAAGAATTTTCCAAATCGGTCCAGTATTTTCGGAGCCTATTCTAATCAAACAAACAATCAAACTTTTCCTCTTTATAATATTGATATAGATGGTATAGACTACACACTAGTCATAAGTTTCTTATAGCACTAGTTTTAAGTTTTTATATAAATAATTTACTTGAATAAGTGTGTGAAAATAAAAAAATTATCTATCTTTACATATTACACAGATCATAAAAAGCGAGTGTGGCTCGATAGGAAAACATCCGCTTTTCAATCTGATGGTCTCTCGTTCGTTTCCGACCCGGCCCCAATGACTTGTTATTCAATGTGTTGATTTGCGTTTGTTTTACAGTGCAAGGAAAACATCGTGAGGAAATCGTCATATTTGAGGACCACATTATCCGAAGACGAGTGTCATCTGCCAATCCGAGTCCCAGAAGTGGCAACGTAAGTGACTTTGCATGCATAGATTATAAATGAAATGTTACCTTTAATACTATAAGTTAGGATAGTAGTATTTTGCAAACAAAAACATGGCATTGGAACAATATTTTTATGATGTGTTCTGTATGTTTTAAATAGATCGATTAGTTGAGAACTCTAATAAGTGTTGCTAGAATATATTTGGGTAAAAAAAAAAATATTTATCTGATACTTGTAAAAAAATTTAGATATTTTTATCGTCATTATATTTATCTATATTTTTAAGGAAATAATTTTAATTTATAAAAAAATCGGAGTAAATAAATATATTAATGAAGTCGATGGAGTAATTCGAGATAAATAATTTAATTAATTTCACTCCTTTATCGAAAAGGTTTAGAAATCTTCCAATGACCAATGAAATGTACTTCAAAGAAAATTTAATAGATGTGATCATTTTCTCATACATTTCTTCCATATCCGTTCTATAGTTAAAAACCTCATCATCAAGATCTGTGATTTTGCACAATTTATGTGCAAGCAAACCCCGAGATTTGGTTCGTCCCGAGAATGCGAGTTAATGTCTTGGAAACAATTTATGGGAAAATCGTACCTTTGGAAGAAACGGGGAACTGAAATGTACCCTTTTTAAGATTTTTTATGACCGTTATGACGGTAAAGGAAAAATCACTACCTAACCTTTTTATGATATCTAAAGAGCGTTCTTTGTTCTCTATTTAAAAATTATGTATAGAACCTTCTATCAAATATATACCAGATTCAGTGTTGCATACAAACTAACTAACTATGATGGCTTGCTAACCCCAAAATGGATCCTGGCCTCCGACACTAAGAGACGCCATTTTTCTCTATTGCATACAAACACAGCGCGAAAAAAGACATGTATACTACACTGTTGTATCTATTACAATATACTACGTCACAAAAAATATTTCAATTCAAGTAAACCTTACCACTGTATCTTAAGGTTGAGTTTCGACTAGTGCAGTAATAAACATAAGCTATCTTGCTCTGCGAAAACAGCTACAAAGTTTTATGACCGTACGCAGTGAGCGTTAGAAAATTCAACTTTATTACTTTACTAATAACGCTAAGATTCTTCAAAAACAAATAAGATCACACTCTTACTAGTGGTCTTATTTTCCTTGCCGCTTTTAGAGATCGCCAACCCGCACTTGGCCAGGCAAGGTGGGTTGGCGGATTACACACGTCTTCGGATATTGTGGGCCTCTAACTTGTCGGTTTTCATGATATTTTGCTTAACGATAATGCGAGTGCAAATCCACACTTTTAAAATAAGTCATTGGTGTAGGGCCGGGATCGGACCGTTTAATTGAAAAGCAGACGTTTTACCACCGAGCTAGTCTATACCAATAATATAAAGAGGGAAATTGTTTGTTTGTTTTGTGCGAATAGGCTCCGAAACTACACGACCGATTTGAAAAATTCTACGTTGGGAAGCTACATCTCCGAGTAACATAGACTATATATTATTGTTTCTCTTTGCTACTCAGTTTATTTTAGAGCACGTACGAAGCCAGGACGGGATGCTAGTGTACAAATAAATATATTTGCAAAATCACATCTGCAACATTATCTTAAAACCTGTCTTTGAAAGTCCTAAAAACACAGAGTACACCGTTTTTAAACCATTGAATTCTCATCGCTCAAGCATCGTCTCTCGCCAGCGGCGACGAGAAATGGAAATAATATCAAAGACATTAGCATAAAGCGAAAACTGGATCAACAGTCTCGAAATAACTGGGATGCAAGTGTTGCTCAAATATTTATTGATTAACAGTACTTAATCTTTAATAAAAGCAAGAGGGCAAGAGGCCGACCGAAGAAGACATGGATGGAGTGTGTGAATGAGGACATGAGAGAGAAGGAGAGAGAGAGAGAGAAGGATGAGTGTGGAGATGCATCTGATAGAGAGGAGATTGCTACCACAACTTACATTCTACATATACATACATAAAAACTTTATATCGCTACATTTTTAACGCTTAGACCGACAGCCAACAAATTCAGTTCAGTTTCAGTTTATTTTATTCAATATAGGTACAAAAGCTCACTAATGAATGTCAATTTACAATATTAAAATGTGAATTAATATTACAATGACAATTTGTAATATTAAAATGAAAATTTATAATATTACAATGTCAATTTACAATTTTAAAATGTCAATGTACACTATTAAAATGTTCATCATCAAGATGTTTATGACCGAACCCAGAACCCTCTGGTTGGCATTCCGGCATGATTACCATTACGCCAACGAGGTCGTCTTTATTGGCCCTTTATTGTAAACCAAAGAAGAAGGTTTTCAAAAAGAACTTTCCTGTTTTTAATTTTTCCGTTATTAAGTCGGGTATAAGTGAAGCTTAGTAACTGTTCGTATTTACACATAACATCGGAAGTACATTAGGGCCGGCTTATCGCCGCTCCGTTTCAATGGTTTGATTTCTCTCGATTGGTTTTGACGAAATAAAGTGATGGCTATTGTAAAGGAAATAAGCTGGGTCTAATTCTTGTTTGTATAACTTTTTTCGAATCTGCGAAACTACATTATTAATGTTGCCCCTTTTCTAAAGTTATATCCACAGACAAAGTATTTTTTTTCTGCCAAAAATTTTACCCATGAGATTATTTTGTTAACGTAAAGAAACGAAAACAATATGTACCTCTATATGTACCTAAGTCCTTATTTTCCTATTTTCTAACATTAAATATCTTACAAAAAGGGGCGCCAACATTTTGTTATATGTATGTTTAATATTATATTTTCTAAAACAGAGTCGCACGAGACCTGACTTTGCTAGTCAGGTCTAAAAATAAATCTTCTTATATAAAAAAATCTCGTTTCTAATAAATTCCTTAGTTTAAGCTTTATTTAACGATAATTAAAAAACGATCATAAGTAGTAGGTAGTAATTACCAATAATTAAAATTAAACTGATGAAACTGAGAACGTAAAGATGAATTAATAATATTTATATTCATATAAAATACACGTTTTTAGTTATCGCCCCTTTATTAACCAAACCACTAAGAAATATTATTGCATTAGCTTTGATTACTCAAGTGTCATTAGATAGTAAAAAAAAAATTGTGGCGCTAAACAGAAAGACGACATTAAAAACTCATCGAGTAGGGTATCAAAAATAACCAAATTAAAAAGCGATTACAAATAAAGGAGTATTTATTTAATGTATGCCTAGAGTTGTTTAAATGGAATAGAAAAGTCAATGTGCCTATAAAAATACCAGTTTAGATATAAAGATTTTCGATCATTAAGTTATTTATTTATTTGATTTATAAGCGAGCAGCATTATGCTGATGTGCCTATATCACACTGAGATGAAATATTTTTTTCATAATGTCCATTGTTGTTTTCTGTAATCAACTATCAAGCCGGTTTTTACAACTAAGTATTTTTTTTAAATAATGAACCAAAGATTTTATTATATTACAGTCGCGTTTATATAATCTAAATTAAACGACTTAAACATATAAGATTCTTCACGAAGATAGCATTCATAATTATGATTAACTCCATAAAAATACCAACACAAATTCGAAATCTATTTGTAGACAAACAAACCATTAATTTTCCATCAAATAAATACAGTTTAATACAGCTATAATCTAAACACAGTCATAACCGATCCAACTTTTTCAATCTAACTTCCAAACGCAAACCGAGTAAATACAGATTACCAAATCCGTATCTAAATAGAAAACTAAAACTATTTCAGACTCCATAAAAGGTGTCAAAATCAATTACTTGCCGAAATCAGAAATAAACTTTAGCCACATGAGTCTAGAAGGCTATTTTTATTCAACCTTTAACACGATAGAAAAGTTTCAAACGATTTTAGACTTTCTGACGTTGTGATAGAATCTAAATTTGTCTTCTGGCCTGTCAGTTTAGACAACTGTTAAACGATATATTAGTAAGACCTTAACGTTGCTACGAATAAAGACCTTGTTTCAGTCGTAAATAAAGACTAATTTTCGTTGCACTTCTTACTATGTTTTCAGACGGATTACATGAAGGTCGCTCTAAATGTTTTTATTATGAGGGGCCTGTAGAGATTATTTTTGCTTAAAAATACAAAGGTCGTGTGTGAATTATAAAGGTGAACGCACATTATCTGGGGAACGCGTCGAACGAATCTATGAATCGTAGTCAAGAAAGAAAAGAAAGAAAGTAATCTGTTTAAATGTGAAGAAGTAACAAACATATACTTTCGCCTTTATAATATTTATAAGGGTATAAGATGCCATGCTATAGTGTCCTCACTATTTTTTTCCTCACCGACAGGTCAATCTTCTTCTTCTTCGTTTGAGCTAAGTGGCCAAGCTCTGGTGTCGGGAGATTTCAAGCCTCCCGGAGGCCTCTAACTTGGCTTAACGACTGCTTGTACTAAGACGGCCGAGGCCTATTTAACGTTCACGCTAAATTGTAGCTCGATCTCACTGGCGGGAATCGACTCCACTATCTGCCGTAAATAAGGCGGCCTTACGTCCGACTGAGCTGACATCTCTTCAAATAATAGTTAGATCATGTGTTTGCCCCAATAAATTATTTTATTTCTTTCTTTCAAGTAACGTGAAAATAATGTATACTCGTATATTGGAAACACCTCGCCTGAAGCGTTTTGGTCAATTATGTTTGATGAAGGTTGGGCAGCTAAGGAAAGTGTATTTGTTTTGATAGTTTCTCTGACTGCGGGTCATTCTCTGACTGCGGGTCATTCTGACACTTGTTTATTTTACTCTTTCCTTATCAATATCTATGTATGTATAAATGTATATATATTTATTTTAATGATAAATGGGCTTACGTTTGACCGCAGCTTGCCCGATGTTAAGCTTGACCGTGGTCTAAGATGTATCACGCTTGCCTAGAAGGAACCTATTATACTCTAGATTTGAAGACCCCCAAATTGAACTTCTCGGGAAAAAGAGACTCAGGAAGAGAGTTCCAAAGCTTTGCAGTTCTCACAATGAAGGTCGAAGCAAAACGCTTTGTGCGAATCCTCGGAACTTCGACAGTAAATCGGTGTATCTTCGCTCTACCCCTGCTCGTTCTGTAGTGGAATGGAGAATTATATAGTAATACTAATTAATATCCTAAATAGCTTCTTGTCAAATATTAGGGCACATTTCACACACGGCTGGTTAGCCCCATCCTAAATTAAACCATTTCTAGTTTGTATTATGGTTGCTTACACAATTGATATACTACATATACAAACATAAATACTCCATATTGGTATACAGTGTAAACTCCAAGTAACGTCACTCGATTTAACGACCACTCTCTATAACGCCGTAAAATGTACAGTCCCTTCAGTGTCATTAAATAGAGTTTAACGAAGACCAACAGCCAACTAATTAAGTTCAACACAATGATGTTGGCCGTGCCGGGAATCATACCCGGGACACTCTGGTTGGCAGTCCAGCACGGTGACCATTACGCTAACGAGATTGTAAATGTTAACTGAATTGTAATCCGTATGTATTAGTTTTTCTACAAAATAAGGTTTTTAAATACCAGTACAAAGAAATAACCCACTTGACAGCAATTCACATATAAAGGGCTTAATTTCCAAAGCTGGTACCATTGATCGCAATACTCAGAAATCTAAATACACAACGAATTGAACTGTAATTATATGTTTTCCTTTGAACTGTAATGGTATTCCGAGTACCACAGTACTAGGAAACCTTTGATAATAATTATCAAGGTTATACTGTATCCAGTGTAGATACAGTATAACCTTGATAAGAAGTTTATCGAAGTCGCTCGTGACCTATAAACTACTGTAGCCAGCATTTTGGTTTAATAGCATAAGCAGCCCACTATACGTTCCCACTGCTGGGACTCGGGGCATTCTCTCACTAGGAGAGAGATATAGGCCATAATCCACCACGCTGGCCAAGTGCGGGTTGGCGGATGATACACATCTTCGGATATTGTGGTTCTCAACATGGCGGTTTCTTCACGATGTTTTCCTTCACCGTAAAGCGAGTGCAAATCCACACATAACTTGAAAAACATGTCATTGGTGTAGGGCCATGATCGATCCAGGTGCCGTCTGATTGAAAAGTTGACGTTATTACCACCGAGCCACACTCGCTTTTTATAATTTTTTGTTTAATATTGCCCAAAAATTAAGGACCACTATTCAATGGGATAGTGCCGCCATGATTTTGGGCACGCTGTTAGACACGGAAAAGTTTTTGGTTTACTGTTTTGGAACTTTGATTCAGGTTTTATTGGTTGCCCATTTTTTTACTTTTTACATTTCACTTTTTATCCTGGATTTTAATCCAGTTTTAATACAGTGATTGAGCCAAAAACACAGCCATACATCGTTACATTTTTAGAACACAGGCATGGCTGTATTCTGGGCGTTGCCGTAGTTCAGATACCACGTTAAATTGTAGCTCCTGGCAGTTAATCTTTGATCAAGCAGTCTTTACGCTCAGTTAGAAGCCTTAAGGTGGCTTGTTAACTCGACACCAAAGTTTGGCCACTTAACTCTTATTAGCCGTTTGAGCGTGAAGAAGTAACCAACAAACACAAACTGTTTGAGACAAAGTGAGTGGACTGTATGGAAGTTCTGACTCTCACAAGGAAAATGCGAAACTTAGATAGGACCACGTACCTTTCCTTCACGACGTCACTCCCCGGGACAACTCCTCGCGTCTGGCGGCAGCTCGGTGGGTAACGATCGTCAACGTAGCCAAGCTCCTTGTTTAGATGCAGAACAGTATTCACTGTACACGGCACAGTGAAAATCCAAATGTGAAGCGACGCGCGACACTATTTTGGATATATTAGCGAGCGGCGTGGCGATGTTACGCGCGGGTTGACTCCCATACGATTCCAGAGCGACTACCTTGGGAAGCGACGCGCGGGCTGCAGGTTTTGTAAAACTACCCTCATTTCACATTTATTCCTTTATGAGAATTGAACACAAACATTCATAAACATAAAATAAAAATCTCAATTTTTTTACAGAAAGAGGATCATGGCACTATCCACAAGAAGGCAACATTATCATAACGGTACATACGTACTATGAATAAATAGAAATATACTTAAAAAATATTTTCCCTTTCCATTACCGAACGAGCAGGGAGACTGCTAGGAGACATTGATATCCCCCCCGTGGGGCCCCGCATTGTCGAGGCGGGGGGGCTCAGTAACCGTGGCCTGATCACCCACGGTGAAGCGAAGAGGGTCCCTGAGGCGGGCCGCTCCCTAGACTTGTCCTCCCCCATGCAAGTTCTAGATGGAGTGGCACCAGTAGGTTGCGGGACCTCGCTCCGGGGGGGTTTCACAACTGAGGAGGGCTGCGGTGTGGTTTTGGAGACACCCACCGCAGCCGAAGGTGTGGGGCCGCGGCAGGAGAGAAGTGTCGGTATTACGATGCGCCGCTCTTCCTACCTGCCGCGGCCTCGACGGGGTCGCCACCGTTGATGGCGGACGCGGTGGGGCCGCAGGGAGAAGGGAGTGGTACCACAAAATACCACTTACCCTATTCTCTGCGGCCGTAGTGGCAGGTGACGGGGCCACAGACCTGACCCGTCACGGGGGACCTGGGACGTCGGACCGGGGTTGTCCGGCGTCCATTGCACTTATGGTCCCCGAGGTGGTTGCGGTGCACCATGTGCACTGCAAGGGGACTCATCCCCAGAGAAGGAGCCTCGCAGGCTAGCCGAAGTGGGCGGGATGGTGGGTCAATGCGAGAAGCGGAACCTCATCCCGCCCTTTCCGGTGAGGAGGTCATCGTGAGGTTTTAGTCGGTAGGGATGTCCTTTTGACATCGAGCCCGACATACCCCACCCACCTCCCCGGGTGTGGTGGGGATGCGTAAATGCATTTCCTCACGTAAAAAAAAAAAAAAAAAAAAAAAAAAAAGGATACATTGATATACAGTGGAAATGCCGAAAATGCGTACTAAGCGATTCGCTTCCACGTTTATAGTACGGACGGCCAAACTGTGGAACTCCTTGCCGGAATCCCTGTTCCCACTGAACTACAACCTAACTGTGTTTCAAAGCTAGAGTGAACCAGTTTCTTCTAGACAAGCGCTTAATCTTAGACTGCAATATCACTTAACATCAGGTGAGTTGTGGTCAAGCGCAAGCCTATATTTTGGGTAAAAAAAAACCTTTGTATGAAAAATACGAAAATACTTTTGTCCCAATCTATATTAGTAGTAGTATATCCTATAAGTGGAATTTTTATTAAACACAGTGATATTCAAAATACTTCTAGCCTTAAATCCCTTCCGAAATGCGCGTATAATAAAAGCAGTCATCGTATCAAGCTATGCCTTTGTACCAAATGCGGAAGGAATTCACCAAATATCTGCTTCTCTGCTATAATATCTTCAAAGTAATGAGCTCAAAGGATAGCTGAGTTTGAATGGAAGAACCGTAGCGCGGTCGGCTGTATGGAAAATTGGCAATTAACAAGGAATATTTGGGAAATTAATATGAAAAACCCTTTCACGTGGCGGTCGATGCTTTCATCTATAATTTGTCTGTAGAAGAAAAGTTGCAATAAGTACACTAAACTACACGACTTTCACTAAATATTGCAACTTTTCTTCTACGATGGATTTCCGCAAAGTAACGCCTGACACAATTTTAAATATAAAAAGTCCGGTTTTCCTTCCTGACGCTATAACTCCAGAACGCACAAACCGATTGGTTCATGCTTTCTGGAGTTTCCACAGGTTTGCATTTGTTGGAAAGCTCTAAGGATCCTTGAGATTGCAAGGAAGCAAAATTAAAACAAAATGCAGGGAAAATTCGATTTGCAATAAAATCGACCAATTACGGGCGAAGCCGCGGGCAACAGCTAGTAGGATATAATTTGTCTATAGAGAGTTTTAAGTTTGACGTATCTATGAGGTATCTTAGCTCCCGAACGAATGAACTGAATTTGATTAAGTTTATTATTTTTAAAGTGTTTTAAGACGAGCGGATCACGTTGCCACAAAAACAATTCTCTCAATATGTATATCAAATGAAAAGCCTTATGCTTACAACGAAACTTTAGTTACATTTAGTATTTGCTTGAAATACACGTCAAGACAAAAAAAGTTACATAAAATAACCACACGAGTAGCCGATAAGATCACTCTAGTAAACACAACCCAATTTTGTAAAACAAACTAGGTACAAAATATACGTAGTACCCTTTACCGCCGTTTAGCGATAAAAAGGACAAGAAATAATAAAGAAAAGAATATGTTAACATCGTAATATAGTTGAGGGCAAAAACTTATGAATAAATTCAACTTGGACTCATTTTGTTATGGTAATAACATCTTGGGTTGCGGCAAGTAAATCAACTTGCTAACTTATTGAATAAATACACGCCTACTTTTTGGGCAGATGTTTTTGCCTGACTCCTAGTTGGAGAAGTGTTTGTGTACTGAGAGTCTGGATAGTGAGGCAAACAATTTATTTTATGAGTTTCAAAATATGCTGGCTCTTGTTTGCAGTAAAGCTCGCTAACTCAGCTAAGGATTGAAAATGAATCATGGTTCAGCTCAGGGTTTGGCTATTTGATAAAACTTTTTACAATATAAATGATTATTTAAATTTGAAAATTGTCATTTGATTCATATCATATACTTTTGTATTGATATTATATTAGATACTTGAATTAGTAGTGAAAATTGACATGGATACATATCATATACTTTTGTAATGATATCATATTATTTTACTTGAAACTTTGGTGTTATCAATAAATGATTTGTATTTGGTTAAATCTTTAGCAAAGTTATGTTTATATACATTAGTCTAATTTCGTATTATTCTGTGTTAAGCCAAGTCAGAGGACTTCGGGCCGCTTGAAAAGTCTCGACACCAGAGCTTGGCCACTAATCTCTAACAAAGAAGAAGAAGATAAAAAAGTGGAAGAGCATAGTGAACCAAGACACATCTTCAGCAATGAAGTTGTCAAAGAAGTCTTACCTTCAAATCCCTGGAATGCCTGAGCTCCTGTCTCCTGGGCGGTTGTCCTGGAAGGTCGGAGTAGACCAGGTTACGGACGGCCCCGCGGAACTTTGGCTCGAATATCACGGATGGCAGGGCCAGGGTCGTTAGCTTTGAGTTGTACCTGGAACAAAGAAAATGGAATGAAGGAGTTGATAAAATTTGAAGTTGTTTTGTCACTGATAAATATTGTTTATGCCATGGAGTGCCCAGAAGAACCAGCCGGGTCGGGTGGTAAGATCACGCTGCCCTTTTCCTATCTCAACAAAAAAAAACTTAATTTTTTTTCAACTATCATGACATATCAAGCAAAAAACAGGTTCACCAGACGAGAGCTAATAGTCACGCCGACTTGATTCAAACTTATTCTTCTTCGATTGAGCTAAGTGGCCAAGCCATGGCGTCGAAAGCTTTCAAGCCGCTCGACGGCCTTTGACTTGGCTTAACGATTGCTTGTACTAAGACTTGCAGCCGGGATCTACAATTTAACGAGTCACCCGACCCATGGTAGCGCCTAGATGAAAATGACACTTTTTTTCAAACAATTGTCTTGTACATCACCACCCAAAGATTCACCCATCCAAAGATTGTCCGTAAATATAACACTATGTCGTTTGCGTCGGGGTTTAAGAATGTCACAATTAAATTAGTTTCATTTCAGACACATATTTGCTCATACTCAGAGTAATAAAGCAGAGCAGTATTAAAAACTGAAATCTCTAAAACAACTGTATCCCCAGATAAACTAACAATATGCAATTAAAGCTTATGAAAATCCCCGCACAACTATCTTTTAACTCAAAATACGAGTAAAAGAGCAAGATAATTCGCTGTCTCAGCTGACTCCGAACAATCCTTAGCTCTGTTATAAAACCTGACATTTTCCAGGGCTTCCCTTACTAGCTATAACTTGAGACTCCTGCATTAAGCTAATTAAATTCCTACGTACCTCCACCCCCTTTCCCTCTCCATCGCTCGCTCTCTAAGAACGCACGTGAAATGTTCCTTTAGAAACGCGCAATGGGTACGTAATTGAGAAATTGGATCGGTGTAGTTTGCACGTACGTTGGCTTCCTTAGATTGGATAATTAAGGGGATGGTCTGGGATCGAATTCTCCGGAATTGAGGTAATTGTTGTGTTAAATGGTTTTTATTTCAACTAGAAATGGGGTAAGAGTGTTTTAGTAATGGAAGGGATCTTTTGAAGTCGGTGAAAAAGGTTCACGTTTCAGAAACACACACTGAAATTCGGACTTTCCTGTTTCTATGGTATATTATTCAGTAGAAGATTATTGGATTGAAAATATTTTCTACCTTTATTTTTTATTATCATTATTGCATAAGCATACAATTTTAAGCATCTGAGCCCATAAGGAACAAAAACTTTGTACGGGAATACAATGTAAAAGCGCCTTAAAGCGAAGGTAAAGCCAAAATTTTGATTTTACAGTTTTTTCGCTCTATATCGTAAAAGTTAAAAAAGACAAAAATAGATTAAAGGCCGTTTAAAGAAACACCCTGAGATATTTTTCCTGTTTACGATTTAAAGCGAAAAAATTCAAGTTATTATTATAATATAATAATTTTAATCTACATTAATTTATATTTACGTCAATAAAAAAAAATTATATATTTAATTTTGTGCTAATGAGAGAGAGAGAGAGAAACACATGAACTTTCAAATCATTTCTTTACTGATTCGAGTACTACTTCAAATAACTCAAATCTTGCATCCACCATAGATGGCATATCTTGATGATTTGAAATGAAACATAGCAACATAAACGTTAAAATAAAAAACGTCGTTTTCTCACTTATTCCGCTACTCTGCTAAATTACTCGAATCTTAATTTGCATAAATTAAATTAATTAACATTTACTTTATGAGACAGTGGGAAGAAAACACCTTTCAAAGATATCATGTCTCCGTAGCAACAAATCTTCAAAAAAATAACACTGGTCTACAGTGGTTTTGTTGCCTTTGATATGATGATGATTTTGGGTCCGTTTATACACACAATTCGTGAAAATATCAATGATTTTGTAAGATCTGCTCGTGTTTTTTTCAACAAATGACTGAAAATTAAAATTTTGACAATAAATAGTTCAAAATTCAATTTGTAGAAATGAGCAAATTTAGTACTTTTACGAATATATTCGTAATCTGGGCACTTAAAAACGTAAGAATTTGCGATAATATCCAGGGCAACAAAAAAAAAATAGATTTTTTGTAGAGCTGTGTTATCATTTACTTTATGAGACAGTGGGAAGAAAACACCTTTCAAAGATATCATGTCTCCGTAGCAACATATCTTCAAAAAAATAATCTAACTGTCAGTCGTCACAAAGTTTGCCGTATCTTCTGAACGCAGTTCCATTTAATTCCGCCGAGGGGAGTGGGTGTCGCTAATCTAAAACTTACCGGAAAGCAATTTTAAACCGTTCGCCGTGAGGCGTCAACTTCGCTCTTGAAATATTACTTCGGAGCTTCGAGTTACGTATGTTGTGGGGTTAAAACGCAAAAGGTAATAATGTGCCATGCGACTGAGAAAGACACGTTCCTTCAATTTTTTTTTTATAAACTTATCCGAATTTGAACACAGAATACAGAGGTTAATGGTTAAATCTTATATATAAAATTTCACAAATGTCACAGTGTTAGTTACCGTACTCCTCCGAAACGGCTTGATCGATTTTTGCCAAATTTCATACGCGTATACAGTAGGTCTGAGAATCAGCTACTATCTATTTTTGATACTCCTAAGTGAAGCAAAACAACGTTTACCGGGTCAGCTAGTAATATATATAATTAAAAATCAAAATGATATAAAATAAATTAATTAACAATTACTTCCACATGTGGTAGAATTATCTTCATAATATTCTGCTAAACAATAGCTTTTCTAATAAGAAAAGTCGAGCTCCGAAACTCCTGGACCGATTTGAATATTTCACCGTTGGGAAGCTAGATTATCCCGGAGTAACATAGGCTATATTTTGCTTATCTTTACAACTTGGATTATTTTATAGCCCGTGCGTTAAAGTAACGGTGACAAAAACAAAAAAAAAACGATAACCTAAAATATAAAGATGAACTCCTTCAAGAACTGGGCATTTTCATCTGGGAGCTACCGTGGGTCGGACGAAACGTTAAATTGTTGGTTCAAGCTATTAGTCTTAGTACTAGCTCTCTTTAAGCCAAGACAGAGGCCTTTTGATGGCTAGAATTAAAATTAATATGCTCAGAAATGTTCCTTACAAACCAAGCATTAAGTTTTGCTATTACCACATTTATCGCAACTTAGCTCATACGACGACGACGAACAAGAAGACCGAATTCTCTGGTATGTCTAAATAATTAGTATGGAAATATCTTTAAAATGTTGCTTCGTAAAATTCTATACTAGTGGCTTTAAGCCCCAATTCCTCCTTGTATCAGTCGGGGATGTAACAGAAAGAAGGAGAGACAAATGGTCCCGCGCTGTCTCTCTTACTGATATAAATGTACCGCATACTAGAGCCACGCTTGCAGCCACAATAATAACAGATAAGTACAGTTAAATTAAACAAACAAAATAAATATTAAGATACATTTCACACACCATATAAAATTTCCATGCCACAATGTTAGTTACTGTACTCCTCCGAAACGGCTTGACCGAATTTTACCAAATTTTATATGCGTATTCAGTAGGTCTGAGAATTGGCTACTATATCTATTTTATACCCCTAAGTGATATGGGTTGTTCACCCTAATTTTACTTATTTTTTTGACAATATTTTTATTTTTTTTTATAATATTTAATGCATTTAAAAATACATACCTACAACCCTAAATTGTTATTTTTTTATCACCAACCTCTATTTTTATGGCCATTTTAGTAATTTAAGGCAAAACAACGTTTGCCGGATCAGCTAGTAATTAAATAAATAATAGTCCCATATTCAGATTCCCAGCAAGCAATCACACATATGTTTTTATAGATTTGTTTCAGAAATATTACGCACAAACCAAACATAAAGCTTTTCTATTAATCATATTGATATTGTATATAGACCTACAAATACATTGTACACAAACTTGATTATCATCAAAGTTTGCGTCACTGAATAGGGAATGCGGTCTGTCGAACTTCTGCCAACTATCTCCTAACTTCCATCTTCAGGGTTATGGTTAATTAATAAGAAACCAATTAATGGCAGCGTAAGTGCTTTTTGAAGAGACGATAACTCAGTTAGGCGTGCGGCTGCCTTAAGTCCTATTGTCGTGAGTTCGATTCCCGCCAATGAACAATGAGCTTTTAAATAGATAGATTTATTGAAACAAAATGAAAATGAAAATGAAAATATTAATTTACTAACTTATTATATCCTCGTATTACATATTATCTTGTGACTACTTACTAGGCAAGGTCTGAATCTAAGCAGTCCTATGTAACCTGTTTACAAAAAAAATAACTTCTAACAAGACAGTATAACCATACAGACAAAGCAATGAAAATAACGTTACAAACTAAGACTTATTTAATCATTTTTAGAATATTTTCTCTAGTCACGATGACAGTAAAAAATGATTCGTCAAAACTACATAAATTAAACATAGGAAGCGCTGTATAGGGGCGAAAATAATTATGAGAAAATTAAATTAATAAAAACAAAAAACTAGGCGAAATTATTTGGTGTGTACGTGAGTGTAAACAGGACAATCATCTCTAAAAGCCAAGTGCCTATAGTTATTTTCCAAATACTCTTTAACCGTGTACAACGTCTTGTCAAGCAATATATTTTGTATACACCTTTCGAATTTATTTTAATTTTTTAATGAAGAAATACATTGTAAGGACACTTTTTAAAATGGCCCTTGCATGATCACCCATCCAAACACTGTTCATATCAATCGTTGCTTCACTTTGATAACCGTGGCAGATCACCTCAATAGCTAATTACATAAAGTCGCTACTACTACACGTGATGAAGTAAAGAAACACCTAAAATTGACCAATATTAGGAAATGCTACGGCGTAGACAAGCTACGGTCGTAGCTCATCTACGCCGTAGAAAAGGCTTCTCAAATTATTCTGTAATAAAATTGGGATCTTGACAAATTTCAATACAATTCCTCAGATTATCATTCCTCAGATATAATCCCCTATGACGAATAGCTTAGAATAGAATACTGCAAAGTCTAGACTTGCGCTTCTCGGAAGGCTACTGTCGAGACTTAGGTATAAAGTCTGGATATTTATTGGTTCTTGGGATAATCTTGCTTAGCTTGGACAGTTACTGTTGAATAGTTTCTGAGTAGATAAAGTTCTTAAAGTTTCAACTTTATATAAATACTAGCTGCATCCCGCGGTGTTACCCGCCCTAATCCGGGACACAACGAAAAAACACATTAAAATCCGACTATAATTACGGACATATGTATAATAATTATGGTAGCATTGGTTTTACAAACACACACACAAACGCCCTCTCAGCACAGATGAATATGCCGGTCGGTCTATAGATATTAGTTTATTTTTTAATATATTGTTTACGTTAATTACTACATACTACTAAACTTAAAAATTACATGAAAAATAAAACACACACAAAATAAAAATAAAATCCTTAAAAACAAATAGTAATTAAATCTAAGTCAGTGTCGGCTGTAAATGATTCTTATTATCATATACTTATGAGTACTCGTATAAATTATGAAAACTAATGTATATTCGAGATTTTTTTTAATATTTATAAACAATGTATATCTATACTATAAGACTCTTTGTCCTGACTCATTCATCTATAGACAACGCAGAGCCCAAACGGCTGGACCTAGGGTTATGAAATTTGGAGGATGTATTTGTTTTAGTATGTAGACGCGTACTAAGAACGGATTTTTGGAAATTCCACCCCTAAGGGGGTGAAAGGGGGTAAAACAGTTTGTATGAAACTTCTTTGTTTTTGAACTTATAGCAAAGAAATTTGGAATATGTATAGTTTAAGTAAAATTAAAAATAATGGTATCAAGTTTTTTTGCCAGGGGTCAACTAAGGGTTTGTAATGGGGGGTGAAAGTTTGTATGGATTTTTTTTTTATTTATTAAGTTAACGTCTTGAAATTTGTTATGGTAGTAGATTAATATATGGTAAAATTAAAATTATATTTTTTTTTGCCAGGGGTGCATTAAGGGGGATGCCATTGGGGTTGAAAGTTAAAAATGAATGTTTTGTGGGGGGTATTGGGGTTTTAAAGTTCAAAGGGAGAAGTATGGTATTTTTGAAATTAAATACTTCTGAGTTGGAATTTAAGTATGCGGTTAACTTAATATTATGGCTTGGAGAAAACGATCTAATCTGTCGCATCATCACCAAAGTAGCTAAAAACAGAGGTTAACTAGATCTCAGGCATCGAATGCGGAAAGACAGATGCGGCTCATTTTGATATCGTAGCAATGTAATGTTTATATAAATTGGCACAAAAGGATACAATAGAATTTTTCCACATGCCACCCGAAAAGCGACCTACATGCGGGCGGAGCCGCGGGCAACCTCTAGTACTTATTAAAAAAGAAAAAAAGGGTAATTCATCAGTAAATATATTTTTCAAGTACTTTCAGTTCAAGTCATTTTAAAACAAAAAATATTATTTGCAGTTTCTTTTTTCATTTAGTACTTAAAATATCTCGCAATACAATATATGTTTACTTTTTTTATCTTTATACTAGTTGACTCGCCAAACGTTGTTTTGCCAAAAAAATAGATTCTCAGACCTACTGAATACGCATATAAAAATTGGTAAAAATCAGTCAAGTCGTTTCGGAGGAGTACGGCAACTAACATTGTGACATAGAAATTGTATATATTAAAAGATGATTAATATCTGAAAATAAATGTATCTTAATAAAAACAACTTGAAACAAAATCACCGTATTAGCTCTGATAATCGCTTAGAGCAGCGAAGCGCACCCAGTCCTAAATAAACAAAGCAACGAATTGTTTCCTGTTCAAGTGTAAGTGTAAGATGTAACCCTTCCTTAGCTCAAGTGGGTCAAAGTCAAAGGTGATAACAGAAGTTAGCATTGTGCGTTGAATGTAACACGCAAACACAATTATTGCTACGAGGTGCAATAATGACACATCCAGTTTTTTATATCAATTATTAATTCGTCCTTTAGATTAACAACGATCGCGTTGGCGTAATGTTTACCATGCCAGACTGCCATTCAAAAGGTTCCGGGAACGATTCCCGGCACGGCCAACATTTTTGTGCTGAACTAAATTTGTTGGCTGTGGGTCTGGGTGTTAAATATGTATCCATATAAAATATATATTTATGTATATGTAGCATATAAGTTGTGTAAGCAACCATAATACGAACTAACAATGGTTCAGTATGGGGTTAATCAGACGTGTGTGAAATGTGTCCCAATATTTATTTATTTATTTTATATAGATGTTTCACATCAAAAACTCCAGTATTGACAGTAGGTATGTCTGGCAGAACATGTAGTTTCCCCTGTCAGCGGGCGTCGCGTTGCCGCCCTTTGTCTAAGTACCCACTCCGGGTAAGCACTGTATGTGTGAGAAATGCTTTGTATGCTTTGTCGGAGCTCTGAGGTTGAGCTGCTGTTTCTTTTTCTCTACTCATTCTTGTGTAGCTTTCGATGTGCAGTTGTATGTACGCGACATTTGTTTTATCAAGAGACAGACTGTTAATAATAATTTCTTATATGCTAATTTTGATTAATTAGTAGTACTTAGTTATACAAAAATATTAAGTTTTTTTTACAGTTTACAGCTAGACATTAGACCAGCTAGTAATCACATGGGCTAGCGACACTTAGGCTGATAGAGTATGCCTAGTTTGTAATTACTGGACAATCAAAAAGACTGCTAAAACGCACCTAGTAAAGTATTTTAGGGGATATGGTACAGTGTCATATTAGTATGTTTTGCTTTTGAAATTACGTAATTACGATTACTATTTAATCATATGTGATACGAGTATTACTAACCAAATAACATACATTTAAAATATAATTACAAATTTAGTTAGCCCCTGACTGAACTATGTGTGTGGTGGCGATCATTTTGGAATTATAATTTATCGCGATGTACTTTCCTAATCAAGCTCTTTCATTTGATACCCATATTGAGGCAGTAGTGAAATAATAGTAGTTTAAAAAAAAACTAAAAAACACGCTTATCTGGCCGTTTTAAGTGGGTCAAAATCGCGCCCAAAGAAGTCGGTTACAAACAAACATACAAACAAAAATACAAAAAAATGGAATAATTTTATCTAATTAGTGTATTGTCATCGGTCCTCAATAAATCTACAAAGTTTCAACGAAATCTGGCCGTTTAAATTGGGTCAAAATCGCGCCCAAAGAAGTCGGTTACAAAAAAACATACAGGTGAAGCTAATAGCGTGTAAAAAAATACCAGCCGACATTTTGTAACGGCGGCCAGACTAGACTAGACTAGGCTTGACTCAGGGTTTGGCTATTAGATAAAACTTTGTACAATATAAATGATTATCTAAATTTGAAAATTGACATTTAAATTGATAAATTGACATTTGATTCATATCATATACTTTTGTATTGATATTATATTAGATACTAGAATTAGTAGTGAAAATTGATATTATGATTAATATCATATACTATTGTAATGATATTATAGTACTAGAATATAATTGAAAATTGACATGGATACATATCATATACTTTTGTAATGATATCATATTATTTGACTTGTAACTTTGGTGTTATCAATAAATGATTTGTATTTGTATTTGTATTTGTATTTGGCCATCTGGATCCGCTTTTCCATAGAACCAAGAATTACCGTTTATGATTTATAACGAAAACGCCACAAATTCAAGATTTTTTCAAGAAAAAGAAGATTTTTTCAAGAGCTACAGGCACTTATATCTGTATTAGGTAAGCAAAGAATAATTCTTAATCCCCAAGAGCTGTTTTCATAGATAGATCAGTTCTCTGGCTATCAATAGTCGATGTCCTCGAGGGAGTGGCGAGGATCCACTCCGCTGGATAACTTATTACATGTTCTAATATCTGCTAGAACGGGTGAAAAATTAATGGCAACAATCTGATACTCGTATGAAATATGAAAACGTGTAGAATGGAATAAGATATTGATTGCTTTTAGAGATAAATTCTAAGACATTTTGAAAAAATACCAGCGAAACCTTAATTATAGTTTACTTATTCAATTAATTTTAATTTATAAATTTAAAAATGTTCATTCACACAAGGCTAGCCATACTGCCCCATACTAAACCATTTATATAGTTTGTATTATGGGTGCTAACACGACTAATATTTTTTTTTTTTTTATATATATCTCTATCTGCGATCAGCTCTTATATTACGACTAATATACAACATATTTATGTACATACTTTATATCGATATTTAGCATCCAGACCGAAAGCCCACAAATTTAATTCATCATATAGATGTCGATCGACGATGAGTTCAATTCCCGGCATGAACCCGGGACTCTCTGGTTGGCAGTCCGGTATGGTAATCATTATGCCAACAAAGTCGTTTTGGTGGGTCTAAAATGAAGAAATTTATTTATAACACAAAATTACTAGCAACGCCTTGCGGCGTTACCCGCTTTAATCCAGGACAAAACGTGTCTTTTATGCTAATCCAGGATCAAAACTATCATCACACCAAACTTCATCAATATTAGTGCAGTTCTTTGAGTGTGAAGAAGTAGTAAACATACACACACATTGACAAACTGTCGTATTTTAAATATACTAGCAAGTGGAAGGAAGGATACTGGCCCTTTCATTCGATATTATATATGGAGAGAGTTTGGAAAAAATATGGATGGATCATTCATTCGATAGCTACGATGTCACAAACATAGACACACTCACACACACACACAGCGACACGTCAAACTTGTAACACCTAATAGTTTTTGCGCTTAAAAGAGACTATAACTACGAAAATACTCAATAAATAAATACATTTCTTTTTGTTAAGTACTAAACTACGAGTACTCGTATATGCAATAAGGACTTAACTAATACATAAAAACATAAAAAAAATATAATTGCGATTACAATGTGAATTTTGAACAAAATATTTAAATTCATTACCTAATTAATTTATGGTATTTAGTTTTACAATGGATTTTAGTTTAATTTATGTATTTTTATGTTTTAATGTACTTAATACAAAATTATGTACATAATTGTAACTAACACCTATTGTTTAAAAATAAATGGATGCTTTTCTCTTGTCAGTGAAACTACGCGTACAAAGGCTAAGGCAAGGCAAGGCTTAGGCCGGCTTTCCGGCCCGGTGATGAAAGCTTGTCGCGGGACATTAAAGTTTCATTTCAATTATATCTGAAATAATTGATTTCTACAATGAGTAGATTTACGCTTGACGATTACGACACGATTGTATGAAAATTCCATTTAAATATTTTAAAATTCAAAAAGAAAGAATTAAGTTACGGTGCTTTATTTTTTTTAGTGGGCTTTTTATCTGGGCGCTACCGTGGGTCGGATGACGTTAAGTTGTATTAACCGGCTATTAGTCTCATTACAAAATATACCTTAAAATTATGATTCACAATTATTTTATTTATATTCGTTATATTTACCAATAATAAATGTTATAATCTCCAGAACTAACGGATTGATGAACTATGCTTAATTAACCATTAGATGGATGAATTAACCATGGATTTGAAATGAATCGTAATGTGCTCATAATGTATGTTCTCAGCACTTATCACTTTCACTACTCGTAGAGTTTTATCACAACTTTACGTGATTTGTACCATTTTGCCATCCTAACCAGGCTTTCGTTAAACATAGCTAAGAACACTTCCGACTCGTCTTCCAAACTTATTAATTAAATTCAAATCGGTTTATCTATTTTAGAGCTATAATGCTACAGACTGACACACACACACACACACACACACACTCACACACTCCTACTTCCGTGATTTTGATTGAAATGAGAATTTGTGTAGGAAGTACATTGAAACTCGCAACCAATGTGTGTCTGTGAATTATTGATGAGATAGCATTTGTTCTGATAATAGAACAGGCTATTTCCAGTATTCACTGAAATGGTTAACTAACCTAATTATTTGAGGGTAGTACAAAATAGATTTATTTAAAGTAATATAGTGAACTGGAACGGATGTTACTCAAAAGTGGGCAAAAACTTAAATTCTTATTACTCTTTTATAGTTATAACTCAGACTACAGGAATAAAGGCAGACGCCGCGGTGTCAAGCGCACAAGTGAATGCGACTTTATATACATGTGTGCGTGGCACACATAGACACGTACTTTTTACACTGTAGCGACACGCGTCATCGTGTGCGTGTAATGTTGCTAGTATCAGCAAACAAAATACCTCTAATTTTAGATGTACTTTATTAGTACCTATTTCTAGTGACTGAGATTGACGTAGTAATAAAAACACGTGTTGTGTTCAACAAATGTTTTCAAATGGGGGGAAACATGGGCCACCTTTGAATTAAGTTAAAAAAATTTAAAAATCATGTTGAGGTAGAAATATAGGTAAAAAACCTTAAATTCGGTCGAAAATGACTGATGATGATGATGATTCTTTAAGATCTGTGACTATCAACATACAAAGCAGTAGTGTAGGGTCGAAACATGATAAGGCTGTCGAAATACTGATAATGAACCCCAAATAAGTCAAATAAAAAGGTAATATACATCTATGCAATTTTGTTAGGTTGATGATAAGATATGCGCAAGCTAAAAAATTATTATATTTAAAAATAAAAAAAAACGACAATAGAATTTAATTTCCCTATAAAAAGTATAAAACTTGAGACCCCATCCATGACAACATAGGAAAAAATTACCCCACACTATGGATAAAATAATTTGAAATTGAAGCATACTTGTCACACTGGCCCAAACTTGTCTAGGTTTTGTGTTCCAAGTAGTTTTATTAAAATATTTTTACGATTTTATTCCAAATCATTGAAGAAAACAACAAACTAACCTATGAAAAGATAATCCATCGTGGCTCTTTTATTTTTGGGAACTATTTTTACAATCACGAAAGACGCAATACGGCATAATTTAATAAAAAGATACGCTGCGAAGTGACAACCGCGGAGCCGTCCGACCCGAGTGTTGCTTGGTAGCGACTGCGAGCAGAAACGTATTACTGGAGCATTTAGTAATACTGAACTTGCAGTCACTCGTAAGTTCGACACCGCGGCGTCTGCCTTTATTCCAGTAGTCTGAGAGTTATAAATGATCAGTAGGTCAGCTAGCTAAGGTGATCTGACGCGATCATCGAAGTCAAGCAACGGTCGATGCGGACGGTGTTTGGATGGGTGACCATGGACAAGAATGACGTTTTTAAAGCGCTACCGTGGGTCGAATGACACGTTAAATTATAAGTCTGGGCTGTTAGTCTTAGTACGAGTACAATCAGTCGTTTAGCCCAATTCAGAGGCCTTCGGTCTGCTTGAAAAGAGCTCATGCCAAGAAGAAGATTATTAACGCCTTAAGGAGTTCGTTTAAATAATAATAATAATAAATTTATTTGCACAAAAATCTTACGAAATAGCTTTCATCGAGTTAAAGTTAAAAAATAATCTTAAGCTAATTTACTTAACATTTCTTATACGACTTGTTAAAATTCTACAGAATTATAAAAAAATATATATATGTAAATTCGTGCATTTGGTTGGAAACATTTGAATTCTTACTTTGTATCTGCACGATGTTTTATCAAAGTAAACGTTATAAATATTAACAACCGCTTAGATGCTTGCCAGAGATAATATAACTTAGAGACACCATCTAGGCGATGTTGATTCCGAAATGCATACTAGTAAATGGCAGTCTGCACTAGTAGATCATGTTTGGAATCTATGGATGATCATTGAAAATGATGCTGTAAATCTAACTAATACTATGTATGCAACATCACTTAAAATCAGGTACGTTACTGTCAAGCGCAAGCCCATATTAAATAAAAAACTACGTGCTTAGAAATTTAAGTGAAAACTGACATACAAAGTGTTTTTATACTTCGGAATAAACTCAAATATATAAATAAGAATAAACTCAACAATAGTATTAAAAAAATCGTACTTTAAGAAACATTATTGGTCTACTTTTGTCAAAATGTATGTGAGTATACTTATTATTATTATAGTATTTGTTTGTTACTTTTTCCCGCAGATACAGCTATACGGCCAACGAAATTTACTATGAACCTTTGATACGTTTCATTCCGCATTAACGCAAAGAATACCGTAAGACTCGGGTAGTTTCAAAGCAGATTCGTCTCTAGCAGTTATAACCTCTTTGGCACCTACATATTTATGAACGAGCTCGCTTCTTAATTCAATTACATCTGCAGTCGGAATTTTTCGGTTTTCGGTCAGCGTTTTCGGTGACATTTTTCCGGTTTTACGACTAGACGAATTATGTGGATAGCGCAGTGGGATTCCGTTTTAGCTTCGGGACTGATCCACGATTTTATGTAGAGCAAACATGTTGCCTGCAGAGATTTGTAGACATAGTAAAAAATAAAGTTTTATTTGACTCTCTAGAGTAAATCAACTTTGGGTTGTTGGTTTTAGCGATTTCTGAATGTAAAATGCTACTTTAGTATGTGTTATATTTAGGTTCGCATTTGAGGATATCGGTTTTTTATATATTTTTTTAATTGATGAATAGGCTTACGTTTGACCGCAGCTAGACTGATGTTAAGCTTGACTGTGGTCTAAGATGTAACACGCTTGCCTAGAAGGAACCTATTTATTCTAGATTTGAAGACCCCCAAATTGTATTTCTCGGGAAAAAGAGACTCAGGAAGAGAGTTCCAAAGCTTCGCAGTTCTCACAATGAAGTTCGAAGCAAAACGCTTTGTGCGAATCCTCAGGACTTCGACAGTGAATCGATGTCTCTTCGTTTTGTGGGATATGCTATCCTACAATGCAGATAACACTCTTGCTTGTATGGTGGCTTCAAAACACTCGACACCAGAGCTCAGCAAATTAACTTATACATACAAAAAGATGATGTAAAAGAACATAAAGATATATATATCAGCAAAAGTATACAAGCCTAAATTCATTCAAATTTCAATGCTGAACAACTCAACTTATTCTATTTTCATTCCCCTGAAACATAAACTTTACTAAAACCATATTCAAACTGTCCAAATTCAGTACTTAAAATAATTAATTCTCGCAAACATTACTGTTATGTTTCCAACGCATCTCCATTAGCTGATTTTAAATAACTAAACATGCACTAAATTAATTGAAATCACCTTTAACTCCATTAAAACTCGATAAAACCGATTCTAACCGGTTCAAAGTGGTTCAAACTGGTGACGTGGCAGTTAAATAAGCAATTAAGAGAACAACAATCGCATTCCAACAAAAGTAACGTGTCAGATACTACGGTTCTCTTTTTTCACGAAATTACGGCAATAAAAGTGGGATGGAGACGCCTTAGGAATTTTAATTGAGTCTCCAGTTTTCAGAATTGGTTCAAGGTATAAGATGATAGGTTAAAATCAACAACTTAATTCTATAAGATTATGAGAATTCTAAATGTTATGATTAGAAAACCTGCGTCCTGCATTTTATGTTCACGGCCGACTTAGACTTGAATTTTATCATAGTATATGTATTTTACTAACCAACTCTTTTATTTGAACCCCATATTTCAGCAGTTGTGAAAAAAAAGTCATCCGCCATTTAGTGTTGGCGGCCATCTTAGATTTATTTTGTTCAGACATGTTTTAGTTAGAAATGTTCTATGTATTCTTAGCACTTTAATTAAATTTCACTTGTATACTCTACGGCTGCCAAATAATCAGAGATTAATAAATTTATAATTTATAATATTACCGTCTCTTATACTTTTGACCCTCTGTAACTTTCTATGTAAAACATTTTTTAACCATATTTTTTTATTTATAAAGATATAAATAAAAATAAATGAAATGATAAATAATTTAACATGACAAATTAATGAAGATTTTAAGTGTATAATTGTCATGTACTCGTATTTACATTCCCGCTACCTGCTGTAACTTACACACAACAGTAACTAAAGCTCCTAAAACAAGATGGCTCCACAAAAATATGGCGTCATTAATACAAAAATTCACTGTTTTTCCTCAAACGAGAAAGTCTTTGAAATTGGGTCTCTTTAGGTGAAATTTTCGGGTCGTTTCATTTTATATCGAGTGAAAGGATTAAGCTAACGAAATTCTAATAAGCAAGTAGCACATTACACGATTGCGAAAGGGATCATTTTTCTAAGTTTTACGATATGTTTATATTAGAAAAGAAATCTAAGCAAACTATATGTGAACGACTTGCAGCGAGGGAACGCTGCAAGTCTGATGGGCACCTTTGCACCGGGAACTATTAGGGGCGGGTTATTTATTTAGATTTAAGTTATTTGTAATACATTTAAATTAATTTTGACATATTAACTATATATTGTGACCATGAAGTTTTAATTTAAAAATTATTGAAACTGAAACTATATGTAATAACAAATGTAGAAGCTAATAATAGATTAATTAAATAGACGTTAAGGTTTGATTTATTAGAATTTTGAATTATTTGGAGAACATACAAAACACTCCTTACCTTCCTTGAGAAGCAAATCCAATTTTTTGTTGCCAGTAGTTATAATGGAAGTTATAGAAAAGAAGATCAAAATACCAGTGGTTGCCACTGGCGAGAATCAGGTCAATATAATCCCAGTTACAATACATACAGTAACAGCTAGGATTGAAAATCATGGGGATTTTCAGGACCTAGTTGACGAAATACCAATATGGAAATTAAAATACGATAGTAATTATAAAATGAGAAATAGAAGAAGTTATTATAAAATAGAAGACTATTTAAAAGACGGAACATTAAAACAAATACAAATCAATTAACAGGGTTGCTCATCTTCAGTAAATAATTGCAATGCCTTATGGGTAATTATGTAACTGTAAAGAGACATAATATTGCAATAAATTCTTTGACTTTAATTGATTTTAATATCTTATTTAAGTAAATTATAACATAGAATAGTAACAAATTAATAACCATACCACATACCACACTAATAAACTAGAGTTTGATCACTGAGGCAAATCTGGGAAAAAAGATAGGATCTGATCTCGTAGCAAAAGTATATTACTTATGAGTACATTAAGTACCTACACATAATTGTTGTAACTATAAATTACATAAAGATATTTTAGTTGACTTATAATTAAACTAGCTGACCCAGCAAACGTTGTTTTGCCTTAAATACAGTTAAAAACACTATATAATTAATTAGTTATCGAGCGGGATGAAAAATTATTAAATTATACGGGGGATTTATTTATTTATTAAAATATGGGTTCATGATAAAAAAGTAAAAATTTAAATTAATTTCACTAGTATGCTCTAGAAATTTTAGTAAGGTTGTATGTGTTTTTAATGCCTATAAAATATTAATTCATCATAAAAAAAATAAAAGATTTCGTCAAAATAAAATAATAATAAGGGTGAACAACCCTTAATTATCAGTTAAGGGTTAAAAAATAGATAACTACCGATTCTCAAACCTATTGAATTTGCAAATAAAATTTGGTGAAAATCGGTCAAGCCGTTTCGGAGGAGTACGCTAACTGGAAATTTTATATATTAGAAATAAGATTATTCCGAACCTTAGGGTCGAATTAAGGCCTCGAATAGGTTTCTAATTATTCCATCCGGCAGAAAAGGAAACGTCTACCCAACATTTCAAAATTATTCCAAAATCCAGATTATAAGTGTTAACTAGTGTCCGATAACCCGGTTACGACCGGATAGATCCGGTTCGCGCCGGTTTAGGCCGGTTTTGGCTCGTTACAGGCGCTAAAACTGGGCTTAAGTCACGTTCCAACTGCGACTTGCACTCGCGATGACACAATTAAATCACACTTCGTTATGCTTAATTAATCTTGTTTCTCGCTTGAAATAAACTGTATATTTTTTCAGCTACATTTTAATTACTGTTATTTCAGAGAGACTGCCGTCTGTCGAAGCTATCGGTAATATTATGACCACCTAGTATATTTATTCAACTCGACCTTTTGTTCGAAACTGTTTGTATATTACGTAGCTTAGGGCATAAATAAAAGCCAATTAGTAACAAAACCAACATAGTTGAGCTAACAGCAATTTCTAGGACTTATTACTGTCCTAACAAAACACTAGAACCCGGCTGCCTTAGCGAGGGGGCTATTTGTAATATGTACGAGTATTTATTTGAGGACGTACCTAGTGCTCTGGAGTTAAGAGGGGGGGGGGGGGGGGGGGGCGAAAGAACCCAATCAAAAAAGGATTATGTTTAAAACGACAAGAAACCTGGGGAGTTTGTCTCCTCTTATTTTTAGACGGAGGTTTTACGTCCTTGCCTTATATTACAGAAATGAAATATAATCGTCATAATTTTGTTGATTATACCTTCAATACAGACCGTCCATACTCATTACACTGCTAATATGTATGATTTTCTGACTGTCTGCATGTAACTTATAGTCTCATTTCATATCTTACTTAAAGAATCATAATCTACTTACATCTTGACTTAACGCAGATCTAGCTAAAACAGTTAACTTATGTATTGCTGGTATACTTAATTAAACATTATGCAACTCATGGCTTGCTATGTATTGTTTTCAAAAACAATTTTCAATATTTTTTACGAAATATCCTTTGTCTCAATTCTTTTTACGCGAACGTGGTGAACATTTAATTTCACTTCTTTATGTTTTTATAAAGCCCCAGACATAGTTCTTAGTCCGGCCCTGACAGCCTCCGAAGAGATTTCAGTAATATATTGCTTTATTATACTATCATTTAATACATGTGGCAATGTAATACATTCTATTGTGGCAACTGCGCAGGGTCGGATTAAGTCACAAAGGTTTGTTTAGTGATAGGCACAATATGGATTGTAATAGATATTATCGGAAGAAAAACGGCTTTTATGTTCTACTTTCCGTGCAGAAGAATATGTAAGAATATATGTATAGGCTACGCTAGATAAAACTTACTTGATTTATACTTATTTGATAATTTAGCACTTAGTATGCAGTTTACATTAAATGTAAAGTGTTATAAAAAAAAAATCCCGAATTTATTGAATTTAGTTAAAACGGTACAAAGACAATTACATTAATTAAATATAAATATTAATAGCATACTACTAATAACATTAGTTTTTTTATTCAAAATATGTCAAATTACAATAAGTCAAAATTCATTTAAATTTATTCCAAAAAAAAAAACTAAATAAATAACCCGCCCCTAATAGTTCCTGGTGCAAAGGTGCCCATCAGACTTGCAGCGTTCCCGCGCTGAATGGCAATCGCTATCCTTTGCACCAGGAAAGATACGGAGCGGGAGTCACCGGTCGTTTTGTTAAGCCTTTGCCCAATTTCTTTGAGCAAAGCCCTAGTGTTATAAATAGATTAACATTAATTTATTATTTTAGTTTGGATATAAGAAATTGGCTTTCGTTTAAAATATGAGTATTAAAGCAGCTTTTAATTTAGATTTGTATTAAAATTACATTGTAAACATGGAATACTGAGATACTGATAAAATTATTAAGTATACATATCAGTATATCTTTTGTCTTTGGTCATATCTATAGTCATTTGCTTTATCTTGGATTGTAGCAAAACTATGATTAAAAAAATATATATAAAGCCATACCTACAATAGCTACCACGTTATCACGCGACCCTTCTTCTTTAGCAATATCTCGGTTCGTCTCGTCCCATAGCCTCATGGGAACCATGGAAACGCCCTGACAGCTCTCAGCGGCCTCCGCACGATCTGTCCGTACCCCATAGCTAGAGGTGTAATGGAATGTACACACGACCTTTTAGTTGAAATATTTATACCACGGAGCGAAAATTTCGACGAGTATTGTGTTTTATTGTTTTGGCTCTAAATTATTCTCGTATTGCGGTAACACAGAAACAACTTGATGTGTTTTTTGTTTTTTGACGTGACAACGTCTTAAATTAGGTTGCGGCTGGGAGTCACTTATGAAAAAGTGTAACGCCCGGTAACGTTACGATGAGTCACCGAACGAGAGAGAGTCCCGCCGAATGCTTTGCGTCTCTCTCCCACTCAACTATGATCGGTCTGCCGTTGTCACGTAAAATCTTCGCCAGTAAAACCAACTTTACAGGCAACCATTTTTTTATTTTTATTTATTAAACGTGTTGTGTGTGTTTTAATCTTTCGAGTCTCATGTAACTCAATTGATCTATTCACAAACAAGTATGATAAGTTAAGTTAGTGTCATTATGTTAAGTTTTTGCATTTATTTTTTTTTGCACATTTAATGAGTATATGTATCTACCCCTAATTAGTATTACCTTAGTTTACTCATCGCTTATTACTAGTATTTTAACTCATGTACCTAATTAATTTAACTTATAATCAAGTACGCTAAATGGAAGAACCTGGACTTTACGACACAGGTTCAACCTTCTGTGGAGTTCAGTGCACCCCTTGTCTTAAATACCTAGTTCTTACTTATAGCCTATATTTAACTAATATATAATTTAAGACTTGGTGTATATATGATAAGTGGTATTGTGTACGAAATAAATAAATAAATAAAATAATAAAAAAATCTATAATTACTCGTATAATGCTAAATTTCACACTAACGGAAAAGTCATAAAAAAATTGTACACCTTTCATAAAAAATAACACTAAATTCATGCTTTTCATGAATATTAGGATTAAAAGGTCAAGTACATTTGACCATTTTCTCCTATGTACCTGTGCCTGATCACAATTCTCGTGATGGTAAGCGATGTTGTGATCTAAGATGGAGCGCGCTTGCCCAAAGACCCGTTCATTTTTTGTCTTGAAAACCGCTAGTTTCTTTATTTTCAAGGTTACATACTTTTAATAATAATCATCTTTATTCGTAATAAATATTTAACACATCATTTAGCAACGAGAATTAGTTAAATAATACACAAAATGTACTTCTAAAGACAAAAATAATATAATTTAAATAAAAATAATTATCAATGGTTAGGAAATTTGACAAATTCGTCTATATTGTAGAGAGTTTCCTCGATAAGCCAGTGTTTAAGCCGAGCTTCAAAGCTACCTAAACTTGGTGCTTCAATAATATTGCGCGGTAGATTTAATTAATTTACCTACAAACATACCTACATCTACAAACCACTTAGTATAGCCACAGAATAATAACTTGTACTTCGTAGTACAGCGAGCATAAAATAAAGCTACAATATCAAAGACTTTTGACGACCTCGTTGGCGTAAAGGTTACCATGCCGGACTGCTAATCAGAAGGTTCTTTCGATTCCCGGCCCGGTCAACATCTTTGTGCTTAACTAAATTTGTTGGCTGTGGGTCTGGGAGTTAAATATGTATTTATATATATGTAGTATATCAGTTGTATTAGCAACCATAATACGAACTAGAAATAGTTCAGTATGGGGTTAACCAGCCGAGTATGAAATGTGTCCTAATATTAAAAAAAAATGTGAGTCGTCACGGGACGCTTGGCAGATGTGAAACATCGACTTTTTTTTTTAAAAGTAATATGCAAAAAAGAACATATTGTGATAGGAAATAAATATGTCATAATGATAAAATAAAATATTAGGTTTTTTTTTCAGATAACGATGACTATTTTTTGGTTAAACATTTATTATCATGAAAAAAATATATATAGCGTCGCCACGGCATGCGTCGCCACGCCAGAAATAGGTTTCACGTGCGGCTATAGATGTTTCACATCAAAAAAATATTGTGCGTTGGTGCATGGTGGTCAAGGCTTATATGCCATCACCATCGTGACGTAACCAGCCTTTCGGTATTTTATAGGTTTATTTGGGTGTGGGCGACGGAAAGACCTCAAGCTAACGACAGTAGATTAACTAATGACCTTAACATGTAGACAACTATAAAAGGAAAGACGATAAAATCGAATCTTTTAATATCTGTAGCAGACTAGCGCTATAAACCTAAAAGCGGAACAATAAAACTGCTAAGTATGCTGTCTCTAAGTTCTATCGTTTCCTGACAAGTTAGTGATATATATAAATTTGACAACATTAAAAAAACATTATATATTTATTTTTGACGCTGTTCTTTCCAGTAAATGATAGTTAAATGTATAAACATAATAAAATTGTTTATTTCTAATGGTTTACTATTACTGCATTAATAGGTACTACATATTATATTCTATTTTACATGACTTATGGATAATATTTACAAAGCATAGAAAAAACGACAATTCAGTAAACTAATGGTTATAGATCATACTACATAGATTTTTTTTTTCATATTGTAAGTAGTAATAATATTTTGTTAATATTTCATAATATATTGTACTAAGCAATAGACACAGGATAGTATTTATTTAAAAATCTAAACTCACAGAACTAAGCTCTAAAACCAATGTTAAGAGGTGGTATAGATTATATTTTCAACAAATATCATAATAACTCGTAAAAAGTTTTTTTTATTTATTAAACTCTTCCCCTAAACACAAATTTCATGTTTGTGTCCAATAAATAATTTTCTATTTATCTATCTGAACAATAACAGTGTTTCGGAAGATACGGAACCCTCCTCAATATAATGTTCACGCTTGACCGATCCTGTTATGCTTCGGAAAATAATAATGTATCCATCTTTTACACGAATGTAACGAAAATAATAAAATCGGTAGGATATTCTTATGATGATATAACATATTTATGACATACTCGTATTTCGTAGTTATGGTAGAAGTTGTCATGTCGTACAAGGATAGACAAAGGTGAACCGGTTTCTTCTAGGCAAGCGCGCTTCATCTTAGACTGTCACTGAACATCAGGAGAGATGTGTTGGTCAAGCGCAAACCTAATAAGTTTAAAAAAAGGAAATAGGTTTATACGGAAATTGTTAACTATTATTTGGAATATTGACAAATATTGTTTTATTTGACGAGTTATTTACAATACTTTTCTGATAAGTAGTTCTTCATTTAAAAAAAAAATACGATTAGTAACTAACATGACTGTCTACAAAATATTGAAACAAGGCTTACACGCTTTATATTAGCTTCACCTGTATGTTTGTTTGTAACCGACTTCTTTGGGCGCGATTTTGAACCACTTTAAACGGCCAGATTTCGTTGAAACTTTGTAGATTTATTGAAGACTGATGACAATACACTAATTTGATAAAATTATTACATTTTTTTGTATTTTTGTTTGTATGTTTGTTTGTAACCGACTTCTTTGGGCGCGATTTTGACCCATTTGTGTTTTTTAGTTTTTTTGAACTATTATTATTAACTTAAACTTCCATAATTAGATAGATAGATAAACTCATTATTGGGCAAATTCAAGGCACAAGTCAAAATAAAAGTAACAACACAAAAGTATGCCACAACCGGCGGCCTTATCGCTAACAGCGATCTCTTCCAGACAACCTTTGGATGGAAAGGAGTTGAAAAGGACGAGAAAAAGAGGGGTTGCAGAATAAAGAATATAAATACTTATAATTATGATAGAGGACTTAAATAAATCTAAGTTAATAATTAATTATTAATATTTAGTAATAATTAGTAATTAATGACATCAAATATTGAATTAATGAATAATAAATCCTAGAAGATGCCCTTCTATTCTTATCCTACTGTAGCTTCTAAAAGAATGGCCAAACTATGTGTGATATATGATCCTGTGCAACATCTCAGGCAATCCATCAAGTAAAGTCCACGATTGAGTTCCCTCTATTAGGACCAGTTTAGGGGAAAGCTAAATATTTCCACGGCTTTCCGTTACTTGCTGATGAATTAGGAATGTTTGGAAAAGTTGGGGGAAAAGAATCGCCAGTATTTAGTTGAAGTTTTCCTTTTGACTTTTACAGGTTAATAATAACTAGCAGATCGACCAGGCTACATGGGCTATAAAGTAATCTAAGTTGAAAAAACAAAAGATAACCTGTTAACATAACATGTTACTCGGGGATAAAGAAGCTTTCCAACGGTGAAAGATTTTTTCAAATTGGTTCAGTAGTTTCGGAGCCTATTTGCATCAAACAAACAAAAAATCAAACTTCTCCTCTTTATATATTGGCGTAGATTATAATCAATTTATTTGCAAACAAAAATTTCAGAATAGATCGAGATAGCTTACATCGAATTTAACAATAGAAGAAAAATGTAGACATCTTAGTTATTTAAGGTTATGCGATTTAGTTTTAGTTATTTAAGTGGTAAACTCGGGGGACGCCGTATTCCACACTAGGGTCGACTTGGGTCGTAATGTTTAGGCTCTTCTTTAGATACGGAAATGAGATAAAATAAGATAATAGACAAAAAAAGATTTATAGATGTATATTTTTGTACTAAGCCGCCTGAAAGCCTTTCTTGATTGATCTTGAAGATTAACAGTGGATGAAGATTAGGTAGGTTAAATAACACAACTTATTTAACCTACCTAAGTGTCAACCTACCCATGTGAAAACTCCACTTCTTAAATGATATAGATAGTGTTGTCACCCATCATACAACTGTGCATATCGACCGTTGTTTAAGTAAGCCGAGCTACAAGCATTACTACCGTTGTATTGTGAGAAAAGCACGAATTTTTCCTGATCAACTTACCTATATACTTATATAGTATGTAGGTATACCTGCGTCAACAATCGCGCGACCGCCTAACGAATGTCTCGATCAATCGAACAGCCTTGGCGAGGTTAAACGCTTGAATACTTTACTCAGAGGTCAAGGTTACCCCTCGAGTTGAATTTTATACTAACACTAGCAACACCCCGCGATGTTACCCGCGATCATTAGAGTATATAGCATATAAATAAACAAATATGAAGACACATTTCACTCACGGCTGGTTAGCCCCAAACTAAACGATTTCTAGGTTGTATAATGGTTAATGATAAAAACCACAAACTAAGCAAAAACTATAAAACACAAACTCAGAAAAGAGAGCACGGAAAAGCACCATTAATTCTCGGAAAGACCTATTTAGATTGAGTTAACCAATCTCCCTAAAACCTAAAATTAGAAACAGGGTTGCCAGACTGTAAAATTTCATTTCCCCACCTGAGTCTCAGCACGAAACCTTATAATGTACCGAGCCACTCAACGTCTCTGCGATGAGCTAATTTACTTAAACTTAGTCTTGTAATTAAGATATGGTTACAAGTTACTTACTTAGAACTTGATTTGAGTTACCTATAATATCTAAGTAATTTGCCTTCAAAGATATAAAAACTATTCACTTTGCATACTATTTCTAGATATTATGTTATTTAAAACCTAGTTAAAATGCGTTTCACTATACGAAACTTTCAGAAAAAAAAGTGTAAGCTTTGTCAGAAAATTGGAAAATGCTACTTTTTAAATAATAAGTAGAATTTTCCTCTAGGCGCTACCGTAGATCGGATGACATGTTAAATTGTTGGTCCCGGCTGTTAGTCTAAGTACAAGCAGTCAGCCGCTAACAGACGGCTTGTAAACTCCCGACACCAGAGCTTAGCCACTTAGCTCATACGAAGAAGAAGAATAGAATTAATAGACATAATTCTAAGTACATTACAAAATGGAATGCGGTAATTCTTGTCCAATCTTGTACGTATATCAACGGCGTGGCAAATAATAAAGCAAACAAATCAATACACGTATACATATGTGTGACTAAATATTCAGAAAAGCATTTTCTCTTATAAGAAGGTTGGCTAGACCAAATGCTGAATAGAAAAGCAACCTATTTCATTCCGAATAGTAGCTGATTGTACCCCCACACTTGTCGAAACCTTGTCCCTTTGTCTCGACACAATAAATTGATTGATAACCTTCATAAACGAGTGATAGCCTGGGCTAGACTGTTTGTCGATAAAATACGTTACGTCACGGAAAAAGTAGGTAGGCAGCACTAGTCACAGTATGGGAAGTTCGAAAGTAAACTAGGTTTTCGTAATATATACGAGTAATATAAAACTAAGTCGGGTTTTCCTTCCTGACGCTGTAACTCCAGAACGCACGAACCGATTTCCACGATTTGTATTTGTTGGACAGGTCTCGGACTCCGTAAGGTTCCTAGCAATCAAAATGCTGGGAAAATTCGATTCGCAAAAAATCGACCTACACGCGGGCGGAGCCGCGGGCAACAGCTAGTCTTCTTATGTACAAAAAATGTAAAATGTACAAAATTATTTAGAACTGGTCTACAATGGTTTTGTTGCCTTAAATATGATTAAATTTCATTATTTAATATTATAATTGGTTATATTTATGCACACAGTTCTTGAAACTATCAATAATTTAGTAACTGCTCAGATTTTTATTCAAAAAATTACTTAAAATTTATTTTTTTACGATAAATACAGTAACGCTAGCCAGTAACGCCCAGATCTTCGTTATATTATAAAAGATGTTTTTTTTTGACGTGACAACGTCTTAAATTAGGTTGCGGCTGGGAGTCACTTATGAAAAAGTGTAACGCCCGGTAACGTTACGATGAGTCACCGAACGAGAGAGAGGCCCGCCGAATGCCTTGCGTCTCTCTCCCACTCAACTATGATCGGTCTGCCGCGCGCGCAGCACGCGGCAGACGTTGTCACGTAAAATCTTCGCCCGTAAAACCGACTTTACAGGCAACCATTTTTTCTTCTATATTATGTCCCTATAAAGGTATTAAAGCAAACCCAGCCTGCACAACCTAGGTCGCGGTTGACAGGTAGTAAAGGTGAGTAAAAATTGTTGTTTAAATTTCTATATTTTTAAAACTGTTGCGGTAATTTTGTTTTAATTTGTCCTTCTGCTTTCATCTCTGTACTGCGACACTGAACACCAGAAATACGTCTACTAGTTAGTCACGCGACTCTGCACGATTTATTTAGTTATAACTGTTTTATAATACTTTTTGTTGCCTTGAACAGTGTAATGATGGCTCACTTACAACTGTAATAGATTAAAGTTTGGAATACTACAAATAAACTACTGCTGTTTTCACTTAACTCAAAGTTAGGTAATCGTTTATAGAATTGTCATAAACTTTAGCTGAATTAAATCAATTTCAAATTTTATTGAGTGAAATAACTCTACTTTCAGGTTAGAGTAGTTTTATTACCGAGTTTGAATCTCAAGGGAATTTTCAGAGGGAAAAACGAATTCTAGAACTCTTTCTCTCTTTTACTAGGATTTATGAATTAAAAAAAAGTTACAACGATATGACCATACCAATTACATGAAAGTCGAAATGTTCAACATCGACATTTTGTACAAGTCATCGACACTCTGGTCAAAGGTGAAGCATGCCTAGTTTGTAATTACTGGCTCTCAAGGAGGCTACCGAAACACCATGCAAAAATTATTTATATCAGTACGTATTAAATACTCAGATTGACGGCCAAAAATTTTAGTTCTGCACAAAGATGTTAACTGTTCCGGGAATCGAACCTGAGATCCTCTGGTTAGCAGTCTGGCACGGTAACCATTACGCCAACGAGGTCGACAAAAATTATCTATCATCATAAAAAAAGTCATGTAGAATCCAAGCAATATGAATTAACTTTATTTACTGGATTTTTTCGATCTTACAAACCAAGTTTTACCTACACAGCTAAAGCAACTTACATTTTACTTAAAAACTTATATTCCCCAAGTAATAACCAATTACAAACTCCAGCTTAGCGAGCAAAAAGTTTATTAAGCAAAAGAAATCCAAAGCAGTGAGTTAAGTATAAGTAAGTGTGATTTGAATCACCTAATAACCCGTGACCCGAAAAAACTTCCAGAAAATGATTAATGCGCCACCTAGGCGATAAAATCTAACCTTAGTTAGGCCAATCTCGTCCTTGTGTTGCTTGTAATAAGGTGTTAAATGGAGCGAGCCTAATTTCCTGATAGTGATTTATGCTGAGTAAAACGTAAGCGATAATTACCCCCGTTACAGCAAGTTTAAACCTAATTTAAGTTTTAACGTAATGGGCCATTAGGTCCTAATTTGCTTGCAGAGTGCAGGGTTGTGTCTTTGTGAGAAAGGCAAAGTTAGATAAATGTGGGGTTTGTTCATAAAGGTGTGAAAATACGTATATTCTACTTCCTACTAATATTATATATGTGAAAGTTTGTGTGTAAGTGTGTATGTTTGTTACTTCTTCACGCACAAACGGCTAAGCACTGAGCCCCCAGCGTCACCCGCTTTAATCCAGGACAAGAAGAACTTAATCCGGGATAAAAGTAGTCTATATGTTAATCCAAGGTCCGCAGTAAATCTCATCAAAATCAGTTTAGCCGTTAGAGCAAGTGGGAATAACATGTTAACGGAAACCACAATTATTTTCGGGATAAAAAGTAGTCTATGTGTTAATCCAAAGTCTTCACACTAATTTCGTCAAAATCGGTCCAGCCGGTTGAGCGTTAACAAGTAACAAACATACACACACACACACACACACATAAACTTACGCATTTATAATATTAGTAAGATAACTAAAAACACTCTCGACCGCTATACCTTTTAAACAAAAGAAGCTACATAAAAATCGGTCCATCTGTTCGGGAGCTACAATGGATAGGACACACACACATACACACACACACACATACACACGTCAAACTTATATCACCCCGTCATTTTCGCGCCGAAGTGTATAAACTTGAGAAGTTCAAAAATGTTATTCCGTATATTCTTAGTTAGAAGTAAAGTGCAAAGTTAGTTATGTTATGTGTTTAAGCAATATATTATTTTATAAAAAGTTTCAAAATGTATTTCTAAGAGTTGCATAATACAGATTCAAGACTGAACTGAAAAAAAAATAGAAATTGTTAACCTCAATCAAATTTGGAATTTTCACCTGGACGCTACCGTGGCTCGGAAGTCACGTAAAATTGTAGGCCCCGGCTGTTAGTCTTAGTACAAACAGTCGCTAAGTCAAGTCAGAGGTCTTTGGGCGGTTTGAAAACTCTCTACACCAGAGCTTGGCCACTTAGCTTATACGAAGAAAAAGACCTCAAACAAAGATATTTACAATTTAAAACTCGTTCCGTTACAAAATGTCTTTCACAATAAATTCCCTCCTATTAAAAGGTGTTTAAAATAAAATCTGCTCGTAAAAATTCCGATAAATATTCGAAGTGAGATACGCTCTCATTTAAAGCTATGTTACTATAACCACAAATCGGGAATAACGAATTGTCAAATAAAATATTCGTGGAACGTTTTTCGTAGACATGGGAATAACGCCTGTAGCTCGGCTAGCTAAGGTGATCTAACGCGATCATCGAAGCTAAGCAACGGTCGATGCGGACAGTCTTTGGATGGGTGACCATACACAAGACTGTCGTTTTTCAAGTGGCATTTTCATGGCGCTACCGTGGGTTGGATGACACGTTAAATTGTAGATCCCGGCTAATAGTCGTAGTACCTATAAGCAGTTGTTAAGCCAAGTCAGAAGCCTTCGGGCGGCTTGAATTACTCTCGACACCAGAGCTTGGCCACTTAGCTCTTACGGAGAAGGAAAGGTTAGGAGTAACGTCCTATAGTTAGAATAATGTCAGGAGTATTTAGTATTGCTAGTTCTTTGTGTGTATAGATAGTGTAGAAAATTCTTAATTGGACACAATATAAGCATATACAACCCACTATACGTTCTCCCACTGCTGTGACTCTGGGCTCTCTCACACTGGCCAAATGTGTTTTTTTTTTTAATATAAGAGCCACCATTTCTGGTTTGAATTATGTTAAATAAATGAATAAATATTAGAACACATTTCACACACGGCTGGTTAGCCCCATACTAAACCATTTCTAATTTGTATTATGGTTGCTAACACAACTGATATAGTACAAATACGTACATAAATACTTTATATCGATACGATATTTAACACCCAAACCGACAAATTAAGTTCATAACATCTTTGTTGGCCGTGCCGGGAATCGAGCCCGGGGCTCTCTGGTAACCATTGCACCAACGAGACCAGCGTTGGAGGAATAAAGGGTACAAAAATCATAATAATGATCCCCAGAATATATTTAGCCACTCTGTCAGCCTGCCCTTCGTTTATGTCAAAACATCAAAACGGAGATAATACAGCGCGGAACAAAATACACAATGTTAACAAGTGTAAATTAAAAATTTAGAAACCCCCGCGTATGTGTAAAATTATTTAACAAGCTCACTATTCCTTGGTAACTATAATCTGGCGGTTTTCAAAGCAAGATTGAACCGGATTTTTCTGGGTTAGGGCGCTCCACCTTAGACCGTACCCAAGCCCATATAGTATAGATAGGTGCCCAAGGCACGCACAAAGCGATTTGCCTCCACTTTTGTTGTCCGAACCGCCAAACTTTGGAATTCCATGCCAAAACCTGTTCCCCAATGACTACAATCTAGCGATTTTCAAGGCGACAGTGAACCGGTTCCTTCTAGGTAAGCGCGATCTACCGTAGACCTCAATATCACTTATCATCAGGTGAATTGTGGTCAAGCGCTGATCTATTCGGAGTAAAAAAATCGTAATATCACTTATAGAGCAAGAGCCCGTGAGTGCCTGACCTTCGGAATTTGATAAAAGCTGAAAATGTATGTCCCTTGTCTTATTATCATCACGTGGACTGAGATCAAGCGCAGGCCCATTTTATAAAAAAACTGACTTAACATTTTGTGACAATAAGGTTAGTAAGGGTTAGCCTTAGGTTTCTTTGAAACAAAAAGCACCAAAAATGGGAACAATTTAGTGGTAGTGTCATTTAACCCAACAAACAAGGGTAAGTTGATCCAAAACGTGGCACACGCTTCTTATTATACTTTTCATATCTGTACGTAGAAAGAGAAGATACTAGAATGCGTAATAATTCATCTCTTTCTTGCGTAAAAAGACAGACATATGTATAATTCTCGTTTACAGAGCAGGACATAACGATAAAACTTCTATCCCTTTCTTCTAGTGTAAGAAGTTTTTTAGATTTTTTTAACTTTCTAATTCGTAACGTCATAATAATTGATCTGGAAAGTCAAATGTCATATATACTTTATACGATAAATATTTAAGTTATAACACATCTAACAACTTTTAGTTCATCACAAAGATGTTGGCTGTGCCGGGAATCAAACCTGGAACCCTCTATTTGTTTGAAATCTATGAAACCACAGCCAGACACACTCACACAGACCGTCAAACTTACAGCATCCCGTAGTTTTAAAAAATACGTCGAGGTTCAAAAATATACATTTAAAAAATTTAAATGTACTCGTAAATACTGTTGGAGTAGAGATTTATGATGTTTACGCTTGTATGGTAAACATCATGCCGGGATTATGCAGTGAGCTTAAAAAGGTAAAAGTGAGCCAAATGGATTGAGCTGATTCGCGTATTGTGAAGTAAATAATTCAGGAGCAATTTTTTTTTTTTTACACATTCACACACGGCTGGTTAGCCCCATACTGAACCATTTCTAGCTCGTATTATGGTTGCTAACACAACTGATATACTACATATACATACATATTATATATAAATACATATTTAACACCCAGACCCACAGCCAACAAATTTAGTTAAGCACAAAGATGTTGACTGGGCCGGGAATCGAACCCGGAACCTTCTGATTAGCAGTCCGGCATGGTAACCTTTACGCCAACGAGGTCGTCCGACGTTCGAAATATCGAAAATAAGGTGATCTGACGCGACCATTGAAGGTAAGCAACGGTCGATGCGGACTATCTTTGGCCGGGTGACCGTGCACAAGACTGGCTTTTGAAAAGTGGCATTCTCATCCTGTTGTTACCGGGGGTCGGACGATATGTTAAAAGTCCCGGCTGTAAGTCTTAGTACAGGCAGTCGTTAAGCAGAATCAAAGCCTTCGATCGTCTTGTAAACTCTCGACACCAGATCTGCGCCACAGAAACGCAGGACTTTATTAGCCATAAATAACATATGTTAAAGGCAAGTCACATTACAAGCATTACTAAAATACTTAAAAAGACAGATGACTAAGTTTTATAAACCACAGATGTATAATGTTTGTGTAACCGGCTATTACTTACTTACTTACTTACTTTTACATAGTGTTAGATCCAACATAAATTTGCACACCCTAACGGGTTTAGTATAGAGTACATTAATTTTAATACCTATGTAACACCTTTCGACCTATACTTCGCAAATAAAAGCATTTGATTTGATTTGATTTGACTAGTTATACTAATTAAACTTATCTCATATTAAGAAGAAAGAAAATAAGATTAAAAACTTAGAAGGAAAACATAGTAAAGAAACCGACATGTCGAGGTGGTCCTCGACATGTCGGTCACAATATCAAAAGACGTGTGTCATCCGCCAACCCGCACTTGGCCAGCATGATGGATTATGGACTTTATTTCTCTGGGAAGGCCCCGAGTCTCAGCAGTGGGAACGTATAATGGGCTGCTTATGCTTATACTAAGTACATAACCACTTCAATTCAATTTTCAATTTCAATTTTTAAATATCTTTATTAGCATAATTGTACAAAACAGTAACATACTAGTGTACATGGCTCCTAGTACGTAGCAATCATAAAGAAAAATATAACGTTCTTGAGTCTACTTTGGACTAACTTATAGCTTAATTAAGAAAATGCACAACATTAGAGGAGCATTCGCCATTATGGTTAAACCATGAGACTTTGTGGGATTAGGTTCTGTTGCTGGATTTAGATATTAGTAACATTTATAAAATACTAACATTTATATAATAGTAACATTTATAAAATAAACCATAACCACTTGGTTATAATTTAAGATATACTCGTATGTACTATTTACGCTATTTCGTTTTAAAACTTTTATTCCTCTTTTGGCCTGTACACGTGTGAACATTTCAATCATCAATATTTATAACACTATTCATCCGTGTTCTGTTCCGACGTCCGGATGACGCGCCGGATAAAACTCGAACGTTTATTGATTTACGTCAATACGTGTTCAGGTGTTATGGGCTACTCAAATTCCACAATACAAAATACGTCTGTTTTTATACGCTCAGCTTTGGTTACGAAGCATTGTACTGTATTGTTAAATAACTAAAACCAGACAAATTTAATAGCTGATAATAAAACATACTCACATTTTTAATTTTTGATCCATTTACTAGCTATAGGACTAAGAAATTAAAACTGAATTAAGAAATGCTTTATTAGAATTAATGATTTTCTAAAAGATAAACTATAACCTGCAATGAAATAAACTGGCTCACTCCTCATCTGTTTACTATACCCGAGAAGGGATTATGTAATACCTAATCAATATTTTTTTAAGATCTTATGTATATACCATAATGAAGCAGTAAATTTATTTGACTTTGACTTGGACTAAATCTAAATTATGTATACTATTACATAAATAAAACAAAAAATAAATAAAACAAAAAATTAACGGATATAAAAAAGTCAGGCACTGATTAAATTATAAACGTATAAACTGAACAGTTTATAATTTTTTAATATATTATTACAACTACGCAGTTTGGGTAATTTCCAAAAAAAAACGATAATGATATTTCAAATGCTTTAGCCCACTTGAGTGTAGTGTTTTTTTTTCATACCAAACACACACATTTCACATCTAGAAAAAGAGTTTCTCATACATCCCTCAATCACCAATATTTATACGACAAAAACCCACCACCGGTTAGCGTCAGGGATAAAACCGTCACTTTATGACTGTGAGTCAACCGGACGTGTTGTCGTGACCGCGAGTCATTTCGACACAAATCGCATCAAACTCTCGATCACTTGACATTGCAGCCGAAATGACAAACGTTTTACGATGCACATTACACTCTTCTTTTGTGTTGTAGTCGACCGGAGATTTGGAAACGTATATTTTGATGTAGAACGGAAATACGCGAGTAGTTATTAAATTGACGCTATGTATCTACCATAGCAAACATTTTTTTTTTATAACTTATAGGTTTGGGTTTGACCACAGCTTGCCTGTTGTTAAACAATACTATGGCCTACGATGTTACACGCTTACCTAGAAAATACCTAGTAACTCTAGATTTGAAGACCCCCAGGTGGTACTCACAGGAAACAAAGACTCAGAAAGAAAATTCCAAAGTTTTGCAGTCTTCGCAAGAAAGGTAGAAGCGAATCGGCTTTTGCAAAACATAATATGCAGCCCACTAAACGTTATCTTGTAGCGCTTGTAGCTCGGCTAGCTAAGGTGATCTGACGTGATTATCGAAGCTAAGCAACTGTCGATGCGGACGGTGTTTGGATGGGTGACTATTCACAAGACTGTCGTTTTTCAAGTGGCATTTTCATCTGAGCGCTACCGTGAGATGACAACTTAAATTGTAGGTCCCGGCTGTTTGCTTTAGTACAAGCAGTCGTTACGCCAAGTCAGCCGCCAAGGCCTACGTGCGGCTTGAAAACTCTTGTCACCCGAGCTTGGCTAGTTAGCTTATACGAAAAAGAAGAAGAACGTTATCTTTATGTTTCTTTTTTATCCTTGATAGGTTTGCGTTTGACTACAGCTTGCCTGATGTTAAGATGTGTTGTAGTCTTCGATTTGGCACGCTTACCTAAAAGATACATATTTACTCTACTTTTGAAGACCCCCAGATGATACTTCTCAGGAAACAGAGACTCAGGTACATAGTTCCAAAGCTTCGCTAACCTCACAATAAAAATTGACGCAAAGCGTTGCTGGGACTCAGTTCCAAAGAGAGAGACTATATCGATAATCCACCACGTTGGCCAAGTACAGGTTAGCGGATGACACACGTCTTCGGATATTGTGTCCTCAAACATGTGGGTTTCCTCGCGATATTTGCTTTCACCGAGCTAGTGCAAATTAACATAACATGAAAAACAAATCATTGGTGTTGCTAACATTCCATTGGCCAGGGGCGTCAGATTGAAAAGCAAACGTTTTCCAAACGAGCATAATTTGATAAAAAAACTTTTGCTAAGGCCATTCTATCAAAATTTTTTTTGCTGAATTTTCATATCTATGGAACTGAGTATATTTTCTTGAAGCGCCGTATATCTGAAGTTAGAATGTAATACGTTGTTTGATTGTAAAGGGTTGACTGTTATGAGTATTGCTGCGTTTAGTTTCCGTCAGGTATTGTAAACCTTCACATTCATTGTTTATGGACATGGGAAACGGAACGTCAACTTCCTTTCTTGATATACAGAAAAATATATCTTTAATGCAAAAAAAAATAAGGAAAATAGTTGGTAATAGATATCTATTACCAAATATTTTCCTTATTTTTTTTTTCAAGGTCTTCAATTATATTATCTTCATAATTCCTCTATTCCTTATTCTTAAATGTATAAATTAGTTGGCTGTCGGTCTGAGTACTAAATATGTATATACATAATATACTAAATCGATATAATGTATTATCATATTATGTAGTATGTCAGCTGTGTTAGCAACCATAATACAAACTATAATTGGTTTAGTATATGGCTAACCGGCCGTGTGTGAAATATGTACTATACCTATCCTAAAAAAGAAAAATTAGCCAAATGCGAGTTGGGCTCGCGCATGAAGGGTTCCGTATCGTTGTTGTATGGGAGCCCCCCTTAAATAAGTATTTTACTTAAATTCTATAATTTAATTTGATATATTTTGTGAAAATATTAAGTATTTAGCAGCTACCATTATTGATATTAAGCAAATAAATACGAAAAAAACACGTTTATTGTATGGGGACCCCCTAAAATATATTTTATTTTTATTTTTAGTATTTGTTATTATAGCGGCACGGGAAAAACATATCTTGTGAAAGTTTCAGCTTTCTAGCTATTACGGTTTCTGAGATATAGCCTGGAAACAGACAGACAGACACCGGAGTCTTAGTAATAGGGTCCCGTTTTTACCTTTTAAGTACGGAACCCTAAAAAGAAAAACTACGTAACAAAAACGCGATATATTATAACCTCGTTGAAATAACAAGTTGTGGACAGCATTGTCCGCTGGAGACATCCATTGTATGAAACAAATAGCCGCCGCAACAATACACATTACAAAAAGACGCATTTCACGAAACATAAAAATAATAGGTCGGAAGTATGAACGGGGGAGAGCGGGGTAAGTAGGCTCGCCATCTGTCCCGTTTTAGCGACCACTCTGCCGCGCTGTACCATTTTTAGGACACGAGTTACGTCCGGAAAAGTTCAACTGTCCCCTAGTACGTTTTCAGAACGTATTTTGAGGCGGAACGACAAAGTTCGCTTCGCTTTTTAAAAAACGACTGATGTTTTCTTAAAAACGCGACGCAAGTGGAGAGAAATGTAGGAAATGCTATTTCTGCTCATTTCTGTTTGTGGTTAACGTTGGAAATTTAAGTTTGGAACTTTGTAAGATTTCGTTACGTAACTTGTTGTGAACAAATTAACTCGGAGTTTGTGCCGTTTTATTGCTGGCATATATATCTTACACTTACTCATAAATCAAGGATCAATATGTGTTTTGTTTTATTTTATATCATAATGCATAGAGCATAATTATCTACCACGCTCGCCAAGTGCGGCTTGTCAGATGACACACATATTTGGATACGTGTGTCATCTGACAACCTGCACTTGTATTGTGGTCCTCAAACGTGTCAATTTCCTCACGATGTTTTCTTTCCACACATAACTTGAAAATTAAGTAATTGGTTCAGGATCCGAGATCGAACCAGAGGCCCTCTGATTGAAAAGCGGACCTTTTTACTGTCGAGACCTTTTTAATTTGGGCGTGCCTTGGAAGAGGCCTATGTCCAGCAGTGGACGAGTACAGGCTGATGATGAAATGAGTAATGACATTGACCACTGAGTGGCAAAAAATCTAACACACAAATAAACTTCTCGCTCTATATATAAAGAAATAGAAACTAGAAAAGTGACCTACTTCGAGACAAGACAAAGCTTTTTGTTCGTATCCTATATACGAAACAAAGAGAGCAACACTGATACATTTAACCTCAAAATGGGAGTCAAGTGTGAGTGACCTCTTTAAAGGAACCTCGTTGGCACAAAATGTATGGAAGCATTCTTCGATCTTGCCACAGAGTAGGTAATACCAGCTATGAGGCTAAATAAATAATGCTCGTGGCACGTTCGGGATACAGTTGAATATTGTTGAATTCGCTGGCTTTTGTCTGCGTCCTACTCGACTACGAATGCGATGCGAAATAGATAAAGATCTTGACTCATTTTTCCCCGGTCTCCTCTCTTCAAAGAAAATAGGCTCTTACAAATTTTGGAGTAATGGTTTTAGAGTATGGCGCAAAAACGATGGGATTTTTACTTTTGTATCACCAACCTCTATTTTTTTATGGTAATTTTAGTAATATAATCATTTTCATCCCGCTCGATAACTAATACAAATACAATACAACATGAAACATGTCGGGCTAATACCGACAAAATAAACGTAAGTGATAGCCAGTTATACAAACATTATTCAAATATTCCTTACGAAAGTTTTAATCCTACTAATATTATAGAATAAATACGATAGTTTGTGTGTGCATGTTTGTTACTTCTCCACACTGAAGCGGCTGAACCGATTTTCATGAAATTTGGTGTGAAGATGTGTTAGACCTTGGATTAACACATAAGCTACTTTTTATCCCGAAAACAACTGTGGTTCCCGTGGGATACGCAAATAACTTCAAAATTTATATTACCCCTTCACGCTCCAACGGCTGAACTGATTTTGATGAGGTTTACTATGAAGGTAGGTTAGACCTTGGATAAACACATAAGCTGCTTTTTGTCCCGGATCACCGTAGGAATCACCACGGAGCGCAACTAGTACAGTAATAATTTCTTACTTTGTAATAGTAACTAACAACAACAAACACTTCAAACTGCACCACAAATGCGGGTAGTTCGACCGTTGCTCGATTCGAGGTCAACGACCCGGGGAAGTAATTAGTGACCGACGCCGATGGCTTCAAACCCTTTCATAGGGCCGTAAAACCTGGCTATTGATGAATACCATCGCAAGTTTACTGCCGGAGTACAGCGGGTGTGTCCCGGATTGTATTGCGTACTTTTTATGCTTTTTAAAGTGCAAGGTAAAATAAACGAACGAAGGGAGTACTCTACGTACTTTTACTACATTTTCTTGAAACCTATTTTTTGTAAAATCAGAAACAAACCTACTTAATCTTGACCTAAAACCAATGGCTTAGTGTGGTTTTCGATACGTATGGTAAAAAAAAGTTATGTCAAGATAAAAGATTATTTATTCAATTAAATAGTAATCAATACATTCTTCAACATTCATAGATACAAATTAGTTAAATATCAATTACATGTCAAAAATAATAAAATTGAGTCAAAATTAACTTAACTTAAAATAATTAAACAATCATAACGTTGGGTTGAACAAATGAGAGGAAGAACTTTTGACGACCTAGGCGAAAGATTGTATGAAAATAAATAAAATTGGTTTAATAAATAGTTAAATCGAGTTTTGTTCGAAGGAGTACAAGTTTTAGTATTTATTCCAAACTACGAAAATCTCATCCTTTATCTAAATCTTAATATTAAATAAAGGAGATAGCAGAAAGCAATTTCAACCTTATGCCTCTAACATACGACCCATTTCAGCATATCCAAGAGACTCGCAATATTCAGTCCACGAATAGAACACGCGGTGTTTTCTCCGCTAGAGAGATTAATCGGGATATTAATATTCGGTAAAAGGGATTTCTTTGTTCCTGAAATCTTTCAAGATGTTGGCCATTTCCTTAGGATTAAGAGGAGATTAGATACGTAAAACAAAAAGCCCAATTTCTAGCGAAGACGGTAAAAATAGTTGTCGTTTCAACTGTTAAGACAATTTTAGTTTATTTTTATCTTACGAATATTATAAATGTGAAAGGTTATGTGTACGTGTGTATGTTTGTAACGAGTATGGCTTGGTGGTTATATCGTCTGTTTTTACATCAGACGGCCCTTGGTTCGATCCCAGCTCTACACCAATGTGTGAATTTGCACTCGCTTCACGGTGAAGCAAAACATCGTGAGGAAACCGGCATGTTTGAGAACCACAATATCCGAACGTGTGTCATCCGCCAACCCGTGCTTGGCCAGCGTGGTGGATTGTGGCCTATATCTCTCTCCCCGTGTGGGAAGGCCCCAAGTCTCAGCAGCGGGAACGTATAGTGGGCTGCTTATGTTTATTAGTCTAGTCAACAAGTTCAAAAACGTGTTAAATAGATATAAAGCTCCTAAAAATATGTGCCATAGCTCATTCGATTCGGAATGACGTCTAGAAAAATGTTTTTTAAGGGTTTATTAGCACATAAAAAATTGCGATTGATATTAACAAAATAAGAAAAAAAAAGGTATTTAGTTTTTCGTTAATAACGTTTAAAATAATGATATTTAAGGAATTTTGAGGACATGAAAGAGGAGAAAATTTTCAATAAAATAGTTCTAACTCCCGGAACTCTATCTATATTATTTATATTTTTTTAACGCTGAAAATAAAGCTTCGCGAGGGCGTTACGGCATAGGCGCGCCGCCTAAAAATCCGGTATATCACCTAAATTTTTTTTTTAATATGGTTATAATTTAGGTAAGCTATACTAGTTTTAACATTTTCTATCGCTCGCTTGTCAAGATGTGTGTGCACCTAACGGTGTATAACGGCAGCCTCCTAGCCATCCGTTATCTCCGAGTGACATAGGCTATATTTTATTTCTCTTTGCAACTTAGATTATTTTAGAGACCAGACGAAGCCGGTATGGGATGCTAGTCTCTAATATACGCGATCTTGATAAATCATTTTGATTTAACTTATTGACTCAGGCGTTACTTTGCGGAAATCCATTGTAAATAGAAGACAAAATTAAATATTTAGTGTACTTCCGCTGTGATCCGAAATCCAAATTAAGACAAGTAAAGGAAAAATCAACTAAGATCAATTAACCAAGCTTAATTAACTAAGATCAATTAACTAAGATTAATTAAGATTAACGTTACCTATCACAATTCGGAAGTTCTTAACTCTACACGTGTTTCGCCTAACCACAAGGCATCATCAGGAGATGCTGACTCTTCGAACGACAAGTCGAGAGTTTCATTTTGATTTGTAATTTATATTTGTCTGTTTCCATTTAAAACATAAACCAACCTTGTCCCCCGGATGGAAAAGTAATTCCAGTTGCCTCGGACTACTAACGACTTGCTTATTGTCAATTTCTATTGTAATAAGTTAGTTAATTGAGGACAGATGCTTCGGCCTTTGGAGGATTGGCTGGCCAGTCAAATATGTATATTCAATCTTTTACTAGGAAAACATAATAATCTATACTATAAGAATCTTTGTCCTGACTCATCTATAGACAACGCAGAGCCCAAACGGCTGGTCCTATGAGTGTGAAATTTGGAGGGTGTATTTGTTTTAGTATGTAGACGCGTACTAAGAACGGATTTTTGGAAATTCCACCCCTAAGGGGTAAAACAGTTTGTATGAAACTTCTTTGTTTTTGAATTCCTAGCAATGAAATTTGGAATATGTATAGTTTATGTAAAGTTAAGAATAATGGTACCATTCTTTTTTTTACCAGGGGTTAACAAAGGGTTTGTAATGGGGGTGAAAGTTTGTATAGAAAATTCTTTACTTAAAGTTAAAGTTTTGAAAGTTGTTATGGTTGTAGTTTATATAATGGTTAAAATAAATTTATAAAATTATTTGTCGGGTAACGCGAAAAGCGACCTACACGCGAGCGGAGCCGCGGGCAACTGCTAGTATTAAATAAAAGAGCAACAACTGGTATGAAGCTACAGACTGGTTACACCAGTAGGGCGCGGAATAACACCTTATTCCAGATTGTCACTGAATGTCGCATGCCTAGTCTGGAATAACTGGCTCTTAACGAGGCTGCCGGAATATCCTGTTAGATGCTTGGTGACAGGTACATATCTTGCTTTGTAAATCTGAGACAAAATCCATCCAAAAATAGTTCAATCAATGTGATTCGAAGTTCCAGGTTAACTACCACCTGGATCGTAAACAAAATGGTTCACCAAATAACGTTCGGAGCTCTGACTAGAGAAAAAAACAGACCAAATCTTGGCAGCAAATGTGGAAGTAATATTGAGATAATACATGATAAAAAGAAGTGTGTGTCTTATTTAAAGTCAAAAGCTTGGAATGATAATATGATTATTATCATTAATTCTATTTGTTCCAAAAATCGACAATATTTATTGATTTATTTTTTTTGTCAATACAAATTCTTCAGCTATAATTCTACTAATATTAAGAAAAGCTGCAGTTTGTATGTGTGTGTGTGTGTATGTTTGCAACATTTAAAATCCTTAACCTGCTTAACTTGAATTAAATTTGTCATGGTAGCTTACACTGTGGAGTAACATATATACTTCTTTTAAATTTAAATTTATGCGGGCAACACCAAGGGGTAAAGATAGTAAAGACACTGAGTATGTGTGAAATATAAGTATCTTTAAGTAAACATGCTAAATCTTAGTTCAAAACAGCTCATCATCGTCCAAGCTCCGGCAAAGTCTAAAATCTGAGTAACTACCCAAAATAAAAAATACATCTGCTCTGCCTATATTTTTAACTCTTATATTTCAAGGTATAAAACTTGCGTTCAGCCCTAACCTTCTTCTTTACGTTGTTCTCCATAAAATAACCCCACCCAAAGTTGTAATCCGGCTTCAAAGAATGACATATTACTTTTTGAACCTATTCTTTTGACCAGAAAAAGTCCTTCGAAGTTGAATCAACTTACGGTATTAGTATTTCCAGACAAGACATGCCTCATCTTGGACCATTGTCACTGTCTCTTGTCTTATTGGTCAAATTCCTAGCTGTATCGGAATGTCCAAAGTAAAAATAGAATAGAATAGAATATAACTTTATTGTACAACCACATAAAAAAACAGCTTATATTAAGTAAATACAATAAATAAACTTGCGCGGTCTTATCACCTATGGTGATCTCTACCAGGCAACCGGGAATGGAGAGGAATAGAAGACATAAAAGAAAGCGGTGGTACAAAACAAAACAACTTAAACATTACTGGCTATACAAACATAAAGTAAGCTAAGTAATAAGTAAGTTCAAGCTCAGATAAAGAAGACCTCTTTGTCTGAGCTAAGTGGCCAGGCTCTAGGATATTCAAGCAGCCTCTGACTTGGCTTACCGACTGCTTGTACTAAGACTAACAGCCGAGACCTACAGAACATCCGACCCACGGTTGCACCCAGATAAAGATATCAAATTTTTTATCGACGCCATCTGTCCGCATCGACAGTTGTTTTTATTTTTTTTTATTTTAGCTCTCAAAAGAGCTTTTCGTCCAACAAGCCATACATGAAAAAAAGCCACATGCTATAATTTTTTTTCTTTCTTTCAATAATAGATATTTTTCAATTCAACTCTTTTTACAATAATAGATTAAATAATTCTTAATTCTTCAAAACTCGTTCTTTTTCAATCTTTAACTTAGTTACAATAATATATTAACAATCGTTAACTTTAACTTAGATTAACCTCGATCATCGCGTCAGAAAACTTTAGTTAGCCAAACTACAGGAGCGAGTAAAAAAATAGTAAAACGCAAATGGTTACCGCGTTTCACTCGAACCTTACAAATTATGAAAGTGTCCTCAGAAAATGAGGCTCATTGTCCTCCGGGTCCGATGCCGATGATTTGTCGCCCATTCTCAGAACGAGCTAATCTGATGCCAGTTTATGGTTTCCTTCATTATTTGGACCAAGCGCCGCAGCAAATTGACGCGATAAAATTGTTGTAACAAAGAAAACACGTGTTGATACTACGCGGGATTTCGTTTTCTTATTAATCTGTCGCCGTGAACTATCATTAATATTAGTAATTATAGAAAAACTCACTTTATCAATACCGACGTTCTTAATTTCAACTCAACAATATAATAACATACGAGTAAACAGATAGATTAACTCTTTATTAGGCAGATAATAGGTAGAAAACAATATATAAAATGACAATACTTAATAATTTTACATCGTGCCACAAACAGCCACCTGATTGCTTATAACAGGGTCCCGTTTTTACCTTTTAGATACGGAACTCTAAAACTATATCTTCTGGGCAATATTTGTATGGAAAAGAGTTGAAAGGACGAGGAAAAAGGGGATGCAGGATAAAGATTATTAATACCAATAATTTTGAAGGATTTAACAAGAAACCGAAACAACGCCATTAGAACATCGATGTGACTATTTGTACGGGTACTGGACGAATTTTTTTTTCGATAAAATAAAATTATTCGTGCGACTTCTGTACGAATAATAATAAATTGTTCGTACAGTACCCGTTTTAATAGATTCGGCCTTAGAACATTAAAAAAAACACATCGCTATACGAATAACATGGAGCAGCTAACATTAACTATCACAAAAACCAGCTTAACAAGAAGAGAAATTATTCAGATGGGCGGAACAAGCGACCGCAGCAACCGTTAGTGGTTTCACCGAAATATTATGTTAGTTCTGAATTGTTGGATGGAACTTGCGAACTCTGATTTTAGTACTGTCAGCACACTAACCACTAGAGAGGGATAGATAAAATTATCTCCGCAACAGGCAGATCATTTATAAAATTATACCGATTTAAGAGTGTATAACTAATGCAAACGAAGGAAATCTAGCTACTAGTGTTGTGCGAACCGCGAAGGTGTGGAATAATATTCCACCAGATCTCCCTTCAGTCCATGAAAAAAAAAATCTAGCGGCATTCAAGGCAAGAGTGAATCGTTACATCTGAGCCAGTGCGTTTCGTCTAAGATCTCATAATCGCTTACCATCAAGTGAATTGCGATCAAGCGCAAGCTTTTAGCATACACGTTTTTTTTTCAAACATACCTACACATTTTTAATACATTATAACTGAGCATTTTCAAATCTCTTTTTTATTTCACTATCCATTGTTATAAGATCTAAGGCAATTCTTAAAATATTTTTGCTTTAGATATAAAGAAAAAAATACTAATAAGAACGATAATTTTAGAGCAAACAAGACGTAATAATAGTAAGTAAAGTATTGATAGCCCCAATACAGTTGCAAATGAGCATATGATTGTTTACCAGTATGTATATACGTATTTTGTTGAAGCATGGATAAAAATATCTTTCCCTCTACTGTGTTTCCTAGGCATGGATGTTACAGAAGATATAATGGCGCTATTCAAATTTATTGTTATAGGTGATCTTTATGTCACAGCAATAGAGTCTTTTTTGCTACAACCTCCAAATTGTATACAACTTCGCTTGATTTTGGTTCGAATCTAAATTGTGTCAAATATAATACAAGTTACTTGTATAGTTGAGATCTAGTTAGAGTTCTACATAATTGGGACTGTTCAAAACTATTTCTAGGACAAATCTATTGAGTAATATTTTGACAGTATTAATTTATGTAAAAAACTATTAACTATATAGCTTGTTTGCGTAATGGTTACCATACTGGACTGTAAATTAGTTTTTTTTTTAAATAGAAAAAAATATAGCTTTTCTACAATAACAACAAAAGGTTATGTCAATGTTGTGTCAGCAATTGAAACATTGTTATGTACTTACAACAAAAAAGGTTTATCTAGACGCACTTAATCCTCTTAATTAATAATAATAATTATTTTTATTATAAATCAGTAAGTGTATAGAATATAAAAAATAGCTTAAAGACTGTCTTATGAATAACTCCAAGAACATTTGTACTTATTTTGTTACTAATTTGAGTAATAAATTTAAAAATAAATCTGATAGAAAAAAATATAATTAGGATTTTTTTTAAATCAATCTTTTAATGATTTACAACGAAAAAACCGTACATTACAGATTTCATCACCCTAAAAGGCTAGTTACCAGTAACTTAATGTAGCATTTCCATCTGGGTGCCACCGTAGGTCGGATAACATGTTAAATTGTAGGTCCCGACTGTTAGTTTTAGTACTAGCACTCGTTAAGCCAAGTCGGACTGCTTCTGGCGGCTTAACTATTCTCGACACCGGAATTAGCTCGAAACGAAGAATAAGAAGAAGACTAGTAACTTCCTATATCTATACCAATATCAATATTATAAAGAGAAAAGGTTTAATTGGCTCTGAAACTACTAGATCGATTTGTAAAATTCGTTCACGGTTGGGAAGCTACGTTATTCCCGAGTAACATAGGCTATATTTTGTTTCTCTTTGCAACATAGTTTATCAAATAAAAATACAAATCATTTATGGATAACACCAAAGTTACAAGTCAAATAATATGATATCATTACAAAAGTATATGATATGTATCCGTGTCAATTTTCAATTATATTCTAGTACTATAATATCATTACAATAGTATATGATATTAATTAATCATAATGTCAATTTTCACTAATAATTCTAGTATCTAATATAATATCAATACAAAAGTATATGATATGAATCAAATGTCAATTTTCAAATTTAGATAATCATTCATATTGTACAAAGTTTTATCTAATAGCCAAACCCTGAGTCTAGTCTTAAAGCTGGCGGTGGAAGGTGCATCCCGGACAGCCGCAGGTACGCGGTTGTAGATCGCGGGCCCCAACACGTAAACGGACCTCTCCAATTTCACAAGTCGATGAACCGGCGTTTTCAGTTGCATCTTCTTCACGTTGCTACGTAGATCCCACGTTTTATTAGCACCCCTGCGTTGAAATATCTTAGGGTCCATGCGAAGCCGGGACGGGATGCTAGTCTTATTATAAAGTCTTAGTTTAACTGTAGGTTTCATATGTAACATCACATGTGTGCATCAAAGTAAAACTCCCGCCCGGCTAGATGAGAAACGGCGGTCTCACAACTTCTACAATAGCTAGCTAACTACACAACTAGTGGGGCTACTATTGTTTCTACCAATTTCGACATAGATTTTCATTTCATCCTTACATTTCTGGTTATATTTTATACTAGCTGCGTCTCGCGGTGTTACCCGCGATAATCCGGGACAAAATCAGTTAATCCTAAATAAGCAGTAGCCTATATGTTTATCCAAGATTAAATCTATCTCTGTAGTAAATCTCATCTAAATCGGTCCATCCGTTCGAGTGTGAAGGAGTAACATTCATTTTCAAGTTATTTGCATATCCCACGGGAACCACAATTGTTTTCGGGATAAGATAAAGATAAATAATTAAATTGTAGCATATGTGTTAATCCGAGTTCTAACCTATCTTCACACCACACTTCATCAAAATCGGTCCAGGTATTTGATCGTGAAGAAGTAAAAAACATACAACTTTACACACTCTCGCATTTATACTAATACTAGCTGACCCGGCAAACGATGTTTTGCCTTAATATTTTTTCTGAATATGCAGTAGCCGATTCTCAGACCTACTGAATACGTATATTAAATATAGTAAAAATCGGTCAAGCCGTTTCGGAGGAGTACGGTAACAAACACTGTGACACGGAAATTTTATATATAAGATTAGTAGGATGTAATTTTTTATTTGTATAGTCAAGTAGTATGTTAAGAATGAATGCTTTTTTGCTTGAAATTAATGATAATTTACTTTTATTTATTTTATTTTAATTTATTTTTTAATTACCCTTGCGACTGTGTTGGCTTGCGTGTCATCCGATCCGACCCACGGCTACCGTGAGTCGGATGACACCTTAAATTGCAGGCTTGGCTGTATTAGTACCAGCAGTCGTTAAGCAAAGTCAGAGGCCTTCGTGCGGCTTGAATAACTGTCGACACGAAAGCTTGACCACTTAGCGCATACCAAGAAGATGCGTATTAAAAACTTGTTTGGCGAATTGACACACCAAGAACAAGATAGAATAAGGACTGATTAAGCACGGATTACGCAATTTCTTCAATTCGTAGTACAATTATAATATTGTAAATCGCAATATACGAGCGGTAGCAACCCTACTAGGAATCGGAATGTAATATTCCGACTAGACTCGCTGGTGAATATTATGTATGAAACTGGGCGCAACATATCTATGTAGGTATGTTTGAGGACAAGTTTATGAGGTTTGAGGCATGTCCTCACATGCACTAATATTGACATTCGATACTTTTTACTAAGAAGTAATCGATTTCGATCGAATTCGATTCGTTTTGATTCGAATTTGATCGTCTCAAGATTTCGATCGAATTCGATCGAAATTCGAGCAAAATCTTGATTTTACAGTTGTTTCGCTATAAATCGTAAACGGAAATAAATATAGAAAAAGCCGTCTAAAGAATCACTCAAGAATATTTATCCTTATTTTGGTACTAATCAGACTTATGAATAAGAAATAAATCTGATTAAGAAAATCTATAATTAAGTTTTCTGAACCAGATATTTTCATATTGTATCGAAATAATCAATTCAATATTAAGAAATTCTAGATTCAAAGATTTTTTTTTTTGTTTTTGCGTATAAAATCTGATAATGTGTATACTATTTTTATATTTATTGAAATTATCTAGAATCGTTAGAGCTTATTTCAAATTCCAAAAATGAAAATTAATTGTTTTTATTAATTTATTTTGAGAATATCCTTCTTTTCCTTGCTTCAGGCACATTGCTTAAATATGTATGGCGCGATCAAATTCAGTGAAACATTACAACATTTTAACTAATAAATTAACTGTTAAAATTCGCTTTTAATATAATCGTTTCAAACATATTCCAATGAATACCTTATTAAGAATCTCAAATACCAGGCTATTTGATTTTAAAACTTTAGTCATTTGTTTTTCTCAGGCAGAAAGCATTGCAAATACTGCAATCTTTGACTTTTCCACTGTAGAAGTACTTTTTATGGCGTTATAGAGAGTAATCGTTAAATGGAGAGAATGTATAATTGTATGGTATTCAAGCTAAACCAACTAAAACCAATTGATTTCGACACTTTCGAGAGTTTATCGTTAAATCGAGTGACGTTACATGGAGTTTCCACTGTATTTGAGTTTGAGACGGGTTGAGTATATTTGACGTAAACCCCGAGCTGAGATTTGGGTGCCGCCGCAAATACGTCCCGTGATACGGTTGTGTAATAATGACTAGTTCAACTATCATAATGCTGCATAGACTGGATAGTTTAGGTATGAACTACCCGTTTATAATGCGTAAATAATAAAATCGACATTCAAGAGCAGGTCCTTTCTAAAACCTAACTGAATGTCGTAATCTTAAGTAGGAACATAAAATTGTAAGAGCTTCGCCTCAAACTAATATAAACAAAAATAAAGTATCTTATTTGATACTGCTTGTTTGTGAAGCTACCATAATCCCGATATACGAGTATTGTTACTCAGTTCGGGTTTGGTGGCAGCTCAAACAAGCATCGATATTTAGTACTAAGTCTAGTTCCTAATTATTAATATTATAAATTCTTTGCTTAAATAAAGTTATTTTTATGTTAAAAAAATAAAAAAAATTAACTAGCTGTTGCCTGTGGCTCCGCCCTCGTATAGGTCACTTTTCGTGTTACCTGTGAAAACTACAATCCAAACCTATAATAGTAAAGTAAAGTAAAAGTAAAAAAGCCTTTATTCTATTGCATTACATTTTATAAAAAAAAAACTAGCTGACCCGGCAAACGTTGTTTTGCCTTAATAATTATTTCTAAATATACAGTAGCCGATTCTCAGACCTACTGAATACGCATATAAAATTTGGAAAAAATCGGTCAAGCCGTTTCGGAGGAGTACGGTAACAAACACTGTGACACGGAAATTTTATATATAAGATAATTTTTTTTTTACACATTTTCATGCTAAAGCCAAATCAGAGACTTGAAAAATCTCTACACCAGAGTTTGGCCAGTTAGCTCATACGGAAAAGAAGAAGCAACAGTTTAGCCGAAAGTGGAGTATGCCTTGCATGGAATTACTGGCTCTCACCAAGTCTCTTTTTCCCGAGAAGTACAATTTGGGGGTCTTCAAATCTAAAGTAAATAGGTTCCTTCTAGGCAAGCGTGATACATCTTAGACCACAGTCAAGCTTAACATCAGGCAAGCTGCGGTCAAACGTAAGTCTATTTCTCATTAAAAAAAAAAGCCTGCTGGAACATAATGTTAGAACTGTTATCGTAAGGCATATTATATATTTACACGAAACAAACGGTCACACTTACTTGAAAACGTTGGATATACGTCCAACGGGTTTCAACGCATTACGAGCGTCTTCATCGGGGACGAGCTGCACATGGACTATCACCAACGAGATCCGCACACAGACTATGACGACGCTCGTAATGCGTTGAAACCCGTTGGACGTATATCCAACGTTTTTAAGTAAGTATGACCGTTTGTTTCGTGTAAATATATAATGTTAGAAGTTTGGCAACATACTCGTATTTGTTCAACTGGTGAACCTAGCCATTTTTGAAGTCGGTCTAAGAAACAGATTAAAATGTCTGTTAAGATAGAAGCTTCTACGCCCGTTATGGTTTTAATTACGCGTCAGGATACTTTATGATAGGCCTTAAAGCATTTAACAATAGAATTATAGCCTTTAATTATTGTTATCGCGGCTATCCGGAAGTAATAATGTCTACGTTACGGTCTACGGCGTAGCTGCGGACGTAGACCTGCTACGGTCGTAGCAAGCGTAACTCGTAATTCACAAGTCGGATTTGGACCAAAATAAGAGTACAATAGTCTTAGGGTCGTTCTTTAGGCGGTCTTTAAGCTATTCTTTCAATATACACAAAATATCAACGCCAATATGTAAAAAAAAGCTGTAGCTTGTTTAATGAATAATCATGTTTTATGTATTTTTGTTTATATTTTTGTTCTGATTACGGAGTTTTAATAATGTATAAAATGTGAGTAGTAAGTTTAAGTTAATAGTTTAAATAGACATGTTGCCCTCATATAGGTAAATAAGATTCATTATTAAAGTATATGTGTGTATTCTCGTTCTCAATTGAAGCGGCAATTCCTACGGCCCTGTGATACAGGCTCCTGGCAGTCCTATAGCAGGGCGTAGTGCTCCCTACAGCGTACCAGTTTATCTTTAAGGTATCATGTAGACGTAAGAACTTTGTACGTACACTTTTTTATTTTTTATCTTTTATCTTTATATTGTTTACCGTTTAAGATTTACTATCTGCACCCGCGGTGTTACCTGCGTTAATCCGGGATAAGAAAAATTAATACGGGATAAAAAGTAGCCTATGTGTTAATCGAAGTTCTAACCTTCCTTCATAGTTAATCACATCAAAATCGTTCCAGCCTTTGGAGCGTAAAGGAGTAACATAGATTTTGAAGTTATTTGCGTATCCCACAGGAACCACAATTTTTTTCGGGATAAAAAGTAGCCCATGTGTTTGTGTCTATCCAAGATCTAACCTATCTTTGCACTAAATTTCATTAAATCGGTTCAGCCGTTTGAGCGTGAAGAAGTAAAAATATACACACATATAAACTTTTGCATTTATAATAATAGTTGGATAGCTAAGAACTCTCTCGACTGCTATACCTTTCAAACAAAAGAAATTAAATCAAAACAAAACATACAAACTTTTGCATTTATTATATTAGTAGGTTAACAAAAAAAAATTATATAAAAGATTTTCCCTTTATCATCGACTTTATAACAGCTTTATACATATAAAAACGAATTTAAGTCGCCCACGTACCCTCCCACGCTGGTCGGATGTTGAGACACCGGTGATACAAGTCAAACAAGTTAACAACTTGCTGACAGAAAAACTTCAGAGAAATAATAAATAATTGATGTCAAGTTATGCTGACAATATTTAAAACAGGGATGGTTCGTGATATGAATGTCTTTTATTTCAACTTTAAAGTTGAAAATCGCTTGGCAGAAGCGAGTGTGGCTCGGTAGTAAAAACGTCTACTTTTCATTCAGAAGGTCTATGTAATTAGCTGTTTAAAAAATAATAATCAATATTTCCATAGAAAATTTGAATTACCCATGATATTGCAAATCAAAAACGGTCATATTGAAAATTATATTATTTTATTAATTTTTGTTTATGGTGGTTGGTTAACATTTTTTTATATTATTAAAATATGTTCAAGACATAAAAACATTTGATCATTTTCATTTTAATTTAATTAATTTTAGATTAGATTTACATAAAGTAATATTGTAAAGTAGTAATTAGTTATCCTACATATTATATATATAATAAATTGTTTGATTAATAATTTATCCATACATGTCACAATATCTTCTAAGATTATAATTGAAATTGAGTGATGTCAAAGACAATTTTGTTCACAATTAAATACTCTTTGGTCATTTCTAAAGTTAACAACTTCTTCTTACATATATCTTGTATCTATATATGTATAGCTATCTTAAGCAAGAGAAATAGTGAAACAAAGATACGATAGTATAAGTAAAAAAACTGGATACGTCAGAAATAGAGAAACAAAGATATAAGCAGAACACTAGATACGTCATAAAAGTAAACCGAAGAGCGAGACCTCGGTACCCAAGTAGGTCAGTCGTATCTATGTTGAGACTAGATCTAACCTAGATGTGGCCACATCTAGCAGATACTGAACTTCGGTGTTCTACTTTTATTTATAGTTTTAGTTATATGTTGTAACGTATTATGTACATATATACGAGTACATAAAAATAAGCAACTCACTATACATTCCCACTGCTGGGACTCGGGGCTTTCTCTCACTAGCAGAGAGATATAGGCGATAATCCACCACTCTGGCCAAGTGCGGGTTCGCGGATGACACACGTGTTTGGATATTGTGGTCCTCAAACATTTCGGTTTCAATAACATATTGACTCAGGCGTTACTTTGCGGAAATCCATTGTAAATAGAAGGCAAAATGTTGTCTTCTATTTTAATTTGGGTTTCAGATCACAGCGGAAGTACACTAAATATTTAATTAAGTCTTCCATTTCGGTTTCTTCACGATGTTTTCCTTTACCTGAACGGAGCAAATCCATACATAACTTAAAAACAAGTCATTGGTGGGATTGAACCAGGGGACGTCTGATTGAAAAGCAGATTGTTTCCCGCCGAGCAACATACGCTTTTTTTTTAATTACAATTAAAATATCTTTAACTATGTAACTAAACCTTAAGTGTAAACTTACCTTAAAACTCTAGTTGTCTATGAACTTTCAAATTAAGTTTGTTGTTGTGCTATTTTGGTGTGTGAATGTAATGATTTTGTAATTGATTATAGATTAGAATTTAAGTGAGTATTTATTAATTTTAGATGTAATTTTTGTATATTTTTGCTAATATTGCATGCCTAAAGGCGAAGAGTGTGAGGAACATAAAATAATAACCTGTAATAATCTTACCCATTCTGCAATAAATGTTTTGAATTTGAATTTGACTGTTCTTATCAAAATACCGATATTGTGCACTAGCCATTTTAACAAGAGTTTTTTTTTTCTATTGATACAAAACGTTCCAAATATTGTTCCAAGCCCAATGGACCGTCAAATATTAAAATCAAACATTTATTCCCAACTAATGGTTCCCAACTTCCGACTAAGCAATTAACAAAATAACTACAGCGTGCGTTCGCTTTAAAAAAAACAGAGTTTTATTTTTAACGCATTGGAATTCCGACCGTATCCTAAATTGGGCAAAGTCGAATTTGCATATAAATGTACATTTTGGTGGTAAAAAAAGATTGTATCTGAACTAAAATACGATTTTTTCCCCTAAATAGGTTAATCTGAGTGTTGGTCGACGATATCGACATTCCGGTTGATGATGACTTTGTGAACGGGAACTTTGGGGAACGACTTTAGCCTTAATTCTTGGAACGAGTGTGGCTCTGTGGAAAAAACGTCTGCTTTCAATATAAAGCAAGCCTGATTCGATCCCAGCCCTACGTCAATTGACTTTTTTTTCAAGGTATTTGTGTAATTGCACTCGTTTCACGGTGAAAGAAAACATCGTGAAGAAACGACGACATGTTTGAGGACGACATAAAAACGTGTGTCATCTACCAACCCGTACATGGCTAGCCAGGTGGATATATCTCTCTAGTCTATACCTAAAGGCTTTAATTTAGGATATAATCCTATAGTAGGATATAATTTTATCCTTTTGTGACTGTTCGATATATGTATGAACATTCATATAATGGGAGCTTAGACTGTATAAAAACATGACAATGCAGTGGTGATGCACCGATCCAAACAAGTACACAGATAAGAGGAGGCCAATATATCTACCACCTACTTTCAATGCTTCTAGTGCCGTTCCAAGACAGGGCTGGTCGGGTGAGAGTTCTCCTGGGTAAGGTGGGATCTTATCGAATGTAGACACACACACATGCACTGGGTTGTAAATAGTGCACGGCAGCTATTTGCAGAGCTCATGGAGCTAAAGGAACGTCCTTTTAAAGATTGGATGAAGATGGTGGAAGAAGATGATACGGAAGCGCTTGTCGTCGATCAACTTACTTGGCACACATGTGTCAGTTGTCTTTTCCCGCTCTCATTCAGAGTCGAGGGTAGAACAAAAAAAGACATCTCGGGCAGTGGCAAATAGTATTTACCACACTCAAATCTAATGCAAATGTAAGGATCGTACAGTGACAATAATAATTGTCACAAAATGATAAAATTATATCCTACTACAATTTATTAGCCCGACTTATGTTCTTAAACACCTAAATAAACATCGATCGGTTTAAGTTTCAAATCCTTCAAGTGTGTGAGATTAGAGCGACCGAGTATTTCACGTAGCATAGTTGGAATTATTACAATAAGGGTAAGGGTTGCCATTTGCATACTTCCTCGTTACAGGGTCAAATTTGGGACAATTTGCCACCAAATTTGGGACTCACTGTGAAAGGAAAATGTCGCAAGTTGTGTTGTGTTGAAGTTTGTTGGGAAAGTTTCGAATGTGGTTTCCAATAAGGCTGCTTTTGATTAGGTGGGGGAGACGTTTCGGATGTTTCGCATTTTTTCAGCATCACTGAACAAACATTTTGTGCTTATGAAGCGTGGAAAATTAAGTATGAATAAACTTCTCTATTATAAACTAAAGTTTTTAACCGACTTCAAAAAAGGAGGAGGATATATATTCGACTGTATGTATTTTTTATGGTATATCGAAAAGATTTAATTTTTAAAATTTATTATATTAAATAATTAATTTATCTTTACAAAACTCTTTTTATTAAACAAACTTCAAAGTTTTAAAACAATACCATTATTTTTCTTTTCTTATTTTTACTTTATACAACCTACACTTATTCGATTTTCATAAATACTGTTGAATGAGTTATTTTTAATCTTATTTAAATATAATATTCAAGTTATTACTTTTATATCCTGGCATTAACGGTATATTGTTTTCATAATAATTAATTATTTAATTTATTATAATATATTATAATAAAATCAAAAAACCGGCCCATGCTCGCCCCTGATACAATGGTGCCTATCACGCTCGCTGCATTACCGCGCTGAATAGCCAACCTTTGCACCAAGAACCGGAAATCACCGGTGATTTTTTAGCCTTAAACCTAGCTCTTGGACAAAACTCTTTACCTCACTGCTTTAACAAATTTTACTTATGTATCATATTTTCTTGAAATAGGTATCTCGCGATTTATAAGTCAAGATGTTTCTTTTATCGTGGAAAATGTTTCTTTAAAATCTTACAAGAAGTTAGAATATTCTCATGAAAATGCGCATAAACTTACAACTTTCATTATGTTCTACGAAACTCAAAGGTCTGTTTTGTTCGGTACCTAGTGGTTTGTATCTAGTAAAATAGAACTTTCTAGAATACACGTATTTCAAAACCACATTATGCAAATTACTAATATCATATTTTACCCTGAATATAGGTACAGTATGTTTGTAAAAATATGGTGGATTTTCATGAAAAATAACAATATGGTAGCGGCAAATAAGATTTTTGCCCCTGACGCAATATCGATGGAGCGTTATTAGTTTGATCTGTTTGTGTGTGTGTGTGTGTCTGTCTGTGGCATCTTTGCTCCCAAACGGATAAACCGATTTTGATTTCGTTTTTTTCTTATTGACAGGTGTATTGTATTATTCGAAAGTGTTCTTAGCCAAGTTTAGAGTATTATACATACTAACGCGTTTCAAAGAAACCATAGATAAGGGCCTCTCTCTAAACCTCCTTGGTTTAGTAAGGGAGATTGGTTTAAAGTTTAAAATGTATTTATTAGCTTGCAGCACAATATGACATAAAGCTATGTTACACGTGCCCTTTTGTAATAGTGCCCTGTTCGATCACATATTGAAGAAAAAGTTGAGCTAAAAGGCTTTGTTGATCCGACAGCTAACGCGTGTAGAGTCTCAATTCTAAGGCTCAAACCACATTTACTCGTATAATATAAAAATATGTCAGGTTTTCCTTCCTGACGCTATAACTCCAGAACGCACGAACCGATTTCCACAGTACAGCATTCGTTGGAAAGATCTCTAACTCCGTGAGGTTTCAAAATTCGATTCGCAAAAATACACGTAAGCGGAGCCGCGGGTAAGAGCTAGTACAAATATAAATACAAGGTGTACTCACGAGGGCGGTATCCCCCCGACGAACACGTCGGAGTTGGTGTTGAACTTGCCGAAAACAAACTCCTTGCCGCGCGAAGTCTTGCTCTGCGAGCTGCCGTCCACGCTGAGCGCCGTGTGCTCGTCGCGCCGCGCCACCTGCACACACGGATTAGTAGATCTATTCAAATTCAAATTCGTTTATTTACATAAATGACACTTACAGATAATCCAAACGTATCACTTAGACTAGTAGAAAATTAAAATAAAATAAATAACAATACTAAGAACTATTATTATGACTAGGCTTAAATGCTACAAAGATTAAACGAACTATTTACAATTATAAAAATGAAACAAAGAACAAATTCAGTGGATATAAATATATAAAATAACATATATAACAAATAAAAACATTGAAAAAAATAATAATAAAATAAACCTATTGAACATTCTCACAATAGTTTAGCGAGGCTATAGCGAACACAGATGGTTTGTCGGCAAATACATCTGCTTGCGGATGTGAGACACTGAGAGCGTTCAGGTGGTATTGCGCGATTCTATTGGTGGCGATTCAGCGGCACACACGACTAAACCAAATTTAAAGAAGCCCCGTCTCTTTTCATCTTAGGTGGCCAGAATAAGGCTAGTGGCTAAAATATGGAATGTGCAGGCAGTTTTAGAGGTGATACAATGAGTGCGGACTAAAGTCGCCTATATTTTCTACATTTGACGTGATTTTAGTTGGTTTGACTATGGTGCACAGCGTGCCGTCTCTTTCTGGCTACCTAAGATGAAAAGAGACGGGGCTTCTTTAAATTTGGTTTAGTCGAGTGTGCCGCTGAATCGCCACCATTATAAACTTAAGTTGACCAAGTGCCAGTCAGGCTCGCAAAAAAATTACATAAAATCTAAAAATTTGCCAAATAATTACGTCTGTTGTATGTATAAATGATTTTTTTGTTAACCTAATGATAGTATGTATGTAGACCATTGGAGCGCGCTTCCCGAGTTCACTCTCGTTTTAATACTCGCTAAATTTTATTTACCGGGAATAAAACAATCCGGCAAGGATCTACATATATTGAACTCCTCTCCACCCAAAGGTTGCCTGGAAGAGAACGCTTTAAGCGATAAGGCCGCCAATTGTGGCACACTAATTTGTAAGCTCTTTCTTTTTCTTTTTTTTTAAATTTAATGTGTCCAATAAAGAATTTTCTATATATCTATCAATATTGGTACTTTATTTAACAGAATCCCTTCCTCAACTCGCAGTATAAAGTATCCGGGAGCGCGCGACCCTCCGCTCGCCCAGGAGTAAATAACAGACAAGACCAAATTAAAGTTTCCACTCACCTGAACTTTGTGCCAATGTCCGTCGTTCAGGTTACTGCCGACCGTTATAATCTGGGCCCCTCCTCCCAAGTTATACCTCAGTCTCAGCTGTCCATTCACGAGCTTCAACTCTATAAAGTCGTAAGTTCCTCCGTCGTCGGTGTACAATAACAGACCGTTCGGTTGGTCAGTTTTGAATTCCAATTCGAGTGTCCCATTTAGTCCGGCGTTCCATTTCCTGAACTGCGAGTAGGGGTTCTGTTTGTCGAGGACGAACGCGAAGGTGTTGAATGTGAGAGAGAGCAGACAGAAGAGTATGTAACGCATGGCGGCCTCGTGCGGAGCCATGGTGTCGTCACCACGCGCCGGGGGTTCCGCACCGTCTGCCTCTCATGTCTCTCTGCCCTGCAACAATCGAGACGAAAAATTTAAGTTATAGTAGAAGATCCGAGCCTATATCGAGCTTCACCGACGTGATAATTGAATAAAATTATATATAAATTATATATAATTCATAATAAATTTAGTATATTAGAAAATATTTTAAAAATGGGTTGCCTAAAAAAATCCTGGGCAGAATATTAAAAAAAAAAAAAAAATATAAAATTTTGTAACATCAAGCAAGATAATAAAAAATATATATCCTGAGTTGAAGTATAGAAGATATAGAACGTGCTGCCGTAGGGTTGCCTATCTTTTACCTGGACGAACTACTGATTGCAATGAAACAGCGCTTATATATATATTTTTTTCTATTATCGAATCGGCTGAAAGCATCGAATCGATCGAATCGATCGCAAAATATTATTATAAATGATTTTTCAATATTTTTTTTTTAATATTCTGTCATATTTTGTTTATATTTTTATAATACAATAGAATTGGTGCCAGGTTCGATAAAATTAAAAATAATGTTTTAAGACGGTTTTTGTGGACACATTTCACATCCCATTAATTGTTTGTTTTACAGGTTACTTCCCATTATTTGTTTTTACAGGTTACTGCCTCTTTGACGATCTTGTTGGAGTAATGGTTACCATGCCGGACTACCAATCGGAAGGTTCCGGGTTCGATTCCCGGCACGGCCAATATCTTTGTGCTAAACTAAATTTTTTGGTTGTCGGTTTGAGTGTTAAATATTTATCTATATAAAGTCTGTATGAATTTGACGCAATCATCGAAATTAAGGAACGGTCGTAGTGGACAGACTTTGAGTGGATGACCATGTACAAGACTGTCTTAAAAAGTGGTATTCTCATGTAGGCACTACCGTGAATCGGGTGATATGTAAAATTGTAGGTCCCGGCTGTTAGTCTTAGTACTAGCATTCGTTAAACCTTCGGGCGGCTTGAAAACTCTCGACACTTGAACTTAGCCACTTAGCTCAAACGAAGGAAAAAATCCCTGATGAATGATGCTAGTAAACTTAAAGTTAGAAAACTAAGTAAACCACCAGTTACAGATGAAACAACATGAAGCTAATTGACCGCTCCCAACTTAGACAAATAAACGCGAAAGCCCTTCTAATCGAGCGGAGTTTCCTAATTAGATTCCACAAGCTTTAATAGCGTTATAAAATTGAGTATTCACTCATGTAAGAGCATACAATTAGGCAGGTGTTTGGAAAGGTTGTTATAAAAGGATGGAAGGTCCCTGCTGCCGAGTAAGTATCTACTTAGTGAGGTCAACGCCCAGGGGATGATACGGATGGATTTGAATAACTTTGCTCCCTGCTTACTTTGGATCAGAATTGGAGTATTTAGTATGGAAATAGCTCGTTGTTCCCATTTCGCTGTGTGTGGGATTAAGCTGGACCCTCATTGGTTTAATCTCTAATTTCTGCGCGTATTTTTAGCCGTTTCCCGAACTAAGCCGGTTTCTGCTTAGGTCAAAAGTGTATTGGTTACTAACCTATGTTGCCACTTATCTTTAAAATTAGTTGTCCACTTTTAATTGCGGTTTTCAGTAAAATTTTGTATGTATTAAAACGCTGACGCAAAACTGTCGTTTGACGTGTATGTATAGGTGTCTCTAAATGGACGTATGGACTGAATTCGATTTAGTTTTTAGTCGGAAGTGTTCTTAGCTCTGTTTTGATGCAAATCGGTCCAAGATGGCTGTCGCTACAAAATGACAGATTACATATTTTGTTTCAACCCATATGGGTATCTAATGAAAGGGTGTGACTAGTGTAAGACTAGTACAAAAACTGTCAAACGCGCCATAAAAATCCCGACTTCGGAGGCTGTACCAGCCAAACATCTATACTATGTTATTGATATTTTTCTTAATTTTTTAAGGCTAACTTTACATACATTTTGACTTTTCTTCTGTTTTCCATGACGATCATTTATTTAGATATATGACTTTTGTAAACTATAACTATACTCTTCACAGAAAAGGTTATATTAATGATTTCACAAATTTCGAAAAATCTTAAGTTGGTTGCCTATTCTAGAGGTACTAGAGCCGCCTTCAAGGCGATGACCGGTCTTTTAAGTTATTTTTTCGATATTTTTTATCCTTCATGATAAGGAAAAAACTGTAAATTCAAGACAAATCTTAAAAGGTTGCATTAGTTACATGTAACCCTGTAACTATGTATATCTAGTCTCGAATGAAACCATCCGGCGCAGGTAAAAGCCACTCGAACTACACAAAAGCTGCATCTGCCTAAGGAAGGGAAAGTAGGCCGGAATGGTATGGTAGAAACGCACCGTACCGGCTGGATCGACGCGACTAATAGTCCATTAAAATGTTACATGAGCTTTGCATTTTGTAGAGGGCGCAATTTTATTTTTGGGACATGTTTGGGGAATCAATAGATACTTAACTTCAAGTTTTGTGGGATTGCGACCCTTGTCCCCCGGCAAAAACCTTAAATATCACTTACATATTAAATTTCATTAGTACGTTACATAATAAGTAGATTATATAGCATATCTTATCTTGAAGTATATATACGTATTCAGTAGGTCTGAGAACCGGCTACTATCTATTTTTCATACACCTAAGTGAGGCAAAACAACGTTTCCCGGGTCAGCTAGTAATTGTATATATTTGTTAAAAAAATTCTTTGTCTCATGTTTTATTATCACTGTCATTCCTATGGTTGCCTGAAAGAGATCGTTTTTTGCGATAGGATGCCTTTTTGGCACTAGTTTTTAGTAACTCATGTAAATAATTTACTTTAATAAGTGTGCGAAAATAAATAATTTATCTATGTATCCATAAAAATGATACTCGTAAAATGGACACTGTCAAATTTAGATATATAGAATACAAGTAGTTAATTGTTATATAATAAGATTTAGTAAGAAATAGTTTATAACCTAGAGTATCTGGACGTTAGTTTTTATAAGGCGATGTTAACTTAATAAAGACCTAGTATATTAAGTTAATGTTGTGTAGAATAGTAACGCTGTACATACATGTAATAATAATTTTGTCAATAAAATACTTTCAAAATCAAAATAAAATCAATCAAAGAATATTGCTTGAACCTACAAGTGGCTTTATAAATAGGCAAAACTGTGCTAAATGCCTATAAGAGAGCAAAATACGTGATTCACATTAGTTATTACCCCTCTACGATGTCGTAGGGGGTAATGCAGTTAGACCCTTACATTATAGATATGTCGTCGGCCTGCGGTAGAGGAAGTTTTTGTTCTCATTAAAAACGCATTTGTTAAGTACAATTAATATTAGTCAAGTAGAATTTATTAGTCGCGCACAAAAGTTTAAGTTTCATTTTAAATTTAAAGTTAAAGTTACGATAACAAACGATGACATAGAAAAAACGAAACCTCTTCTTCTTCCTTGCCTTATCCCACTAGGTGGGGTCGGCAGCAAATTTTCCTCTTCCACTCTCCTCTATCAGCCGTCGTCTCTACACTCACTCCTTTCACTCTCATGTCCTCATTCACCCACTCCATCCATGTCTTCTTCGGTCGGCCTCTTGCCCTTCTTCCTTGCACTTTCATTTCCATACATCTCCTACTAACAAGGAAAAACGAAACCCCACCAAATAAATAATAATAATAGTTGAAAAAAAACTAAAAAACACGCTTTTTATAGAAAACCGTAATTTTATCAAATTGTCATCGGTCCTCAATAAATCTACAAAATTTGAACGAAATCTGGCCGTTTAAAGTGGGTCAAAATCGCGCCTAGAGAAGTCGGTTACAAACAAACATACAAACAAAAATACAAAAATAGAATAATTTTATCAAATTAGTATATTGTCATCGGTCCTCAATAAATCGAACGAAATCTAGCCGTTTAAAGTGGGTCAAAATCGCGCCCAAAGAAATCGGTTACAAACATACAGGTGAAGCTAATAGAAAGCGTGTAAAAATACGGCATACAAAACTCAGGTCATAAAACTGCATCGATACTCCCAGGGCAGCTTGAAACGATCCAACTATAATCTGGTCTGAGCTAGCCTGTAATTCAAGCATCTATAGAGCGGCGCACAAATTCGGCTCATCCATAGCTTACGTGCTTAGTAAGTTCATTGCGCGAAAACGCGCCATCACCCCAGCTTGTTGGTGCTTGCCTCGACCCCAACCGGTTTTTGCCGGAAAACACCGGTTTTTGCCAGACCTCCGCGCCCGGACGTAGTAACTATATAGTAATCTGTGGCTCGGGTAAACTCTGCTCAGCTATGCAGGTAAAAAGTTCCTATCGGTAATTATGGTTTTATATTTTTTAGGTAAAGGAGTGATTCTATCAATGCAACTCGAAATGTGTCAGTAAATTAATTTATACAGCGTGCTTAATTTATTAGTTTTGTTAGTGGTTTTGTTATTAGTTTTTAATTTTATATTTTTTTTTTTAAATGTATGTTTTGTTTGTATGCTACATACAACTTGGTTGGTGTGCTACTTAACATTTTGTTTTTTTTTTATGTTAGGACACATTTGACGACCTCGTTGGCGCAATGGTTACCATGCCGGACTGCCAATCAGAAGGTTTTGAGTTCGATTCCCGGCACGGCCAACATATTTGTGCTGAACTAAATTTGTTGGTTGTCTGATGCATATTTAACACCCAGATCCACAGCCAACAAATTTAGTTAACTACGAAAATGTTGGCCGTGCCGGGAATCGACCCTGGAACCTTCTGATTGGCAATCTAATAACCATTGCGCCAACGAAGTCGTCCATTATTTGCGTCTATATATTTGCCTACAGCCTGAAAATTGAATTTGTGAAACTGATTGCTTTCAACACAGGTTCTCAAAAATCTACACAGCGAGGTGCAATGAACCAGCAACGCACGGCTCAAAAGCTTAAATATACTCGTAAGTACCTACACTTTTGTTTTGTTTGTGTAATCCGTGCAGACCACGAACCCAAGACAATAAAATTCTTTATCTTTATCTTATCTCATTTAAGTTAAATTTCCTTCAACATCAACTAACCTTGTTTCTGTTTTTTAGTTATCTGCGATCTGAGCCAAATCTACCTTTCCCTGCATCTGCCGTTTTTCTGACGAGAGCCTCCCTTTAAAAGTTTTGATTTGTTGGATCTTGGAGCTTAATGCTCCGACTTTGGGGGGCTAAGGGGGGAGAAATTATTTGCGTTTCGCGCCGGTACATTAGCCTCGACCGGTCGGAAGTTTTTTTACGTTTTAGTACTAACGGCAAAGAAGGTGAGAGTGTGATAATTTTATGACCGTGGTTATAAAAAAAAACTGTTTTTTTTTGTTGGAAAATTTGCACGAAGTCGATTATAATTAACTAACAAAACTAGTTTATTTTTTTTTACAGCTACTTCTTCTTCGTATGAGCTTAGTGGCCAAGCTCTGGTGTCGAGAGTTCCCAAGCTACCCGAAGAGCCTCTGATTTGGATTAACGACTGTTTGTACTAAGACGTTAGTCTTAGTACAAACAGTCGGGACCTACAATTGAACATGTCATCTGACCCATGGTAGCGCCCAGAGGAAAATGCCACTTGAAAAACGACAGTGTCGTGTATGTATGTTAACGCATTGGCTTTAGTTGGTATATACACACTTTCTCTCCATTTAAAGACCACTCTCTATAACGCATATAGAGTTCACACTATATTATATCACTTGTGATAGCAACCATATTACAAACTAGAAATGATTTAGTATGGTGTTAACCAGCCGTGTGTAAAAAAAATATACGAATATAACAATACAGAACTTAGTTAAGCAGATCGTCCCGGCTTCGCGCAGGCTTTAAAAAGAGAAACAAAATATAATCTAACAAAAGTTATATTTTGTTTCTCAGGGATAATGTAGCTTCCCTACGGTGAAAGACTACTACTACTTTTGTATTGATATCATATTATTTTACTTGTAACTTTGGTGTTAACAATAAATGATTTGTATTTGTATAAGAATTTTTCAAATCGGTCCAGTGGTATCGGAGCCTATTCGCGTCAAACAAAGAAACAAAAAATCGAACTTTTCTTCTTTATAATATCGGTAAGTATAGAAAACGAGTAGGTACATTAGTAAGTAACAAAGACAGTAAATGATTGCAGTACTCGCGCGGAATTACAGAAGTAAAGGTGGAATGTATGCGAGCGTGGAAACTTGTCAATTTCAGCCACCTGTGTGCCTGAAATATAGGCTGCGGTGACCAGCCGCTGCCGGCTTCCTGGGATACTAAATACAAACTTATAAAACATTTTTAATATTTTCTAAATTGATATTTTTTGTTAGATTTGGTAGATTTGATATTTTATAAAACATTTTTCCTTTATATTGTATACGTACATGTAATAATAAGTGAAAAGCGAGTGTGGCTCGGTGGTAAAAACGTCTGCTTTTCAACCACACAGCACCTGGTTCGATCTCAGCCCTACACCAATGACATGTTTTTCAAGTTTGAACCGAAGCCGAAGGGTTGTTAGCTCGTGTGGTCACGCGGCTTTCTGGTCAAATGCCTATCGGCAATGGGTAACAAAAATTCGTTTGTCCATACCCACACGGTAATCATAACCTTTCATGGTGGTTTTCATAAATCTAGACAAATCTTATAACCTTTTATAAAGTTCGCAAAAAAAAAAAAAACAAAAAAAAAGAACAACGAAGAGTTTATTTAGACATAAAGATAATTAATTATGAGAAATAAAACTATCTCCACAACTGAACTGACTCACTTGTGATTTTCTAAATTTTTGTGTGTCAGAAATCACTATAAAATTATAATAAATTCAGTATACAAAAAGAATATAATAGGTAGTAAGTAACTAAAACTAATTCAAGACACTCGAGTTAAAAGGGATGTCTCATCACACTCCGCTAGATGGCGACCCTATCTTTACGGCGCGGCCAATGGCCTGGAAGTAATAGCTGGCCACGGATGATTAATTCCCACAGACACACGTGAAGAGCTTATTTATACTGATCACTTGGTATAATCACTCAACTCAGCTTCGAAACTATCACTATTAATAGTAATTAATATATTATTGAATCGTGAGTTAGGTGGAATGAGATAATTAAATAGGTAGGTACGCAATGTTTCATTCGCTATCCGTTAATTCTCACATTATCACTCTATTCGTTGTAAATTATTATTTACTTGTTTTTTTGTAATCACGGACAACACATATTATAATTGAAGTGATGAAAAAATGTTATGAACCACACGAATATGAATCATTCAAATCTCCTTGGGAAGAAATGAGTTCTATAGTTTCTTAGAAAATACCCCACCTCCTTGCTATATACCTACTCTGTGTTCAAGCTAAGTGTAGTTATTGCGCAGAATCGAAACGCTAGTTTGACAGTAGCGGCGTTACGACGCGCCGGTTGTCACTCGTTCCGTCGTCCATTTTGTACAAGCTTAGTTTTCTCTGCAAAATATATTTAGAATTCCTTGTGTTTTCTTAATTGCTGAGTTGATTTATTGAGCCCGTGAGCAATAAAATGAATGGTTAGTTGTTATACACTGCGCTACCTAATTGCTGCCGAAGTGGCTATAATTATAGTTAAGTTCACTCAAGGCGAGAAAAGTTTGTGAACACTGAACGTAATGAGAAAACTCCGAAAGTACATCGTTAAAAATGCATTCTCCGACTATCTCCCAGACAGATCCGACTTCGAAATAGTGGAGGAGCCGATACCGGCGTTGAAAACCGGCGAATTTCTGGTTAAAGCTGAGTTTATCAGCGTCGACCCGTACATGAGATCTTTTGCCAAAAATTACACCGTTCCGTACGCGCAGTTCGGGTTCCAAGTGAGCAGAGTTATGGAGAGTAAGAACTCCGAGTACCCGGTGGACGCGTACGTGGTGTCTCACTCGGGGTGGCGGAGTCACGCCGTGTTGACCGACCACCCGGACAGCATGTTCCACATGAGGCCTTACATCCCGGAGCGAGACGAGTTGCCGCTGTCGCTGTGCCTGGGCGCCCTCGGCATGCCCGGCATCACGGCCTACCTGGGCCTGTCCGAGATCTGCAAGCCGAAACGCGGCGAGGTGGTCTGCGTGACGAGCGCGGCCGGCGCCGTGGGCTCGCTAGTCGGACAAATTGCCAAAATAAAAGGCTGCATCGTTATCGGGTTCGCCGGCACCAACGAGAAGGTGGCCGTGCTGCGCTCGGAGCTGGGTTTCCATTACGCTTTGAACTACAATACTGTCACGAACGTTGCCGAGACGCTGAGAGAGATCAGCGAAGGGGTCGACTGCTTCTTTGACAACGTCGGCGGAAACCTCGCGGCCGGGATCTTGGCGTGTATGAACGAGAACGGGCGGGTAGCCGTGTGCGGCTCGATCAGTACGTACGGAGACGACTCCAAGAGACAAACGCGCGCGCAAACACGAGTCTCCGTGAAGGTGGAGTCCTTCAGCTTCACTCAATGGGAGTGGCCGCAGCAGCGTGACGCGTTACGACAACTAAAACTCTGGCTCAAGGACGGAACCATCAAAGCGAAGGAAACCGTCGCAAATGGCTTTGAAGAGCTTCCAGATACCCTCATCAGAATGTTGAAAGGGCAGAACGTCGGGAAGGCGCTCGTTAAAGTTTGAACCTTAATTAACTAGGAATAAAGCTCAAAGTATATGCTTAAGAAATATATAACTAGAACTGGAAAGGTTTCTCTGTGTCCCAGAATTTTCCTTTCTTGTTATTTAAGTAGATCGGGCGCCCTTCGCCTGTTTATTATTATCCATTTAATGTTTTCCGAACAGGAAATATAAACAAGGACCTTATTACAATTGAAAGATCTTAGGGCTTCTTTCATATTTTGTTGATTAAATATTCTACATGCCTGGCGTAACAATGTAGTAGGTATTTAGAATTTCGTAGTAATTAGGAATAGAATTATCTTAATAAGAAAATTTAAATATGGCTCTTTTATATTATTTGAGATAAAACGTTCACTTTGTTAGCAGTAATAACTTAATTAACTTTATGCTTTGCAGTGGTATAGCCAAACCGGGGTTTGATTTTCAGGGAAATTGTAAAAAAATAGGTAATTGTAAAAAGTTTGTGTTTGACTACAATTTGGATGTAGAGGGATAAAATACTATAGATTCAAAATAAGTTTGCTATTTTTAAAACATCTCTAAAAACGACATAATTCCATACATGGGTCAATTGATTTTATCATGATTCTCTCTCATAGCCTTTATTCAGTATAAGACTGTTTCCGAATTCGACAGATTTGTTCTTGGACAAAAATGGTAATTTTGCGTACAAAATTTTTAATCAGTGCGAATACTCGTAGGCATAGCATCTTGTAATAAAGGATGAGTTCTCCCATAGACTCTAGGCTATTATCCACAGACTATCAATTATAGGCCATAGACTGCCATCCATAGACTAAAGACTTTACACACATAAACTGTTCATTAAAACCTCAAACGATTCTGGAGCAGTGTCTACGCCATGATCTCTATGTATAATTACTACGTTAGGTATATAAACATAAATGGTATCGGAGGTGTGGCAAGTCGGTCGTCGGATTTACATAATATTGTTGTAGCAGGGCCGGTGTGGGATGTTTTTGTAACTAAACAAGCTAATACGGGAGTTAGGGAGAAAACGGTGTATGTACAGGTATACTCGGCTAACTTGGACTATTTACAACGACTAATTTTAGCCAGTGAAATAAGTGGCATAGCAGCCTGTAACTCAATTAGTGTTCCCCGCCGTATTGAAGATTTACTAAAAAGTGAAGTTTTTTCAAACCTATTTATAAGTATATTTTGAATACTGTTGAAAAATTAAGTTAAGTTTAATACTTTTATTTCCTCTTTATGTTTGAAAAAATTTAATTATATAAGACTTCGACTGAAGGACTTGTATCCATGGTCATGAATTAAATAAAAAAAATGGACGCCTTGTCGGGAGCACTAAAGTTATCATCGTATCGGTAGATAGCTTAGAAAGAATAACAATTTCCTTATCTATTTTGGATCTAACTATTGATTGATGTGTGGCAAGCATAATGCTAATTAGCACTTAATCTGGCCATCATTTTGGGTATGATGACACTATATTGAGTATATTTTTTTCACACAGCTGGTTAACCCCATACTAAACCATTTCTACATAGTTTGTATTATGGTTGCTAACACATCTGATATACTACATATACTACATACATATATGTAAATACTTGATTTAGATACATATATTTTAACACCCAGACCGACAGCCAACAAATTTAGTTCATCGTTATAAGTTTTAATTTTCACCTCAATACTTAGACTCATTAATACAGCAGTTCAAACATATGCTACAACATTTCTTTCTACGATTTAAATTAACCGAAGATTATAGCGCTATAAGTTTCAATTTGGAAATTGGTAATATGATCGTTTAGATTCATTTGTGGTAAAGAAGATATCTAAAGAGTGAAAAACATGTTTTTAAGTCTAGGTTTTTTATTAAAATAGATTTTGTACGTTTTCTTTAAAATAATCTTAATTCAAATTCGTAAATGTATATTCAGACGTGTATATACAGCTATAGCCATTTATAAATATTCGGGAAAACCAATTTTATTACGGGTTTCGTTTATTTTTTCTTAATGTCGTTTATAAACTCCTCTCTATGCAAAGGTTGCCTGGAAGAGATCACTTTAAGCGATGAGCCCGCCAATTGTGGCACACTTTTTTGTAAGCTCTTTCTTTATCTAAATTTCATATTAGTGTGGACACATATACCTACACATAAGAATTTTCTATCTATCTAATGGCGTCTAACCTTGCATACGAAAGCAATTTGTGAGGATTATTTATATCTGAAAATTAAATCCCAAAAAAATACAAATGAGATAGATATCGTATGAGATGTATCAATATTTGGCTAAGATGTATCAAGCCTACGATGAGAAAAGATTGATAATATGCCAATCAAAAGCGTTTCAGTGATAGAGATTAGACTTATCTTCCATTGCTTAGACATAAACCAGAATGATGAGAGTTTCCACCGAGCCAGATTCCGACTGAAGGTCAGAATACCAGCAGTCACATACCAAAGGGTTGTGAAGATTACAAAAACGAGGCTGTTTACCGACAAACCTTTCCGCAAAGCCCGACACAATTTACTTAATTGACGCCGACAGTAAATCAGGGGACGCCGGATGAGCAATGGCACGCCTGGAGGGAATATAGGGAAGGGGCTACAAAGTTTTTTCGATATTTTATTTAAAAAATAATATTTTAATAAATAAATACTAGGACACATTTCACTCACGGCTGGCTAACCCCATACTGAACCATTTCTAGTTCGTATTATGGTTGCTAACACAACTGATATACTGCATATACATACATACATATTATATTTACATATTACATATTTAATATCCAGACCGACAGCCAACAAATTTTGTTCAGCACAAAGATATTGGCCGTGCCGGGAATCGAACCCAGAATCTTCTGATTGGCAGTCCGGCATGGTAACCATTACCACAACGAGGTCGCTAATATTTAAATATGCTTGTGAACTGTGCTAATCCATAGCAACTCCGGCATATATGAAAATAATATATTTTATTTACAGTTTATAGTTTTGCGTCTGCTTGCTTAATAGAAAGCTACGCCACTGGTGGCTATTCAGCGTCACACACGACTAAACTAAATTTAAAGAAGCCCCGTCTCTTTTCATCGTATGTGGCCAGAAAGAGACGGTACGCTCTGAACCACACACAAAACAACTAAAATCACGTCAAATATGAAAAATGTAAGCAATTTTAGAGCACACCCAATTGTATCAGCTCTAAATCTGACGTGTTTGACGTGATTTTGTATGTTTTGTATAAGGTTTAGATACCATCTCTTTTTGGTCATTTATGACGAAAAGAGACAGAGCTACTTTAAATTTAGTTTAGTCGTGTGTGCCGTTGAATCGCCACCAATGCCTACAATGTGGTTAAATGTAGTGTGTCAAATAACTCTATTTATGAAAACTGTCAGGAATCGGTTTTCAGAGACACCGGTTGAGAGACCAAAGCTTCGCTGTCCTCACAATCCTCATTAACTATGTGCGAAACTATTTGTTTCTTTGGATTTTACCATGATTAGTTGCTAATTAAAATTTCAAGAGATTAAACTTTGACAGTTTTAGGCAATTTTATATAGACATTATTTCGAAATTAAGCTATTAGAATAAATAAAATAATGAATGAATTAATGTTTACCTTTATTTAGACTTAAGATCTTGTAGCGCAATTAAACAGTAAATATATACATATTTATTAAAATATTGATTTATAACAAAAATTAAAAGAAATTAAAAATATATACATTCGAATATATAACCTCCTCTTTTTTGAAGTCAGTTTATAAAATAAAAAAGTACGCTTTACCAAAAGCACATCCCTACAGCGTCAGAAAAATCCAGAACAATCCAGACTAATGTCCAGCGCACAGTAGGTAAGTTATAATCTCATAAGGGTAGACGTCGCGACACGAAATTATGGACATAATAATTTACTTTCCACATTTACTATATTTTCCCTTTCCTGGGATCATTTCTTTGCAGTATGAAGTGTATATTTATTTTCTTATTTATAAGGGTGACCTGAGGACATGCCCTACTTTCTTTATCCTGTCTTAAGACATTGCTACATCTACTTGTACAATGTGCCTACATGTATAAAAGCTACAGAAAGAAAATTCCACAGTTGGGTCCCTCTGCTATCTTTAGAAAGATTCGGGTTTATCAACAGTGGTTTGTTTCTCTACATAAGTTACTTGGTGTATATTTAGTTAATTACGAACGTGTAGTATTTAAGTGACATTAATTTGTATGACATTAAATTGAAGCCTGCTTAACTTATTATAATATTTGATGTCATTAACAATTGAATTTGGAAGTAATACTTTGTTTATTTTAATAAGTGACGGTTTGCATTTAAATTTGGTTTGAAAAACTGACATTGCACCATGCTCCTGAAATATGAATGTTTGTTTGAATGTAGTACCTAAGCTATAAAATCTTACAGCTTAGATAATTTAAGAAATATGTTAATTGCCTTGGTTATTTTTTTTATTTATAAAGTATGAGCTATTGACCTAATTAAAAAACTTAACTCCTTAATAATAAAATAATACATTTATTAGTAAACTTAAAGTTAACTTTACCCCTGAACTTTTGGTTAAGTTTTAGTTTAGTATTTTATATCATTCTTATGTTGGTTATAAATAAATATATTCACTTAATAATTTTTATCAATAGTAGTATTTGTATATTTTTTGTTCATTACTTATTTATATTTCTCATTGTTTTAATTTCAATTAAATTAATTTTACATGAAAATATGTATAATTTATTAAATGTCTGTTACACATTTCTAAATACTTCACCTACTAAACTATTGTTGCTATATTCAGAAAAATACAATTTGGTACAATTCTAATACCAAAATATGGCAAGGAAATATTGATGGCGGATACAATTAAGCACCGGAAAAGGTAGTCCAAACCATTCGTTGACAATGTCAAACCTAAATCAAAGCTCCTTAACTTATCCCTTATCTAACAACCTTGACCTTAGCGAACGACCGCAGAGGTGAAGTTTGAGGAAATTGCGACACTGAACACTTTTGAGTGGCATTGTAAAAAAATGTACATAAAAAATGTTTGATGGTTTATTTTAGAAGATATTCTTGGAAACACGGTGTAGAGATTTTTATTTTAAACAAAAAGTAAGTTATATTTCAATATTTCTTTGCAATCTTCTTCTTCGTATGAGCTAAGTTGACGACCTCGTTGACGTAATGGTTACCATGCCGTACAGCCAACCAGAGAGTCCCATGTTCGATTCCCGGCACGGTGAACCTCGTACTTAAGCCTTAGAATGTTTTGCTTTAGTTGCAAAGACCCTGCTTATTTGAAATACCAGACACATAATATACAAAAAATAACACCTCTCCTCTCACTAATAAATAAGTATTATTTAGCAAACGAAGCTAAAAGTCGTGCGAAAACAAGCCAGTTTTGCTCAAATTCGCTCTAACGTTTACGGCTAATGCTGCCACATTTCGCTTCGCTCGCACCGTGCAGTGCTAAATATCGCTTTATCTGGGCCACCAGCTGTGAGCCACGCCGGGCTATAGTAGGGGAGCCCACGATGCTAAATGTGTATTTACTCGAGCGCGTTTGGAGCTTATTGGATTATAATGTAGATATTATAACATGAAATAAACTGTATGAGACCTATCTTGTCCACCGATGGAGAGCGCCACCAGGCACTTTAAAAAGTTTTATAAATGTTAAGCGATGTTTTTTTTTAACTGTGCTTATGTTAATCGGCAGATTATAAGTTTTCTAATATACCTAAATTCTCTCCATGAAAATAAATCTATGAATTTGACCATTACTAAACATTAAAGTATGAAAGTTTGAGCCCCTTTCACTTCCAAGTGTTACATTTAAATTGTCAGATTTTTGGATTGATTTGATTTGATTTTTGCTTGTATTTGGTGGAGGTACTTAAATGAGTTCAAGGTATCTCCCATATCTTAATCTGACACGCTCGAGATACTCCAAAAATCCCCTCTTCGGCTCCCCTACTACTATGTGAGCTTTTATGTTAGGATCGCAGGATAATATAGCTTTATACGGGACTATGTACATAGTTGTTACTCGCGGATCCACCCGCATAACAAAATATTTTCGTTAATACACGACCGACAAACATTAACAACAATAAAATTTGACGACCTCGTTGGCGTAATGGTTACCATGCCGGACTGCCAATCAGAAGGTTCTGGGTTCGAGTACCGGCACGGCCAACATCTTTGTGCTGAACTACATTTGTTGACTGTGAGTCTGGGTGTTAAATATGTTCTTTATAAAATATGTAGTATGTAATGTATATGTAGTATATCAGTTGTGTTAGCAACCATAATACTAACTAGAAATGGTTCAGTATGGGATTAACCAGCTGTTGGACTTCGTTGAATAACTAGTAAAATTCGCGGACAAATCCTTATTATGGTAGGACAGGAAGATAATGGTCATAAATATAATAATTATGTCTGTGTGACATCACGGATAACAGAAAAAATGGATATGTCAAAGTTACGTCCGGAAAAAACATGGCTGTGTCTATTGGCACCTTTCAAAAACAAAAACTATAACGCCAAATTCTACGTTTACATTTATCTCAGAAATATGTATAATATCTTCTCACGCGACATCTTACTTAGAACGTTAAAGCTCGTTTAGTAGATGAGTGCTATACAAAATTTAATATTAACGAAGACTTTTCCTTATGCAAAACATAGATTGTAACTTTGACGAAGTCTACATCGGCTGCTACAGAAAAATCGCGAGTCATCACGCTATTGATATACTATAAATGAATTTCTAAAAAATGGTTGCCTGTAAAGTCGGTTTTACGGGCGAAGATTTTACGTGACAACGTCTGCCGCGTGCTGCGCGCGCGGCAGACCGATCATAGTTGAGTGGGAGAGAGACGCAAGGCATTCGGCGGGCCTCTCTCTCGTTCGGTGACTCATCGTAACGTTACCGGGCGTTACACTTTTTCATAAGTGACTCCCAGCCGCAACCTAATTTAAGACGTTGTCACGTCAAAAACTAGGCGTTTTGGACCATTACAAGAATCTAAACGATTTTTTTTTCTGAAAATTCAAACTTTGAACTGATCTACTGTAAAGTTAGACCGATGTCGCTTAGATAATTTTGCCTTTCCAGGGTCGATATGTTGGAATGTAAGTTTTGTATGCATACATTTTTGACATAGTCAAATTGGCAAATCTTTCAAAGTTTGCGGGTATTTTCTTTCGGCATTCTGCTTCAACAATTAGGTATGTACTTCCCAAGCTATAGTTTCCTAAATAACATAAATACCGTGGTTGCAATTCCAGCGATGGATTGTTAGTGCGGCTGCCGGATGCCGCTTGCACAGCTGGAATGAAACCTCACTCGTTCCCGGAGATCTATCGCTCTATCTCTATTTACATAATACTAGTAATTTATGATTTTAAAAGTTCTTTATTCACGTACGAACAATTTAAACATAACCTAAAATTTGTAAAATCATAATTTCTAATATATTTATCAGGCTAAACACCTTAATTTTTTTTTTGATGAATAGGCTCACCGCTTGACCGTGGTCTAAGATGTAACACGTTTGCCTACAAGAAACCTATTTACTCTAGATTTGAAGACCCCCAAATTGTACTTCTCGGGAAAAAGATAATAACATAGTGTTGGTTATAAAAGTCGATTTTATCTTATATTCATTCAGTACTAAGCAGCACACATCATTTTAAAATTATTGCTATTATGCATAAGCCGCCCACTATACGTTCCCACTACTTGGACTCGGGGCGTTCTCTCACGAGGACAGAGATATATTGGCGGATGAAACACGTCTTCGGATATTGTGGTCCTCAATCATATTAGTTTCCTCATGGTCTCCTTCGCCGTAAAGCGAAAGCTTATCCACACATAACTTGAAATACAAGTCATTGGTGTAGCCGATCCGAACAGGATCAGATTGAAAAGCAGACGGTTTGCATCCGGAACCTAGCTACATAGCATAGCTAGCTAGTTTTGCCTCCGACACATTATATATATGGCCTCGGAGGCAAAACGCTAGCAGTGGGCTAGAATCGGCTATAGATGGATGATGCTGATGATTACAATGCACATAATACGACCACCTCTAACATTCCAACATAGTACATAGCTATATATTATCCTACCACAGACAAACGGGTAAATAGAAAAAAAGCAATCTCCCTCCCTATTGAAGCGGTTTGCAAAACGCGCGCTTGCAATATCTACTGGCTTATGGATGGAAGATGTAGAATAGATTGTAGATTCTATCTTTGAGGGGAAACACAGATAACAGAAAAAAGATAAAGTACATCAAGATAAAATATACTCTATGGTTATGTCACATTGACACAAATGATATACAGCAACCATAATTTATTCTATTTAACCATAACCATTTTTTCCTTTTTTTATTTTAGGAGTCTTTAAATTATCTGAGCTTAGCCGTTTTAAAAAGGAATGCTACTCAATTTTTTTATTTTATTTTACCATGTTTTGATTTTCGTAATTGTTTCCGATTTACTACTTCAGCAATGAATATTTAAATTAAATTGTGTTACTCTCATTTTGATTGTAATATGTGTTTTTATGCCTGAAATTAAAGAATTTAATGTATTATTTAATATTATATCATCGACTCTCGACACCAGAGCTTGACCACTTAGCTCATCAGAAGAAGAAGAAGACGATATTGAACTGATCAACGTGCTACATCTTCAGCGACAACTTCGCTTACCATCGTGCAATTGGTGGCCAAGCGTATATTCCATATAATTGAAAAAAAAAATATACAGGGTTTTTTGAGCGTGTTTAGCTACCTATTCTGTAGGCCCTGGCCTGCAGCCCAGCCTCGCTCCGACCTTCCAACCAAGGGTGGAGAGATCTTGGATCGATCCTCGCGCAATGAGCACTACGATGTAAGTATCGAATATATTAATTGTAACGATCTGCATGGCTGATCGCGCCTATAGCTAGGCTAACTATGATGATATGACGCAATATATCATTATTTAAGGGGTGCTCCCATACCATGGATGACCTCGTTGGCGTAAAGGTTGCCATGCCGGACTGCCAATCAGAAGATTCCGGGTTCGATTCCCGACCCGGTCAACATCTTTGTGCTTAACTAAATTTGTTGGCTGTGGGTCTGGGTGTTAAATATGTATTTATATAAAATATGTATGTATGTATGTATATGTAGTATATCAGTTGTGTTAGCTACCATAACACGAACTAGAAATGGTTCAGTATGGGGTTAAACAGCCGTGTGTGAAATGTGTCCTAATATTTAAAAAAAATACAATAATGGTACGGAACCCTTTATGCGCGCGCCTAGCTCGCACTTGGCCAATTATTGTTTATTTATCTTCTATACCGATAGTTATACCTATACCGATTTTGAAAACTATTTTCTCCTTTATCTAAATGAGTATTTTAACCTACCATACTTTCTTTAATGAATCACAATCAATGAATCCAGCAGGGTGTATAACCACGCAAGTAGGCGACAATCTGGCATTCTGAGGGTAGAACATACCTAGTCTGGAATTACTAGTTCAGCACCGCACAATTACAAAAATGAAGATCAACACAAACATAATATCAATTATAAAAATGTCGGACTAAATTGGCCATAGAAGATTGCAGACAATCCAAATCACTGTTACCTCTGAACTACCTCACTGTCTTCAAGGCGTGACTGAATCGGTTTCTTCTAGGCAAGCGCGCTATAACCTAGATCGTAACATCACTTAACTTCAGGTGAGTTGCAATCAAGCGCAAGCCTATCTATCATTAAAAAAAAATGTAAGGCTTGTAGCTCAGCCTCGACCACTCGAAAATGATCTACTTCTGTCTTCTAATCCATTAGCAAGTCAAAAGTCACAAAGACCTGTTTGTCTTTCCGATAGAAATGATAAATCAATGAAATAATGAACAATTGGGCGCCTAAATAAGTAAGCGCCTTCCGTTTGCAAAGAAACTTTGTAAAGTGGGACTCGGTACAAAGTACCTACTTTGTGAACAATTTGAGCTGCTTCGAACAGTGCCGGAGCAAAAATAGGCACGTCGCTTAGAATGGAGACATTAAAATTCCTTTTATCGGATAGACCAAACAAACACTTCATTTCAGAGTTTTCACGCGATGATTTTAAGATTAGTAAATACATTTTGGACTGTTTTCTTGGAATATTTATTTGCATAATTTCTTACGTTCATTAATTAGGAATTATCCACAGGCGTAAGTGTGGAAAAAACTCAGTTTTCAACAAGTAATTATTAATTAAAAATAACAACATATTTGTTAAGTCTCTGTCGTACTTCTAACGCCCGCTACCAATCAGAGCGCTCGTTCTGAATCGATTTTTTAATCGGTATTTTCAACGCGCGTACGACTCTGGTCCTAGCTACAATGCATGACCGTCGGACGGCCGTCTCCGGACACAACATCTGTCCGGCGATATCTTTTTGCTAAATGGAGGCAGACCTTCGTCGCTCCATATATCTTTATTTATGGCTGGCCAGCATTTTAGACACTCTGCCAGACACGGACATATATTTTATTGTTATATGTAATTAAATTATAAGTTTATTTAATTATATAAACATAAGAGACTGAATTGTATCTTACATCAAAGTTGTTAATGTAATGAAATCTGCGGTATTTTAAATAAATGCATCTCTACTGTCCAAATATTTTCAAAATAACAAACCCACAAAAAAAACAAAAGAGCTATTAAAACAAAAGAATGGTTAGATAATGTGCAGCGCTCCATAAAAGGTCAGCGCTCGGTAACGGCAGATTGGCTCGCAGCGCTTAATTCAGCGTTCAACGCTGACCTTCACAGATGCACGGAATACAAACGAAAAAGCAATTACGGAACGTAGAAAATAACGACTAAGTATACGAAACAAAGGTTATTATAATAACTACAGATTTAGAAAATGTTTTTTCTGGATTTGTTTGAAATTTGTTTTGGAGATTACATTTACATTTTCATTTTTGGTTTGTCTGACAAAATTAAAAAAAAAACTTTTCCAGACATACCAAAATGTTTGTTACTATGTAACGAGATTCTCAATTGGTCAATATTGACACAACTAGATCATAGCAAGTTAATTTTAAGTGATAGGTAACTTTATAAATCTTAGTGCGACCAAGCACACTAAGATTTTTAAAAGTAACATTTCTCAGGAGCGTTTAGTGGTGCCCTTAATTATTTTTTGTGGGTTCGTTATTTCAGAACTGATTTTGAATGTATCAATAAATAATATCGAATATTTGCATCGGTTTTATATTCAAATTATAATTCAAAACAACTAAATAGAAAGAGAGAAGAACTAAATAAATACTAAACTAACTGTTATCACGTCTGGGCGAGAGGCCTTTATTTAATTATGGTTTATGTTGTCGATTTTTTATATTTTTTAATGTGTGTGTTTTGTTTGACTGTTGCTGTTTGGAGAATAAGTAAACGTAAAACAATTAGCTTGAAATTTATATTTTTTGACCAGTCAGGTCAATCGTTATTTATGTATTTTGGAACATTGCAGATTTGCCTTTAAACTTGGCATTACATATACTGTGCTTGACGAACAATGTAATCGACAGGCATCTAAGTTATAACTTCGTAAGCACTGCCGCGTTTCATTCAAGTAAGCGTAGGTGGGTGAACTTTGCCCCACCTAGCCAAGTCTAGGTATTAACTCAGTGCCTATTCAATAGGTCTCAGCTGCACCGAAACGCTAGGGAAATCCACTGCTTCTCTTCTAGTTAGGTTTTTAACCTGCGACGCAAATGAAACGGAGTGTTATAAGTTTGAAGTTTGTCTGTGTTTGTGTGTGTGTTAGTCTTATGTCGTGAACCAAAATGTCTGTGCTACAAAATGGCTGATCGCCCATTTTTCGCAACGTCCCTAATATGGGTATCAAATGAAAGAACTTGACAAGTTGAATACTATAATAGACTAGCTGACCCGGCAAACGTTGTTTTGCCTCACTAAGGGGTACAGCGCCATCTATTGATTACTTACTCAACCCAGTCGAAAGGTATCGACATCTGTTAGAATCATTTGGAGTTAACAGATAATAACAGACAATAATTAGCAATAAATTAAAATTGCGACTATAATTTGAGATTTAAACTATCCTATCTTTCAAGTTGGATCGAACTGCACATGGTGTGCGAATTTTATTTTAGGAGTCCATTGAGAATAAACATTGTGACACGAGATTTATAAATATTAAGATTATGATACATTTCAAATACGAGTAAGATGGCGGAGTCGGGCTTTTCTAGTTTTTTATTTTACACATGTCAGAGTTGACTGAGGTGGGTTTGTTGCTAATGCTTCTAATTTATTAATACTGCTATATTGTGTTGATTGGGTTTTGTGATTTATAAGCTTTTTTAACATATTTTATATTATGTATGTATCTATAATTGGCTAGAATATTGTTTTGCTGAATTTTTACTTAAATCTAAAACTAAAAGGACAACGCTAGTAACATACAGTTTTATTTGTTATTCTATACATATTCAGTTGTAAATTTCGTGATAATATGCATGTTATTTTTATTACATCTAGTTCAATATGGATCGGATAGCACTGATGAAGAAACCAAAAGACGGCCATTGGAACTTGCGAACAAAATAAATTGTATAAAACGCCACAAGTGACTTTATATCCCGAGTCACTTAGCATATAAATTGGATTGTACAAAATATTTGTGTACCATAAATATAGCGATCACTTTCTGTGGCAGTGAAACCTAAATCTATTTTCATTAAATAGTTTTTAGATATCAATGTAAAGAATACTAAAAAATAAAATAAATACTAGGACACATTTCACACACGGCCCCTTACTAAACCATTTCTAGTTTGCACTCGTATTATGGTTGCTGACACAACTGCTTACTACAAATACGAGTACATACATAAATACATACATAAATACGTTATATCGATAAATATAAAATATATTTAACATCCAGACCGACAGCCAACCAATTTAGTTCATCATAAAGATATTCTATTGATATCTATTGGCCGTGCCGGGAATCGTACCCCGGAACCTCTGGTTGGCAGTCCAGCATGGTAATCCATTACTCGAACAAAATCGCCAGACACATATTATCGTGTTTTATTTGAACCCAGATTGTTATTTAAGGATCGTTCGTACAAAAATTGTTAAAATAGTCTAAAATTTGTAAACTACTTCTGTTAGTGCGACAAAACCGCGATATAATAAACGTTATAAAAATATGAGTACCGCATAACGCTTTCTTCTCAAAAAACTAAGCAATTAGCGGGAAAATAATCGTGTGGGGAACACGCAAGCCTAACTCCTTTACCGCCAACATAAACTTCATTGTTCGCCTTTACAATACATTACTGAAAACATTCCTCCATACAATATGATTACAAATACAAAAATACAAATACAAATCATTTATTGATAACACCAAAGTTACAAGTCAAATAATATGATATCAATACAAAAGTATATGATATGTATTCATGTCAATTTTCAATTCTAATTCTAATAATATAATATCATTACAATAGTATATGATATTAATCAAATGTCAATTGTCACATCTAATTCTAGTAATATAATTTGGCCAACTGCAAGTCGGGCTCGCGCATGAAGGGTTCCACTATCTATAAAAAAAAATACAGAAATCTAGTATGCTGGGAGCGGTCCTAAATATTATTTGTATTATGTTTTTAGTATATGTTAAATATACAGAAATTTAGTTTGTTTCCCAAAACATATAAATGTTTAATATTTATTGTATTTATTGTTATAGCGGTAATTGAGAATTGCAACTCTAGCTATCGCGGCTCAGGAGATACAGCTTGCTGATAGAGACAGACATTGAAGTTTCAGTAATAGGGTCCCTTTATTTATCGTTGTTACCTTTTTTTGTATGGAACCCTAACAATACAATACAATTTTATTGCACACCAAAAAACAAAAAATAATGCACGAAAAGACAAAAAAATCATTTCTTTATCTCCACTACTCATAAAATGGTTTATTTTAGCTACTATCGGCGCCCTGCATTACCCGCGTTAATCCAGATTAAAAAGTAACCTATATGTTAAACAGAGTCTAAGCTATATCCATACAAAATTCCTGAAAGAATTATTCAGCCGTTTGAGCGAGAAGAATTATCAAAAATACACACACACAAGCTTTTGCATCTATATACTTTTGTATTATATTTTTCTACTAGTCTAAATGATATGTTTGGTTAAACTGTAAGTGTCATTTATGTTAATAAACAGAATTTGAATAATTATCATGTGATGTAGAGCTAATATATTATGCTATAAATGTAATTATACCACTCAAAACATGAACATAGAAATACTACTATTAAAGTAAGAGGTTTTCGAGCTTAATTTTCACAGCTTTCAAGCTTTCCAGGCGCTAGGAAGCGTTAGAACCGCGCGAAACAAAATAAGTGACGCTCAGATCGATAAGATATCGTCTACTACAAGCCAAATATTTAAACAACAAAACATTACCGGGCTATTACACCACGCTACGGCGCTTTCATGAGACAAATTCAACACGAAACTTTCTTAAAATACTCCATAAAACACACACTTTGCAGTGAATAGAATAAAAAAGCATGCAATAGAGAAATGTAGACAGAAACGTATGCAGTTACCTATAATCCGTCCATCGGCGGCCTGGATTCACACACTAGAGTCTTTCACTCACTTTTGTGGGAGAGATTAGAGTTTATCAGTTTTGTTGGGTGTAGTGAGGAGGTAGTTTAGTAAAGATGTTGTTGTGTTAATAGGATTATGTAAGAGCGGGAGCAGCGGCAAGCATGTCTCGCCGGGGCGCGCGTTGGAGACTGCAGATAGTAATGGCGGAGCGTGCGCGCGCTGCCTTCGCCCGCCCTACGGTTAAGCTGCAGTTTCGAGGGAACGGTGGGCGGGCGGAGGTTGCCGAACTGTGTTTTTTTTATATAAAAAAATTAGGTTTTAAGTTTGGGATTGTGGTGCCGCTGTCACACTTCAGCGTCCGCGATCACACTTCAGCGTCCGCGATCAAAGCACTGCCTACCCTAGCCAAAGCAGCAGTAATAGTTTAGTCTTTTCATTACTTTTAAACTAAATAATATTCTGAATTCGCATTAAAAACATATAAATTAAATTAATTATTTAAAAAAAAACAACAGTAGAAGTTTTTGACGTGACAACGTCTTAAATTAGGTTGCGGCTGGGAGTCACTTATGAAAAAGTGTAATGCCCGGTAACGTTACGATGAGTCACCGAACGAGAGAGAGGCCCGCCGAATGCCTTGCGTCTCTCTCCCACTCAACTATGATCGGTCTGCCGCGCGCGCAGCACGCGGCAGACGTTGTCACGTAAAATCTTCGCCCGTAAAACCGACTTTACAGGCAACCATTTTTTTTTTTTTTCAATATTTTACGTTTACGGAAATTGCAAAAATATGTCAATTCGGCTAAAAATATACAGTGTTTGCCAGTTAAATTGCTGTAAAAACATACTGCATAAGAATTATTTGATTTCTCCAGCTAAATTGCTGTATTTTACACATATTTTGCAATAATTTAAGTGGTAGGTTTATCTAGGAGAATAAATAAGAAACGTATTAAAGAAAGTATTATGTGCCTCCGTACAAGTTGATTTTACTGCAAATGTATCTTTTATTTGTATCCCTAATTAAAGGGCAGTATTAGTGCAGTACATTTGCTATAACTGCATTTCAATTTGTGTAAAATTTAAAAACCAAATAGAATGAAGTATAATACAAGTAAAAAAAAGATTTGATACGTATCAGGGTATAGTTTTTATACTGTTCTATATAAGATGTTTCTATTTTTTTTTATTAAAAGTAATAATAAGTAGTAATAATAAGTAAATATAATAAATAGCAATAAAAAGTAATAATAATAAGTAAATAGTAGTTTAATGGTGGTTCTAATTAGTGGAGAAACATATTTTTTTACTAAATTTAAAGGTAGTTTTCTTCTACTACAAATAAAGAAATTATTGTAAAAAAATATTGAATAGCAGTTTTTTCTTTTTTTTAAGATGTACCTTATACCTTAAATTAAGTATTTGTAACGATATATAAATAAAGATTTATTTGATATTTGTTTTTTTTTTGGGCTTTTATAACTTTGATGTCATGTGTACATGTATGAGTGTGTATTCATGTTTGTGGCATCCCAAACTGATTTTTATTTACCGGGACCTTTCTTGGCTACATAAGTATGTTTGAAAAGATTTGACTAGTAGAATATATAAATTGTAAAAATTCAAATTAATGGCCGTAACCACAAATAAAAAATAAGTTTTTTGAACCAGTTTTTTTGTTCATATTTTAGTCTGATTAGAACTAAAATAAGTATAAATACTCTTAGTGTGCTTCTTTAGACGGCCTTTAACCTATTTTTTTTCGATATTTTTTCCGTTTATTCATCTTCTTCTTCGTATGAGTGGCCAAGCTCTGGTGTCGAGAGTTTTCAAGCTGCCCGAAGGCCTCTGACTTGGCTTAACGACTGCTTGTACTACGACTAACAGCCGGGACCTAAATTTGACGTGTCATCCGACCTACGGTAGTGACCTGATGGAAATGCCATCTTGTGCACGGTCACCCATCCAAACACCGTCCGCATCGACCGTTGCTTAGCTTCGATGATCGCGTCAGATCAGCTATCAGCTTAGCTAGCCGAGCTACAGGCGTTACAGATTTATAGAAAATAATCTAAATTTTTGCTCTTATCTTTACACCATACATTTCTTCATATGAATAATAACACATATTGGACACTATAATGGCTCTTAAAGCAGACTAGTTGAATAATTGCGTACTTAAAATAGTCGCTTTAATGGAATCCTTCCTTAATCTAGACAAAAGGCTCACACTTTGTAACGTTCAGCGTGGCCTCGCACCAATGATCTCACGAACCAAACACTCACAATTCATTGCAAATCCATTGCTTTTTTAGCTCGCTCTTTTCTCTCATGGCTCGAATAAAACCAGCAATGGACGTTATGGTAGGAAAAACGATCGCGTAGTATTTCAATTTACAGTATGAGCCGGCAAGTCGGCGTAAAAAAAATGTTGATTTTCGCGAGTAAAATCTTCTAATGGGCAAGAGTGCAGTAAGATATTGAGCAATGCTCGTTCTTACATCTATATACATACATTTCATGTTTTTTTGTTTGTTTGTTCGCGAATAGGCTTTTCGATTGGGCCGATGAAATAACTATTAATACTTTATATGTAATATAAGTTAATGGGGATTAATGAGTTTTATTCGTCACTTTAAATACTGATATTTAATATTATATCTCTGTATACTACTTTTGCTCGATACAAAACGAGTGGACTGTATGCAAGTTCTGATTCCCACAAGGAAATTGCGAAACTTACACCACGTACCACGGACCTTTCATCCACGACGCCACTCCCCGGGACAACTCCTCGCGTCTGGCGGTAGCTCAGTGGGTAACGATCGTCAAGCTCCTTGTTGAAATGCAGAACAGTATTGACTGTACACGGCACAGTAAAAATATCCTTGGTGAAGCGACGCGCGACACTATTTAGGATATATTAAAGAGTAACTCTGTACTACGGCGCGGCGATGAGAAGCGCGGGTTGTCTCCCATACGATTCCAGAGTCACTGCCTCAGGCCGCGACGCGCGGACTGCAGGTTTTGTAGTTCTACCCTCATCTCACAATAATACCTTAATGAGAATCGAACAACTTTGTACAAATAAACTATTTGATTTGATTTTTGTTTCATGAATTTTGGAACCGATTGGAAAATTTGGGTTAAAAACAGTTTATATTCTCAATTAACACATAGGTTACTGTTTATCAAATCAATGGTTGATGCATACCTAAATATAAATAATGACAGACAAATGGATAGAATATCACATTTATCATTACTTACAAAAAAAACAGATATAAAAACCAAACTTTTAAAAAAGTTAAAAATAAATCTAGGTTTAAAATTAGATCACCCATTCCAACAAAATAATAAATAAATTATTATACCTACTTATTAATCCAGTTGTGCGAGATCATAAATTTTAGGTTTTATTTATATTACAATTCAAACCTGTTAACCGTTTTATTTCATCGGTAGACAAACAATATCGTCTTTGTCCATTACCACTAATTTCCAATAAAACCAAATATATTGAAGTGCATTTATTACTCAATTAATAATATTTTTTTCCTTTGCCACATTCTAATCGAGCAACTTTTTCTGTACCTACTTATCTTGAAAACACAAAACTCCAGTCTGAATACCGAGGGATTACGTACAGAGTGAACGATTTGATTCTCGACAATGGGGATTAGCTGCAAATACTTTATGAAAAGTTATATTTGGACGCAGATTAATCAAGCGGATTTGTAAGATTAGCGCAATTCTTGGTTAGATTAATATCAAAGAAAATAAGCTCCTGTAGCTCGATCAACTGAGAAAAATATTAAATTAGATCGCTATAAACACGCCTAACATGCTCGTTAGTAAAAGGATCACTTGAAAACAAACGGTTGGCTAAAAGTTCTGTTTGTATTTAAATAAATGAATATATATTCATATTCATTTATTTAAATATAAGTAGGTCTCTATAAAGCAGCAATGTAAGACATAATTACTGTCAACTGATTGTATTTGTGAATAAACTAAACAAATTCGAGTTATCCTTATCATGTATCTTCGAAGCTTTCGAGTATGAAAATAAAAGTTTAATTAATCAGGCTAAGTAAATGAATAATGAACCTGGACCCATTCTAAAAAAAATATTTGTTATTTTTTTTAAGAATATATTCTTGACATAGACTTCATGAATTAAAATGTCAATGTCAATGCTGTGGAATTTGATTTTGTTTTGGAGGTTAGGTTTATTTTCGTGAAAATATTATTTTGCTGTGAAATGAGAATGAAATGCTAGCAAAATAAACTAGATATGACTTCACAATACAAGAAATTCACTAAGTTGATCGCTAAATGGCCAGTAGATACCAGTAAAGGTGACAGGTACGAAAACCCAAGATTACAAAATATTTTCTTTATTTTTATTATTTTTTAAGATGTGTTGCTATTAATTTGATTACTTCTTTTCAGGGACCTTGGCAGGTTTATAAGGAATAAAGTGAAAGAAGCCTTCGAGTCATCGGGAAAGCATAAATTAGATTCTGAACTGTGCAACCGTCAGTATACCTCATTGAACAAATTAGCAGATAACCACTACAAAAACAAGTATAAAAGAACACTCGATAGCACAGCGACTGGACTGAGCACAGAAGAGTGCAACCAGATCTTATCTAACGAAGTCCTTGAGTATTTAAAAGAGGAAAACAAAGGATTCTTTAGCAAAATACTAGGCAAAGATAAATAATGATTCTCAGACACTTCAAACGCTTAAATCGGGCAGTAATCAGCCGCAGTCTGTCCACAGAACATGCAGAATACAAAGACCACACTCCAGTTATGCTAAATGAGGTAATCAAGCATATGAAGCCTCAAAATGATGAGCTGTATATTGATATGACCTTTGGAGCAGGAGGACATTCGAGAAAATTACTAGAATCTGCAGACTGTAAACTTATCACTTTGGACAGAGATCCTATAGCTTATGAGAAAGCTCAGAGGCTTGCTGAGGAATACCCAAGTCGAGTAACACCTTTGTTAGGAAGGTTTAGCGAGTTACCAACCCTGTTAAAAAGCAAAGGTATAAGCCAGTCATCCATTGATGGTATCCTGTTTGATTTTGGTTGTTCTTCCATGCAGATGGATTCTGGAGAGAGAGGTTTCTCAGTCAGTAGAAATGGGTTACTGGATATGAGAATGGATGCTGGCAGAGATCCTGAACAAATCACTGCAAGAGAAGTGTTAGCTACTGCTAATGAAAGTGAACTTTACAAAATATTCAAAGTTTATGGGGAAGAGAAGAAAGCTGCAAAAATAGCTCAAACAATAATCCATGCTCGGTACATGATCAAGAATATTGATACAACTCATGAATTAGTAGACGTTGTCAACTCTTGTTGTCCTGACGAAGTGCGTTTAGACAAGCTACAGAGACCTCAGTCTAATGCGACAAAAGTATTCCAAGCTTTACGCATATTTGTTAATAATGAACTGAACGAACTCAACTATGGAATGCTCCTGTCAAAATACTACCTTAAAATCAACGGCAGACTAGTAACAATTTGCTTCCATTCTTTAGAGGATACCATAGTAAAGCGTCATATTGCAGGGAATATTGTAAATGAAGTTGCAAACCCAATTCCTTTGAAGTATTTGAACCCCATCATAGTACAGAACCAAGATACCATCAACCAGTTCTTGGACACTCCTTGGAAGTCTCTCATTAAGCATGTAGAAGTCCCAACAGAGGAAGAGGTGGATAGGAATCCTAGAAGTCGGAGTGCTAGGCTCCGAGCTGCAATCAAACTCAAATAGTACTAGGATTTGTGTTGATATTGAATGAAATTGTTATTGATAGTAGATTAGGTATATTTTAGTTATTGCCTACCCAAAATAAATTATTGAACATTTACAGCTTTTCTTTTACTTATATATATTTTCTTGTAATTTAGTCAAATATCTGTTGTTTTATGGGTTTGATAAAAAAAAATATCTTATTCTAGATAGCAGTACTACGTAAGATTAAACTTTCTATTTCGCAATTTAATCCTAATAATGGAGCAATGTGGGAGTAAACTGGTTCTATGAATCAAAATTTGATATATTCTCTAGTAATTTTTGCTTTTTAATAAGTGTGGTTCACAAGGTGAATGGACAAACATTTATTGACCATGCTTAATTATTATACCTTATAAAGAATTACATGTTTTAATCACTGGCTATTTTGGGAAACTAGAATGAATTTAGAATCAACTTCCACACAGTGCATATATTTCTATGTATGGTTATACTAGCTGCACCCTGTGGGTATCACCCACGTTAATCCGGGATAACAAGTAGCCTTATACGTCAATTGCGGTCCAAACTATCCCTAATTTGAAGTGCTGATAGTCAGGCTTTCGGTAAAGGAAAACATCGTGTGGAAACCATAGCATGGTGGTAAAGCATTTTCTAATACTTGCCTGGCTAGCAACCAAACGCAAGTTGTAAAATCTATCACCACACACTAACAGCATATTCCAGCAGCCTCCTTGAGAGTTTGTTATTCCAGACTATGCATGCTTTACCTCAGGCCAGTGTCACTAACTCGTGTGGTTACGCGCTGCTGGTAAAAGTCTAGCTGTAAGTAAGAAAAACAAGTACCCAAGTTTCATCGAAATTATTTTAGCCGTTTAAGCATGAAGAAGTAACATACACATTTCGCATTTATAACATTAGTTGGATTATCATTAACCTTCCTTGTCAAATCCCACTAGGTAGGGTCTACACTATGTATTTAGCAAATTTTCTTCCACCCTCACTATCACACATCGTACCTACTCACTCCTTTCTCTTTTGATCGAATCCATCCAAGTCCCTTTGGTCATCCTCTTGTCCTTCTTCCTTGCGTAATGTATACAATCTGCAAAAAATGTGAGCTTCTAGGATTAAAATAAAATGCATTAATTCGAATAAAATTCATTGACATTTCATTTATTCATCAAACAGACTAGACTACAAAATTAAAAATAAATTGATAACCTAATCCTTGAACTATGGCAAAGCTTATCTGACCTTATTTTAACTAGATTTTATAGACTGAATTTTTAATTATTTGATTAAATACACATAATAGTCATTAAAATCTATAGAAGACATTTGACAGATCAACAGTGCATAGTAACAATGTTTAAGTGATATTTAATTAGTTTCAATTGTTTTAAATACATTGTATATGATACAAGAAATTATTGATAAAATATTATGCAACAGTATACCTTATACAACAGGATATTTTGCATGCATACAATAAAGCGCCCAAAATCAAAGTTTCAGTCAAGCATTGAGGTCTCAACTAGAAGTACTACAATACAGAGGTAATGGTAACTAAAACTAGCATCAATAAAGAAAACATTTCTAAGTTCACTACCTCTTTCTCACACTTATTTCTTTCTTTGCATACTTTCTTAGAATTGGTTGCCTAGAATACATCACTTTTAGGTCGCCAGTTAAGGCAGCTTACAAGTTCTTTAAGTGTTTTCTGTAATATTTTTGTGAGTGTTTCAATGCAAGTATTTATCTATCTATCATTAGGTTATTGAGAGGACATGAACTTTCAAATGCTTCTTTATTTACTCTAGAACACAAAGCCTTTAAGAGACAGATTAGGTACATTTCAACATATAACTATGTTGCCCAACTTTTAGAAATATAGGTACCTACATGTAACACCCTTTTGTAAAGGTTAAGGATCAAGTATTATGACATATTTCGTTTTTATCCCAAATTTCAGACGCTAAAGAGCGCACATTTTTAATAAAAATTAAATTCTATATTTTATTCTACAATTCCGGACCAGGGCCTGCCAATTAAAAGAAATATTTGTATCTAGTATTGGACCTCTCTAAATGCTATCAAACAAAATACATAAATAGGTTTATAAATCTAAAACATATCCCACTAGTTGGAATGTGGCAAAAAGGTACATGTAGCAGTTCAACGGCAAAGGAAAGCAAAATGGCAGTGAAAAATACATAAAACGTAAAAGCTTTTACCAAACATATGATCTCCATATCAAAGCAAAAGGCAGTATAATGATTTATTTTACTAAACTGTTTTACACTTGACCATGAGTCATATGATTCGTATGGCGTAAATTTTCTGGTATATTTATAAACATAGCTTTGAATTTCAAATACAAGTACAAACTCTAACTGATACAAGCATTTTTAGCTAATTCTATTTTATTTATTAATTTTATTTATAGATTTAAGAGAATTGTGTACAAAGGTTTACTGTGGCATTTTGAAATCAAAATTATCTAATGAAAAGTCAAGGTGGTGTTTGAAAGAGACAGCAGATATATGTGCAAACGAGACAGATGTGTTCGAGATCATTCCACATATGGAAGCTGCACGATAATACCTATTATGACACAGCAAACCTTTGTACAAAGAATTGTCAAGAAATTACAGAATGTGCTTAGGCCTAATGGTGCTTTTGAATGTATTTCAACTAAACTATCTTAAACATCAACAATATCTATATATTAGAATTAATTTTACTCCAAATATAAACTATATTAAGATAAATTTCAATGTCCGGAAGCCTCAATCAACTCACAATATTTGCACTTTCTTTTCGTTTCCAGAGGTCACATTACATTTTAAACGCGTTTCCAGAGAACACATTACATTCTAAACGCGTTTCCAGAGGTCACATTACATTCTAAACGCGTTTCTCATTTTGTTTCTTGATCTACTGTATGGTATGAAACATTTTTTGAATACATGTTTTAACATAGAGTTAGGCAATGTGTAAGTATGACTTCTATCTAATGTTATGCTTGCATTTTCAACAATGTCACTTAAATTTTAATGTGAAATAAGTAGCTATAAAGCTCTGGCTTTTATCAGACCACACTCAAACCTACTTGATAGATTGATTTGATTTGGTACATTGCTCAACTGAATGCTACGTTGCTTGGCTTCACATTGCAGAAACAACCCCCTCTTCCTTTTAACTCAGACTACCCAGAACTTTTCCAGGGGCTTCGTCCTTTGGACCTGAGAGAGCGTGTTCCGCTTGGCGCGATGGAGAAACAGAGTAGTTATTTGTTCCATCACACATTTAACGGCATGCGTTAGTCATGCGTAGAATTGCTCAACTATGCGTTGCGTTGCTCGACCATGCGTTACATTACTCGACCTCACATTACAGTTACATACACAGTCCCCCCTTTCCTTTACCCTACCCTCTACTGTTCCGGGGGTTACGTGCGCTGGACCTGCGATAGCACGTTCCGCTTGGCGCGGTCGGTGGCGGCGGCGGCGGCCTCGCGCATCTCCTTGAGCGTGTGCGCGACGGGCGAGGGGTGCGCGCCGCCCGCCCGCGGGAACATCGCGTGCAACACGTGGTTGAAGCCGCTCACCTGCAACATTACCAACCAGCCGCATGAGCATAAGCAGCCCACTATACGTTTCCACTGCTGGGACTAGGGGCCACCTCTCACTAGGAGAGAGATATAGCTGGCCAAGTGCGTGTTGGCGGATGACACACGTCTTCGGATATTGCAGACCTCAAACGTTTCCTCACGATGTTTACCTTAACTTGTGTTCAAGCGCTGACCTATTCAGAGTAAAAAAAAAAAACAAAAAACTGTAAAGCGAGTGCAAATCTACACATATCTTGAAAAACAAGTCATTGGTGTAGGGCCGGGACCGGACTAGGAGCGGTCTGATTGAAAAGCAGGCGTTTTAACCACCGAGCCTCAATAGTTTTTTTTACACATGAGCATATTCATAGATTTATGTAGAGGTAAGCGGTATGTGGCACCGTCCGGAGAAGTACCATCTTGTCAGTCCTCGGTGTATATTAATTACTACAGGTAGTTTTTCTTCAGAAAAATATCGCGTTGAAGCCGTGCCTTGGTTTGTCTACTTAGCCACCCGAAGGACTCTAACTTGGCTTAACGACTGCTTGTACTAAGACTAACAGCCTGGACTTAGGATTTAACGTGTCATGACCCACGTTAACGCCCTGATGAAAATGCTACTTCAAAAACGACAGTTTTGTGCATGGTCACCCATCCAAACACTGCCCGCATCGACCGTTGCTTAGCTTCTATGATCGCGTCAGATCACCTTAGCTAGCCGAGCTACAGGCGCTACAGTACACTGTGTAACACTAGTTAGTAAGTAAACAAGTACGCACCATGGAGTTAGCGTTCTTCCGGAAGCGCTCGAGGCCGAAGGCGCGGATGGCGCGCGAGAAGCCGAACACCTGCGAGTCGATCCACGCCGAGCGCACCGCTACCGTCTGGCCCGGCCCCAGCGACTTGTACTCCACGCGCTCCACTACACTCTGGAACAATTATAACATTACGTTCTACACTCTATTACCATGTCACTAGGAGAAGTATGAATATTATTGTACAAGGTAGTGGAAGTAGAGATCGACCTTAGTCTTCTAAGGTAAATCTAGGTAAATCTAAGGTCAATCTAGCGGTTTTCAAGGCAAGAGTGAACCTGTTTCCATTGGGGAGTATGCATCTCCAATATACAAGCTTACACGCTTAGTTTGGAGATGCAGGCTCATTACTTGTAGCTCTTAATACAAAATATGTAAAAAAAAACATAGTATAAGAATTATATATGTATAAAATTGTGTATAAATAAATAAATTATTTGATTTGATTTGATTGATTTGTTTCTTCTGGGCAAGCGCGCTCCACCTTAGATCGCAATTTCGCTTACCAACAGGTGAATTGCGATCAAGCGCAAGCCCATTATGACTAAAAAAAAAGGTATGGTCATCCACCATCACATCATTGTGTGAAGGAAGATATGAAAGAGAGAGGAGTGATTTATATTTTGATTGCTTTTTATATTTTATCTATCATTAGTGTTATTCGTGTAAGCAGTGCAAGTTATGTCTAATAAATAATTAGATATTATTAGGGGTTGGGGCACAGGAAACACTATAAGATATCAAAGCTTATTATTGAGGGTCATGACTCCTCAGCAGAAATTATTCATAGTTCTCTTGGTCAGTACATCGGGGTGGGTGCCAAGGATGCACGAAAGTTGTCTTCGAATTTTTGGATCCTCAAACATTTCTGTTTTCTTACGATGATGTCGCTAGTCACAGTCATTGTTGTTGGGCCGGGATCGAACTAGGGTGCCATCAGATTGAAAAGCAGGTATTTACCGAGACACACGCGCTTATACTTAATATTATTGTATCAAAAATGATATCTATGTTCTTGGGTAAAAGACAAAATAGAGAAAAGTTATAGTGTTTTCGATGTATTTATGCCATAAAGGCTTATGTTGGGCGCAACTCGTTTGATGTTTAGATTCCAAGTCAACAGTCACTCACCATAACTTTCGTGTACCCGAGGTTCCTGGTGTACGTCACAAGTATTTTGTTCTTCGGGTCGCAGACACTTTCCTCGATTATCTTCACTGATTTCGCGTTGAAAAACCTGGAAGATAAAATGATTTATATGTATTATAGCTTGAGCCAAACATTTCTAATCGATCGAAATAAATAAAATAAATACATATTTTTAACATAGTCATACAGTTATGATACTGAGAGAGAATATCCAATATATATCGGAAATAATAAATCGAATTTTTTCGAACCCTTGTATGTAATTTCCTTCAAAAACTCATATGTAACTGATATTGAAAGTACTATTTTGTAAAATTCTGAGTCCGATAATAAGATATTCGTGATGCTAGTTGATTAAGCCAGCGCTGGAGTACCTAGTGTAATCACAGTACATGCTGAATCTGCTCTTTTTATGCTCATACATATTATAAGATATCATATTTCATTCCATGTGATTAAATACAATTTTCTTTATATATACGATAATATTATGTAGACTTATATTGATGTTTAATTTAACTGAATTTATCAAATCTACTTGATCATCTTTCGTTAGGTGGCCTGTTATTCGCAGAGTTGAGATAGATATGTTTTTTTTGGATTACTTTATCCTTTAGCAGTGGAAGCGAAGAAGCTGGTGGATGAACTAAGACGCAGATTGACCTCTTGGTCAGGAGACCTCTTGGTTGTCTTCTTAGACAGGAGACCCCATTCCTGGTCGTGCTTGGTAAAGAACAATTACTATCCAGCGTAGAAACGCGACCAGCGTTATGGGCACTTTCGCGCCAGGTACGATCGCGGGCGAATTAGCTTGACTATAATTTTCCTGTTTTAACGAGATGTTAGCGTATTATAATTATTTTTGATGGATTTCCCGATTACAGAAGATATGACAATGAATATTGTTTTATTCATGGGCGATTGGCGCTTTATTCGATAATGTTGTTTATACAAATTCCTATTCACAATTTTATTCATCTACGTAATTATTTTTGAATTTTTACCTAATTATTTTTAGTAGAAAAGTAAAATTGTATAATGCAGTTGTGGCACTATGTCAAATAATATATGATTAAAAAAACATACCATAAAAGAAACGGACTTAATCTAGCTCAAAAATTGGCAAAAATAATTAATATATGAAGAGGAGAGTAGTTTTTTTAACTTCTCTCTGTATTTATCGGGATATGTATCTGATAAATAAATTAATTAATTGATACAGGACTTGTCTCACGCACGGCTAGTTAGCCTCATACTAAATTATTTCTAAATTGTATTATGGTTGCTAACACAACACAGATAAAACTACTAAATTAATTTTGACAATTATTCCATTCATTGTTATTTAACAAATATAATATTAATGTTATAATATCGAGATCAACTGGTCCAGGCCATTCATCAGGCATTCTATAACTTTGTTATTAATATTAATTGGATGATAACATTGGAGTCACTTATCAAAAACGTTATCAATAAACCCACGTAGCCATTAACATAAACTATGAAAATAAAACAAAATGTGAAAGTGATAACTAAGTTCAATTTTATCGCTATCAACTGCAGCGACTTATTAACTGAGAAATTGTAAATATGTGCCAGGTTCTGTAGATCACTTTTCTTTACCAATAATTATAAAGAGAAAAAGTTTTATTGTTTATATGACGTGAATAGGATCCGAAACTACAAGCCCGATTTGAAAAATTCTTTCACCTTTGGGAAGCTACATTACCCCCGAAAACATAGAGTACATTTTGTTTCTTTATACTTTGTAACTTATGTAGATGATTTTGGAACTCGTGCGAAATCTGGAAGGGGTGCTAGTATAGTATACTTTTATTTATTCAACGTTGTGTTTAAGTTACATAAAATATAATAAAAACACAACTACAACAAATTTACAGAATAAATACAGAATACACGTTGGCCGCCACGCTATTTTTAGGAGTTTTTCTTTTTTTTTACTTTGCTTTCAAGAACACACAGGCCTCTGAAGATAGCCATACGTGTGTTTCCCAAAAGAAATACGTGGCCTCTGAATGAAACGCATTGTGTATTACAAATGATACATGTATGATGTGTTTATGTAAAAGTGTGAAATGTCAAATTTAGCTTACTATCTATCAAACCCAATGATAATATCCATGGGATCATACAAGTATCATTGATTAAAACCCAACATATCAATAGGTAACTAAAAGGTGTATACATATATGTAGAAATTCCAATTTTATCTCTGATATTACATATTGTAAGAGATACAGAAAATATAGATAAGAGGCGCGACCATATTTATAAATGACATTGATATGAATTTAATCTTATTCCATCAAGAATCGCAGTCAATTTCAGAGACCAATAAGACATTGAAAACTCGCGGCACTAGAGCTAGGCGACTTAGCTCTAACCCTGCAGCCTGGGTGAAAGAATAAGGCTGCGGAATTGCCCCTGCCTGTCGTAAGAGGCGACTAAAAGAGGTATCAGTTGGTAACCCCATACTAAACCATTTCTAGCTTGTATTATGATTGCTAACACAACTGATATACTACAATTTATCTAATACTATAAGAATCTTTGTCCTGACTCATCTATAGGCAACGCAGAGCCCAAACGGCTGGTGCTAGGGGTATGAAATTTGGAGTGTGTATTTTTTTTAGTATGCGTACTAAGAACGGATTTTTGGAAATTCCACCCCTAAGGGGGTGTAAAGGGGTAAAACAGTTTGTATGAAACAGTTTTGATACGGAACTTCTAGCAATGAAATTTAAAAAATGTATAGTTTATGTAAAATAAAATATAAAGGTATTAAGTTTTTTTGCCAGGGGTGAACTAGGAGTGTGTAATGGAGGTGAAAGTTTGTATGGAAAAAATCTTTATTAACAAGTCAAGCGACCAACAAGCGGGCGGAGCCGCGGGCAACAGCTAGTACATACATAAATGTTTTATATAGATACATATTTAACACCAAGACCGATCGCCAATATAAGTTCATCACAAAGATGTTGGCCGGGAATCGAGCTCTAGGTTTTAAGTTATATCTTGACTACTTTTAAGGGTTCTTATAAAAGAAGTTAAATCGATCGTTGACATTTCCTGATCAGTTTTAGCGACCTATAGAAGCAAATCAAGTAACTATAAAGGAAGTAGGTTCGTTTACCTTTTTATCACATGCCCTTGCAAGACTGCTCGAGCTAACTTGAGTTTTTATTTTCTAGACAATAAAGTCCATATTTCAGTAATCAATCTATTCTTGAGTAAAATTACGAATGTAACTCTTATTTCTTAGTAGATAGAGATCTTATTGCTATAAGATTAGATTTAAGCACTAACTTGTATTGAATTGTGCCCTTCGAGACCTTTTGAAGGTATGTCTTAAACATGTTTATGATTATTTGTGTAGTTGACCTTTGTGTGAAGAGAGAGGTAGAGTACTACTAGTTTGTTTAAATTACAAAACTGTTCTTCCTCGTATGGGCTAAGTGGCTAAGCTCTGGTGTCGAGATTTCGAGCTACCCTAAAGCCTCTTGGTTCAAAGACAGTAACTAAATACCGGAACCTACAAATTAATGTGTCACCCACGGTAACGCCTTGATAAAACATTATTTTTTTAAACGACAGCCTTTTGAGAATAGTCATCTATCCAAAGACGGACCGCATTGACCGTCGCTTAACTACGATGATCGCGTCAGATCTCCTTAGTTAGCTGATCTATCGATGCTGCTACATGCTGCTGCTGATGCTGTAAATATTAAATTCTAATTCAAAATGTACATATTATGTTATGTTATATTTTAGTTGTTTTGTCTGTGTTCAGAGCGTGCCGTCTCTTTCTGGCCACCTAAGATGAAAAGAGACGGGGCTTCTTTAAATTTAGTTTAGTCGTGTGTGCCGCTGAATTGCCTCAAGCGACTTAGCCGCTTGATTCGCAAAAAGAGCAAGCATGGAAAAGCATATGCAGCAAATTACGTAAAGTCGTTATTATGACATTTTCACTCCACATGAGTGTGAGATTATGTAACACTTCTGTGCTATTTCCAATTAACTACTTATATATTTACATAAGTACAACTCGATTCTCTCGAAATGCTAATCGACCTGGCTTCGGCTTACTTTACTCGAAAATTCCACAAGTACAGCTAGCAGCATATTCGCATGCAGACTAATAGAAAACAAATTGTTGCTTATTTTTTTTTTATCGACTTTTTACTGATAATGTGTGTAATTAAAAATGCTGAAATTCGCAAATAATCATCGTTGCAACTAATTTGTGTAAGCAAATAATAACGGTTGAAATAATAATTTAAATTAAATAATAATTTCAAAGTAACTAGAGCAAAGTAGTTGTTTACCTTATCAGATCTCTTTTTAATAGATTCCATATATTTTTTTTACAAAGCGGAAAGTGCAAGAAAGTGAAAAATATTATAGTTTCTTATAATTTTAATATTTAATTCTTATTCTTTTTGCAAACAGTACCAAACGCCTCTAGTGAAGTCACACTGGAAGTCTCATTGCTTTTGTAACGTATTGTAAATGTATAGTTACAATGCAAATGGTCAAACATACATATAAATAAATAATCGTCTTTGCTACATTAGTTATCAAGCAAATATGGTGGTAAAAAAAATATAATTAAAGCAAAATAGCTGATTATACTATCAGATCTCTATCATAAAACTGTGATATTTAAACATAATATAAACTACCTGGGACAAAAGTAGTTAATCCGGGATAAAAAGTAGCATACGGATTAATCCAAGGTCTAACCGATCTTCATAGTAAATTACATCGAATCGGTCCAGCTGTTGGAGCGTGAAGGAGTAACATTGATTTTGAAGTTATTTGCGTATTCCACGGGAACCAGTAATGTTTTCAGGATAAAAAGGAGCTATTGTTATTGATAAAGTAGAACCTGCCATCCCTATTTTTCTTCTTTCAGTCTGCTCAACTGTATGTATATATATGTATTTATTTACACAATTATTATATCATTGATTAAGATAGGAAAATAATAGATAATATTATTTACATTAAGTATTGTTACATAAAATGTACATACAATATATACTATGACAACAAGATAATGCAATGCGTAGGTAGGTATAATATGTACGTACATACAGAGTAAACTCTATATAACGACACTGAAGGGACTGAGCATGTTAAGGCGTTATAGAGAGAGGTCGTTAAATGGAGAGAACGTATCATTGTATGGAATACAAGCTAAACCAACTAAAACCAAATGTTTGTCGTTAAATCGAGTGACGTTACATAGAGTTTACACTGTATACATTTTTAGGTAATTATAGATAATGATACTAATTTGCCAGCTAAATGACTGTATTTTAGTATTCTTATCATCTATCACATGGGTAATATTTACGTATACGTAGATACATCTTAATAACATTATAAATGCGTTTGTTTGTATGTTCATGTGTTTTTTTTTACTTTTTCACGCTCAAACGGCTAAACAGATTTCGATGCAAGTTAATAGACACTTTTTTTGTGAGGAAATGCATTTACGCATCTCCCGCCACAAGCCTGGACGAGGCGGGCGGGGTATGTCGGGCTCGAGGACCAGAGGGGCCGTCACTACCGACTACAACCTCACGGTGTCCCATCTCACGACGGGGGCAGGGATGCAGAACCCTTAGATTCATAGACTTAATAGACCCTGGATTTACACATAGGTACACATTGACACAGCTACTTTTTATACCGTTACAACGCGAATAACACCGATGAGCGTAGCTAGTAGTTAATACACTAAAACCCACACAGATAAGAGGTGATGACTTCCAATATTACACAGATACACTATCATGATCCATGACTGTTTGTTTTCACGAAAAGGCGATATGTGGGCTAAATAGCATATTTTGAATAATCCTATGAAATCTAGCGAAAATAATAGGGCTACAGTTTTTTCAGATTTATTATCTTTCAGTCTTAAGAATCGTTAGAGTTTCAAACCCGGATTACGTAAAATTCGCTTCAGTTTTATTTTTGGAATCGTTTTAAAATTTTAAAAATGCTGCGCTATTTAACGTTATTAAGCAATTAAAATAAATCTTACATTCTTTTTTTGACGACCTCGTTTGCGCAATGTTTACCATGCCGGACTGCTAATCAGAAGGTTCCGGGTTCGATTCCCGGCTCGGCCAACATCTTTGTGCTTAACTAAATTTGTTGACTGTAGGTCTGGGTGTTAAATATGAATCTATATAAAATATATATGTAGTATATCAGCTGTGTTAGTCACCATAACACAAACTAGAAATTATTCAGTATGGGGTTAACCAACCGCTTGTGAAATGAGTCCTAATATTTATTATTTTTTAAATTTTATTTTAATCATGAATCTTAAAATTAAGAAAAAAATCTAATTGTTGTTTTTACTTATATGAATTTATTTCGAAAAAATTCCATTGCCGGGCGGACGGAAGGCACTTCGCTCTAATTAAAAACTCGCGGTTAAACTGGGTACGATAACGCTGTAAGTCTTTGTAAACAGGGTTTTATATAAGTTATTAGTAGTAAGGCCACAATGGTATCTTTATCATGGTGAATCAATATACAAGGTCAAACAATGGTTTGAATTCTGTTAAAAATACATGAGTGATAAAAATATACAATATTATCACTACAGGAAGTTAAACATAGTATTTTTCTTTGAAACAAATCTAATTCAGAACAAAGCAAAGAATGTATCTCCACCTATTTATCTATTGAGCTCAATTATCTAACCCACCGTGGTGTGAAATAAAAACATACATTAACATAGGTTGTAAATACATTTCACAAATATATTTTATTATTTTCATCTTTTTGTGTCCCACTAATTATTTTTGTGGGCAAAGGTTTCTCTTAGCTACTTTCAAACAAATGATTATTTATGCAACACTTAAATTGACAGAACAAGAAACTAATAAAATTAATAAAATTCAATCGACTATGACACATTAATCAGCCAATCCCTACAGCGTTTGTTTTCTAGCCAACCAAGCGACACTGGCGCTAAATTTTTCTTCTTTTTTTGAGTATGGCTCTCTGCGGTCGGATATGGCCACAATTTAGCCATGGCGCTAAATTGCAGCAATACCGCAGAGGCCATTAACAAAAATTGAAGTTGAAGTTGACCGTGGTTTATACCATCTCACAAACTTCATAGAAACTAATACTTACCAACAAAATAAAAGTAAGTGATAGGCGGTCATAATACAAAGTTATTAAACTATGCTTTACAGAAGTACAAGTTTAATAAAACTATAGCGCTTGTAGCTTGGCTAGCTAAGGTGATTTGACGCGATCATTGAAGCCAAGCAACGGTCGATGCGGATGGTGTTTGGATGACCATGCATAAAACGTCGTTTTTTCAAGTGGCATTTTCATTTGGGCGGTACCATGAATCGGATAATAAATTCTACATGGAAGTTACGTTTACCAGTTTTTTTTTTAATTAACTTCAAGGTATAAAGTAAAATTGAAATTGATGGCACACTACTAAAAGATTATATATTTCTTTTGCCCAGTATGTCTAATTCTAATTTGAAGTGGGGGTGATGAGACCTGCACTGACATCCTGCTAGGGGCATATTGTGCATTCCCCCCTTACCAGCCTACCCAAGCCAACCGAGCTCCTTGAAATAACGAAGCACAGCCCTGGGTCGCTGGCAGACCTGTTCCACCCTTGTTGTGTCAGATGGTCTGGTTGTCTGAGGATTAGCAATGGAAGGCGAACTTTTATCTTGAGCTGCACAGTATGTCTATTTCTTTTGTAGAATTCTCACTGGTCGACCTTTGTTAGAAGCAACAGAGTGTGTGTATAAAAGTCATACCTTTCTCCCCACTTGGGCACTCGATTAGTCTTGGTGAGGAGACGCTTGGTGTGCAGGCAGCCATCCTTCACCTGCCGCGCCCACGTGTCCTCCGACAATACGTGTGTGCTGAAACCATACATCATCTGTCAGTTGTCAGTTTACTTTTACTCCTCTCTGAATTTCAGTGTAATACAATGTTTACTTGATGACCTCGTTGGCGTAAAGGTTACCATGCCGGACTGAAGAAGGTTCCGGGTTCGATTCCCGGCCCGGCCCACTACATATACTTTACATAGATACATATTTAACACCCTGACCAACACAGCCAACAAATTTAGTTCAGCACAAAGATGGTGGCCATGCCGGGAATCGAACCCAGAACCATCTGGTTGGTAGTCCAGTATGGTAACAATTACGCCAATGAGGTCGTCAAATAGATACAGATAGGTATTTGACCCGCAAGTAGCATTACCAATCACAAGTCAGCGACACTGGCTGTAAGTGAAGCATGCCTATCCTGGCACTACTGGTTCTCAATGAGGCTGCAGAATACTCCATTAGATGCTTGGCTATAGATTTTAACTTAAGAGTGGTAGCTAACTATGCGAATACTTGAAAATGCTCTACCACCATGTTTTTCTTCACCAGAAACTCAAGTTCATTGGCAGAATTCAAACCTATACTCTATAGTACATAAGGAGTCCGCACACCTAACCGAGATATCATCAATGCAACAATATGGGTAAAGTTTTATTACAAAGGTAACTCAAGTCAAATTATCAAATTAGCTTCTTTTTAATGGTATGTTTTACTTGTATTTTAGTTCTTAAAGTAATTTAAATTTCCTACAATTTATGTCAGTTTCATTAAACGTCAACACATGCATTAACATCAGTTAGCTTACATCATCACTTTCTAAAGTGCTGACTATTTTGCATTTGAAAATACTAAGAAACAATTACATTATTGGTTGCAGCAATAGTTTTAGGTATATAGGAATTTCACCACCAATGCAAAGCAAATCAGCAGATATTCTCCTTGCTATGGCAAAATACCTAATACTTGCCATAAATGTAACCGTATCTTTGGCTCTCACACATCTGCTTATTCAGCTATGAGCACAGATGCAATAACCATCCATAGTACATGGAATCATATTTTATCAATTATAAAATTGTTTTGTAATTCCATATAGTTATAATTTGACAAATTATCATTAATATTTATGAAGAAACTGACATGTTTGCAGACTCTATATGAGAAAAAGTGTTTCATCCACCAGCACATACATACATGGCCAGAGTGGTCGGTCATGGCCTATATCACTCTCCCCTGAGAGAAGGCTCCAATCTATGCTATATATGTAAAAATACATATATATATATACTTATTTTGGTTAGAATAAACATCCCAATATATATTCTCACTGCTGAGACTCAGGGCCTTCTCTCACGAGGAGTGAGATATGGCTCATTATCCACCATGCTGGCCAAGTATGTGCAGATGGATGTACCACATGTTTGGATATTGAGTCCTTAAACATGTTGGTTTCCTCATAAATATTATAGATAAGTTGTCAAATTATAACAAGTATATGGAACTACAAAATAATTGAATACTTGTATGTATCTTTATCTTAATTGCCAATAAGTTCATTGACCTCCTTGTACTTTGTTCCAACCAATACCAACACCCATCCTGTTATAGATTTGCATGTTTACATACAAAATGTGTTTGGAAATAGAAGGAATATAAATAACTTTTTATAGCATAACATTCCAGAGAACATGGAAAGTTTTTAAAATACAACATATTACATACCTAGCAATGTAAAACAAAGGATTGTTATAAAAGCCTTTGCCGAAAGGAAGCTCATTTATGCATCAATAATAAAAAAAAAGTATAGGGCTAACTCTAAAAATAAAAATGCAGCAGTATGTAATAAAAATATATAAATATATTATAAAAGCGAAAGTTTTTGTGTGCATATTTATTTTTCAAATTTATTCTTTGTTATTATGAATTTAACCTTGCACTAAAGTTGATATTACCTCTTACTTCAAATCGTAATTATGTCTAGAGACTTGTTTTAAACAATAGAATAATTTAATTGAAGATTCAACTGTAATTAATTATAAGCACTAGTTTCTTCTGCAGTTACAAAAACTGAGATATGCCATATCTATAGAAGGTATGAATTTGATAAAGTATTATGTTGAGGTACTAAGTATCAACTTTTTATTCCCAATAACATAAATATTAATATAAATGATGTGAGATGTGAACAGAGATAAAAGAAGCTAAGATGAAGAAGAAGAATATTATGTCTTACCTCTGAGGATTAGGGTATCTTTTCCAGTAACCACACGCCACTTGATCCCAGCTAAAGTTGAATGTACATGTATTCTCATAATATCTCGCCATTTTTCACTTTTTTTTGTTTTATCTATTTTATGGAATGAATGTAAATAATTCTTCAAAACACCATAACTCTAGAACAACAAATTAAACTTTTTTTTTACGTCTATAATCACCGCGTGTATTATATTACATAAACAGCTGGAAGTAGGTCAGACAGATATGAATTTTTTGTTTAAGTTTAATATTTTGTCAACAAATATGACGCGGCCATGAGGCGCGAGGCACAAAGGCTTTGTGACTGTGATTTGTGATCGGCGGCACGTAGAATAAGCGAAGGCGCGGCCAGTGCCTTCAAAACATCATTCGTTCAAGTCAGTAGGTACATACATAGAGGACAAATTCCGAACACATGCAGCGCATGTTATTCAACACAGTTACCAAAGTATATACATACGGCTCACTGGGGTAATGCAAAACGTAGAAAAAAGAGGATTAATGCAAAATCAGCACTAAAGAAGATACGATTATGAACAAAATATCTCGTCTTACCGCTTCACCGGACGGACAGTCTTGCCGTAACAATTTTAGCGGTTCCAATTTGATCCTAGTAATTAGGGTTTAAACTAGAACCAATTTCAATAATGAGGAACTCGTTTAGATATCGCGTATGCAATTAGACTCATGTTTCCATTCATGGTTGAATTTGTTAGAAAAAATAAGAAATTAAAAGATGTTTCGAGATCAGCAATAGATGGATCCGCGATCGACCTCGACCACTAGCTTGACAGTTTGACATTGACTTTAAAAACTGAAATGACAGTACCATAGACAAAAGAAAAAACTCTGTCTACGGACAGTACATGAAGTTGTAGGTAAAGATGGAGGCCACACTTCCAATACCTATTTGAAGCAAAAATTATGTATCGCCATCTCGCTCTCTGTGGGAAGGCCCTCTCATGAAGTTGTAGGTAAAGATGGAGGCCACACTTCCAATACCTATTTGAAGCAAAAATTATGTATCGCCATCTCGCTCTCTGTGGGAAGGCCCTCTCTGTCTAGTAGGGTAACCTTTATTTATTTTTTCCCAGGACAGTTATAATTGTTGCCGTCCATATAGTGGTCTATAATAATATTTATATAATTATCTATATCTCATTAATACTAAGACTAAGCCCTAAAATTATATAATACGTTAATAAATTTGGCTGTTTGTCATTAATCTAATCACGCAGAAAGCGCTGGGTCGACATGGACAGAATTTCACGCGGAAATAGATCATGACCTAGATGTAGGTTTAGTTCTCGCAGCAATGCGAAATGAATGACTGAGATCTGTGCGGGCGCGAGAAATAGATACCATTGTACAAATCATATTACAACAACTGGTACTAAGGGACCAACACAGAAATAGCGAAAAAGAAATCATCGTTAATTTTGTTCCATAATGAAACATATTGAGCTATTTTTTTTGCAAATTTCTGAGTTAGTCAGTGGTGGCGATTCAGCGGCACACACGACTAAACTAAATTTAAAGAAGCCCCGTCTCTTTTCATCTTAGGTGGCCAGAAAGAGACGGCACGTTCTGAACCACACACAAAACAACTAAAATCACGTCAAATGTGAAAAATATAAGCGATTTTAGAGCGCATCCAATTATATCAGCTCTAATTCGGACGTGTTTGACGTGATTTTAGATGTTTTGTCTATGGTTTAGATCGTACCATCTCTTTTTGGTCATATATGACGAAAAGAGACAGAGCTACTTTAAATTTAGTTTTGTCGCGTGTGCCGCTGAATCGCCACCAGTGTTAAGGAGCAGGAATGGTAAGGAACGTGTTAAAGTGTTTTTATCTTGTGTGCTATTTTTAATATTACGTATATGTATTATACGGGAATATAATAGGAACAACAATATAATTATATGAAAAAACAAAAAGCCTTTTCTATTTAAAATCGTATATTATAATTTTTATATTTATTAGACATGACTAAATATGATTGTTCTGTGTAATTTCTGTCTCTTACCACGTAAATCACTAAAAACATTTTCTTTGTAGCTCTTTAAGTGAGCACGTATACACATTCAAAAAAAAAATGAGCTAATTGTTTTACTATCTTAGTTTCATGCATATCATTACATTTAATGGAGTCCGTAATCGGACGATTACGGGTAGTTTTCGTATACATTCAAACGATAGATATATCGCCGGTATTTGACTTTATTTCAAAATCGCCCAACACATTTCTAGCAAGTTTTAGCATATGTGCAGCGTCCAGCAGACAGTAAATTTTGCTCTTCCTGCTAGTATGTTGAAAGAACGGTCTCAAAATGTTTTGATCTAGTGAACAACCTAAATATTGATAAGCTTTTATATTGGATGATGCGCCATCACAAGTCAGAGATCTCACGGTGATACCAATTTCATCAAACAGAATTATTGCTGTTTTTATTAATTCGGATAGCAGCTCTCCAGGCAAGTTATTTGCAATAAATAAAATATGAGAAACTATCTGAAATACGAAGACTTCAGAAGCTAATTTTTCTGAATCACTTACAGAAATTGGTCCTTAATCCACATAACCAATAACTTTATCCAATTCTTGATCATAGGCCAGGTTTTTTTTAGTGCCATTCCATCAAAAATTAAAGCAAAATTTTTTAAATGCATTTTTTCTTACAATTTTACTTGTTCTTTTAAATATTCGAGTTCAGATAAGAAACCGTCAATACAGTTGAATAGAGACAAATATCTTCATATCGTTTTTACATGAGCCAAAGACGTATGTTTTCTTAAAAATTATTAAAAGTTAAAGCGAAAGCTTTCACTTTTTCACTATAACGAATACCATGTGGATTTTTCTGTGTTTTTTGAACTCCTTACAGATATCAGCAAATCGCCCTCGGATAATATTTTCAATCTCTGATTGACTCGTATATTTTTTAAAAGTTGCTATTAAGGACGAAATATCCTGAATTTTTTGAGTTTGTCGCGTCACTTTCTGCTTGAGGATTTTAGTTTTTCTCTGAAGTATTTTTTCTTTATTCGATTTTATTTTCGCTTGTACGCCCCTACAAATAATCACAGTAGCGTGGTCTTCACTGCTGCTGACCTAAAAAATCAAGAAAATTTTGTGAAACCAGAAATACATGTCTTGAATTCAGTAATTGATTGTTTTATTTAAATATATCTTAATATCTATAAATCTCGTGTCACAATGTTTGTCCTCAATGGACTCCTAAACCACTTAACCGATTAAAATAAAATTCGCACACCATGTGCAGTTAGATCCAACTTGAGAGATGGGATAGTTAAATTCTCAAATTATAGTAGCAATTTTAATTTATTGCTAATTATAGTCTGTTATTATTTGACAGTCACAATTATCTGTTAACTCCAAATAATTCTAACAGATGTCGATACCTTTCGACTGGGTTGAGTTAGTAATCAATAGATGGAGGATAGAGCACAGAATTTCTCCACTCCTAAGAGTCACAGCGTAATATTCTATTTCCTGAAGAATTGGGTCAGCAAAAAACTTTTCACATGTGACAGATAATGTAGGATTGGAAAATTATTTTTATTACTATCGTTATTTCTAAATAAAGGAAAGGAAAACTTACAGTTAACTTGTAACGATTGCTTATATTTCCAAGAATTTCCCGACACTGCTTTTACTGATATGGTCGTCAACATTGCAGCCAGCACGATTAACTCTTATTTCCTTATATGGAGCATTACTTTTATAAACAGTAGAACTAGTGCTTGGTATAGCCAGAGCAGCTGTTTGCACCATAGACTCTTCATGTAATGTACTTGATGTCTGAAAATTATAATATGATGTATTTTACAAAATGTTGCCTTTTGTCATAATTATATTTGAACTACTATTTTTTCTTATAGTAAAATAGATAAAAATATGTTAAATTGATAATTAAATTATGTGAAATATTTACCATGACTGGAGATACTGTTTGTTGATTTAATAATATAGTTGGAACTGCTGTTGATTTCAAGCGTCTTGTTGTTAAATCATAATCCGTTTCTTGAAACTGCAAACTGCAAATCCTTGCGCTTTCATAGAACTTCATTTTCTATGGTACAATGTAGAGCCACAATTTTCTTCGAGATTCATTTTGAGGAATTCTGGAATATAACATAATTATGGTCTTAATTTATTAACATATCAGAATAGTGAAGAATAAAAATTAAATAAATATTTATGATATTTCAATCAATCCGCCTAATCTTTACCCAACTATTTTGGGGTCTGCTTCCAGTCTAACCAGATGCAGCTGAATTGCATGTAGCGAATGCCTATCTGATCTCCACAACCCAGTAACTGAATAATACGATGATTATTAGTTAACTGTTAAGGTCCTATGGAAAGTCCCACATATATCCACAATATGGTCACACTACAGCAGTACTTCTTCATATAAACAAAATAAATTAAATTGGACAAAATCAATGAAATTCAATGTAAATGTATTTGATCTTGACATAGTTATCTTTTACAATTATTTTGAAAACACTGGTTAATCGATTTGCGAGGCAACTAAGTGAAAATGCAAAGAAATATGTTTACAATGATTCAATGTTATAAAGCAGGATTTAAACACTTACGCGTGAAACTTTATATCGCCATTTGGACACCACGTACTGCCGCAACCACTCACAACACAACTTTGCACCATTTTTTTGAATTATAGCTATGTATAACGCGAAAAATCTCAAACGAAGCTATAAACCGAAAAGTAAACAACCGCCATATTGCCCGATATATTTTGGCACATAGGGCCAATGTTGCCACATAACCAAGTCCTTAAGAAATGGGATTATAATTCGTTGATTTGCCAACCCAGATATGCACACGTGATATAAAATTTTGGAATTTTCAATTGAACTAATCACAGTTTCAATATTTTTTATAGTTAAATTATTTGTCAGTGATTTACTACTGGTTAGACTAGTGTGGTGACTAATCAATTTTTTTTTATAGGAGATTTAAATATGAAGATAGCAATACTTTAGTCCACACTAGAAAGAGAGGTCGGCCCACAGAGAGCGAGAAAGAGATAAGTAGGTATTTGCCTCAAGATTTTGTTCTAAGTGTGGTCTCCATTTTTACCTAAAACTTCATGGGACAGTACCTAATTTGATTGAAGAGGGAGAATATGAAACGAATGAACGTAGGAGAATATGAATGAACGTGATAAGGTCAAATCTCGCTTAGACATTATTATTATTAGACAACCATCAGGGTTGCCAACTCAGCACTTTGAGTGCTAGATTCAGCACTATTTTTAAGTGCCTAGCACTGAAATTTAAGGAACAGCACCAAGCACTTCATCTAGCACTATTTTGAAGTAGTCTGTTTGCTCAAAATGCAGCTGTATTTTGTAACATAACGCAAGCAACATTATCTGTAGTTCGCGGCTCTTTGGTAGGGATATGTTAACAGTCAATGTTTATCCTTATCTCTAAGACAACTCATTATTTGTCAAACCTTGTTTGTTGTCCTCAGATTTCTTTGATCCGTCTCCTTATCTCGGAGACAGTTTTGAGAATGCTATCCTAACCTTAAAAGATACCAAAAAACAGTAAAAAATTAAAACATATTCCGTTATGTGTAATTTTTTTAATAATTTCATATATTTGGCACCATTTTTGGAAATTTCTAGCAATTTAGCACAATTTGAGATATTACCTAGCACTCAACCGAGCCATTGAGTTGGCAACCCTGACAACCATTTGTAGTGAATACTTGGATGCCAGTGTTTCGAATAAGATTCAGATATCTTCATAATATGTTGTTTACTAAATATTTATCTTTTAATATTAATAATGATATTTAAGTGTAAATATAATTATTACTCTAATTATAGTATTAAATAATTAATTTTAAGTAATTTTAGCCATGCTTTATTAACTAAGCAAGGGGTTTACTTCTAGGTCTTACAATAATTGTATTGCTAATGTTTGAATTAATTATAATTTTGTGAATAATACTATGAATGGTTATAAAAAATAATACCCGTAATAAGCTGATATTGAGACTCGTTTATTATGTCTGAAGGATCATATATTTTTAATAATTGCATTCACAACATCCATTGTTTGATCATTTTTTATAACTACATCAAAAACTTTAAGGTAATTCTGCAACTCGTTTCCTTTTTTATCACTAAGAAATCCAATTTTAATAACAGTATCACAATTATCTATGCCATCAGTCATATTAGCATCTCCAATATTGTCCCCTAGTAAAAGAATATTCTTTCTTTCTTTTATATTCTTATAGTAGTCTGTTTCCTTTATAGAAGCTTCGTTTTTGTTGAAACTATGTATGGGATTTTCTGCATGACCAGTAATAATATCGTTTTCGTTTACTTGTAAAAAGTTTGAAATAATCTGAAAAAGAAATATAAAAATATAGGCATTGAAGGATAATTATAATATATAATTATTAACTATAGAAAGATATTAGGCAAAAAGATATTAGAAAAAATAAAAATTCTACGTTTTATATCCTTTTGTTACTCAATACTTGATATCAATTAACTGAGATATGCTATAGGTATTCACCATTTGACAATACTTTGAACTCACGAAAAATAATTTGTATACCAACCTTAACATTATTTGTCAACAAATTAGCAGCCTTGAGACTAGCAACCACAGCATCACCCAAACCAGAGGATAGTACTAATACTGGGACACCATTCATTTCGCTCCATTTTATAAGACTATCAACACCATCTCTGAAAATTAAAATATTCTCACAATTTCAATGCTTTTACTATGATTTTTTTTCAGTTACTTTGTTTAATAATTTGATTGTCAGATACAACTTACCTAAAGCTATTAGATATGTTGTGTGCTAAGTCTGCCAGTTCTTGTCTAGGGAACTTCAGGCCCCTGAAATTATTTAAAGATATGCAATGCTGTTTAAATACTATGCAAATTGGGCGGAGACGTCACTAGTAATATGTGGTACAATTTTCAAAAATATGTGCTGATAACATGAGCTGTATTAAACATTTGTAATGTTTCTAATAATTATTATGAAAAATTTATGATATTAAAATATTACAAAATCTTTTACTGTATAGTTTAGCGTATTAGTTTGAAAATGATACCAAATGTTATTAGTGACTTCATAACCCAGGTCCCATAGCTTTTGGAACCGGTTGTCCAAAAAAACTTTTATCAATGACTACTGTAAAACTTGAAATTAGTCACCTTTACCTGAGTAAACTTTGAGATTCTTGATACCACTTAATCATACTTTTAGATTTTTCTTCGATACTTATGTTTGGGTTATCCTCAATAGGCTTGTATTTGAAGAACAATTGTGTATCCTCATCTTTGAATGTTTGTGGTATAGAAGGTAAACGTCTGAGCATTTCTGAAATAAACTATCAATTATATTAGTAGGTTCGCAGATACAAAAAAAATGTAGACCATAAAAAGGAAATAAAAAAATCTTACCAAAGCTATTTAATACTATTTTCCCATTTTCTCCAGGATCCCTCGTCAAGGTTTGGTCAAAATCTGTTACTATATGTAAATGGTCTGGCCCGTGTCGTATTATGTGATTAATTTTATCTAATAGATTTTGCTTGTCTTGAATTATTGTCTTGGCATTTTGCAGGTTTGGGATATCATCCAGACTTCCCATCTGAGTAGTATATGTTAACGCTATAAACAAAACTAAATTAAAAATACTTGATTATATGAGAATGAATACATACAATAATAAAAAGTTTAATGATTAGTTTACTTACCTATCAAGTTTAAGATAAGAACATAAACGCAACAAACTACACTCATTTTTATTTATTTTTAGCAAAAACCCCATGCAATGGTATAGGTATATTTGTTTCCGTCTACGGTTTCAAGTTATTTCTCCACTACCACTTCATTCATGCTATAGCCACAGATTACATACACACATTTTTTTTTAAATATAATCTTAGAAAACCATTTTCAACAAGATTAGAATAAAATATTTTGTTGTTTTTTATTTATTGCTGTTTAATAAATTTTAGGATTAAAACTTTTTTAATCCAGATTTCCCCAACACTATTTTTAACATTTTACCACGTACACTTTGCGTACACTACACGTTCAAATTATGGATTTTCTGTCACTGTCCAGTTTAAAGTGACGTTAGTTCTTACCCGTGACATTTCTTGCAATTTACAAACAATTTAAATAAAAATACAAAAAATTTGGCAAACTAAAATCTAGTAAAAGTACAACATTTTTAAGTTTATATTATGTCTTCGTGACACTAAAATAGATACGTACACAGCTTATCTACAATGATTTCCAACAAAAATAGCCGGAAAAATTATTACAATTAGAATCTAACCTCTATGTAGTTTGTAAGACAATTAATTTGAGAATACCTTTATTCAGTCCATTCTACACATAAATCTACAAAAATGGTGATTCCAATCTGTATTCTTCAAGCTGTCGCATTTGTGGTGAGTAAATTAATTGCAATGCCTCAGAGACCAATATTTATATTGATATTTTAATATAAAGTTTATTGATGGTAAATTTTACTTTTTTAATATTAGTACCTAACTAAGATTAAAAAAGTTAAATTTTAAACTTAAGAACTAAATACTTTTCAAGTATCAGACATAGGTAAAGCTTGGTCATTGCAAAATCCTCTAACTATTCACATTATTTATGAATTAATCAACTGAAAATCTTTACAAAGTTTGCTCAACTTTTTTCAGGATTTGTTAGCAGTGGGCCTTATAGTCCCTGTGTTGATGATCCAGGCTCGACGGATAGGTGCCAACCATATTGAAATAGGCTTACTTGGATCTATCTATGCTGGCTTCCAGTTGGGGTCTGGTCCTATGATGGTATGTACATACAAATGTTTGTGTATGTTTGGTTATCAATTTTTTTATGTTTATATTCCCATAATGTAGTTTTAACCCTAAAATGCAGCTGCACATATGTCAACTCTTAATGTTTACCTTATATTAATTGAAAAAAAATGCCCTAAATTTATGCATTAATCTGGTATTTTTATACTGTGGGAAACCTGGTTCAACACAAAACTAAATAAGTTAATGTTATAAAATTAAAAAAAACTAAATAAGTTAATAATAAATAAGTTAATAACCTTTAAGCCATCTCATGCGTCTAGGGGTGCCATAACCTTTTCACATGAGATGGCTTAAAGGTTATGGCACCCCTAGACCTCATATAGATAGTTCCATAGCAATTAATCTTCTACATGATTTATGTCCCGACTCCACAACTCCACCTCAACCTTGTTTCTCTTCCACAAATCAAAAACTAGAAAGCCCCATAGCTATACAAGAACTAGAGAAATGTATTAAATTGAAGGACACCGCTCCTGGCTGTGATGATATTTCTTTTTCTATGATTAAGTATCTCCCAGACATTGGCAAAAATAATTTACTGATACTCTATAATTCATTCCTGGCTAGCAGCTTTATCCCATGGCAATGGAGGGAAGTAATGGTAGTGCCTATTCCTAAACAAGGTCGTGAACTGTCCCCATTATCCCTTAGACCTATATCTCTCATCTCCTGCCTCTGCAAAATTTTCCACTCAATATTAAAAAATAGGTTAGAATGGTACATAGAACATAATGGCTTCCTCTCTGATCACACTATTGGCTTCAGGAAGGGTAGATCCTGCTTGGACAATCTAACATCCTTAGTATCTAATATACAAATTGGTCTGTCTAATAACCTAGTCACTCTAGCCTGTTTCCTAGATATTGAAAATGCATATAATAATTTAGATATATCTAGAACACTTATGATAATGGATCGCATTGGTAGCGGGGCAATGATATGTAGATATTTATGGGAATACTTGAAAGAAAGACGACTTATCATAAAGGGATCTGACTATACACTAACTAGATATACAGGCCGAGGCCTCGCGCATGGAGACCCCCTGTCTCCTTTACTGTTTAATTTAGCCACAATGCATGTCTGCAATTTAATCTCGAGCGTTCACATTACCCAATATGCAGATGATTTTGCTCTATATGTATCTTCTAGTTCTATACCTGAAGCAGTATCTAAGATCCAGTCAGCTCTGCATTCTATTAACATATACTTTTCGGACTTAAACTTATCCATATCCTCAACAAAAAGTAAAGTTATCGTATTCAGAAGAGGTCAAGAACGCAGATCCGTTAATTTGAATATTAGAGTTGATAACAATCGCCTTGAAAGAGTGGACTGTGTAAAATATCTTGGAGTTTGGTTGGATAGATCGCTCCGATGGCGAATCCATATTCATAATATATATGAAAGAGTGTTAAAAATCTTAAATATTTTTAAAATCCTTTCTGGTTCTAGCTGGGGAGTTCACCCTAAACACCTGAGAAAACTATATATCTCTATTCTGAGAAGCCGCATAGATTATGCCAGCTTCCTCTATGACAACAGCCCTAAACGTTATATTAAAAAATTAGACAATGTACTAAATCAAGCCATGAGAATTATAGGCGGATTTATACGAACTACACCTATACACGCTATGGAAAATGAACTAAATCTCCGTCCTTTATATCTTCGTCGACGATACTTAGCGGGCAAGTACTGGCTGCGATGTAAGGCTTCTTCAAGTAGAGATATATACAATACATTAGCTGATCTAACAAATTTAAGTGAAGATCGCTATTGGTTACATAAAAAAACTCCCTTACTCACTCAGATTCATCAAAACTTTAAACATTTAGCCATACATAGCTCAAATCAAATTGGCATGTTCTCCCTAGACACATGGGTCACCAATATAGATATTAAAAAAACGATTTGTACATCTATTGATACAGTCTCTAAACCTAAGCGCCAGATAAATAAAATTGAATTAAAACTCCTATGTGGTCAATATTTAAACAAAAAATACAAAGACTCTTACAAAATTTATACAGATGGTTCAAAAGAAAATACAGTTATTGGAGCAGCCTTTTATGATATACAAGAAGACACTAATATGCAATTTAAAATTATACCTAATGTCTCCATCATGGAAGCCGAACTCATTGCCATTGCGGAGGCTCTTTCATATATCGCCTCCACCGACCAATCCAATGTGGTCATATTGTCTGATGCCAAAAGTGCATTACAACATGTGGCTCGGTGTACCTCGACCTTTCGAGGAACACCGATAGCCTACACCATCCTAGATGCTATCACCAAATTCCAACGGCAGGGCAAAATAATTGTCCTCCAATGGATACCATCCCACATTGGGTTGGTCGGTAATGATTTACTAGATCTCTTAGCAAAACAGGCATCACATGATGGAGTCAGGGTGGACTTCCCCCCGTTCTTCACCAACCAAGTACATTTATTGAAAGAAAACATTTGTAACTTATTTTCGGAATATTTCAATCAGCGTTCAAAAGATAAAGCTATCTGGTACCGAACTATCCAACCAAATGCCTTAAAACAAACCTGGATAACGAACTCCACTCTGTCAAGGAAAAATATTGTAACCTCCTTGAGGATGCGTTCTGGGCATATCCCATGTAACAAGTTATACCACATGATTAAAAAAGTTGATTCCCCCCTGTGCAACAGTTGTGGGGTCACTGATGACCTGTATCACTTGCTCATGGAATGTGCCCGGAACGCAAACTTAAGAGAAAGACCTAACCTAGAGGTGGGATATTGTAACAGTGTTCTGGCAGAACCCAACTCGGATTCTGCCAGAACACTGTATAGATTAATAGATAGAATATAAGATTAGATAGTATAATTTTAGTATAGACTTATCAGGCAACATATTCTTTCATAGAATAAGCCTTTCTCTAGATTAAAAAAAAAAAAAAAAAAAAATAAGTTAATGTTATAAAATTTTATTTGTATCATGACTAAGTTTTACTAACCACAGATAATGTGTAATGTTTGTGTAAGCGGCTATTACTTACTTACTTACTTACTTACTTACTTTTACATTAGTGTTAGATCCAACATAAATTTGCACACCCTAATGGGTATAGTATAGAGTACATTAAATTTTAATACCTATGTAACACCTTTCGACCTATACTTCGCAAATAAAAACATTTGATTTGATTTAAATATAAATTGGTTCTGTATTGTATAAAATATTGTCAAATATATATTTTTTTATTTTTCAGGGAAGTTTGAGTGACATAAAAGGCAGGAAACCAATAATGATAATATCTTTGATATTATCCAGTATAGCTTACACACTAATTGGATTTGCAAATTCTGTGTATATTATATTAGTGCTTAGAGCTGTTTTAGGTAAGAAACAAACTAACTAGCTTAGAATAAAAAAGTAAATTAAATGAATAATAATAATTCAGAATTAATATAAAAGGAGATTTTCTAGTTGCCAAGCACCTATCACTGTGTTCGGACTGCCACCTTGACAAAAAAAAATTGACTTTTTGCACACCGCATATGCGGTAGCCTACAAGGGACATTTTATATTATTTTCCATGTTTTTATATTACCTGTGGCTACGCAAATAAAATTATTTCATTTCATTACATTTCATTTCAAAACTTACAATTGTATTATAATGAATTGTATGTTGTGACATGTACATCTCGAATAAACTTATATTTCACATATTATATTATATATATAAGTTAATGTTATAAAATAGTTACAATTAAATAATCTATAACCAAGTTGGGTTTTGTTAAAACACTGATATATTATATTAATATAACCCTCATATAAGTAAATAAGTAACCCCAATATAACCCAAAGAAGCCAAGTCAGCTCAATATAACTATTAGGTCCTTTGGCACAGATTACTAAGTAGTTACCCCTTTAAGCAGCTTGAATACTCAACACCAGAGCTAAGCTACTTCGCACATACAACAAAGAAGTAGAAGAATATCCCAATGTGACATTTTCCATAGCTATAATATGTTATCTTCATCATATGAGCTAAGAGGCTCTGGTGTCGAGAGTTTTCTAGCTGCCCGAAGGCCTCTGATTTGGCTTAACAACTGCTTGTACTAAGGCTAACAGCCGGGACCTACAATTTAACGTGTCACCCGACCCACGGTAGCGCCGAGATGAAAACACCACTTGAAAAACGACAGTCTCGTGCATGGTCACCCATCCAAACGCCGTCCGCATCGACCGTTGCTTAGCTTCGATGATCGCGTCGGATCACCTTAGCATACTATGGCGCTATTATGTAATAATTGTATTTTACAGGTCTGTTCAAACAAACCCAAATGCTAACTCGAGCCATGGTGTCAGATTATGAGAGAGATGAACACAAGCAGGGAGAGATCTATGGGAAAATGAATGCCATATCAGGAATTGGAATTACATTGGGACCTATTCTCGGAGGCCATGTGGCTGAAGACTATCAGGAGTATGGCTTCCAGCTGATTGCTGTCTCTGTTGGTTTCTGCTTTCTCATGAATGCAGGTTAGTATAAATAAAGCTATAAGTACTTAGTACCAATATAATATCATGTCAGAGAACTTTGGATACGGATTTGGAGTGTTTTATACTGTGCCCTTCGGTCTTTGGGTGGCTTGAAATGGAAAACTCAACAATTGAATCTGGCTAATACAGAGTGTTTTGTGAGGAAGGCTCAGCATAAGCAGCTTCTACTGTTGCTGGACCTTCCCTTACTAGGAGAGAGATATAAGCCATAATTCACCACCAAGGCCAAGTTAGGATTGACGGTTGGCAAATGAGTCACATCTTTAAATTTTTCATTCTCAGAATATGTTTTCCTTCTCCATATAGTGAGTGCAATTTCCATGCACAGGTAACTTAAGAAAAAACTTGGATTTCGGAGTTTTGGTAGAAAAACTACGCCTTTGCAACCGGGGCAGGGTCTAATTCTAATTTTGTAGTGGGGGTGATGAGACCTGCACTGACATCCCGCTAGGGGCGTATTGTGCAACCGGGCAGGGTGTTTAATAATTAATAATTTATCGTTTCCAGGTCTCATAGCGATACTACCACCTCCAACTGTACTAAGACAAGCCAAACCAAAATACGAAGACACGTGTACTTGTACTAGCGAGCTGGATAACAAAATAGACACTGGAAACCTCGCACAAATCTGCGCTAAGAGTTTACAACAGTCTTACCATGAATTGAGAAACATAGACTGGGCCCAGTACGGAGATATCTTCATCTTCAAAGGCCTCATCGGATTCGCCATGGGCGTCTACTACTCTATGTACGCACCGTACCTCAAAGAGACCTACGAATTAACCCCAAAATTTATAGGTTATATAATTTCCTTCCAAGGCATTGTAGGATCAGTGTCTAGCTATTTTATAGGTTACTTCAACAGTCTATATGTCGCCGACGATGATTTCACCAAACGGAATTATCACGTTTTTCTTATACTGACTACAGCAATGATAGGAATAGTTTTATCTTGGAATGTATATGTGTATATGTTCTGGTTGATACCGTTAGCTATAGGTAATGCGGTGGGAAGATTGATTACGTTAGAAATGGTGTTAATTAGGGGCCAGGGACAGCACAGGGGTAAGCTGATTGGTGCTTCGAATAGCGTGAGGTCCCTTTCTGGAGTGGTTTCACCAATGATAGCGGGTATGATCGGCCATTGGCTGGGAGTAGGTTACGCCATCTATGCGTCACTAATAGGAACTGCTGCTGGCTTACTGCTCAGTTACCGTTATAAACATAAAAGACGAACGAAACCAAAAGAAGCTGTCACTTTAGAAAAATATTCGCAGGAAGAACTAGCAAATAGAGAAAAACAAGACTAGACAAATTATTAATTATAAATTAGTAATGCGGGTTTACTTTGTTTAAGAAGTTTATTTATTTATTTATGTTCCTGTTGTAATTAAAATTACGTCAGTTTGTACTTTGTTAAATTGCAGTTTTATTTGGGTATGTGGGACATAAGAGTGTAATAGTATGTATGTATGTATGTATGAGTCTTACCTTTGGTAAGCTCACCCGTGTGCTGATGATAATGATAATGCCAAACAATAAAAAAAATGAGGCGCATAAAACCTATTTTATGTATGTAATGAACCTTGTCATGACCTCCTTTTATTTTCTGAAAAAGATCTTTTATTTTATTATCTGTGAATGATTTCTTACCGTATCGTTCAATATTTTCATTCAAAATAAACCAAAAGCATGGAGCGTAATATTTTGAAGTTTTTTTTGAAGATATATTTGTAATAAAATATTTGGAATAATCACTGCAACAGTTACTACAAATTTACACACAATGTTGTGCCTTTGTGACAAAAGACCAGAGAACAGTGATATCGATCCGTGTAAGGATTTTGCACAAATTTTGCGAAGAAAAGAGTTTGAGGAGGCTTATATCGAGGTTAATATATTATTATTATTTTTAAGCGGTTCCGTCCCACTGCTGGGCAAAGGCCTCTCTATCCTCTTTCCACTCATCCCGGTTTTGACCCTTGAATAAATACGTTTGTTTATTTACTTTTTTTACTGCTTATAAATAGGCATTTGATCAGAAGGGCGCGTAACCACATGAGTTAGCGACACTCTCGAGGTGGAGCATGCCTTGTCTGGAATAACTGGTTCTCAAGGAGGCTACCGGAACACCACACTCTTTGATGCATGGTGGTAGATTTTACAACTTGAGGGTGGTTGCCCTCAAATACTCTACAACCATGCTATGGTTTCCCCACTATGTTTTACTTCCCCGAAAGCTCGAGCTCATTTGTGGGAATCGAACCCACGACCTTCGGGACGTGAGGCGGCCGCTCGCACGACTGAGCTATCATCATATTATTATTTATAATATGACTTCTATGAGGGACCAGAATAGTAGAGAGGATTGCTGATACCTAAACAAGAAAACGTGGCGCGGAAGTTTGCCATAATTACCGATGATACCTAGATGGCGCTGCAAATCGAGCGTGCAGTCTAACTGCCGCCAAATTCCGCAACGCGCTGCAGTCGCATAGTGATATAACTATAGTAGATTGCGTGACCCGACTGAAGTTGTTTCAAGAAAATACGAATAGATGGCGCTAGCTGTATCGAATTTTACACGTAGTACAATTTTCAACAAGAGGTTGAGCGTCTGTTATATTTATTAGTTTATGCTTTTATAAAAATAAATGAAAATAAATCGTGCTAACAAAATATTTATTCTATTTCTTTAGTAGTTTATAAATTCCTTACCATCCAAAGGTTGCCTGGAAGAGATCGCTTTAAGCGATATGGCCGCCAATTGTGGCACACTAATTTTAAGTTAATTATATTTTACTGTGTCTTTTTATTTGTGTGTCCAATAAAGAATTTATCTATCTATTTATAACAATACTTTCAGCTTACAGAAGATTCAACAGAAAAACTCAAAGATTACATCCAACTGCTCAAAGATGTTAGTCTCGACGAAGACACGTTCCACCTTTACTACGGACAAGTAAAAAAAATAACTACAGCCTTTTTAAACTTCTACAACCATTCCGTAGAAAATTTAATAAAAAAATCAGATTATTACACGAACACAGCAAAAAAAGATGACCTGATTTTACTAATAGAACAAACTATATCGGGCCATCATATGAAACAAGCTGAGTTCGCAAAAACTTTCTTACCAGTACAAACTTCTTGGGAAAATCGTGTCTACGAAGAAATTGAGAAACTGTATGAAGAACACACGAATAAGTTGAAAGAAATAAAAGAAGTGATTTACTTTAGGTTGGACAGGCAGAGTAAGGTTGAGGAATTTGTAAAGAATAATTTTCCGATTTCATTGAGAAAGACGAGCGAAATTTTTGATACTGCGCACCTTTATGTTGGAAAGATGTTGTCGGACCGAGTGAGTAATATTACGAAGATTATACTTTTTTTTATATTAGTACACATTTCACAAACGGCTGGTTAGCTCATAACTTCTCTTCTTAGTCGTATTTTCATTACTCAAGGTCGTGTCTAATACGGAGTGTCGATCACTCGGTTAACGATGGCCTTCCACTGTTTCCTGTCCTCGGCGGTCTTAAAAGCTTCGGCAATAGGTAGGCCAGTGAGCGTCTTTACGAGGTCTGACCAGCGGGTAGGAGAGCGACCTCGTGCTCTTTTTCCGTCAACTTGGCCAACTACCACGAGCTTCTCGAGGCAATCAGGGTTTCTTCGAGCGACATGTCAGCTCATAACTATACCATTTCTATTTTGTATTGTAGCTGCTAACACGACTGATATACTAGATACATATAGTACACCTACATACATAAATACTTTATATTGATACCTACATATTTAACAGACCGATACCCAACAAATTTAGCTCAACACAAAGATGTTGGCCGTGCCGGAAATCAAACCCGGGACCTTCTGTTTGGCAGTCCGGCATGGTAACCATTACGCCAACAAGCTCGTCGATATAAGATTATTCATACATTTGGATTACTTGCGGCAATCCGGGATAAAAAAAAAGCCTATCCAGGGTCTAAACTATCTTAGTACTACATTTCATCGTAATCAGTTCTGCTATTTAAGTGTGAAGACACACACAAACTTCCGCATATATTATTAGCAGGGTAACGATAAAATTGAAAATATCTGAAGAACAGCTGTAAGAATATAAGCATTTTAACTTTTTTTGGTACCAATCAGACTTATGAATAAGAAATAAAACTAGTTTAAAAAAAACTAAAATATTTTTTTATGAACCAGTTTTAATATTGATAAATCTGATTAATGCCATAATAAGTATAAATATGCTTAGAGATGTTTTTCAAGCATTTTTTTTTGTTATTTTTATAACGAATAAACTGTAAAATCAAGATTTTGTTGCCCTTATCATCGCCTAAGGTCTGTATTACTTTGTAGACACGCGAGATCCGCACAAGTCTGGAACAGATCCACCAGCGCCTGCGCAACAATCTGGCCAACATTCAGGAGGAGCGCGATGACGTCATGCAGGCTCTACTCTCGCAGCTCTATGAGAAGAATAAAGAGAGCATCGCGGTCTTAAGGCAAGAGAAGAAGAACTCTATAGCACAAGCTGAGGTAAGGTTTTATGGAGCGACGACCGTCTGCCTCCATTTAGGAATGACAGATGATGTGTCCGGAAACGGCCGTCCATAGGTCATGCACTGTAGCTTGGACCAGTCGTACGCGCGATGTTAATACCGCTTGCGCAATTCAGAACCGAGAGCTCTGATTGGCAGCGGGCGGTGAAGTGTAACAGTGGCGCCACAGGCTGGCAAACAAATACAAAAGAAAGGAGAGAAAAAGAGACAAAGTCAAAGTCAAAGTCAAAGTATATTTATTAACCTTAGGCTAGTTACAAGCACTTGGTTTCGTCAAAACAGTACAATATGAAAATTATACACTATATGTATAAAAATAGAATTATAAAAATAAAACCTATATAATATAATAATCAAATTACAATAGAATTATTTGTCATTTTTACATGCTAGTACATTCAAATCATTAAATATATGCCTGTCTTCTATAGCATCCGCTAGTTTATAGTAACTCTTTACAAGAAGTATTTCTTTGATTTTTGTCAGTAATATGTTTTTATTAACATTTTTAGCCACAGCAGGTATTTTATTGTAAAAGTGTACGCCTAGACAGTGAAAGCTATTTGCTGTTTTAGCTAGTCTTCGTTTAGGTACTACTAATCTTTGTGTATCTCTTTTGTGGTACAAACATGATTGTGCTTCAGTTACTGTAGTGAACATTTCTGGATTATCAATAACATGTAATACATTCTGGTATATGAACTCACTAAAGACGGTCATGATGCCTACTTCTTTAAATGTATTCCGGCAGGAATCTAATCTTTTCAGACCTAAAATATAACGCACTGCCCTTTTCTGTAAAATCAGTATTCTATTTGTATGACAATCCCCAGCCGCCCCCCAAAACAATATACCATATGTCATAATCGAGTGAAAGTAAGCGAAATACACAGTTCTAGCTGCTTCAGAGCCGGCCAACTCTTTTATCTTTTTAATGGCATATGTAGCTGAACTGAGCTTTTTCGCCACTTCATTAATATGTATGGACCAAGTTAACTTTTTATCCAACCACACACCCAGAAACTTCACCTTATTAGATAGAGTTAGATTCAAATCCTCTAGGATTGTTTGAATTGAATTTGAGGGGTTCCTTATGTATGTAGCCAGATTAAAGTCAACAAGGTGTGTTTTATCTACGTTTAGCAGCATATTGTTAACAGAGAACCAATTTTTAATATTGTCAATCACAGTTTTTATCTTATTACCAGTTACATTTTCACTTTTATCTTTAATTACTAAACTAGTATCGTCTGCAAATAAAACTATATCTATATCACCAGTCACAGCAGGAACATCATTAACATAGATAAGAAACAAAAGCGGACCAAGGATAGATCCTTGTGGAACGCCCAATTTTAGTGAGGTAAGTTCAGATCTACAGCCGTTTATTTCAGTGATTTGGCTCCTATTACTCAAGTATGAACGTAACAAGTCTAATTCTGTATCCCGTATGCCATAATGTTCCAGCTTGGCCACTAAAATTTCATGTGAAACACAATCAAATGCCTTAGAGAGGTCGCAGAACATACCAAAAGTTTTCTGCGACCTCTCCAGACCATTTAAAACATCAGTAATTAAAGCAATTATGGCATCTTTGCAAGATTTGGCTTTTTGAAAGCCAAATTGTCTATCATTTAATAAATTCTGATCTACCATGAAACTCATGAGTTCTTCTGCGATATATTTTTCAAATATTTTACTAGCACTTGGGAGGATTGAAATTGGTCGATAGTTATTGCACTTAACGACATCTCCGTTTTTATATACAGGGACGACTTTAGCAACTTTCATTTCGTCAGGAAAATTACCTTGAGCAATACACTTATTTATTATGGTCATAATTGGTCCAGCAATCACTACCTCGAGCTTCTTCAAGAGATGAGGCGTAACATACCATAAATCGTTAGACTTTTTCGATTTCATTTGTCTAATTATCTTAATAACGCGCGAAACCTTAATTGGTTTTAAAGTAAAATTACATAAATGCCTAGTCCTAAACTTATTTAAAAAAGCTAAAGCTTGTACGGTCGATGTATTAAGATTTCTTGTAAGGTCAATCGCTATATTAGTAAAATATTTGTTAAAGGTATCACAGATTTCTTTCTTGTCATACAAAAGGTTACCATCATTATTTAATACTTTATCACATACAATATCGCAGTTGGTTCTTTTCCCGGTTTCATCTTTTATAATTTGCCACACGCATTTGATTTTATCAAGAGAACTATCAACTCTATGTTTGATATGTAATTTTTTTGCAACATGACAAGCATTTTTAAATACCTTACTATATCGTGTCAGATAACTTCTCGAGACATTACCACCTTCGTTATAAAGAGAATATAAATCAAATAACTTTTGTCTAGAAATCTGAATGCCTCTAGTAGCCCATTCACAAAATTTAGAGTTCTTGTGCGACGATTCAGAAACAGGAGCAATTTTGTCTAAATTGTTAAGCAGAATTTTAGAAAAAGTGGCATAATCCTTATAATGGTTTGGGTCTTGCCAACAGTGTCCAAGACTTTGTATTAGTTCATTGAGCTTAGTTTGAGTGATTTTTCTAAACCTACTATTTTTATTAGAGATATATTCAAGTTCAATATCAAACTTCACCATTTGCGCCGTATGGTCTGATTTTATACCTGGGAGTACCCTAGCGTCAACAATATTTTCTAAATCAGTGAAGATGTTATCTACACACGAGGACTTACAATTATATCCTATTCTAGTAAATGTATTAATTAATTTTTTTAAGCGAAAACAATTAAGAATGTCAGTAAAATTACTAGGAATGTCTTTCTCTATCGTAAAATCAACAGAGACACACATATGTAGTCTCTCTTCGCTACAATAAATTGCATCACATACAAATTGAAATCAATAAATTCGTTTATTGTATGTACGAAATCTTAGAGTTAGGTACCTAAGTACATAAAGTAGATAATAAATTGTTAAAGCTAAGTGAGTGGAGGGCTTTGTTGTACCTGGGAAAGTCACTGTGCTCTGTGCTAGGTACTTAAAATAAAATACCTTAGTAGTATTATAGAAACGACTTGAAAATTGTGTTTTTCTTAAGTTACTTAAAAGTAAATCAATTATTGCAGTATAAGGTTGCAATTTTAGAGATATGACTTAGGTACTTTTACTTTCGGCATACTATTTCTATAACTGAAATATTTAAAAACACACACAAAATGTTCTATTTCTTAATTCAGGTAAACCGCTGCATAGACAGTCTCCGCAGCAAGGTTGAGCGTCTCCAGTCTCACTCCACGGTCCGTCGACTCGAGAAAGAAGTCTCTCACTGGCAGAGTAAGCTGGACTATCTGAACGAGATAGCGAACAATATCGCCTCTCTGAGGAAACAACAAGCAGACACTGTCAAGGAACAGAAAGAGACAGAACATTTAAAGTAAGTATCTTCATATATTGACAGTCGGTCGACTCGAGAAAGAAGTGTCTCAGTTTAAATGACAAAAAAGATTTTAAACTATTGTCGCGTTGCTTGGTATAGTAATTGTCAGTGATGCCAGTGTCTTGGAATGCTGATAAAATAACAAAAAAAAATGCCAATTCTAGAGGTCTTACGATGGCTGGAAACTTCACGAAAACTTTTATTTAGCTATAACAAAAGTCTGGCATTTAAGACACTGCCAACTATACTAACCCTCTAAAGAACCCCTCTGAGAATTCAGAGGGGTTCTTTAGACGACCTTTAAGATATTTTTTTTAATGTTTTTTACTGTTTAAGATTTATAGCGAAAAATCTGTAGTATTTTTCCTTAAGTCTTCATCCAAGTTCGCTCAGTCAGGAGCTTACAGAGCAGTCGTGATGGATGAGACAGACAATACACGATGCCACATTATTTTTCTCTGCTACAGGTCATCCTGGCGCACTCGTTTAAACGGGACTTAAGACGTAAATAAATAAATAAATCATTTATATCCACCAAAAGAACAGTTAAATTATAGGTAAATGTACCTACCCTATAGTTATAACTGTTCAAAACTGTACATTATTCAAAAGAACAATTGAAATACTAAAAATATACATATTCTTTTTTTTTATTGATGAATAGGCTTACGTTTGACCGCAGCTTGCCTGATGTTAAGCTTACCTGTGGTCTAAGATGTAACACGCTTGCCTAGAAGGAACCTATTTAATCCAGATTTGAAGACCCCCAAATTGTAATTCTCGGGAAAAAGAGACTCAGGAAGAGAGTTCCAGAGCTTCGCAGTTCTCACAATAAATGTCGAAGCAAAACGCTTTGGAACTTCGACAGCGAATCGATGTCTCTTCGCTGTACCCCTGCTCGTTCTGTAGTGGAATGGAGAAGCGGGACATTAGGATAATACTACAAATTTGTCTTTAAAACTGAATAAAGTTAACGTATATATTGTACCAAATATAATTAATATACATTGAGTCAACTGTTGTCCACATGGCAGGTGCCAGGTCCACCCAGCCTGCCGGCGTGACTGCGCGCGTGTCTTCCCTGGAGCGTACTCCGCGAGGATGGAGGAGCTACGTGATAGGATTGTCAACGAAACCAGGGCGCTCGTCACATTCTTTGCTGTCAGAGGTTGGTAATATACCGGAAAAGTATACAAGTATACATACACACAAACTTTCGCATTTATAATACAGTGTAAACTCAATATAACGACACTGAAGGGACTATTTTATGGCGTTATAGAGAGTGGTCGTTAAATGGAGAGAAGAAGGAGTTAAAACAACTAAAGCCAATTGATTTCGACTCTTTAGAGAGTTTGTCATTAAATCGAGTGACGTTACATGGAATTTACACTGCATTGACAACCTCGTTGGCGTAATGGTGACCATGCCAGACTGCCAATCAGAAGGTACCAGGTTCGATTCCCAAGGCCAACATCTTGGTGCTTAACTAAATATGTTGGCTGTGGGTCTGGGTGTTAAATATGTATCTAGATAAAATATGTATTGTGTGTATGTATATGTAGTATATCAGTTGTTTTAGCAACCATAATACCAACTAGAAATGGTTCAGTATGGGGTTAACCAGCCGTGTGTGAAATGTGTCCTAATACATATTATTTCTTTATTTAATTTACCGGAAAAGTTACTTCTATTGTTATCTTAATCCTACAAATATAATAAATGCGAAAGTTTGTAAATGTGTATTATGTTTGTTACTTCTTTACGCTTAAACGGTTGAACCGATTTCGATGAAATTAGGTGTGAAGATAGATTAAACTTTGGATTGAAAGAAAGAAAGAAAATAAATTTATTGTGCACAAAACAAAAAAACATACAATAAATGATGCGAGTAGATAATTATAAAAGGAGCAAATTCAGCATAATGCTAAGAGCACTGAGTACTCCTGATTGTGTTGTGTCCAGGCGGTAACCGCATCGTGTACCCGGGCGGCGCGGGGCAGTACTACGTGGACGAGTACAACCACCAGGTGTACGTGAGCGGAGACGGGTACAGCAACCAGCACACGGACTGCGCAGGGAACCTCGTGCCGGAGGTGCGTTACTATAGGCGAGTCTGCTAAGTTCTATAATATGACTGATATACTAGATACATATACTCGTATATACATAAATACTTCATATTGATACATATTTAACAGACCAATACCCAACAAATTTAGCTCATCACAAAGATGTTGGCCGTGCCGGAAATCAAACCCGGGACCTTCTGTTTGGCAGTCCGGCATGGTAACCATTACGCCAACAAGCTCGTCGATATAAGATTATTCATACATTTTGATTACTTGCGGCAATCCGGGATAAAAAGTAGCCTATCCAAGGTCTAAACTATTTAACCAACTATCCAACTATCATATAATAAAGGGTATTAAAACACGAGTGTGAGTTGAAACTAGTGTTTTCATTCCCGTGTAATATGCAGTTGCATACACTACTTTATCTTCACTAATGCAATTAATCAACCAACAAGAGTAAAAGCTGCCAATAGTTTATATTATCTAGATTTTTCTGGCAAAAGATTGTGAGTTACTTTTGTTGCCAATTCTAGGATATCCGGAGGCGTACAAATATCATCGTCGCTATGCTAACTTTTGAATTGTATGTTAAAACCAAAACACATTGCGAAACATTAAATTCACGCGTCGTGTATTGGCACAGTGAACTTGCCGCCATTAAAATCTAACCAATGAGAGTGCAGCTGCGCGCGCAGGGCCAATCAGGAGCGAGCACCCCCTCAGCTTTACTTAATCACCGTGAATTGTGAAGCGCAAGTCTATATTGTAAAAACATCAAAAACATCCGACTTCCTACTAGTTTAGCTAGTTATAGCGGCAACAGAAATACATCATCTGTGTAAATTTCAACTGTCTAGCAACTACAGCTCATGAGATACAGACAGGCAGCGAAGTCTTAACAAAAGGGTTCTGTTAGTTCTCTTTGGGTACGGAACCCTTATTTTCTTTTTTCGTGGGTTCTTTAAAAAAAAAATAAGTATTATTTTTACTTGTTCCAGCCTCCGGAACAGAAGTATCTATTCGACGAGCATGGGCGCTACGTGATGGTAAGCGGGGAGAGACTGTACCAGCTCGCGCCCTGCACCAGCCAGTACCGGCTCAATAGCCAGAACTACTTCGAAAAGGTAATCAGCCACAAGTGTGAAGTCACCGCCCACAGCCAATCAGAATGCTCGTTCTGAATCGCGCAAACTAAATTTTTTTTTACGAGTTAAAAACTGAGTACATATAAGCAACACACTATGTGTTCCCACCGCTGGGACTCGGGGCCTTCTCTCACTAGCAGAGAGATATAGGTCATTATCCATCACGCTGGCCAAGTGCGAATGGGCAAATGTTACACGTCTTCGAATATTGTGGTCCTCAAACGTGACGGTTTCCTCACGATGTTTTCCTTCACCGTAAATCGAGTGCAAATCCACACATAACTTGAGAAACAAGTGTAGGGCCGAGATCGAACCAGGGGCCGTCTGATTGAAAAGCAGACGTTACTCGTATTACCACCGAGCCACACTCGCTTTTTCGTAATGGTTACCATGCCGGAATGCCAATCAGTAGGTTCCGGGTTCGATTCCCAGCACACTCAACATCTTTGTGCTTAACTAAATTTGTTGGCTAACAGTCTGGGTGTTATATGTACATATTGCTATAAATTATTTATGGATGTATATGTAGTATATCAGTTGTTAATATATCAGAAAAACAAGTCATTGGTGTAGGGCAGGGATCGAACCAGGGGCCGTCTGATTGAAAAGCAGACGTTATTACCACCGAGCCACAGTCGCTTTTTTACTGTTGCTTATTTAGATCATACATACATAGTAGGAATTGTATATATCTGGTGGCAGGTGACGCAGGACTGCGGGCACTCGTTGTCGGGGAGCAAGAGCTGCCGCATGCAGATCCGAGACCCCAAGGACGTCACCATACTGCCCCATAGCGAGCCCGTCGACATCTCTAGTCAGTATAATGTTATACTATTTCTAATTAAACATTGTAAACTGTTCACGTTCATTCATTCATTCAATATTTAAGAGCTGGGCTCTTGTCTGTGGAGTTTTTTCCAGGTAGTTCTGTCTTCGGCCAAATCCTTGACCTCCCTATACGACATGACTGTTCACGTAAGTCATCTTAATATTGTCGCGTAGAAAACGGTCTCACTTACTTATTATTAAAAGTTGGAATGAGTCCAACAGTTTCGGTTCAACGAGATCTGGCAGTGCACGCGCGGATCTCGTCGGTGGCGGTCCGTGTAACACTCGCCCCTGAAGATGGTGCTCGGAAAGCACCGAAACTGTTGGACTCATTCCTTTTAATATTCAACTTTTAATAATAAGTAAGTGAGACCGTTTTCTACGCAAAAAAAAAATTATGCCAATTCTCGTGTCGTTTGAAATTGTATCTCGCGTAACGAGTCTATCATAATATCAACGTAGGTGTTGCTTCACAACAGGCAAACTATGGTCAAACGCAAACCTATCTAATTTATAAAATATGTCGGGTTTTCCTTCCTGACGCCATAACTCCACGCACGAGCCGATTTCCACAGTTTTGCGTGGAAATTCGTTGGAAAGGTCTCGAGCTCCATGAGGTTTGTAGCAAACAAAATTCAGGGAAAATTGCAACAGAAAAGGAGGAAAACAGGAAAAACAGTTTTCACATACAGCACCATCTCAGATCATGTACTATAAACGCAAAAAAAGGTGGAGCAAACGCGAAAAGCGAGCTTCACGCGGGCGGAGCTAAGGGAAACTGCTAGTTAAATATCAAAAAAAAACACGCAGCGCAGAGATTAATTATTTTATATGAGTAAATGCATTGGAGGAGGCTTTTACCGCCACAGGCGGACCTTACACCGTTTGTAATTTAATAATTACCTAAAAACACTTTACTAACTTGTACTTACTTAAAACTCTAATAAAACCATTAACTCTGTTTTTATTTTCGGTTAAGGTAAATATAAGCTTTTTTATTTTATTTTATTTATTATTATTAAATGCATTTGCGCATCTCCCGCCACAAGCCTGGGGGAGGCGAGCGGGGTATGTCGGACTCGACAGCCAGAAGGGCCGTCACTACCGACATAGACAAAGACATATTTTGTCTATGCTACCGACTACAACCTCACGGTGTCCCATCTCACGACGGGGCCAGGTGGGGAAATAATATTTATTTAATGGAATTTGTAAGTTTTTTTTTTACATTCACACACGGCTGGTTAGCCCCATACTGAAACATTTCTAGCTCGTATTATGGTTGCTAACACAACTGATATACTACATATACATACATATTATATATAAATACATATTTAACACCCAGGCCAACAGCCAACAAATTTAGTTAAGCACAAAGATGTTGGCCGGGCCGGGAATCGAACCCGGAACCTTCTGATTAGCAGTCCGGCATGGTAACCTTTACGCCAACGAGGTCGTCATTTAATTAAATCTAACTATTTTATTTTTAAGTAATTATTGTAGCGTGACTTGCCTTTAATGTACGTTATTTATGGTTTATAAAGTTTTGTATTTAGCTGGTGTTGTCTGCAGAGAGTCTCCCGGCGGAGACGGTGCGGTACCTGTGGTCAGCGTTCGGCAGCGTGCTGCCTGAAGCGCTGCGCGACGTGGCGCGCGACCAGCCCAACAACCCCGTACACTACCTCGCGCACAAGCTGCTGTATCACAAGTAAACCTCACACCTTCAGTTCGCTCTTTTTATAAACAACTAGCTGACCCGGCAAACGTTGTTTTGCCTCACTTAGGGGTATGAAAAATAGATAGTGTAGCTAATATGACACGTTCGTAGATTCACCATAGCAGCGCCATCTATTGATTACTTACTCAACCCAGTCGAAAGGTATCGACATCTGTTAGAATAATTTGGAGTTAACAGATAATTGTGAGTGTCAAATAATAACAGACAATAATTAGCAATAAATTAAAATTGCGACTATACTTTGAGATTTAAACTATCCTATCTCTCAAGTTGGATCGAACTGCACATGGTGTGCGAATTTTATTATAATCGGTTAAGTGGTTTAGGAGTCCATTGAGGACAAACATTGTGACACGAGATTTATATATATTAAGATAAGATATATTTATTAAGAAAAGCAGCCAGACCCGGCTTCGCACGGCCTATAAAATAATCCAAATGTAAAGAGAAATAAAATACAGCCTTTTCGGAGATAATGTAGCTTCCCAACGGTGAAAGAATTTTTCAAATCGATCCGGTGGTTTCGGCGCCGATTACGCGTCAAACAGACAACCAAACTTATATATATTATATATTGGTATAGATTACAATTACATTGTTACATGATTAGTTTCTTAATTACATTTTATAAAACAATTGATAATTCTTTGTACATACCTTGACTTTGTATAGTACCTCGACATCGTAATACCTTGATATTTTATTATTACCTACTATTGTTATTTTTTATATTGTGTACTTATAATCTATATAATGTGTACTTATAATCTAAGTTATGTCTAATATATATATATAATCTATTTGACATTACTTTTAAGTATTATTGCCGAACATTAAATCATAATAAGAAATTAATTTTTAAATAAAAAATAAAATAACATTTTGCACACCGCATATGCGGTAGCAAGCAAGGGACATTCTTAATATTTTCCATGTTTATAATATATTACCTGTGGCTACGCAAATAAAAAAATGTATACCTATTAAATTTAATTAATTTTTTTTTATAATTTAATATCTATTATTTTTATGTAACGTGTTCCGCATCAGTGCATCCAAATTCGTATAAAAAAGACCTCCTCCTTGCTGGCCCATGTCCTGCGATCCTGAGCCTGCCTTATCCATGTAACTCCAGCGATCTCTCTTTTTACTCGTCGTAGGCGCCGAGCGCCCTCTAACGCGATACCTCCAATTAGAAAGTTGTGCTTTTGACGTGACAACGTCTTAAATTAGGTTGCGGCTGGGAGTCACTTATGAAAAAGTGTAACGCCCGGTAACGTTACGATGAGTCACCGAACGAGAGAGAGGCCCGCCGAATGCCTTGCGTCTCTCTCCCACTCAACTATGATCGGTGTGCTTGCTGCGCGCGCGGCAGACGTTGTCACGTAAAATCTTCGCCCGTAAAACCGACTTTACAGGCAACAATTTTTTTTATTCTTATAACCTTCCTTTCAAAAAAAATTTTTTGCTTCCCGACATCATTTAAAATTGCACCATTTGCATTCGAATTTCCGTTTCAAAATATAACTGTTAGTATTCCATTTTGACCCCGCTCCTACTAGACCACAGGGCGGTACTGGTTACACACGGGCGCCACAAGGGCTAGAGGCGCCTCTGATGACAGCAGTGGCTTTTGTCATTGGCAGTTACCAAAGTTGCCAGTGTCAAAAATACCAGACTTTAGCTTATACGCCGGACAATCTTTTTATTTAAATTCACGTAAGTTTTTATCTCGGTTCCAGATACAAAAGAACTAAATCGGAATTGCAACAAGAAAGGAAAGAGGCGGAGCGATATCGAGAGAACATTTTCAAGGAACGCAGAGAGGTACGTTCATATATAAATATTAAATAAATAGATATCCTTATTAACTCAAGTAACAATACACTATTATATGATACCATTGGTTCTGATTTTGTCATAGACTGTTTCAACACCAATGGCCTTTTCCCACAGAGTTATTACAAGTCTCGTTATACATAAATATAAACAATTCTTCTTCTTCTTCATCGTATGAGCCAAGTAGCCAAGCTCTGGTGTCGAGTTTTCAAGCCGCCCGAAGGCCTCTAACTTCGATTAACGACTGCTTGTACTAAGAATAACAGCCGGCACCTACAATATAACGTCGTCCGACCCACGGTATTTAAGCCTTCAGACGGCTTGTAAAATGTTTTCTTATTTTTTATGACAGATAGGCTTGCGCTTGATCGTAGTTCATCTGATGTTAAGCGATATTGTGATCTAAGGTGGAGCGCACTTGCCCAGAAAACCGGTTCACTCGTGCCTTGAAAACTGCTAGATTATAGTTCTCAGGGAACAGGGTGTTTGGCGAATAATTCCACACCTTGGCTGTTCCCAAAATGAAGATGGAAGTAGCATTTCGTATTTCAATAGTAAAATAAAGCCGCCTTGGTGTTTCCCAGCTCGTCTGATGGTAGAATGGGGCAGAGAAAAGTCATGTAATTCCGTCGCACACTGCGAAATGTAACCTATAAAAATCCGAAAGGCTGGCTTCGTCACGATGGTGGTGGCTTATAAGCGTTGACCATCATGCACCAACTTTTTTTTAATACTAGGACACATTTCACACACGGCTGATCAACTCCATACTGAACAATTTCTAGTTAGTGTGTTATGGTAGCTAACATAACTGATATACTACATATATGCACATACATACATATGTCATATAGATACTTAACACCCAGACCAACAAATTAAGTTCAGCACAAAGATGTTGGCCGTGCCGGGAATCGAACCCGGAACCTTCTGATTGGCAGTCCAGCATGGTAACCATTACGCCAACTAGGTCGTCAATTGTCATGTAATCCCGTCGCACATAGTTCATAGTTATTTATTTATAACATAAGTTACACGTCATATATTTAATATAATCAAATTATTATATCACACTCCGAAATGTAACCAATAAAAAACCGAAAGGCTGGATACGTCACTATTGTGGTGGCTTATAAGCCTTGCACAATCTGGTTTCAATATTTTCACATTACCTTCCAGAGAGCGCAAGCCGCCAGCCGCCAGTGGAAGGCGAGGCAGGTGAAGCGCCGCCGCCCTGAGGAGTCGGATGATGCCGGCGCACGCGCATACCACGCCGCCATGATTGCGGAGGAAATGTTCATCATTGGACTCAATAGGGACCTTGACAATTAGGCTGTTACGATATTATTTGGAAATTAATAACCGATACTTTTGCTGCCTTTTTTGTTTTCTTTTTACACGCTTTCTATTAGCTTCACCTGTGTGTTTGTTTGTAACAGACTTCTTTGGGCGCGATTTGGACCCACTTAAAACGGCCAGATTTCGTTCAAACTTTGTATATTTATTGAGGACCTTAGGAGAATACACTTATTTGATAAAATTACGGTTTTCTATAAAAAGCGTGTTTTTTAGTTTTGTTTAAACTATTATTCTTTTACCTCTAGCGCCACCCACAAGGGTAAGGTCCAGCCCGCAGGGTTTGCCCCGCCTCAGGTTTTAAATCGGCCCGAATGTAAAAAGTTACAGTTGTTAATCAAGTCTATCTCCATACCATTTTCAAACTAAATCGGTACAGTCTACCAACTTTCGCCTATATAATATTAGTGGTAATCAGCGAACTAGAATAAACGGTAGAGTAACTCCATACAATTGCCGCTTAGAATTTGAATTCACCTACGCACACAATTATACTGCTATCCCAATGAAACACACACAAAGCTCGCGCGCGATTGGTCGCATCAAGGTCACGCCACCGATACTAGCCGCGCGAGTAGCTGTTTAGCCCCGCCCACCGTTGTATTTTACGCGTGGACGGCGGAACCATTTTATCGGCCATGTTACTATTCTAGTTCGCTGGTGGTAATATTATTAGCGCGCAGGAATGAAGTTGATTTATATTGTTGATCGAAATAAGTCGTCAATACAGTTTTTTTTACTCTGAATATGTCAGCGCTTGACCACAATTAACCTGATGGTAAGTGATATTGAGGTCTATGGTGGAGCGCGCTTACCTAAGAACCTAGAAGGAACCGGTTCACTTTCGCCTTGAAAATATTTATACTCTTTTTACCTTGCTTCTGTAGAAACGAAACAGTCTAGGGAGCTTAGATGCCGCAGACAGACGTCAAACCTATAACACCCCGTGGGTTAATAAAATAAAAATAAACATGTTAATAAAGGTACAGGTATTTATTGTTCAAGCGTCTACTAGATAATGACGAGACTCACTTCAACACGTTTTTGCCCGAAAGCAAACTCTTTAGTCTATAGTCTATATAAAAAAAAAGAATAAACAACCAGACAAAACTACATACTCGTATCGGATGGACAGTAAAAAATTAAATTAAATCCCACTGCCGATATTTGGTCTAATAATTTCAAACAAAGAAACTAAATTAACCTATAAAGCAATATATAAAACAACAGACAAAAATGTATGAAATTGTACTGCATATTATTATGAAGAAATAATGAAAATATGTCAAGAGTAACCGAGAAAAAAAATATCCGCGAGTAATTCCAAAGAGAAATTCAATTATATTCTGTGCTTGGTCGATAAATATTAAAAAACAAATCAGAGTCTCGAGCCGATATTTTTAGTATTCAATTCAAATTTCCATTTTGAACATGAATTTGAAATTCGAATATTAGTAGAAATAAACGTTTCGATTAATCGCATCGATTACAGCGTTAATTTTTTTGTAAATTTTATCAAAAAGTAAGCAAGAGACTAGTCAATAAAGGAAAGATTTGAAAGTTCGCTTTCTATTTCTCACACTAATAAGGTACAAGTGAAATAACATGAACTTTTAAATGTTTTCTTTACTGAAACGAGGTATAATATGAATGAAAGTGGGTATTTTAAAAGTTATATAGGCCGATTTCTAGGGATGACAAAATCTCAAACACTAAAAAAACTAAATATCAAAATTGTGTTGGATAATTAAATTACATTCGTTAGTAACAAAGGTACAGATATAGATTACTCCCCAAACAGGTACAAAAGTATTTTCACACGCTCTTACCCTTCTTATTTACAAGATATGAAATGATACTTTGTCACTCGAATATTTTATACTCTTGAGTACCTAAAGTTCTGTAGAATATACTTTACTAAAGAATTCGGTACTCGATATTTATTTTGTACGATCTAGTACAACCTACGCCAAACAAATTATTTATTTTATTAGTAATTTTTGTCTAAGTACGAAGCAATTTAAAAGCAAACCGAAAAATAAACTACTAATTTCGAAAAAAGTAAGTTTCTTCGTTAAGCATTTATTTAAAAAAAACGAATACAAAGGTTGTGAAAACACAAAACGCAAGAATTTAGAAAAAAAAGACAACAAAATGTAATAGAAACACTAAAATATTATTTCCCAAAGGTTCCAACTTCCCAATTAATTTTATATTTCTTAGTTTATAATATAAATCAATACTATAAAAGTATACTTCAATATTTTGGGGTAATGACTATGAATGTTGTTATGCATAGGAAAATATGTACAAAAAGATACTAAACGTTCATATATCAGAATAATGTTTTACCAATAAAAAGTAAAGAAAAGGTAAAAGTTAAATATTGAAACTGAATCTCTCCAAACTCCTGTTGGCCATTTGAACCATATACTACATTCGGACGTCACAAAACAAACATGTATGAAGATATAGACTTTATATATTTTAAATTTTACATTAAGTCGAATTTCTATATTACACATTTAATATATTATGACATTTATCAATGGCCAATGTTAACACGAAACTAATAACTACAAAAAAAAACTGTTAAAGGATGATGGGTCGAAATTATATCGAGTGTACTCTATACAGGTCGTGAAAACGTTGGTTAAATCTAGAATGGGGGAAGGGGGAGGGATTTGTGCCACATTAATATAATATTAATTTTGACATGTTCGCTGTAGGAAAACATAGCTAGAAAACAAGGAAGGTCTTACACAAAACTGAGCTATGCTAGCAGCTTCAACCGTCACAGGAACAAGTGATTCTTTTCCAAATATATCTAATATATTTATTAAATTCCTTAGACTCTACTTGTATGCAGGCCGGTTGCTTCCTAGCGCGCACATCCATCGAGTACAATGTTAGGAATCTATATTAATGTAACAGTGACATGTTAGCTGTAGTTTTTACAAAGCTCTCTAAACATTTATCGGGTGCTGTTAGCGTTGCAACACAGATTACCAATCTATAGAAACAGCATGCGTGATAAGCTACGTTCACACACTAATCTCAACAACCTAACCTATATCTTCTTCTTCGTTTATGGTTTTCTGCGGTCGTTAAGGCCACAACTTTATAATATTAAATATTAAGATAAAGACAAACGCCGATTGGATTGGCCAGTAACCGAGCGAGTAAGACATGCGCTGATTGGACCTATGTCAATCAAATATAGGACAGTTCCTATACGATAGAAAATGACAATATTTGACAGAAACGACAAATTATCGCATACATATCTATCTATCTGTACGTTGTAAAATCAGCACACACGGAGTAATATATGTTGCTATAAAACTTTAAATATGACATTTGCGTAACGGTTCATGTCAAGTTTAAATGTAAAATGATACATATATTACATACAAAATACTAAATATATTATACATCGTTCAAAACAATGAAACATCTAGATGATAAAAATATAAGTCTTTGGGTTCAACTTGTTATTTGTTTTGTGTAATAATTCTAAAATTTAATACATACAATGTTTTTTATGCCTGTATAAAATTAATGTATAATTTTTTTAATGCCGCATCTATAGATAAGTAATCTGCGCGTATAATCAAACACAATTACGATTACATCACCGAACGCGTACGAGACTGTATGTACAAAAACTTTCAAACAAAACTGTGTTGCCAACATCCTAAACTCGCGCGCAATGTAATTGCAACCCCGTCAGATTTGTACTAGTGTGTGGGTGGTTGTAGAAATTCGCACTGCTGAGGTAAAAAAAAATCTACAATATATTTAAAAAATAAAGTTAGTATGTGGCACAAAATAATAGGCATCTTTGGTCAACTGGGTAAGATAAACGAGTAAATCAGTAAATCAATTCCACTTTTTTATCAGGTAAAAATGAAAGCAAATATAAAGGTTAGTTTGTAAAGTAAAATAAGGTGTATTTGCAAAATATGGTGAACCATGAATGCTGTTTAAAATTCTACTTCTTCTGAGTTAGTAAATTCATAACCGACAGCGAAAGGGGGTCGTTTTTTGTTGCATGTACTACATGATGTACTCAAGATATCAAAACAAATGTATAGTCACCATCAAAACTGCCCGTCCCTTTCTCACGTACAACATTAAAAAGAGACTGAATCATTTGATTTAATCATTGAACTTATACTGTAGCGTCCACTACATAATGGGAATATTTAAAATAATAAAAAAAAAACAATAAAAACAAGTACAACTACCCTCATTAGAGAAACAAAACATTTGAAAGTCCGTCGCCTCTTGCTCGCACCATAGTAATGTAAGCGAGAGGGAGGACTTTCAAATGTTTTCTTTATCGGCGCGTGTTATATTATGTATAGTCATCAGCAGTGCGAATTTCGTGTTGGTATCGCGCGGCTCAGTTGCTGAGAGCCTCCGCCATCTCGGCCTGGCAGTCGAACGTCTCCGAGCTGTCGGCGTGCTCTGGATAGTACTCCCTGTAGATTTTGTCCAGTAGCGCTTGTCTGTAACGAGAGACGAGAACATAAATAAATATCATATTAGACATTTTAACGGCACGCAGTTGAGCGGACATGCACTAAATTTGTTACCTGTTGGTCTGAGTTTTAAATATGTATCTATATAAAAATTTGTATGCATGTACATGTAGTATATCAGTTGTGTAAGCAACCATAATACGAACTAGAAATAGTTCAGTATGGGGTTAACCAGCCGTGTGTGAAATGTATGAGATAAGTGGCCAAGCTCTGTTTTCGAAAGGTTTTCATTGCCATTTGATTTGGCTTAGGCGACTGCTTGAATTAAGACAAACAGCCGCAACCTACAATTGAACAGCCAACAAATGTAGCCTACACAAAGATTTTGAGAGGTTGGCCGTGCCAGGAATTGAACCCTTCGGTTGGCAGTCCGGCAAGGTAACCATTACGCCCACGAACTCAGAAGAGCGGAAATTGCCCGATCACCAAGTATCCGATGCACGTAGAGACATCTCACGCAACAGAAGGCATAATTTTAATAATAAGTAAAATTAAAATATTTAGTGTACTTCCGCTGTGATCACAGCGGAAGTTGATGGAACTAAAAGAATTTAATTTTTCTTCTATCTACAATGGATTTCCGCAAAGTAACGCGTTAGTCAATAAGTTATTATTTTAATTGGTACGATTTTAACCCAGATATTGATTATTATAATTATTATATTGCTATTTTGAAGACAGCATAGTGCTTTTAATTATTTTGTAAAAAAAAAACATAAAATTGTTAATGTGCAGAATTTTAGTTTACAACTTTTTACACAATAGAATATTACATTTACGGCTTGCTTACAACTGCGTCTAGAGTAGCCAGTAAATAGTGCGCTGCGACTTACACACTAGGTCAGTCAAGCTAGCTGAACTGTGGGGCGGCAAGGCTTTATTTGTTACTAATTTTTACTTTTTATTCTTCTTCTTCGTATAAGCTAAGAGGCCAAGCTCTGGTGTCGAGAGTTTTCAAGCCGCTCGAAGGTCTCTGACTTGGTTTAACGACTGTTTGTACTAAGACTAACAGCCGGGGCCTACAATTTAACGTGTCATCCGACCGCCGGGTAAAGCCCAGATGAAAATTCCACTTGAAAAACGTAAGGTCATGTGCATGATCACCCATCCAAACACTGTCCATATCGACCGTTGCTTAGCTTTGATGACCGTGTCAGATCACTTTAACTAGCCGAGCTACAGGCGCTACTCTTTAGCCTTGCCACTTTTTATTGGCTCTGAGCCTTTACAATGTAGGATTATTTAGGATTGTCTTCGGGAGTAATCAATCTTTCCCTTTTTCCATGATGAGTTCATTACTTAATTCATTAATTCGTTCGTTTATTTTTTGAGGCACCAGTGTCGCCTGGCGCAGTACTCACTTGGCAGCCAGGCCGCCGCCGGGCGGCAGGCCGGGGATGTTCTCTTGCATGAGGTCGCGCAGCACGCGCGTGAAGTGGCACGACGACTCCTCGCGCTCCTCCGAGCCCGCACACTTCTCGATCAGCGCTGATACAAATAACATAAATATTAGGACACATTTCACACACGGCTGGTTAACCACACACTGAACCAAATCAAACACATTTTGTTACCCATGAAGATTCTTTTTTTTCTTCATTTATTAAAGGGTTTCTGTCACACAGTGACAATGCCATCCCCGTAGGACTATTCACCATGTTCAAAACAAAAATCTTCTAATTGCAAAAACTTAAAAGAACCAAAATAAGCTTATACAGTTTCAACAGCGCTTTGACCTCAGCCGACATTGGGGAGGCCATAATGCTGTTCCCAAACCAACGTGGTGACAATTCTCTATAAAATTTTGTAAGAGTAATCCTCAGCGATTCTTTCCAGTCACATTCTATCAAGACGTGAAGCACATCTTCGTCTGTATGGCAGACTGGGCAATTTGGAGAGTCCGTTAATCCTGTTGCTTATTGGAATGTGTCTAGAACAGATTCTCATCATAGCTACAATGGCTTTTCTGCTAATGTTAGCCTCATCAAACCATGGGCATAAAGATTCTTCTACTTTGTATGAGATAATGTGGTCAAACTTTTTCGAGAGCTTTTCAAGCGGCCTAAAAGCTTCTGACTTGGCTTAACGACTGCTTGTACTAAGACAGCCGAGACCTACTATTGGACAGTCAACAAATGTAGCCATCACAAAGATTTTGAGAGGTTGGCAGTGCCGGGAATTGAACCTTCAGGTTGGCAGTCCGGCTAGGTTAAGCCAACGAGGTCTTAATGACATGTCATTATTGTCATGAACCTGCGTCACCTAATTGCTGGCCATGCCTTCTATTTTTGCCGGTCCGTAAGACAGACAGATCAGAGTAAACACTGGCAAAGGGATTTTCTTAAATCTAGTACTTATATAATACTATAAACACTGAGGTAAAGCTACCCTATTCTTGCATCAGCATATATAAATATTATGTCGCTAACCTGGCATTTGGCTGTTGCTTCATATTTCTTATATCACGTTATATTCTCTAGTCACGAGTTGAAACTCTAACTTTATTCTTTTAAATTATTTTTTGGTACCTTATAGCAGACTCGTGAGATTTTTCTACTGACATTTTTGCCTGAAAATGTTATAAATTTTTAAGTACATATTTTTTTAGTGCCGCAGACGCGTCGTCTAGAGTTCCAATTTTAAAAATAATTAAAAAACCTAAAAACTATACGTTCCTCTCGTAAAGAAATGTAAATTACATAAATAACCCTTATAACGAGATTATAAAATATTACGGTCTTAACAAAAATCGTGACTAAGCCAAGCTTAAGGATTTAAAAACCTTACTAGTTAGTAAGAAGACTCAAAGTTATTTGGCTTCGTTTTGATATAATAATTCTTTAGTCCACAACTACTCTTACTATAAATGGAGTAAAGTTTGTACATACAGATGTATGTACACATTTTATACATAGCACAGAATTGAACTGGATGTCCAATTTTATGCTATGTAGAAGATTGAGTGACTTAAAGATCGGTTCGTTTGCCAATTGCTCGAGAAGTATTTTCGCATAACGGCTCCGTAAAGTTGTCGACACAATGTTTTCGACAAATCTCCCACTCGGCAAGTGTTACATATATAGTGTAAAATCTATATAACGACACTGAATGGACTGTGCATTTTATGGCGTTAAAGAGAATGGTCGTTAAATGGAGAGAATGTATCATTGTATTGAATACAAGCTAAACAAATAAAGCCAATTGATTTCGACACTTTCTTAGAAAGTTTCTCGTTAAATCGAGTGACGTTACATGGAGTTTACACTGTACTTTTATTTGTAATATGACATGTTTTGTCTTTCGGTTATGCTCGTAAGATGTTTTTTTTTACACACGGCTTGGTTTAGCTTGTATTCCACACAATGATACATCTCTACATTTAACGACCTTTCTCTATAACTCCATAAAATGCGCAGTCCCCTCAGTGTCGTTATATAGAGTTTTCACTGTATATAAAAATATAAAGAATGTATGAGTGTACCGTCTACGTTTTATTTAGCCGGTGGCGGCGGTGATGGGCCCCACACACGCCACGTCGCCCCGTCTAACCGACATTGGTGCTACGCCCTTGACCTTCGGGACTTTGAAGCCTTTTGCTGACTACACTCCGTTTGATAATATACTAGGTATAGAAATTAGTGTATGGTAGGAATAATTGATGCAAACCGTGTCTTGAATCCTTAATACATGTTCTAACTTGACGACCTCGTTGGCGTAAAGGTTACCATGCCGGTCTGCTAATCAGAAGGTTCCGGGTTCGATTCCCGGCCCGGTCAACATCTTTGTGCTTAACTAAATTTGTTGGGTGTGGGTCTGGGTGTTAAATATGTATTTATATATAATATGTATGTATATGTAGTATATCAGCTGTGTTAGCAACCATAATACGAGCTAGAAATGGTTCAGTATGGGGCTAACCAGCCGTGTGTGAATGTGTCCTAATATTTATTATTTATTATTATAATATTTAGCTCAAAATGTCAGATACTCACAAATTTTCTGTAGAAGTCAATGATGTATGTAGGTTTTGCACAGGGGAAAGTGTTTAATTTCTACAAGATTAAATTATGTTAAATGAATTCCATGCTAAAATGTGCATTAGCAGTCATTTGTTAAGGCGAAGATAAGGACAAAATCTTGATTTTAGTTTTTTCGCTAGAAATCGTCAATAGTTTAAAATATCGAAGAAATAGCTTAAATGCCGTCTAGAGAACCACACTAAGATATTATTACTACTAGCTGACCCGGCAAACATTGTTTTGCCTCACTTAGGAGTATGAAAAATAGATAGTAACCGATTCGCAGACCTACTGAATACGCATAATATAATATTTGGTAAGCTTTGAGAGATGATGATGATATTTCAGTTCTGCTAATTTGGCACAACCATAAACAATGTTTTTTTCTGACGAACCTTTTTTCCGCTAACCGTGGATAGATTGGGGCAAAAATTTGAATAAAGATAGATACACACACCCACGTCCCACAGAACAAGGATCGGGCCACATCGCCCCGCGCGCGGCCCCCCATAGAAGCGAAGTTAATAATAATACGTGGTTCTCGTTTGGACCAGTGAACTGGCCAACCTACGAGAGCGGCTGTCAGTCTGTTGTCGGACATAGTCCGAACAAGAGGTCGTTTTAATCGGTTTTACGGCATTATAAACTATTAAATATGTCCTGGTGTCAAGTTAAAAATTGTAAAACAATAGTACCAGTGTTACTGGCGTGAAATACCATCGGTAAGTAGTAAAATTTCGTAATTTTAATAAATAAAACTTTCGTCATTTTGAATGCGCATTGACACATTCGTTGTCTTGAGACGCTCGGGAAGGAAGCTCTGTGATTGGTTTTTTGCATCTTACTCTCTCACAGTAGTCGCTCCTATGTTCATCGCACTCCCACGACGTTACATCGTATGACTCGATAGCAAAGTGATGTGTAAATGGAGCCTAGCAAATTATCGATAATTGATATAATGTTTCTGGATTTGTATGGAAATGTTTCTGGATTATGGTTTTTATTTAACACATACTTAATTTACAGATTTCCAAAAAATTCGGTGTTCAAAAATAAATGGATATTGGCGACCGGTAGATACAACTGGTTTCCTCATAAAAACGCCAGAATATGCTCCAGTCATTTTGAAGATGATTTGATAATACACAAGAAGAAACAAGAAGAAGACATTAGATTATCATATATGAGTAAAAAGAAAACTGCGAATGTGATCTTGATTCAAGTTTTGATCTTGTTTTTGAAATGTATAATTTAGAAAAGCTTTTTAAATTTTTCAGTTTTTCAATATTAAAGTGTTTACATTTTCATTAATTGATTTAATATACAAATACAAGAGTTAATGCCTGATTATTATTTTATTTCATTATAAATCCATGCTAACCTATACTTCCATACTAATATTATAAATGCGAAAGTATGTCTGTCTGTCTGTTACCTCTTCGCGCATAAACCGCTCAACCGATTTTGATGAGATTTGGTATAGAGATAATTTCAGTTCCGGGTAAGGATAGTTTTTATCCCACGGGATAAAAACGTTTTTACAGCGGATAACACCGCGAGCCATAGCTAGTTAACTATAATTTATACTTAAATAATATAGTTATACTAAAGATACATTTCCATCTTCGAAGTACATGTGTAAATAATCGATAAAAAAATATCGACATTGCACATCCCGTGAAGTTGAAGCGTACTGTGTACATGAACATCTCGTTGTGTTGTAGTGTGCGTGCCGAAAGTGTGTTAGTTGTAGTAATTGGTGACACCTGTTTTGTATCGAATAAGGAAAGAATTCGCCTCTAGTCACAGGGCGACACGCATGGGTTTCAAAGCTCTGTGCCCACGTCCCAATTACGTCAAAATAATAACTACATCGTTTTTACGTTGTGGGTTAAAAAGTAGTTACAAAAGTAGTATCGTGCAGAAAGCTCCAGTTAACGCGTGCTCATTGGAACGGAGCACCTTGTATATGGGACAGGAATGGTTAGTTTCATGGCGGAGGTCGACGCGACTATTTCTGTCAACTATTTCAAACACAACTTATGGGACGAGTTTAATTTTAGACGTCTTTTCTCTTCATTAGTTTACTTTATATGAGCGGTTCTGTGGAGCTTCATATTTATTGTGGCTTAGATTTTTATGTGTACATTAAAAATAAATAAAATAAAAATATTTGGTTCCGTACCCAAAGGGACGCCGGACAGTTAGTATCTAAGGTTGTCAAGAAGAGATCGCTTTAAGCGATAAGGCCGGCGACAGTTGTGGCACACTACTTTTATTTTAGGTCTAAATAACTTTTCGTTTCCAATAAAGAATTATCTATCTATTAGTTCGTTACCAAAGGAATTCTAATACTAACTCTGTTGTCCGTCTATCCTTATTATATTAAATTACTTGCATTTAAAACCTTTATTTCTAAATGGATTTAAACTTTTGTGAGCTAATCCGACTAATAATCATTTTATCATTCGAAAACTGTTTATGTTAAAATTTTCGATCTTTGATATCAACAAAGATTTTCTATAAATATGAAAATTGTTCTATTTAATACTTTTAATAATCTACTTAATACTTTTTTATTTTGTTAATTTGTTTAAGTTACTTACTAAATAATCTATATAAATATAAGTACCTAAACATCGTTATTAAAATTGACAGTTAAAACATAGACCTTCTCTCAGTCAGACGCGAATATTTATTGCAGTATTATGTCACTTTACAATTACATAATTACCCATAAGGCATTGCAATTATTTACTAGAGCTGAGCAACCCTGTTAATTGATTTGATTTTTTTAATGTTCCGTCATTTAAAAAGTCTTCTATTTTGCTTTCTTTTTTGTTATGAGTAAGTGTTTTAAGTTTGTCAGGAAAGTTTTTTAATATTATATTAGTCTTGCCTGATCCAATGTCACATCTGAATAACGTTCTCAGGCGCATAACCTTTTAGACCTAATAGTTCCGATTTAGCCTCCGAGCCAACAAGATTACTTGTCGAGGTATTTATATGGCTTCGCTTCTTATACCGGCATTGCAAACGGCCATTTGCCAGAATCCAGCCGCTCGCCGGACTGAACTGACTGACTGACTCGCTTCATTGCTTTAACCCTTTCCTGTCGCACTCTATATATACAATTACTTTTTAAATTAATCGAATTTGTAACACTCATTTAGTCTTTCGAGTTTTAGGGCCGGGACTAAAGCAATGAAACTAACTTTGTACAGTTCAAAAACACTTTAATGCGATCAAACAGTAACAAACTTTAAATTAAATTACTTACGTAAAATTTAAACATTATAGAAAAGTTAGATTTTGAATTATTAAAAAGATTATTTTTTAAAAGAGTTAATATCATAAACAGGTAACTGTTAATGTTAATAAATAGAAAACATTTATTTGTACATATATTAAAACAGGAATAAGTAGTTAATATATTATTATGGTAGGTATAACAAAGTTATATTCCAAAACAACTAAACTGGAAATTTTGAAACTATTTTTGACATATTTCTACAATACAATTTCAATATAAATATATCTAAAATCAATTAACGTAAGATTGTTTTAAGATAAACTTAAAAATATGATAACAATCCCTATATTAGTGCTGAACAAATAAAAACTTAACAACTCAATAAATATTTATCTGTAAATATATTGTCTTTGTAAATATATTAACTTTTTTATACTTAATAATAATTAGGTTTTTTGTACTACAATAATTTAACTAACAAAAAGGATCTATTATTAGAATATTGCTAATAAGAGGAACAAATCACATTTTAAAAAATTAACTACAGATAGTTAGTTATACACAACAAAGTTGGTTTAGAAAGTTATCAAATAAAGTTTAGTAACAAGTAAATTTAAAGAAAATCCTTAGTCTAAGCTAGATCAAAAAATTACGAACACTTTCGATATATTTGGCTTAATTGGAAAATTGCTAGAAAAAGGATTTATAATATTATTTAATAAGGCCCATAATGGTTTTTAGGTTATAATTACACGAAGACATTTTTAATCTTACAGATAGGCATATGGCCAGCAGAGCGTAACCACACGAGTTAGCGACGTTCCGGCCTATGGTGGAGAATGCATAGTATGGAACTACTGTCTGTTTTTGTATTTTTGTATTTTCGTGTTGTCATTTAATGCTGTACTCCATTTTTTTTTATACTATGATGGGTTTGAGCTTGATCAGAATTCACCTGATGGTAAGCGATATTGTGATCTAAGGTGAAACGCGCTTAAGAAACCGGTTCACTAGTGCTTTGAAAACCGCAAGATTATAGTTTTCGGGGAACAAGGCATTTGGCAAAGAGTTCAATTCCTTGGCAGTACGTACAATGAAGGTGGAGGCAAAACGCTTAGTGCGCATTTTAGGTATCTCCACAGTGAAACGATGCCGCCTTGGTGTTTCCCTGCTCGTCCGATTGTGAAAGGGGGCGGGAGGAATTAATAAATATATCTATTTGTTACCTGTTGTCTGTCTACCTCTATTTTCCCTTATATAATCCGGTTTTATTTCTTTCTATATCCTTAGATGTAAATGCGTGAACTTCATCTTTGTGTATCGTGCGTGACGTCACAGCCAGCCTCAACGGAAGACCAGCGTTGGTTGCTCTCCAGCAACCAGGATTATGCTGAGTTGAGGCTGTGTTGTGACTAATTAAAGATTATTATGTGTCCTATTTTAATTATAATATTTTGTCCTGTGTTTTAATATGGCACAATACATAATTTTCCTTCTCTTTCTTTCTTTTTGTCAAGGAGACTGCCAGAACACATTGTAAGGTGACACAATTGTAGAAAAGGGATGATGTTTGGGAATAATTATATACGTATTAAACATTATTACTTATATGTTTTGGCACATCGAGTATAATATTTAAATAGTCCATAATTATAGTGACAGACTCGCAAACGACCAATCCTAGAGAGCTACTGAATTTTATGATGTGACAATATTGATCGGAAACAAAACTCTATTCAAAATGTCACTATTTTTTTATAAAACTACTAAACTCTGATACTAAAGGTGTCTCCAAATTACCCATAGCATAAGGGATTTTAATTTTTTGTAGGTAACTATAAAATGACATGACAATTCTTGTAAGTTTTCATTAACCAAAACAAAAGTCCGATGTGACAAGACCCCAAAATTAAGAAGTCAGATCCGACAACGATTGAACGTGATTTGTGTCGATAGATGTTTAAATATCGGATAGTGTGAACGAGCTGTATCTATAACTGAATGGTCGTGGTTTATTTAAAAGCTATAATTTACTCCATGTGATGGCGGCAATCAAGTCATGTGTGTGCGTGCGTAAATAAAATAGTTTTTTAACACGTAGGAGTAAGAGATTATCCGGTCTCGCTTAAAAAAGTATAAACTCCATGTAACGTCACTCGATTTAACGACAAACTCTCTAAAGCGTCAAAATCAATTAGCTTTAGTTGGTTTAGCTTGTATTTCATACAATGCTACATTCTCTCCATTTAACGACCACTCTCTATAACGCCATAAAATGCACAGTCCGTCAGTGTCGTTATATAGAGTTTACACTGTATTTACGTAATATTTAATAAAATGAAAATAAAATAAATATTTAAGGGGGGGCTACTAACAAACTACACTTTTTAACTTTTTTTATTGATACGAAACCTATCATGCCCGAGCTTGACCTGCACTTGTCCAGTTATTTATCAAATACATAACTTAAACGCTAAACTTTAACTTCTAAAAACGCTGTTATTGATGTAATAATGGTACAATAGTAATTTTCTTAAGATAATACCCACGTTAAATGTTACGGTAGTAATCGATTATGCCACTTTATTGTTTTGTATTGTTTTGATGGACGTTACAACAGATTACTCCCTGTAGATACGGTTATCTCATTATGTATGTTTCTTTTTCTTAATGTATTGTTTATATTTGTGTGTTTGTACTTGTGAACATTTGGTAAGTAAACTTCATATAGTAGTTTTGTATACAAACGAGACAGATAAAAAAATACAACGAAAATTTGAACAAAACATTGCCACCTTATTATTATGGACAAGAAATTTAGGTGCGAATAAAATGAAGGGAAGATTTTTTCCCCGCGTGTGTGTAATATAATACGCATAATAAAGGTACCTAAGGCTAGCTTTTTATAACTACGAGTGATTACATACCACATAGTTGTAGAGGTTTGTCCTATTACACAGTTGTGACGATTAAACATTATATATTCTTAAGCACGAAAAAACGGTCACACTTAAAACGTTGGATAAAGTGCGACCGAAGAAGGAGAAGAAACTGGAGTGTGACCAATAATGCCCCATGATATTTGCTTTACGAAAACATTTTACAAAATCTAATATATGATAAGTGTTGTGTAGAATCTATACAGAGTAATCTGATGTAAGCTATCGATATTCCGGTCGTGACTTGAGACATAATAACATGGAAGTGATAGATATATGTACCTACACGAGACTTGGTTGTGACTTGTATGTATTGTTTTTTTTTGCTATGAAATTATTTACAACTAATATAAGCAACATCTAATGATTTGATATAATGAAAGAGGTCTGTGAGGATCGTAGCTAATGGAAATATCCAACAATATTTGTTCGTGGCTAAAACTTTATAACGCAACTTTTGCAGTCATTACTAAATAGGAAGTATGCATCTCTGATATACAAGCATCCATGCTTGGTTGGAGATGCAGGCTCATCTATTGCAGCTCTTTATCAAATATATAAATCTATTAGATATATTTATAAGATACAATTCCTTCAATTTATAATAATATAAACCATCCAAATAAAGAATTTGATTTGATTTGGAAATCTTTCTTCTCTCTAGTAAGACATCTTAATTAATATAATATGTATGTATGTAAAACATTTATCAATAAATAAAACATTTGAAAATTTGCTACCTCTCACTCACACTTATTTGATTACACAAGTGAGAGGACATGAACTTTCAAATGTATTATTTTTTTACTCTCAACAGAACCCTTCGAAACAACAGATATTTAATCCAATTTCAAATTGAAGTATAACGATGGTAAGAGATATTCTGAAAATAAAAAACAGCTTTACTGACTTTCCGATACCTTTAGGTAAACTTTTCGTACCAATTAGATTCCAAAATCAGATTGAAAACGCAAAATATTAAAATTTAATTCTTTGACAAAATATTTATGTCAATATTCGCCCTTGAATTGTTTACACAAGTGTGAAAATTTAAACTAATGTTTGGCGTTTCTGTTTCCGATTATACAAGAATTAACGAACAAATTACATCCTTGTACAATCATATGTACATATGTATACACTTTCACGAAATAAGTAGTATTATGCACCGAACTGTTACGTATCATTCATTACGTTTACGAGTATTATGTTAAGTAAACTGCATTCGACTAGATCTTAACAGAATAAAGTGTGTTAAGAATGTAATAAATTCAAAAATAATAATCATTAACGTAATTAGCTCCATTGGCCTTTACGGTGTCTACGAGAGTATTTATCGGCTTATTCAGCTCATTTGGAGAATTTTATTTTATTTCTCCAAACCTATTGAATGTATTTCGCAATCTCCATAACAAACATATGTATAGTTAGTTACAATGTGTGTATATAGCACAAATCGATCTCCGACCGATGTCGGCGTATGCAAGTAAACTGAATAAACTAGTGCGTCTAGCGAATGGAGAATACTAGGTCATACCTTTTCAATACTAGACGTACCTATAAATACTATTCACCTGTCAAACGAGGATATGAAAAACAATGCTTAGATTGCTTTTAATTTCTAACCTGATTCATTCTTTTGTTACTGTTGTGTATACTGTGTATAATCACGTAGCCAATCGTATGTCTATGTTACACTTATGTTTTGCTCTCTGGAAAATCTTTAATTACGAAACGTTAAAGTTAAAATTTGCATAACGTTAATTTATAAAACGAAGTAGTTCTAATGTTCAAAACCAGATGTCGTAAGAGGAGGCATGCACTTTGACAGATCTTTATTTCTGAAATTTTAAGGACCGAAATTGGCGTATCTTATAGTTGTTGATTTCGGTTATGGCAATCTTGGCATAATTGTAAACCATGTTTTTTCCTGACATACCATATCCATTTACATACATTTTTTATTTATCCATGGGCTTATTGTTGATAAAAATAGAGTTTATCACGTCAATAATATAAAGATCAAAGGTTTAGTAGAAAATAGACGAAAAATTTGATTAGTAAAATTTAGGTATCACATTTTGTCTTTAATAGTTTAACTAGTCAAGTTTAACTCAATAAGTTAATCTATATTTTAGTTATGTATAGTATAGTTTCGTTTTTTCGATAAAATACTTTTATTAAGGTATATTTATTTAACAGAAGACCACTGCTTGGCCTTGGTCTCTAGTATGATTAAATGTAAAAATATGTTTTTACAATAAAAATACATATTTATGTCAAGAATAAAGAAGAAGAAGAAGAAGAATTAGTAAAAATGTAATCTTGATATAAGAAGATTAATTTAAGTAAGTCATGTATGGTGGTTAGTAGAATTTTAAATAGCTAACTACCTTTATGAGTAACTTTTACTCTTTGAGTATAATAAATGAGAATAATTATGGCACACAACAAAATATCTTCAGCTAAATAAAGTAAATCACTCTTGTTTATTATTAGGCTGCCCTAAAAACATAGTTATATAACTATGTATGTAGCAGCTCAAAGTTAGTTTTTCATTAGTATACCTTTCCATTGATCAAACAAATTTTAACCGCCAATAGTAACATATTCTAAAATTTCCCTCCTGTACTAATCAACACCATCTGCTTTCCTATTTTCTGTCACTTATTGAGAACAAATTCTATCTATCTGTCCCTTTCTGTTACTAAAGACATCGCTACACATTCACTACTGCTACTATAACTAACTGCAGTAGATGTATCCATCTGTCTGTCCCCATTTAATGTAGATGTCAAGTTCTGACAACTTCCTACCACTGTAGAATTAACATCTTGACAATTACTTTCCACCTGCCCATCCCCATTTGCAGTTGATTCAGTCGGACTATTCCCACTACCAACATTTTTGTCATCAGAAAGAACTGTCGAATTCTGACAGTTCTCAGTGTTAATGTTCTGACAGCTATCATTTGTCAAGTTCTGACAATTCCCATCTGTAGTTTTACTTTCAACGCGTGTTGAGATCTCTTGAGTGCTACAAGTGTAGGCTACCTCCTGCGTATCTCTAGATTTAGGTGAGCAAGCATGCAATAGAGAGTAATAGCAACCTGTGAGCCGTTGCCGGAGTGTCTCGTCGAGCTCTCGGTCAGCCTTCTGCGCCTCCGGGCTGGGCTTGGGTGCTGCCGGGAATGTCACCAACACAATGCTCATGTTGTCTTTGCTTCCCTGGAAATTATTTTAGATTATTAACTTTTGAAGTAGACTTCCATTTATTAGTGAAACATAAATTGTCTAAATAATTTTTTAATAAATAATAACTAGTAATATAGGCACATGTAGGAATAATACTAGTCACCTATAACTCAAATAAATAAATATTTCCTAAAAAAACTGCCATTGAGCTCGCTTATTGTATTGACTTTTGAGATCACTCTCTATGCTTATTATTAAGATAAACATAGATTTTGAACTCTTTACATCAAAACTTCTAAGCTATTTTTTATTGATAGAATGAATATAGATACAGATTAATTCATAAGACCCGGGTTTTTTTACACAATGTTAATGGAAGCCTTAATCTCATTCTGATATACTCAAATAATGTTACTACACATACAACAAACTTCGATGCCTGTAAAGGTATAAGCAAATGAGTTAACCTCATTTAAATTACAAATTAAACTATATAATATAACTATACTAATGAAACTAGCTTATGTCCAATTTTAAAATATAAGGTTTCTTTTCATCTTGGATTAACATGCCACAGAGTGCAGTATCCTACTAATATTATAAATGCGAAAGTTTGTGTGTAAGTGTCTTTATTTGATACTTCTTATTGCTCAAATGTATGAACCGATTTTGATTAAATTTGGTGTGAATATATCTTAGACATTGGATTAACACATAGGCTACTTTTTATCCCGGATTAACGCGGGTAACACCGCGGGGCGCAACTAGTTAGTCTATAATTAGACTAATGTTCATAATTATGTATCATCTTCTTAATCATATTTAATAGAATTTTTAATACATGTGCAGAATCAGTGATGTCACTAAGGTAGAAAAAAATATGGTACAATATGGAAATGTCCCTTAAGCATCTGTTACTAGTTCTAGACAAGACCTAGAGACTACCAAGTTATACATCAAGGTCTAACCTTTGGTGAGGCACAGACATGCTATGTTATTTATATTCCTTAAAATACTTTATGACTGTTACACATTTATATTTCCAACGGAATTTGGTATTGAAAGACCTAAAGGCAAGCAGTGACATAAGTAAAATTATTATTTTTATTTTTGACATGTAATTGATAATAACTAATTTGTATTTATGAATGTTATAGAATGTATTTCATGAAATTTGTAAGACTTAAATTATACTTAAATATAACATACGCTAAAGTTTAATGTAAAAAAAGTAAATTATCACAATATTATAAAAGTGGATGTATGTATGTATATATAGTTTTTGTATTCAATTGATGAATGACTTCAAAGTCATTTTGATATTTGTAATGTAAAACATAATTTTACTCAATAATCAAGACTGATTGAGATGAGTGTAAAAATAATATTGAAATTCTACTGATTCAACCAAAAAAAATTTTGGGACTCTCTTACAGAGTTTGCTTCGTGTGACATAGTGTGTATGTCACACGAAGCAAACTCTGTAAGTAAAATTATGTTTTACATTACAAATCGGGACTCTCTTACAAAGTTTGCTTCGTGTGACATACTGTGTATGTCACAGGAACTATGTACTACTAGGTAAACACTCTTTAAATTTAGAGAAAATATGATCTTAGATCAGTGCACTCCCCATAGACAACAGTAAAACATGACATAAGGCCAACTGTAATCTAATGCCTAAAGCAAAACTAGCATATATAACAAAACTAGCTGACCCGGCAAAAGTTTTTTGGCTTAAAAATATATAGTAGCCGATTCTCAGACCTACTGAATATGCATATAAAATTAGGTAAAAATCACTCAATCCATTTTGGAGGAGTATGGTAACTAACATTGTGACATGGACATTTTATATATAAGTTATTTATAGGTATTCTTAAAGTTACTTTAACTTAAGAACAGTTTTAATAATCCCTGAAATATTTAAATGTATACTTTAATACATTTAAATATTTCAGGGATTACACATTACTATGTGTATTGAAATGTATACTATACACACATTACTAAGATATGTAATATCAAGTTTAGTATAACCTCCAGTCAGTTTGTACTTATCCAATCAATAAGTCTCAAGACCCATAAAACATTGCATTCATCAACATAATGATATCCTAATTTGTTCCAAAGCCAGTTCACTTGTTGAGCCTGAATAAATTGAGCCATTTCACTAAACAGCTTGTAATGCAAATTTCATTTGACTGATGATTGATCAACAAGTATGGCCGGAACTGAGCATGGCTTATTATAGAATTAGTTTTTAGAAAGCAAAGGAACTATTAATAGCTATTGAGAAATTTAATGTCCATACTTTTCAGTGTCTTTTATTGTGCTTATGTATGTTTCTGAATTAAAGAAGTGAGACACAGAGGGTCAAGTCATCTTTATACTCGATATCCATATCAGGAAAATGAAAAATCTTTATTTTGTTATTAGTCTCAATGGATGTGTAAAATTTTAGAAAGATTCTATATCAATGTTTTGACCAGACCTAGGTTTCATTTCTTAGCTAAAACCAAAACTATTGGAGTAGTAATACTTAGATTATAAGCAATAAAATATTTTTTTATTCTGAACATCTACAATTTCTACCTATTGAACTTAATCAATAAAGCGTATCTAACTATTAGTCATTGCATAAAGAGGGGAAACCATCTTGGATGCATACATTGCAGTTAGTAAGATGGTTGCATCATGATAAGGCAATAAACACACATCCATCTTACGTAAAACAAATAGGTCGCAATTCTGTTTTGTCAGAAACAGATTGTTTTCAGACTACCAATTTATTACAATACATTAAAATGTATGAGACCTTATTCTCTGGACAACCAGTATGAATCATCACTTCAAGGTTAACTTGGTTATGCAAAAGACGCATTTTGTTTACAAAACATCTTAAAAAAGATCTTTGTGACAGTCTCTTCTTACCAGAGTTATCAGACCAGGTAATAGGCAGAACTATAGTTATTGCTGATGTTAAATAAAATTATATACTAGATAGAACTCCAACTAGTCTGTAATATGAATAAAATATCATAGAATTCTATAGTACTAAGTATGTTAACTAAATGTTAACTAGAATGAGGCCTGAAGATCAGCTTGTGTGAGCTAGATGATGAAGAGTGGGCACTGACCTTGTAGAGGCAGGTGTCGATGACCTGGTTGGCGATGGCGACGAGGTCGTCGGTGAGCAGCAGCAGGGAGTGGATGTAGGCGCACAGAGCCTCGTTGCTCATCACGTCCCACACGCCGTCGCACGCCAGCACCAGGAACTCGTCGTCGGCGTCGCGGCGCTCCAGCACCGACACCTCGGGCTCGGGCGACACCAGCTGCTCGCACGGCCCGCGGTCCTGCACCTTCTTGTACTCGTAGTCGCCGAGCGCGCGCGACACCGCCAGGCTGCCGTTGACGCGCTGGATCATCACGGAGCCGCCCGCCTGCACGATGCGCGACTTCTCCGACGGCAGCTCGGGCTTGTGGTCGCGCGTGGCGAACACGGGCGCGCCCGCGCGGGCCAGTACGGCGCGCGAGTCGCCGCAGTTGGCGATGTAGATCTGCTTGGGCGACACGAACGCGCACACGGCCGTCGAGCCCGACTTCTCCTCGCCGTTGCTGAGCTCGGGCAGCTCGCGCATCTTCTTGTCCAGCTCCAGGAAGCCGACGCGGATGGCCTCGGCCACGGCGTCCCGCCGGAACTCGTCCGTTTGGAGGATGCAGTCGAGCAGGTTCTTGGCGCAGTGCGCCGACACGCGAGCCCCCGCGTGCCCGTCGAACACGGCGAAGTACGACCAGTCGGACAGGGTCCCGTTCAGAGTCAGCTGCGCGCGGTGAGCATCCTCCATCTCCACGCGCCAACCCTGCATCGACGCCACGCCATATCGAAGACCGTTTCCTTCCCCGTTCTCGTTGTATTTCTTAGTTTCAGGCTTGTTTAAAAACGCCCCCATGCTGAGTCCTCTCTTGTTGTAACGTTAATCGCACATAGTTTCCACACCATCAGGCACTGGAACGCGAGTCGCAGCCGATAACGTAGAAGGCGACCGAGAGCATCACTGGAAGATACGATCTTACGGGTACTATCACGTCAGACGTCGGTTACGAGAAACCGGAGGCGGAGAAGCCTCAACGCGTGGTTTCTGCTGTTTATGAAGCTCCTACGTAAGGTTAATTAATTACGCGATGGTGTTGCGTAGCTCTCGATGACAAATCGTGCTCTTGGGAATTAAACGAAAAAGCAACTCAAAAAGAATGAATGGCGGACATAAATAGTATTTGTCTATGATTTAGAGATAACTACTCCAATAATTCGTAACAAACATGAGCGATCGATTGTTCGAATACAATTACCAGTATCCATCCATAGCAAACATCAGAGACAAAGCCTTCTGACTCTGACTGTTGCCATTTGCTACAATGCTAATGTCATAACAAAAGCGGCTGAATCTATAAGAATATTTACGGTTTTCACGGATTTTATTTAATAATTCGCTTGATAATATGCTTATAAGCAGAAAAATATTTTTTTTCATGCGTAAATAATATTAACCGCTTCCAATCGTGAACATTAAATATATGAGTAACCTATGGATATAACCTCCACCTTATTAAATTATTTATATTTTTCGCTGTATTTTCAAGTTCACATGACTATATCCTAATGTTATAAAGATATCAAAATGCACAAAACATTTTTATTGCGGCGGTAAGCTACTTTTCATACAATTTAATGAAATACTTTTTACATTTAATTACATAAACAGATGCTAATATATTTGTACAAGAATTTTATGGATTTCCAGTGTTTTTCATTCATTTGTTTCATGCAGGTTACCAATAAGCATCCTAAAAAGGTCAGAATGTGTATCTCAAGTCACAAGGAACAGGCTATCACTGCAAGATAATCACATTTGGGCGAGATCACTTTCCGTATCGTTTGTTTGCTGCAAAAAAAGAAGATCAGAAGAAGAGAAGGTAAAAACAGTATTAATTACTATTTTAATACAATTTTTTTATTGCCATTCAGCGCGGGAACGCTCCTAGTCTAATGGGCACCTTTGCACCGGGAACTATTAGGGGCGGGTTATTTAGTTTGACTTAAGTAATTTATAATAAATTTTATTTAATTTTGACATTTCAATTGTATATTGTGACATGTATTGACAATTGGTTTATTCATTTACCTCTTACTTACCACTGGTTCAAATGCACAATAAAAAAATTCCAATAGAATAATAATTGTTTATAACCGATGTAAAGGTCAAAATAAAATAAAAACTGAACAAATACATAGCTTATATTTAATACAATTCATGTTAATTTTGAAGTTATTTCTTTCTAGTCTATATTATTCTCACAATTTTAATGTGAAGTAGTTTTGAAAAAATCATAATTCATCATTATAACACGAGCTTTTAGCAAAGTACTTCACAACATCATCTAGTTTATAAATTGGTTGAAAAGATGGCCAACTATGATATGACAAGGTTTTATGTTGTTTGTGTGTATCTTTTATTATTGAATGTAAAGACAATGGCTGTTAGAGTGGTGTGAAAGCAAAAAACATGCTGTGCCGACCGCACTTAGTGGGAAATGGTAAAGAAGAAGAAGAAGAGTGTGTATCTTTTATTTCTTACCACTATATGTGTTTTTCTGTCTATGTTGCAGGCAGCAGAAAGTCATGGCCGAAGAACCATCAGGTACTCTCCCAAAGCAAGCTCGGAAGTAGTTGGTATATGGAGAAACATGACTGTGAAGGAGGTCGCTGAGGTTGTTGGCAAGGATGTAGGTATGTACCAAAGAATATGAATAGACTTAGTAGTTTAATATAGCAAATATAAGTTCCAGGGCTGGTATGACATTTGGAAAAAATAGAAAAACAAGAAAACAAGTTGTTAAACACTCCTTCCTCCCTCTCACTGCTACAAAATTGCAAATGAGTTTTTTTTTTTACAACTTACACAAAACATTGAAAATTAAAAAAAAATCTGCAAGGGTGGACTATATGGCATAGCTTAGTAGAAGAGATCAAGAACCACTGAAGAGAGCCAAAAGAAATGGAAAATATATATATATGTTATTATCTAAATAAATATTAGGATACACATTTCACACATGACTGGTTAGGCCCATACCATACCATTTCTAGTTTGTTTTATGGTTGCTAACACAACTGATATACTACATATACATACATAAATATCTATCAATAGATAATTAACACCCAGACAGTCAACAAATTTAGTATTTATTATGAAATAACTATAGAAGTATAAAGAACTATATAGAATATATTATTTATTACTTGTGAGTATTTATATGAATAAAGATATTTATGATTTAGTCTACCTTCAAACACCCTGGTTGCTACAATAACATTAATGTTCCAGAGCACATATTCAAAACGCTGGAGTTTGCAGACAAGACATCGGACATAGATTATAAGGAGAATACAGTGATACACAACCCGCAGGTCATTCGAGATATTGTCAAAATATGTGGCTTCCGCTTCAAACTAGTGCCCAGACCAGATCAGGAGGTTTTGGAAGAAGTTGTAAGTATAGTTTTTTTTTATATTTTTTTATTAATAAGCAAGCAGCATTATGCTGAAGTGCCTATACCACATTTGAAATTTTATTTTTAAAAGTTAACAACATTTCCACTGATCAATGTTTAAAGTCCACTAGTGCACTAGTGGTTAGCAAGAGATTTTTTTTTGCAACCAGCTATGAAGCAATTTACTCTAGTTAAAAAACTTGGTTATTATAAATATAGCAAAAATCGAATATTTTCATCATCATCATCATCAGCCTGTATCTTCCCACTGCTTCCCCGAGTGCGAAACAGGCTCTATATTATGATTATAAAAAAAAAATACATTATTTTCATTTTTAGTATTTGCTGGAAACTGAAATACATAATTTGTGAAAATTTCATCTTTCTAGCTATCATGGCTTATGACTCTTAGAGATACAGCCTGGTATCAGACAGACAGCTAAGGCTTAGTCATAGGTTTTACCTTTTAGGTACGGAGCCCAAAAAATATGTACTTTTATTTACTCCAAAGTAAAGGCAAAGTATGTTAATTTGTCAGAACAAAGACGCGGTGCCAGCGCCGCCCGCGCCTCCCGAAGCCCTCAAACCTCGGCCTCCTGTAGTATGCGTCATGGGTCACGTGGACCATGGGAAGACCACCTTGCTGGATGCTCTGAGGGACACCTCGGTAGTGGACCAGGAGTTCGGCGGGATCACGCAACATATTGGCGCATTTGAAGGTACTTAAAATATAAATACCATTCATTGTAAATTCAAAGACATACCCTTGGTTTCCAAAACACAGTTATGTAATAGACGGTCATCTGGCAATGAACCATTTTGCATTTTGATACGTTTGGCAGGCGAAAACGCTAAATAGTAAACACACAGGCAAGCAACCAGTATCTGGCCGCTTGCCAGATAGAAACCTCCAAATCGATGACAGCTGTCATCGATTTAGTGATCCCCGCCAATGGGCTCGAGCTTTCGCTAAAGAAAAACATCGTGAGGAAACCATAGCATGGTGATAGGGAAAGAATACACCTGTTTCAGAATGACTCCATATTATAGTTTTCTTCTTCTTTGTATGAGTGGCCTGACTCTGAATTTAACAGTGTTCAAGTCGCCCAAGGGCCTCTGTCTTAACGACTGTACTAACAGCCGGCACCTACACTTCAACATGTCATCCGACCCACGATAGCGCCCAGATAAAAATACTTCCTTCAAGTGACAGTCTTTTGTATGGGCACCCATCCAAAGACCAACCACATTGACTGTTGCATAGCTTTGATCGCCTTAGTTAGACGAGCTACAGGCTTTGCCATATTCAAATACTATTGTGATAATCCTTCCATAATTCCTATAGTCTCATCATTTATTTTCCAGTGAAATTACCATCAGGTGAAAAAGTAACATTCTTGGACACTCCCGGCCACGCCGCGTTCACTGCGATGCGCTCCCGAGGCGCTCACGCGACAGATCTGGTGGTTCTAGTAGTCGCTGCTGATGATGGAGTCATGGAACAGACGCTCGAGTCTATTAGGATGGCGAAGGAAGCTAATGGTACGTTTATCGTCATTGGTATATAGTAGTAACAATTTTGGATATATCAAATCACCTTGCGTGAGTATCACACTTAAAAAAAAATCTAATTGTATTTTATCTGTGATGGCTTAAAAGCCAATCCGGCCAAGCTTAAAAGCCAGTCTGTTCCAACATAAATGTTGGAACAGACTGTTGAGTCAGTTTTAATATTTTTTATAATACCAAAGATGTACAAGTAAATACGCAGACATGTATTTGATGATTAGCATGCAATACTAACCAATTTTGGACACACCAGGCCACCCTGTCTTAGACATTTTTCCCCAAAACTTATTGAAGCGACATTTGACCAAAGTGCTCAGGTATTCCTGGGTCAGCGTAACAGCATTGCCATTCAATGTGGTAATGCTGCCAGTTTGTTGGGCACACTGCCTTCTGGTAGTCGGCTAGAGAGCTTTTGGATTCGCTTTAGTTATTATCTAAAGCTAATCCAAATGGATTAAAGCCTTCTTGTAGTAGTCAGTATTTGTAGAGTTATTGAAAAAATCTTAGATATTAAATATGTGTCAAGTTAAAGATTCTTCATAAAATTTGGAGAGTTAGAGTAATCCTTACAAACAGTTCTCGCTATTAGAGCTATTCTACTTGGTTCACACGAAAAAATATCCCTACAGTTGTCTAGACTATTCACAAAATAAAACCTTTTTCTTTAACCTCATAATTCTAACTTCTGCAATAATTGCTATCAGTGTGTCACTTGTCAGCAATCTATCAATCGCTCTTTGATTCGCCTTAAACATTTATATTGTTTATATTTGTACTAGCGTATTCAATTAAGAAGTGTGATTAATTAAAACCCCAATTTTCTTTCGCTTTGTGTAATATACATTTGAAGCTACCATAGATATAGTGTCAATACAGAACAATATTAATAATAATAATATTGTTTATTCCAGAATAAATTCCATATACAAGATACATGTTGAAGTTAAAATTAATTAAAATTAATAAGTAATAATCAGTCATAATTAATGTATACATTTACAATGGAAGTGCAAGGCTGGCAAGTTTTTGTTATGGGGACTATTTTCGGAATCCTAATAACTATTGGCTTGTTCTGTATATTTAAAAATCGGTGTCAATGGTGCAAGCGGTCTTAAGGGGTGCTAAGTTTTTACGTTTGGTTTTCATTGAAGAACTTGTGAAGATTTTCAGAAGACATTAGATAAGAATTTTGTGATGTTTTACTTTTAATATCAAACATAAGGCATATCTTGGGCTAAGATTAAGGTACAGTTTTTTTTTAATATACAGAACCCTACAGGTATGCTGTTGGGTCTGTTACCCTCTTTAATCCGGGATAAAAATAGTCTATGTATAAACGAGGGTTAAAGCTATTTCTTAACCGAATTTCATACTAATTGGTTCAGCCATAAAAGCTTAAAAAACATATATCAATACATATTATCCATACATTTGCAAGATGGTGGAACATTTTTAGTGCTCGCCTGGCTAAATGCCACTCTCAAGTTTAAAAATCTATCGGCATTCACCTAGTGGTGTGCTTCGGCCGTCTCCATAAGAGCCAGATATTCCAGACTAGACATGCTCCACTTAAGGCTAGAGTATCGCTGATTAGTGTTGTGCGTCATTCTGGCGAAATGCCTAGCTTTACTGTGTGACCTCCTAACAAATAATCGTGTTAATCCAGTCTTAATCCATACATCAATTCGGTTAGCCGTCACTCACTCACACACACATACCTACCTTCGTATTTATAATATGTATAATGTATTGTGTTACAGTGCCGATACTGGTGGCGATCAACAAAATCGACAAGCCAGGTGTGAACATTGTAGGTACGCTTCTATTTTATATCTGTTTGTGGTCCACTTATATATTTAACGATTGTAATAAAAATCTCCTTTAACATTTTGAAGACAAATATAAAATAAAAAAATTCTAAATTGCATAGCATTTTAACAGTTATCAACAAAAATAGTTATGAATTAAACCGAAATTAGTTGATCTGTTTGGGACTAAAAACTAAATATACACATTAAATATTGTTTTCTTTATCCCAAGCCAGTAATTAAAAATATTACTTGTTTTTCATTACTCGTACTCTAAAAGTAGGTCTGAAGTTGCCTGAGGAGCGGGGTGAAAGTAATACATTGCATCCCTTGGGAGAATCGCTTTGCAACTCACAGCTGTCAAATTATTTAAAAAATAGTACAGTAAAAAAAAGGTTTTACTTTCTATACAGTCTCAATGTAAAATTGAAATAACTTATAAATATTGATTAAAGAATGTACCTTTTTTAAATAACTTTTAGAGTCTGTGTGAAGCCGGGACGGGATGCTAGTTGAAAGAAAGAAAGAAATTTGTTTATTTACCAAAATACATAAGCTCATACATATTTGTTTATACAGGTGAATTATTTACCTACACATAGTTTGTATAACAAAAGGATTTATTACTTTAATTATATATATATATGGTCTTTAGTATGTACACTTAGTATGTATGCAGTTAGATAATACATCGGGTCCCAAACTCGGCTGGTGCCTGTAACTTGGGTTACCCAGATGAGAAATTCTTTAAAGGAATTTAGCGCTGTCATAAAAAAAAGTTAAATATAAGGTATATATTCGCTTGTCTCAGGAGAGGACAATGCGCTCGCTGGCCCAGCACGGCATAGTGTGCGAGTCTCTGGGCGGTGACGTTCAGGCCATACCAGTGTCGGCGCTGAAGAGACAGAACCTCGACACGCTGGTGGAGGCGCTCACCCTGCAAGCTCAGCTGATGGATTTGAAAGCGGACCCTACCGGCTACGTGGAAGGAGTCGTCATAGAAGCGCAACTGGATCCTAGGACGGGGTGAGGAGGTTCTTCTTCTTTTTAACCCCGATGCAAAAACGACAGGGTTAATAAGTTACAGAGTGGTGGCAAGTGAGGAGTGGGTTGTCCGGATATACAGAGGGAGGCTTATACCCAGCAGTGGGATAAAAAAGGCTATGGATTATGATGATGATGTAAATACGTTTAACGAGGGTTTTTTGTATGGTGTGTGGTATCGTAGCGTCCAAACGGATTAACTAATTTTGCTTTACAATTTTTTTCTTCGAAAGGTGTGGTAGTTGACAGTTTTCTTAGCTATGTTTGATAATAATAGATCTAAGATGGCGACCATCACCCAATGGAGCATGACATATTTTTGTACAACTACCTTAAATTGAAAGGGCTTGATATAGTAGAAACCGTACATTATGATTAATTTCAAATCCATGCCATCTCCAATGTGAAATGCTAGGGAAACGCTTAAAAGCTATTCACTCGTTACTTTGCGTAAATCCATTGTAAATGGAAGAAAACCTGAAATATTTGGTGTAATTCCGCTGTGATCTGAAACCAAATTAAGTTAAGCAAACATGAACATATTAAAAAAAACCGTTTGCCTAATTCATGTTTTAGAAGCGATGACAGCTCAGTTGGGCGAGCGGCTGCCTCACATTCTAAGTAAATGGGTTCGATATCCGCCAATGAGCTCGAACTTGAGCGTTGACGGAAGGAAAACATCGTAGGGAAACCGTAGCATGATGGTAGTGATGGTAGGGCATTTTCTAATGCTCCCCACCACTTGCCACCCTTAAGTTTAAAATCTGTCACCAAGCACTTGAAAGTGTGTTCCGGGCAGCCTTCTACAGAGCTAGTTATTCTAGACTAGGAATGCTCCATCTTAGACCAGAGTGTTGCTAACTCGTGTGGTTACGCGCCCCGCTGGTCAAATGCCTAGGTGTAAAGAGTAAAAAAAAAAACCTTGTATGTTTTTAGGAAACAAGCGACAGTGTTGGTGCAGCGAGGCACGCTACGGCGAGGCTGTGTTATTGTAGCCGGCAGTGGATGGGGCAAGGTGAATACTACTTCTTCTTCAACCATTTCCTACTAGGTGTGGTCGGCACAGCAAGTTTTTGTTCAAATACAAATACAAAAATATTTATTGACATAAGGTACAAGTACACAATAATAATAACGAAGCTTCTGGTCTCGTGCTAGTCGTTAGACTGTGTTACGAGACCAGATTCCTCTCCCAAAGTTTACGTTTACATATTTCTTACGTCTAAATAACTTATAGGTTTCGATTTGGCCACAGCTTGCCTATGATGTTACACGCTTACCTAGAAAATACCTATTAACTCTAGATTTGAAGACCCCCAGGTGGTACTTCTCAGGAAACAAAGACTCAGGAAGAATATTCCAATGTTTTGCAGTCCTCACAAGAAAGGACGAAGCGAATCGGCTTGTGTGGTACTTAGGGATTTCGACTGTATACTTATGACTCTTCGCTGAGATTCTGCTTGTTTTCCTCCTCCACACGATTCTGTCCGCTGTTATCTCAACATTCACTCCCAATTCTTTCATATCCTCATTTAAACAATCCAGCCACGTCTTCCTTGGTCGACCTCTACTTCCGCTACCTCGTACGACCATATCCATACTTCTCCTAGTCACATGCATTTCCTCTCTACGCATCACATGCCCATACCAAGATAACATTCTCTGTTTTCACACTTTTTCTGTCACTGGAGCTACTTTCAAACTTCCTCTAATATACTCTTACTATTAAATAAATATAACTCAGTATTGTGCATCTGTTTGCTTCTTCCATCATGGCTAAATGATATGTTGAATCGGTCTAAAATTGTATCTACAAAGATACTTTGAAAACCAAGGATTAAATAGGCTATATTTTTTATCCCATCAATTATTGTAAAAATACAATGTCATCACAACTTTCATGAAAATCTACCCATATAATCTCCAAAACAACAGAATATAAAAAAGTTGAATCGCAAAATTCTGATATTATCGATTTTTGTTCTAATTCGCCCTTAATTGGCAGGCTAGAGCAATTAAGGCCATACCTTCTATGTCATCATTGAATAGCCAACAAAAATAAAGAATTTTCTTTATTTATTTAGTAACACTCATTTCCTGTAATTCATGTCAAGATGATAAAGTCAATTTTGACCAATCTGTTATGCTTTGGCGGCCTTTTCGATAAAAGCTATATGTTTGATTTGATTTAAAAAAAAAATATTAGGACACATTTCACACACGGCTGGTTAGACCCATACTGAACCATTTCTAGTTCGTATTATGATTGCTAACACAAGTGATATACATACTTTATATAGATACATATTTAACACCCAGACCGACAGCCAACAAATTTAGTTTAGCACAAAGATGTTGACCGTGCCCGGAATCGAACCCGGAACCTTCTGATTGGCAGTCCGGCTTGGTAACCATTATGCCAACGAGGTCGTCAAATGTTTATTTTATGTAATGTGTTGTTATGTCTACCAGGTCCGAGTACTGAACTCTGCGGAAGGTCGTCCAGTGCAGGAAGCGCCGCCATCCACGCCGGTCTCTGTGCTCGGCTGGAAGGAACTGCCCGCGGCTGGAGACCAGGTCTTGGAAGTCAGCTCCGAGGTAAGGCATCAAGGGTTGCTCATCTCCAGTAAATAATGCCAATGCCTAATGGGTAATTATGAACCTGTAAGGTGAGCACAATATTTTAATAAATTGTATGACTTTGAAAATTCTACAATAACACATAAAAAAATCTTAATCTTGAAGTGTTAGTCAAGATTGTTCTTGGCTATGTTGACAAATAACTGGCCATTTTAGATCTATTTTCATCTAACATAGCTGAGAACAACACTTGACAGACACATCTTTCAAATAAAAATAAATCGAAATCCGATGTTGCTGAATTTGAATTCAATCTGTAATACATTTCAATTCCAAGAACCTCCCAAAAATTATTGAGGCGTGATTGAAGAAAATCTTTGGACATGCCAATATTTTTTATCATATTTTGATGTATTCTTTGCGTATCTGAACTTGGTTTTATTCACTAGGGAAGTATACAAAATAACATTGTAAACTGTTCACGTGGGCAAGGCATCTTAATATTTTCGCGTAGAAAACGGTCACACTTACATTATTATTAAAAGTTGGAATGAGTCCAACAGTTTCGGTGCTTTCCGAGCACCATCTTCAGGGGCGAGTGTTACACGGACCGCCGCCGACGAGATCCGCGCGCGCACTGCTGTTGGACTCATTCCAACTTTTAACAATAAGTAAGTGTGACCGTTTTCTACGCGAAAAAAAAGTATACAAAATAGTTTAGATTTACTTCCATCTACGATGGATTTTCGAATGAGTCATATCGATTCGGGAGTTTGTTAAATGTTTTTTTTTTACACTTGTGCTCCCAGAAACGCGCAAACGAAGTCATGCGATGGCGGCACAACCTGCGCATGCGCGAGAAGCAGGCCTCCGACATGGAGGCCATCTCGGTGAAGGAGGCCCAGCACCAGCAGGAGTACAGGGCCATGCTGGCCAAGAAACGGGCCATGGGGAGGTTCAAGCTGCGGCGGGAGGGGCCGCGGGAGAAGATGATACAGGAGGATACACACCCTACGCTCAATGTACTTGTTAAAGGTAGAAGATTTTTATTACTTTTTTGTTTTTTTTATATTGCAAACTTATTTTTCTTCCTTGTCTTATCCCACTAGGTGGGGTCGGCACAGCAAATATTCTACTTCCACTCTCCTCTATCATCCCTCATTCTAATGTCTTCTTCGGTCGACCACTTGCCCGTCTTCCTTATACTAGAGCCGGTTATTCCAGACTAGGTTTACTGCATTTTAAGCAAGAATGTCGCTGACTCGTGTCAAATGCTTAGCTACAGCTAGGGAGTAAAAAAAATGGTGGTCTGTCGGAGAAACACACCAAAAATCTTTTCTCTTTGTTTGCTTTATCTGTTACATATTCTTAGAATTGATTTTATCTTCATTGTATTTCCACAATATATCCAGCAAGCCAATTTGCACCTGTGGCTCGTCTAACTTAGGTGATCTGATGCGAACGAAGCTAAGCTACGGTCGATGCGGATATTCTTTGGATGAGGGACCATGTACAAGACTGTCTTTCGTTGACTGTCTGAAGTTGTCTTTTAAAAGTGGTTTTTATCATCTGTGCGTTACCGTGGGTCGGATGACGCTTTAAACTGTTGGTCCCGGTTGTAAATCCTAGTACAAGCAGTCGTTAAGCCAAGTCAGAGGCCTTGAGCGTCTATTATATTTATTAGTCTAACTTGTTATGGGAGGCTAGCGTGGTATCGGCATGTGTTGCGTAGAGAGGAGATACATGTTAGTAGGATATTTATGGAAATGGAAGCGCAAGGAAGAAGGGCAAGAGGCCGACCGAAGAAGACATGATGGAGTGTGTGAATGAGGACATGAGAGAAAATGGAGTGAGTGTAGAGACGATGGCTGATAGAGGAGAGTGGAAGAGGAAAATTTGCTGTGCCGACCCTACCTAGTAGGATAAGGCAAGGAAGAAAAAGAAGAAGTCCATATTGTTAGTAAGTTATCAATATGTATAATGTATTGTGTCGTCAGGCGACGTGGACGGCTCCGTGGAGGCGATCCTGGACATCCTGGAGACGTACGACGAGCACGAGCGAGTGAGGCTCGACCTCGTGCACTTCGGGGTGGGGCCCGTCACGCCCAACGATATCGAGGTACCGCAACACTATCATATATTATATCAATATCACACATATTTTAAAACTGTCATACTTACCTAAAAACTTTTTTTAATTGATGAATAGGCTCACGTTTGACCGCAGCTAGCCTGATGTGAAGCTTGACTGTGGTCTAAGATGTAACACGCTTGCCTAGAAGGAACCTATTTACTCTAAATTTGAAGACCCCCAAATTGTTCTTCTCGGGAAAAAGAGACTCAGGAAGAGAGTTCCAAAGCTTCGCAGTTCTCACAATGAAGGTCGAAGCAAAACGCTTTGTGCGAATCCTTGGAACTTCGACAGTGAATCGATATATCTTCGCTGTGCCCCTGCTCGTTCTGTAGTGGAATGGAGAAGCGGGAATTAAATTGTGCAGTTCCATTGCACACTCTCCCAAATGTATCCGATAAAATACAGACAGACTGGCAACCTTGCGCCTATTTTCAAGGCTTTGTAGCCCTGCTTTATATATCCAACTGGTTTCTAGTTTATCGGCATTTTATCGGATACATTTCGGGGAGTGTGCTTTGGAACTTTATAATTTGATTTCACCATCTCCGTTCTACTACAGAACGAGCAGAGAGTCAGTGAAGAGACACCGATACAGAGTTCAATTTCCAAACTTTCGTACAAAACGCTTTGCGTTACCTTTATTGTGAGGACAGCGAGCTTTGAAACCTCTGCCTGAGTCTCTGTTTCCTGAGAGGTATCATCTGGGCTTTTCAAAAGTGGAGTTAATAGGTATCTTCTAGGTAAGCGAGCCACACCGTAGACTACAGCGTAGCTTAACAACAGGCTAGCTTTAAAAAACAAATCTTCTAATTTCAGATAGCAGAAGCATTCAAAGCAGTCATATACGCTTTTAACGTGGATTGTCCGCCGGCGCTGGCCGTCGAGGCTAAGAAGAAAGATATACCAGTGAAGAAACATAACGTCATCTACCGCTTGGTCGACGATGTTAAAGAGGAAATCAGCGCTAGAATACCTAAAAAACAGGAGGAGGAGTTTGTTGGTAAGTTACAGTAAATATATAATATGTACAAGTAGTGGTCGTCCTAGAAGATGTGAATGAATTTTGTGAAAGAGAGAGGTAAGAATGAAGAAATGAAGAATGGAGATGAGAGAATGATGGAAGAAATTATGTTTCAATCTTACACATATTTTTCTTCCTACACGTCAAGGCGTTACAAATCTTCCTATATTTATTAAAGAACGCGAGGTAATTTCAAATAAAACTATCTGTCAAATCTTCCACAAACGTCATTTGAAACTATCTGTCAAATCTTTCACAAACGTCAAAGTCAGTTAAAGCGCGGCGTGTTACACGATTTATTTAGCCTACAATTTAAAATAAATAGTTTAATTACTTTTCTAACTATCCGACAGAGTAAATATTATTCTGTATTCCGTATCCCAGGAGAAGCCAACGTGCTGCAGCAGTTCGTGGTGTCGGAGAGCAAGAAGAAGGTGCCGGTGGCGGGGTGCCGCTGCATGAAGGGCACTCTGGTGCGCGCCGCGCTCTACAGGCTGGTGCGGGGGAATGACGTCATCTATGAAGGTAGCAAATAATCGGCCAAGTGCGAGTCGAGCTCACGCATGAAGTAGAAATCAATCATCTGGTAGAAATCACCATAGGTGATTCGACCTGCTGCTAAACGCTATTTTAATTACAATTTATTGCCAAGAGCTTTCATTTGTATTTATAAAAACAAAATAAATAATTAAATAGGTGATAAGACCGCCATTGTACTCTACTTTTAAGTTTTTAATTTTATATATTTACATTTTTCTTGTTTTTGGTTGTACAATAAAGTTATATTCTATTCTATTCTATGAAGTGTTCCGTACCATTGTCGATCTCATTGGCGTAATGTTTATCAATCAGAAGGTTCCGGGTTCGATTCCTGGCACGGACAACATCTTTGTACTAAATTTGTATGTATCTATATAAAATATGTATGTATATGTTGTAGTATATCAGTTGTGATAGCAACCATAACACAAACTAGAAATGGTTCAATAGATGGGGGGCTAACCAGCCGTGTGTAAAATGTATATGTGTATGCCGTGTATAAATGTAATATTTATTTAAATTGTTATGTCTGTTACAATATTAAAATAATTTCTTTCTTTCTATTGAACCGAGTGTATGCATTTTAAACTGTACACGTAAGAGATCTGAATATTTCCGCGTAGAGGCTTAGTAATAGGGTCCTGTTTTTACCTTTTAGATACGGAAAAGGCCGAAAAATGGTTTAGAATGAGGCTATTGTTATTCGTGTATAGTGTCTGTTACAATAATAAATTAATTTCTTTTCTTGACGACCTCGTTGGCGTAAAGGTTACCATGCCGGCCTGTCAATCAGAAGGTTCCGGGTTCGATTCTCGGCCCGGCCAACATCTTTGTGGTTAACTAAATATATTGGCTGTGGGTCTGGGTGTTAAATATGTATCTATATAAAAAAATGTATGTATGTATATGTAGTATATCAGTTGTGATAGCTACCATAACACGAACTAGAAATGGTTCAGTATGGGGTTAACCAGCCGTGTGTGGAATGTGTCCTAATGGAGTGTATGCTGTATATCTTGTCTCTGTTGCAGGTAAACTGGCCTCGATGAAGCACCTGAAGGAGGAGGTGAACACGATAAAGCGCGACATGGAGTGCGGGCTGCGGCTCGACAACCCCGAGCTCCAGGTGCAGCCGGGGGACACCATCGTCTGCTACCGGATGGTGGACGCCGGCGACCACACCACCTGGGACCCGGGCTTCTGAACGCTGTAGGGTAGAATGATAATAAATTAATGTTGATTTAGAATTTGGTGTTTAATTTTGCCTGTTTTTGTATGAGGGCCAACCTATGTATGTATGACCTTCGGGGCGAAAGTTTATTTGCTCCTCACCAATGAGATCGAGCTTTTAGTAAAGGAAATAAGTATTCACACATTTCCCTCACGGCTGGTTAGCCCCACTAAACCATTTCTAGTTTGTATTATGGTTGCTAACACAACTTATATATTACATACACATACAAATATACTTTATATCGATGCACACTTAAGACCCAAACCAATACTCGACAAATTTAGTTCATCACAAAGGTTTTGCTCGGGCCGGAAATCGATCCCGCGACCCTCTGGTTGGTAGTCCGGTGTGGCAACCACTAACCATTACGCCAACGAGGTTGTGATCCCCAGTGAATATACTAATAATTTTGTTTTATCTGTGTATCTTATGTTGAAATTCACATAGACATCAGGTACGTTTTTTTTTAAAACGAAACCCCGAATTACTAAAGTTTGTGTGTTACTCGATTACGACGTTATTCAATTCACGCTCAAACGGCTGAACCAATTTAGATGAAATTTAGTGTGGAGATCGTTTAAGCCCCCAGAATTTTAGTTTTTATCCTGGAATAATGCAAGTAATAGCCAGTATTGTATAACGCCATAGCAAACTTCCCCTCTTTTTGTGAAAACCACCCTTTTTGATAGAGAACACATACACAGATAATAAAATGAAAACACAAGCAATATAAAGAGAATCGTCTATTTAATTTTAACTTGATAGCCTTGTAGTCGCGTCTCACTAGTCTCGAACAAAACTCCGATAAATTATAATAAAAATAATACAGTTACAGTGTCTTACATAATTTCATACAAAATTTGTATGGAATTTAATAAACTGGCATTAGAAAACCATACGTTTCCTTTGCATTTTTTTATACACTTCAAATAGAAATAACGGTGTTCAATACATTTTATTTTAAGGCGCTATGGAAGCAAAACAGCGTATTTTGAAAAATCCTGCGCATATGATAAGGTTAGGGTTTATTCAGTTTCTTAATCTTTATAATTCAGTGTAAATAATCGTTTGATTTTCAAATTACGATTATATAAATTCGCTTGAGAGTTTTATAAATTTAAATTGGTCGAATTAAAATTAAAACAAAATTGTGCTTCTGATAAAGATTCTGATAAATAAAGAAATCTTGTACTGTTTACTCTTTTGTAGGTAATGCTATTATCTAGAATCGTTAAACTTATTACTTTAATATTGTTAATTTTATATGAATTTATTTCGCGAAAAATTTACTACCGCGCGTTGGCGCTTCGCTCACAAATATATGGAGCGGTAGAATTCGGTACAACAGCGCCTTAACCATATTAAAAAAATGGTTGCCTGTAAAGTCGGTTTTACGGGCGAAGATTTTACGTGACAACGTCTGCCGCGTGCTGCGCGCGCGGCAGACCGATCATAGTTGAGTGGGAGAGAGACGCAAGGCATCGGCGGGCCTCTCTCTCGTTCGGTGGCTCATCGTAACGTTACCGGGCGTTACACTTTTTCATAAGTGACTCCCAGCCGCAACCTAATTTAAGACGTTGACACGTCAAAAAATTGCGTATTATATTTTATAGTTTGTAAATTATAAAATTAAACTCAAGTACCCACTGTAATACTTAGATATCTCAATATTTAGAATTGAAAGTATTGCCAGTTACTTCGCTACAGATGCAAAATAACCCCGTGCCTTGCGGTTAAAATATACGGAACACCGTTACTTACCGAACACTACATAATAAAGTCTTTTCTTTGATAGTACCTAGGTAGTAACCTTAAAACTTTTACCATTGAATGTTCATAGAAGAAAATATTCATTTTTCCTGAGGTCAATTTATTGAAGTGACAGCGTAATGCTAAATAAATTATTAAAAAAAATCAAAATATATTATTGATTTCTTTTCTTTTACAGTCCTTTGCTAAAGTTATATGTACAAACTAAATAATGACTGCAACATTATTCTGTCAAGTTATTTTTTTAAAAGGAATACTAGAATTTCCTCATTATTGCCAGTTACAAAAATGTTCCAGTATTTTTAATGTGACTATTACTGGGTAAAACGTACTACATCAATGTATAAGAAAATTAGGAAAAAAATACTTTTTAGAAGTTTAGCTGCCTTTTTGACAATTTGTCTAATTTAACGTGTGGTAACAAAAGCACTTGACTAAGTTATGTTTGTTTTTGGTTGGTTCTTTATCTTTCAGTTTTAAGGGTTCCGTTTATAAACCATAGATACTAAACCCTATTCAAACCGCAAACCCCTCGAGTTTCCGCTTCTCGTCCAGATGTCGCTAACATGAAAAAAAATAGTAATATCTACATTTTATATGAAAGTATACAAAAATGTGAGCTGTTTATTTGGCTAGAAATGTTTGTTTTTATACATAACAAACTAATAAGTTAAGCCATAGACAAAAATATTTTTGTCTATGGTTAAGCTTTTGTATAACCTATTGAGTCAGGCGTTACTTTGCGGAAATTCCATTGTAGATAGAAGAAAAAAATAAATATTTAGTGTGATGTGATATGCTGTGATCTGTAACCAAATTAATATAAGCAAGGAAAATATAATATTTTTTGTTTCAGCTCATTCCGGCGAGTGAGGATTTTAGCCATAGCCTATTCTAAGTTAGGCTTAATGGTGTGAGTTGTAGTGGATAGTCTAAGATACGATAAACAACGACCTTCACCGATCTGTTTAATGGATAAAAATTATTTGATAGGAAATTTCGTTTATTAAAAATGACAAAAAACATGGGTTGCCTGATAAAATCTTGGCCAGGCTATAATTAATTAAAAATTGAAAAATCAATTATTTTTTTAAATTTCACCATTGTGTTTAACAAAAAAATTTAACACTATCGGAAAGTTCACAGCCTATAGAATATGCAAACGGAGGGTTGCCTATTATTTTCCTGGCACAACGTTTGGGTTGCCAGGTGTAAACCGGTATTTCGCTCGTAGTTATTTTCACCTATTTGTTTAATCTATTAACTAAACATAAAAATAAGCGCTGTTTTATTGTGAATACGATGATATAGGGTTGCCCGTAATAAGTCTGTCCTGAATGACGGTTGCCGAATTTTAAAAATTTAAATTTTAATGCGACTGGGGACGTACATCAAAGATGTCCGAGTCTAGTATCTCGTGCGGTAGACAAAGACAGGGTTATAGGTAGCTGCGCGTGGCGTGGCTGTAGGAAATGACAAAGAGCGCATGCTACTAGTTCATGCAATGGAAAAAGATAGCGATGAACTTGTATACAGCAATAATTTGGAGCAACTAATATTTCTATACATATACATATATAAAGTTTAAGTACAAACGTACTGTGAAATATACAATAATTAGCAAGCTGATTAATATTAGATTAATATTAATATAATAAATTGTAAAAATTAAATATATACTTAATTATAAAAGCGGCATTACAGTATATTTATGTTGTTCTAAATTGATATCAGAAAGTAACGTATAGTTACTGGAAATATTCATCTTTTTATTATATTAATATATTCTTTTTTTTTTTTTTAGAAAGTAAATAATAATGGAGTAAGGTAATTGTCGAAAATCCCAAATAATGAAATAAAAAAGCCAATACTAAGAATATTTTATTTATAAAAATTTTATTATTTTAAACTATACAATCAATAAATTTCCCGACCGCTTTAAAAAATGCCATCTCCATATGAAACGCTCCTAAATTTATTAATTTTTTATCAAATTTTGGTTTTTCTTTATTTTTGATTTGCATAGCCATTTTGGCTATAGCTAAATCATATGTCACTATTATTTGCTCCTGTTGACATTTTTCGGCTATTTCATTTGCTATGACAAGTGTTTCATTTACTACTGCGTGAGATGTTGGAGAAGAATTTATCGGAGGCAAATATAGACTTCAGACTTCCAGCGTGTTAGTAAACGAATCTAAGGTAAGCATTTGCAAAGTTGTCTTTGGTTATGAATAATACGGTTGAATCGGTCGTGAAATTTCATTGAAACGTCTTCTTTTTCGTGATGGTCCTTGTTCATTCTCACTAACATTAAGTTGCGATGAACTCGTAGCTTCAATATTATCAAAATGATCACCACTGGGAAATTGATAGATTATACCAACTGTTTCGTGCATCGTGTCTTTACCGGATGTGGTGTCAACGAAACGATCAAAATTATCAAACGCAACGTGAGTACTAAGTCCATTTACTGCACTGATGCCACTTGGTATTGCGGCGTTTTTTTTGACTGATGTATAATTCATTTCGGTTTCTAGTTCCTCTGCTAAATTGTATCCAATTGTATGACCATATCTGTTAAGCATTGTTATAATTTGTCGCGAGTTGGTTAGAGACTTGATAGCTAATCCAAGAGTTATTTTTTTTTTAAATCGAATTTGGCGGAAGTATAGACTCGGACCTCTATGTTGTACGTCCCCAGTCGCATTAAAATTTAACTTTTTAAAATTCGGCAACCGTCATTCAGGACAGACTTATTACGGGCAACCCTATATCATCGTATTCACAATAAAACAGCGCTTATTTTTATGTTTAGTTAATAGATTAAACAAATAGGTGAAAATAACTACGAGCGAAATACCGGTTTACACCTGGCAACCCAAACGTTGTGCCAGGAAAATAATAGGCAACCCTCCGTTTGCATATTCTATAGGCTGTGAACTTTCCGATAGTGTTAAATTTTTTTGTTAAACACAATGGTGAAATTTAAAAAAAAAATTGATTTTTCAATTTTTAATTAATTATAGCCTGGCCAAGATTTTATCAGGCAACCCATGTTTTTTATCATTTTTAATAAACGAAATTACCTATCGAATAATTTTTATCCATTAAACAGATCGGTGAAGGTCGTTGTTTATCGTATCTTCTACTAGGAGGTGTGGTGGTCGGTCGGAGGAACGTACCGATTTTTTTTTAAATATTATTATTTTTTTCCTTTGCTTATCTAAATTTGGTTTCAGATCACAGCAGAAGTACACTAAGTATTTCATTTTTTTCTACTAAGCTTTTTGTATTTTTTTATAAGTGCTTTTGTGTACAATTAAAATTAATAATCTAGGTACATTCAAAAACTTTAACATTTAAAATCATAGATAGAATGTTACGTACAAATATTTATTCAGCAGTTTCCGATACTTTTCGTTCAATATTTATCGAACACCTTACAATTACAGGAAAATCTTAGTTGAACTTTAACACTTGGACAATACGATTCACTTTAGTGTGACAGCACGATCTGTACAAGATAAAGTTGTAGCCGCGAAAATCGAACATTTTTTTTCACTAAGAATACGTAACATTGATAAGGCCACGAAAACAAACAATGTACAGAGTTACTAATAACTGACGTACAAAACTCCAAGGTCGAATTCAGCACGTTAGAGGAATATTCCCAAAAAAAAAAAATAACACCGAACGAGCTTGCGCTTTTCGATGTCACAATTCTATTGATGGTAAGCGATGTTATAATTTATGCTCGCTACTGCTCACAGTTCAACCAAGTCAGGGAAATCTGTTTTTATAAGTGGTCTAAAAATATTTACTTAATTAAAAAAAAAACAGTTTCCAAATATTCAATCTTTTTTGAAAAGCATATTCAAATCTAAATTAAAGACTTTTCTCATTAGAAAAGAATACTATATTGTTTATCAGAATAATAGAAAGATAATTCTACCACAAGTAGTAATCATTAATAATTTATTTATTTTTTATCATTTTCACTTGCAATAATTTTTCTATTTAAAAATTACAGTTCCCGTTTCGGTATTTTATTATTCTTGGCATTCGCTGTCACTAGTGAGTTACGCCGCTTGCCCAGAGATGGCGCCTGGCGTCTGAATTACCACGTTACAGTTATATATAGCCATAGACAAACTATGTAAGTTAGTCTTATAGGTTCTTCGGAACATTTTAGCCAATAAAATGAATTGTTAACATGTTGAAACGAAAACTATGTAGAGTTTGGCGTATTCTCAAACCTTTTTAGCATAACTGATATGCATAACTACACTCGTTAACATAAAATAGAACAATCAGTATTTGGCTAACTGTTTTATTTCATGAAATATCCTATAATAAATTGATTTGCTGCAAGTAAGGGTATAGGCATTAAAAATATCCGATAGAGTAAAAAGGAAATAATAAATCTTTCACCGTTGTATTTTTGACTCGTAATAACGGTGAAGAAAAGCGACCTTTTAATAATGAGCGTCAGTTACTAGACAACTTAACACGATAGAAAGATACATCTTATACATAAAAACGCGGTCGAAACATTCACGGTGACGTCACAGACCACGTCGAAAGGAAAAGCTATACAACGTTCACTTTTGACAAATACAGGGTTATTCGAAAAAATAATAATATAAAACCTTAGAATGTTGTAATGTGTGCCAAAAATAAATTCAAAATTTTTCAATAATGTCGTCATTTTATTTTAATATTTTGGGCAAATTGAAATTGATATTAATGATAACTTCTCGTCGATGAATATATATAATATTTTCATCGGCTTGATGATGGTTACATAAAACTTTAAATACAATTTCCACGTCAACTTTTCCTTTGCCTCATCGATTTTCAACTCGAAAAGGATGTTCTGATACCGAACGGGCCTTCAAGAATTTGACATAACTGTCAGTCATTTGACAGTTGAAATAAGAACGTAGATTTGATTGAGAGCTACTTGTGGTCGATATAGCCCTGTATTCCTCAAAAATAAAATTCATTTCAGACATATTCACAATTTTAGCATCAAAATTAACGTTATACGCTATACATACGAATATAAATTATAAATAATAATTACTATAAACGTTTTATTTATAAACAAATAATTTAGGCGAATATAGGAAATACAGTGGTTTTCGTGTTAATCACTATTCAAATATTAAATACTAACATATTGTATAACAAACTTTCACAATATGTCTTTTAAAAACATGCAGTCTCCATAAAAGAGCGTTTGTGAGAGAAAAAGCTCATACATTTAGGAATTATTCTTTTGAAAAAAGTCGACATTTATTTTACAATAGAAAGAAATTATTTAGAACCGAGTTAATTGATCTATTATTTATACATTATAAGGACAAAATCACTAAATTAAGCGCCAAATTATTAGCTAAATATAACAACTTATGCGAAATCTCGCGTAAGATTAATCTTTTCTTCATGTCTTACAGACTCAGCCATCTCAACATCAGCCGCGATTGTTGCAGAAGCACGGGTTAACCAAAACCATAGAAGTCCTGTAATTTTTTAACACAAGACAAAAAAAATAACGCAGATTATAATCAAAGTATTATGCCTGTCAAATAAACATTTGTAGTAAATTATGGAAGTTTTTTTACACATAATGGGCACGTGCTTAGTTACAATTCACCTGATGGTAAACGATATTGTACTAAGGTGTAGCGGGCTTGCCCAAACTAACTGAAATGTATTCACTCTTGCTTTGAAAACCACTAAATTATAGTTTCCGTTTTGGTTTTGTCTATGGTAAAAATCTGACATTGACAGCACAAGGCTCTGCTGACAAGACAGAGCATATGTGGCGCGTCATATTTCTGTCACAATCGCGGCCTTCGAAGTCGAAACAAAAAACATAAATAATAAATAATTTTATCGATAATAGTTAAATCGATAGTCGATATCGCGTATCGAGTCGAAGCGATCAGATCGCTCTCGAACCTACGTCTATATTTACAGTGAGCGAGAAACAATTAATTGTACAAATAAGAAATTAATTACATTCCTTACAATGATAATTACAATGTACAATTGTCTATACATAATGAATCTCGGTTTCTATAGCTAGCTACAGTTCGTATATCGTATTACAACACTAGAAATGCTCATCGGAACATTGTTTAAACTGTGGAGCTTCACTTTTTAAAACAATCTATAGAATTTAAAATAATAGACAGGGGCACTGCATAAAAAAAAGGCTTTACTGATAACTAATGCCTAGCTATTTTTGTGTGTGGCAACAGTATTAAAAAAAAAAAACAAGTTTTCAATAAATAAAATAACTGCGTGAAATAAACAATTCGAAGAAGAAGACTTAGAATCGTTAGGAACGTTTGACCCCGGCTAATTAGCTATCACTCTTAATATTCAGTGACTGTAGCCTTTCATAAAACCAAAATATAATACAGTGCATTTGTTTGAAAGTAAAGCTCCACACACACATCAACACTCGCCAAACAATGGAATAACTTACACTCACACATTCAAGGAATTACGCATTATTCACAATTCAACAAACGGTACGGCCGGTCGGTCATTCTAATACTTATTTCATAGTGGTTCATAATTTGAATCTTTTTGTCTATTAAGTGGTGTGTTTTTATATCACTAGATGGCGACAAAATTAGTTTATCTTTTGTCTATTTCCAAACTTGTCTAGTTACAAAAAAAGGAAACCAATTCAAGTAATTAACAAGTTTATACATTTTATTTGATATTTTCAAACTCGGAAGCTTTACCTTCAAACTATAAATAACGAAGAAGTGAGCTAGCGCCATCTAGTGTCATAAAACGAACACTAACACAAGATAATCGTTCAAATACGAACCAGTTTGCTAGTTGGCTGTACCGAATCCGGAATACACATGCCTGTGCCTTTCACGCTAACATTATGCACTCGCCTTTATAACTAGCGTTAATAGAGAAAACATTTGAAAGTTCATTGCCTCTTGCTCACTCTCATTTACTTCTGCAAGTGAGAAGACATCAACTTTTCAATGTTTTCTCTTTTTAACTCAAATTATACCTGTAGAACAAGTCATTTAGAATGCGCAAATCTACATTACAGTTTCCATTGCATTGAAGTTATATCCATAGCCAATTACTACTTTAGTTCGAATGATTTGTAGAACCAATAAGATAGAATTATTAATCTTTTACCTGTAGACAGAACATGAACGGAAAGAAAGATATTCAAGTAGTTTTGCGATTCAAAATAAACTTGCACTAGTTTTATTTTCATGTTAGCGTTAACTATCATACCCGCTCCAGTTCCGTTCCCACGGCCGCTGTATACACTAGTCGACGAGATCGATGCGGTCGAGGCGGTGGTGGCGGCGCTCCACCGCGGGCCGCGCCCACGTCGACACGCAGCCGTCAGCACACGCCGTCACAAAATACTCTGCCCGGAACAGCAGTGATGTCAACCGCTCGTGAGCTATCTTCTTGCAGATCAGCGGCTCCAGCACCGGACACTCGTCGAAGCGCGGACAGGCCGCCGTGCCGATGAGCCGCAGCGGGTCGTACGACTCGGCGCACTGGCTGCCGGCCGACTTGCCTCGCAACGCGACGCTGTTACTCGCCGAGCTCTTCGTCTCGCCCGGCTTGGACAGGCTGAAGTTCCGCCGGTGCTCGGACCGCCGCTCGCCGAACGAGAAGCCCGCTAGCCGCTGCGTCAAAGAGTTGACCCCGAGCGATCCGGAGCTTTCTTCTTTCGCTTTACCGACACTAATGTTCAGGGTAGACACATTGTTTGCTTTCGTTTTCTGTTTCGCTCCGGACGGCTCCCCCGCCGCGTTGTTGAGCTCGGCGTGCTTGTGTCCTATCTTGTTCGTCTTGGCGGGCTTGGGGGGAGGTTTCCCCGGGATGCCGTTGGGGGATAGCGCCGCACTGTTCGGCGAGAGATGCGCGGACGCTCGCACTCTGACGGGCGGCCTCAGCACGTCCTCCGTTAGATCCCAGAAACATAGCTGCGTGTCCTGCGACACGCTGCCGAGCCTGTAACACTGCTGTTCCGTCCTATCCTTTTCGTCCTCGACCCCCTCCTCGTCGGGGTCCGTGAAGCTAACCACGTACGGGTCGAACGCGACCACGGAGACCCACGACTTGTGTCCCTCCCCGCGCGCCACTACACGTCTCTCACTGAACGACCACACCGTCACTAAGTCATCCTCTCCGCCCACCACGACGTACTTCCCGTCGGGCGACCAGCACACGCATAGGAATCCGCCGAAGTAGGACCTCGCCCTGCCGATCAACTCCATCGTGTTGTAATGGAACACCCGAAGGAAGCCGTCCTGCGAGACCACGGCGAGGTTGGTCCCGCACGGAGAGAAGGCGAACTCGTTGATACAACTGCTGTCGCCGAGCAGCCAGCGGTACAGGGGGTTCCGCGTGCTCTTCGTGCGACACGTGTGGATCGAGTACCCGTCGCCCTGGAACAACATGACAATGTAATGGTATCTTCAAATGAAACAAAATAATTGAGATTTTTTTAGGATGTTATGATTAGTTGACGCATGTAAACGTAAAACCGGACCCATCGGGGTGGAGAACGTAGCTTGCGAAAGCTTAGAGCGTAGCTCGTGGGGCGAAGAGCGTAGCCCGTAAGGGCCGCAAACATTGCCTTTGGTCTTATCATTTTGGTCCCATCCAAAGTCTGATTACATCGTCCATTGCTAACTGACTGACATATTGTAAACTGACATATATTTTGACAAATGATTAAAACAATATTATAAAGAGGAAAGTTAGATTTTTTGTTTGTTCGCAAATAGACTTCGAAACTACTGGACCAATTCGAAAAATTCTTTCACCGTTGGGAAGCTACATTATCCTTGAGTAACTTCTTTTTCTTTCTCAACCTTTTCCCACTAGGTGGGGTCGGCATTATCCTTGAGTAACATATGCTATATTTTGTTTCTCTTTGCAACATAGATTATTTTATAGCCAGTGCGAAGCCGGGACGATCTGCTAGTGATTAATAAAGTGTTTATCTGTGTTATGATACCTGTTTAAAGAGCTGGTAGACGGGCGGCGCGGAGCCGCAAGGCAGCTCCTCATTGTACACGTAGAGCTGGCCGGACGCGTGTGACGTCACGAACAGGTTGCTGGAGCCCGGCACCCAGCGGATACACGTCACGCGGGACTTGTCGATCAGTCTCTGAGGATCAGACAACGCAGATTTTTTTTATCCTTGATAGGTTTGCGTTTGACTACTGCTAGCCTGATGTTAAGCTGCAGCTGCTAAGCAGTCTACGGTGTGGCACGCTTACCTAGAAGATACCTATTAACTCTACTTTTGAAGACCCCCGGAAGATACCTCTCAGGAAACAGAGACTCAGGAAGTGAGTTCAAAAGCTTCGCAGTCCTCACAATAAAGGTCGACGCAAAGCGTAGATATATGATTGAGTAGTAAGAACAACGGATCTTCTTCTTCAGTAATAGTTTTTTTTTACAATAAATGGTCTTGCGCTTGATCACAATTCACCAGATGGCAAGCGACATTATGACGACAAGGTGGAGCGCGCATACCCAGAAAAAGCGTCAGTTTGTAGCTCTCAACAAACAGTTCCTTCTTCTTCTTAGTTAAATTATAGGTCCCCACTATTAGTCTTAGCACAAGCAATTGTTAAGCCAAGTCAAGAGGCCTACGAGCGGCTTGAAAACTCTCGACACCAGAGCTTGGTCACTTAGCTCATACAAAGAAGAACAAGGGCTGTTTTCTATCGTGATGATAGCTGTAGATCACGCTTGAATCGCTTATTCAATATTTTTTATCGTTTTTAGATCCAATAAATAATTTGAATTTCAGATGTGAGATTAACCCTTCAAAAACTTACAATTAGAAATTGTTGGGTATGATTACGATTTGTACGGCGCCACCATTTGATAAGCCATAACTTAAATGATACTTAGTACTTGGCACTTATTGAGGCTGTTGGAACACACCATTAAGCACTTGCAGCAGATTTTGAGGGTGGTAGCTAGCCAGGCGAGCACTAATAAAATACCCTACCATCATGCCAAAACTGTTCTTTAAGTAAATAAAAAAATAAATAATAATAATAAATATTAATAATAACCATTTCTAGTTCGTATTATGGTTACTAACACATATTTTATGTAGATACATATTTAACACCCAGTCAACAAATTTAGTTCAGCACAAAGATGTTGGCCGTGCTGGGAATCGAACCTGTAACCTTCTGATTGGCAGTCCGGCATGGTAACTATTACGCCAACGAGGTCGTCATATTTCAGTAAGCATAGCATAGCAAAAGCAGCCCACTATACATACCCACAGCTGAGACTCAGGACCTTCTTTCATGAGGAGAGAGATATAAGTCATGCCACACCACGCTTGCCAAGAATAGGTTGGTGGATAAGTATTTCTATAAACCTCCACAGTTATCATATTAATAAAAACATGAAAACTCACCTCTTCATTATACAATTTACTTAATTCCTTCTTAATAGGGTCTATGAGTTGTATTTGGCCGGTAGAGAATCCTATGGCGAGGGACACACTGTCCCATGACATGGTCACTGAGTTGAAGTCGTGGCATGTTGGGTTCGTGCCCTTATACATCTTTTTGTCCACTGGCTTTGTGAGGTCTGGTGCCTGAAACCAGAATTAATGTTCACAATCTCTACATACAGTTTTTCATATACAGTGTAAACTCCATGTAATGTCACTCGATTTAACAACAAACTCTCTAAAGCGTCGAAATCAATCGGCTTTAGATGGTTTAGCTTGTATTGCACACAATGATACATTCTCTCCATTTAACAACCACTCTCTATAAAGCCATAAAATGCACAGTCTCTTCAGTGTTGTTATATATAGAGTTTACACTATATACAGATAAGGCATGAATATGAGGAGAGAGGATATTTTTTAAGTGTTTACTAGTTGTTACCCGCAGCTCCGCTTGCATGTATGTCGTTTTTTTGGGAATCGAATTTTCCTTGAATAAAACTGAATAAATTTGCTATTGTTTTAGTCAATAATTATTTAACTATTAATACTGTTTCTCTGACATATTATTGGGGCAAAAACAATACCTATATACATATTTGAATATTATAGTTACTTAAAAACACATGTTTTAGCAAATTCAGCTATATAATGTATATATTGGAATAGGATATAAAAATTAAGTTTTGAATGTTTTAGTATGAAACTGTTTAACTTGAAAAATATATTATAGTAAATAGAATAAGAAATGGATACACACAGGTGGAATATAAAAGCAGTTTAGAGGTTTACTATAAACAGACATACAGACTGACAAATACAAAGCACACATTCATATGTCACAAATAATCAACAAGTTAAGCAGTAGTAAATAATGTATGTTTAAGATTTTTAGTAGTTGCAGTTAGCAAAGCAACTTAACCAATCATGATAATATAGAGTGACAGATGTTAAATGTTTTCCAAGGTAAAGTTTGTTAATAGAATTCATTCACTGGTATATTTTAGAGTTTAAACTACTACCAGTCATAGAAGAAAATTTAAACAAAATACACATTTTTAATAACTAGCAGATCGTCCCGGCTTCGCACAGGCTATAAAATAATGTATGTAACAATGTGCAACAAAATATAGCCTATGTAACTCAGGGATAATGTAGCTTCCCCACCGTGAAAGAGTTTTTCCAAATTGGTCCAGTAGTTTCAGAGCCTATTCGCATCAAACAAGAAATCAAACTTTTCCTCTATATATATTGGTATAGACATAGCTATCAACATACATAATAGGAGTCAATATTAATATTAAATTTAGATTTTGTGTGCCTGTATGGTAATATGGTCTGTACACATATGTAGAGCTGTCTCATATATTTTTTTAACAATAGCGCTTAATCATACCCATTTTTTATGCAAAATAAAACAATCATATCTTAGTAAATTAATAGTAATACAATGATGTAAAGAACAATATTTTAACAATCATTGTATATAACAGGATATGTATTTTATCAGGTCATCACTTCAGTTGCATCATATTTAGATAATAACCAACTGTGTTCTACAATGATTCTGAAGAACAGACAGTTTGCTGTCAGCACACATCAAGTAATGAGTCATTCTAATGTGTTATCAGTGTCCAGTGAGTGTGAATATAGGTCTAATCAATGCACATCTGGCTGAATGAGAGATAATAAAACTTTATTAGAGACAGATCACTTGCATATAAATTATGATGGAACCTAAATTAAATAAGCCCATATGTTAGGATATCTATTGATCACATTCATGTAATTCCAGACTATGTCCACTAGTTTAGGGTAATATGCACATTTAGTTGTATGTTTAGCATAAACACACGTAGTAAAAGTAGATACGAAATGATTCCCTTTAATATTTACCTTTTTAATTCCCCTGTAAATATAAACATAGACCTCCTTGCCATGGTTGAAACAGATCCTGTCATCGGACGGGGGCTCCACCCCAGGCTCCGGCGGGCCGGGGGGCGAGGGCAGGGTGACCAGGGACACCCGCACCTGCGAGGAGCCCGGCCCACTGTTGTATCCCACTCGGTTAGGCCGCGAGTACTCCGACAGTGTCATCAATCGATACGTGCCTTCTCTCGTCGTAAACTGAGTCTTCACCTCATCTTTCCCTCCGGAGTCGGTCTGCACAGCCATGTTAACATATTATTCTGTTATTATTCATGGAGACCGCCGCCAGAGAAGCCCCAATTGGACGTGACAGGTCACTTGAACTTCCACAACGGTTTACGACTGTTTTACACTAACACTATGGCCGTAAAGGACATGGATGTGAACCTAATTTATGAATTCGTCGTTCGATAAGCGTTATATGCTAGTTTTTTCATTTTAATTCGTCAAATTAGATAAATTTCTGTATGCAACCAAAAAGTCAGGTGTCAACCAGACAACATGACGGCTTATTGTTTATGGTATTTTTTTTCCAATAGAGATGGCTAAAATTTGAGTTAGCAAACAACATAAAGCTGCTAATTCATTCGCCCCAAATTAGTTACTTTACCATAGAGTATAAATACCTTTTTTTGTGAGTTGAAATCATGAAGTTTTAGGTAAATACAACTTCATGGTTGAAATGCTAGGTGGTTTTGCGAGAAATAAACCACGGATTTTATGAAATTTGTTATTTGCTTAATAAGTATATTTGATTTGTGCAACGAAGAAAACCAGAAAGTGAAACGTACTAATGTCCTATACTAAAAACTAAAATAAAAAGATACAATAAAATTGATTTCATTTAATCATTAAGTACAATATAAGTTCACTTAATCTATAGTACTCTTCATGGCATCTGCTTTATTTGTCGATATATTTTCCTCTTGGTTTGAAGCTTCAACCGATGAGTCAGCTACCTCTACTTCTACAGACTTACTTTCTGTAGTCTTTTCCATCTCCATAGGCAAGCTAGTACTATCAGTTATCTTTTTTTGCGCCTCGGGCTCATTCTTGTCCTCTTCCTTTTCTTCCAAAAACTTTTCCCACTTATCAATTCTCTTACCAATGTCAGCATCGGTCTCTGCAATGCGGTACTTCGTCCTTCCATCCCATATCTCAGCTGTGATCTGGCGTTTGCCAAACCATCTGCCATTCATAAGTTCTACCACAGCATCTGCTTGCTCAGGCTCTTTCATAGTGATTTGAGCTACACCTTCTGGATGTCTATCATATAGCACAACTTTACGAACTTCTCCGCATTTAGTGGCTTCCTCTCGTAAATCTTGCTGATAGTCAAGTATCAGCTGTACTTCTTTGTCAAAGTCGGATGGATGGAACATATTTTTCAATATAACAACTCTCTCATGCTTTGATCGCTCTCCAACAAACTTTTCCGGTCTCCAATCAAATAACTTTTGCTGCATTTTCTTAATTTTTTCGAGCTCTTTCTTTTTCTTCTTCTTTGGCTTCAGGGCTGGGTTATATTCACCTTTCAATTCAAAATGAGCTTTTTCTACTTTAACTTTGCATCCTTTCAAATCGCTGCCGTCTAATAAATTAAGAGCTAAATTTACAGACTCAATCTTAATGTATGTACATAGAGCATCTCCTTTGAAGCAATTGTGTTCTTTATCCATATAAAGTTTGACTTTCATTTTCTGTGTATGGGGGTCTCGCTCTACAAGCCCACATTTTTGCATAAAATTCACAAACTCTTCTTCCGTAAGCTCTAGAGGTAGGTTGGACACATAAACTTTAGTATTATTTTCTTGAGAAGGTTCAAACCATTGAGGATCATTTTTCCTCTTAATGCCAGTCTGGGGGTCTACCTTTTTAAGGGGTTCTTTTTGTTTTTCTTCAACTTTTTTCTCATCAGATTTATTATCTATGAAACCATATGACATTTGATAGAACGCTAAAAAGTCATCATCAACTTTAGGTATCCAAGCCTTTTTTTCTTCATCCCAGAAGAACTTGGATCCATCTGATTCTGTGTAGACATGTGTATCATTTTCATAGCTGTACACTCTACTGATGTCACTTTCTTTTGGAACCCAGGCATTAGTATCTTGGCTCCAAGTATACCTTTGCTTCGAAGTAGGATCTGTGTATATGGCTTCTTCGCCTTCATAAGAGATGTATGGAGCATATTCGCCCCAGGATGGGTTTGTTGAGTCAGTAGACGAATCTTTCGACGTTTCAGAGGTTATGTTTAAATTAGAATCGTTATCAGATTGTGTTTCGTTGCTCTTACTGTCTTTTGAGTTGGAACTTTGGCTCACCTGGGGTTGTGAACTGTCTTCTTTAAGTAGATTAATATCCGAGTCCACATCTATGCATTCATTTTCAGCAACATTTTCTTCCTCAATTTTGGTATCTTCTTTGCTTTTTACTTCTTCGCTGGCTTTCAACGCATCCTCTTCAGCTTTGTTTTTAGCTTGCTGCTCTTCTTCAGCCAATTTCTGAGCGGTTTCATTAGATAGTTTGATCACAAAACCAGACTTGGAAATTTTATCGTGTTTAGCCATTTTGTTACAAGGCCATAGTATGTGGGTTACAGATATAAATAATAATGCTTATATTTATCCACATGAGTTGTAACTACAGTATACGTTCACGAATATTGCGATTAAGATTTATGAAAATGGAAATATTTCCTCAATTATATTTAAGAATCGGATGTCAACAATTTTGTCATTGAGTTTTATATTTCAATGTCTTATAATCAAGGGATCTTAATGTTATCACTGTCACAATTCTATTGAAACTCAAAGTCAACTCCGAATTTTCAATATTTTCTATTTCTTTTCTTCATTTGTGGCTCTTCAGCTAGCGGTTCGTGTTTGGTTTCTTTCTTGTACATTACAGGAGAAAAGCCGCGTGTTAAACATAAACCTTACATTTATCATAAATAATAATGGAAGATCTTTCAAATATTTTCATCACTCCATTACCACCGGATTCGCCCTACGTGAAACCCTTCCGGTTTAACTACACTCAGAACGGGAAACAGAAGTCTTGGGATCTTCTAGAAGTGCACGACAGTGTTGCGATAGTCATTTTCAACATTTCTAGGAAAGTCATGATCTTCGTGAAACAGTTTCGCCCAGGTACTAAATCTTAACCACTTTGTACATACAATATTTGCTATGAAAACCACTGATAATTGTTTGTTTTTAGCTATTTACTACAACTGCATTGCGCCAGAAGACCGCGATAAGCCAATAGATACCAGCAAGTACCCAGCCAAGCTCGGTATCGCGCTGGAGATGTGCGCAGGCATCGTAGATAAGGATAAACCTCTAGACATCATAGCTCAGGAAGAGGTGTTGGAAGAGTGTGGTTATCAAGTGCCGAGTAGCAGTTTGAAGAAGATTACATCTTATAGGTAAGTTCTCTATTGTTATTCTATCTTGGACTCTGCCAGTTTACTGATCAGATTAATAAATATAATGTAACAATAGATAGATTAACTCTTTATTGGGCAGATAATAGGTATAGGTAAGTCAAAATAAAAAGTAACAGCTGTAAAAAATTAAGAATATTATTATTATATATTAAGTTAATATGTTTTTACTATATGACAACATAATAATTATTAATTTTTATAATACATATTTATAATTTTAATTGTGTTTTTAATATGCTTTTGTTAAAAGGAATAATTTAAACTCAAAACTATTATTAGTCTATAAAACATATAATAAAAAAATGTCATAAACTTTCTTTTTGTATCAGCCAAACAGCTAAATGTACATTAATGACTACTTTATGTGCAAACGTTTTCTAGACATTACAAATTTTTATTTTGTTAACCAAATTACAGCATAGTATGTAGCCTTTATCTTTCTGAGTCAGGCTTTATTTCAAATTGAGTTCAAATGAATTATTTTTCTGTTATTTGAGTGTAAAGAAATTCACAAATATTGTTTGTATGGGTACTAAAATTAATGTTAATTAATGTGATTCCATTATAATAAGGTATAATTATTATTATGCTGTTGGTTTACCACTTATTACTGATATTTCCATATTACTCTAATTAACTACAATAGGTATTTGATAAGGTGAATTCTATTTGATCAAAAGTCAAGGTGAGGTGTAGAAGATTATTATGCGTGCCAACTAAGAATAGGATCGCGCTTGCTTCAACTTCACACGATAACTGTCAAAAAAGTACTGCTAGCAAAGAAAGCGTAAAAAAGAAATTTAATAAATTTTTTTTTTGGTTCATAGATATAAATTTAATTATTGTTTAATTATTCTTGATTTTATTACTCGATAATTTTAGATTAATTAATTCTACAGGTAAGAAGTACCCAAGGCAAATTAACAACACCTTAAATAAAAACACGTGACGAGACATTGGTTTTGGATAGTTTCGACTTAAGTGCTGTAAGCAGTATAATAAACTATTTTTATTTGGTACAAAAAGAAGTGACAACAATGAAAAAGAAATTATATTTTTATAAATATGCTTTTACTTTCAAATCCTACTCATTTATAATTAATTTGCCGTAAAATGTATAAGAAATAGCAAAACAGCGTACATTAAACATATAAACTGAATATAATTTGTTCATAAATTTTTTTGCACACCATACACTTTGGTTATGAAGTTTGCGCGTATGATTGAGCAAGATGGCGGCTTTGACAGTCCTATTCTTAGTTGGCACGCATAGTACAAAAGTGTATGTATTCAAATGAAGATAAGTATATATTTTTTTATGGTTTTAAAGGTCAGGAGTGGGTGTTCAGGGCTCCCTACAGACATTCTACTACTGCGAAGTTACCGATGAAATGAAAGTGGAACATGGTATGATGGCTTTTATGTTTTTGACAGTTTTTTTTATCTAACCTATATTGTCCCACTGTTGGGCAAAGGTCTCCCCCAATGATGCCCACGCTTTTCTGTCCTGGGCCAGTTAATTCTAGTTAGTGTGGAAGTCCACCAACTCCTTGCACCATCGAGTTGGTGGCCTGCCTCGTCATCTTCTGCCATCTAAAAAGTCCCACTCCATGGAAACCTTTTTCCAACAGTCAGGCTATATTCACAGATTAGTTGTATTTTTTTATAGTATAAGTATTCATATTATCCATGTCTGTCTGCCTATCATAGATTTAGATATTTTGATTGTTACAAAAAAACAAAAAACTAAAGAGATGTAAAATATAAGTTTTAAAGTAATTTTTAAAAAACCTAACCTAACCCTATATACAAGTAATTTGTTTTTATATATAAATCATTTATTCATTCATGTCAGCAGTAAATTAAGTACATTTAATTACATAATAGTTTGTTTCCGATTTCCAGGGGGAGGTGTTGACGACGAAATCATAGACGTGATAGAAATGACGATTCCTGAAGTGGAGGACTATGTAGCATCTCCCGGTCCTCTCTGCAGCCCCCCTTCCTGTCTGTTTGCACTCATGTGGTTCCTGCACCATAAAGCACCCAAGTTTAGGAAGTAAGCTGCATTGTAACATACCAAGCATAGCATATTGGTCTAGGCTTTAGCAAATTTATAGGTACCTATTTCTGTTATGTTTTGGAAGATAATTTTAGTAGGTCTGTCTCTTTCTTGTGGTGGTACTTAACATCGCTATATGTGTTGGTTTTCTGCTGTATTCAGCAAAAATATAAACAAATAGATGATCATGTAAATACAGGTAAACACTTAAGGACATCCTTATTAGTGAACATATTTTGTATTCATTGACAAGACAGATACATTTATAAATATACTATGCTATCTACATATGCATTACACAATGTAAGCCACATTGGGTTAAAAAATACACATAAAGCTGTCTCTTTTGGGCTCATAGTAGACTATAAAGACCAATTAAAATTATCCTTAGACAAGGTTTAGTTTATATGCTTTAGCCTACACCTAGTTAAATTTCTTTGGTAAAATAGATACATTTAGTATTTCAATTATGTATTACTTATTTGTATGTAAATATGTATATGTATATAAAATGAATGGCGATCTGGATCGGCCTTGGTAACCCTTAGTTGGCATTATTTGTTCTGTTTACAAAATGGCCTTATTAAATTACAATTGTTAATTCCATTTAACCTATCCATAACTATCAATTAGTGCGACGAATGTAGAGTAACTGTAGCAAATAACTATGAGCTTGGACTAACTAGTACATCACTTGCTCAAATACCATACAACAACAAGCTATTATGACTGTAAATATTACTCAGTGTAGTTTTAATTAATTGTTGATAACACAGTTATAATGAATATAATTTTGTGTAGTATGAAGTATGATTAGCCTTGGAGAGACTACACAATTACACTGCTATCATAAATAATAAAATGGGTTAAACTAATAAATATCTGCTTAACAAAACACTTATAAACATTTTGTCAATAAAATATGTGAATGGTTTTATTTACAAAAAGCCTAGAAGTGTCGTGTTAAGCCGATGTTTCTTTTTTACATTTAATGGGCTTGCGCTGGAATTGCGAAATTCACCTGATGGTAAGTGATATTGTGATCTAAGGTGGAGCGCGCTTGCCCAGAAGAAACCGGTTCACTCTTGCCTTGAAAACTGCTAGATTATAGTTATCGGGGAACAGGGTGTTTATTAGTTTTTCCCTCTTATTATATTATTTGCGATAGCGGTGTAATTGTGTAGTGACTACATAGGCTCTAAAATATTAACATATTTTATTTAAATTCTCTACACTTTAGGAGCTACGATAGAACTTGTGGGGAATGCAAGAAAGACGCCTTATTTGAGCGACAAACTAAACTTGGACTTTGACTAGGTACCTATTGTATTTATTAATGCTGCTACTACTACTGTAATAAAATTTGCAAGTCATAGAGTTGTTAGCTAATCACTAATTAAATGACTTTCCAAAGTTGTAAATTTAGTTGGTTTATTTATAATGAATAAATTATTTTGGGACACGATGACACGTTAGCCTACATTTTGACGACCCCATTGGCGTAATGGTTACCATGCCAGACTGCAAACCAGAATGTCCCGGGTTGGATTCCCGGCTCGGTCGCGGCGGTCAACATCTTTGTAATGAGCAAACTGATTAGTACTTAACAGCATTATAGTTAAACTGCGGCAGATATCAGCAGCTGTTTTTGCTGACTATACATGAGTACTTATGTATAGACATCTCCCTTGAAAAGCTTTGGGTTTGTAAAAATAATCTAAATAAATCCTGTATAATTCAGCTTGGCCAAGTTGTTGTCAGTTACATGTGGCTTTCTATTATGTATCCTTTTGAGTAAAAAAATACTAATAACATAAATCATATTAAGTTATTTTTCCCTGAATACTGCCCAATGTTTAATTCTTTTGCAATAAATAAACTCATGGTCACATGAATTTAATTAGTTCGCGTAAACTACTTTGGGACTTTTAATTATTATAATTTATGTATGGCAGGTACCGTGGTACGAGTAGTTTCATGTATAAGAATGGTTAATTTTACTAGAGAGTTCTATCTGTATTCATTTATTTATCTACTGCCTTCTGTATCCGCCCCTAATCCATCCATCTAGCGACAGCCTCGCGAGATTTTGGTCGAAGATTTAGGTCGAGTTATATACTATTATGAATAACTCGCTTCGGTAAAGAAAAGATTTGAAAGTTATCTTCCTCTTACTCACTCTAATGAGAAGGTCTAGTGAGCAGACATCTACTATCAAATATTTTCTTTACTGGCTCTAGTTAATTTCTTAATTTTTCTTTTGAATGTGCTCTAAGAAATTCCATTTGAATGTTTGAGTTAATTGTAATTTAATGCTGTTAGTGTAATTTAGTTTTGATGGATAATTGTTAATAATATGGGTCATTTCCAAATTTGTTATTTCCTCTGAAGAGACCAACATATGATTTTAAATCTATATAGAAAAGTGATGCTTTGAGTTCGGACTGTCTAGCATCGATATATTTTGTTTCTAGTTTCCTAAATGACCTATTTCTTTATGGGACATAAATGAATATCGCCATAGACAGTGGTGTTAATTTTATTTATTAATTATTATTTGTATTGTACACAAAAAGCTGTGATTTATGTCTTTCTGTGATTAAATCATGGAAATGTTTACTGTTGTTTTATTTTATTCATTTTTCTTTGCCTGTATATTTACTTTATTAAACAGAGTTAAGGAAGTACTGTGTAACCCACAACATCTACGACACAAACCACACAAGATCTACTAGATCTTGTTTTCCACTAATTATAACCGGTGTGGTCTTTCTTCAATTCCAGAAGATATTCAAGGGAAAATATTGTATTTGCAGATTTACAAGTACGTTAAGGCAATACGTACGTATTTTAGGCACCTTACCGGCGGACACTGACTTAGATTTAATCTACTATTTGTAATGGATTGGATTTTTTTATTGTGTTTTTTTTCATGTAATATTTAATTTTAGTGGTAAATAATAAATGTACATTTAATTTTCAAGTACGTAAAAAAGAAAAAAATGCACTAAATATATTTTAGATTTTCTGAACAAGTATTTTTTTTTATTGATAATCCTGATTGGTGTACAGCAAGGAGGAGGCCTTTACCCGCTTTTAGGTGCCCTAATATAAATCAATTAAAGTAGCCTGATAATTGGCAAGCAGTCGCCGTGGCCGAAACCGGCCTGGAAATCATCATCATCATAAAGAAATAAATATCTTCATAATTAAATATTATACAGAATTTGAAACAACCTAAGAATGAATGAAATGTAATATTTAAACTATGCAAATATAAAAAAAAATGTTTTTTATTATTTAAGCCTGATTGGCACTAAAATTAGAAATCTTTGTGTCGTTACCCTATAGGGTTTTTAGTAAGTATCTTAAGTATTTTTGGATTCGAAATATAGCAGATGTTCCTTAGGGATAATGTATCTTCCCAACGGTGTTCCCAACAAAAGGTTTTTCAAATCGGTTCAGTAGTTTTGGAGCCTATTCGCGTCAAACAAATCAAACTTTTCCTCTGTATAATATTAGTATAGATAACATAAAACTGCAAATTCAAGATTTAACCTATATGATATACATCACCTTAAAGGAAACAAGAGTTTAATATAATACTATAATGAAATCGTTCTTAACAAAGTATCTTGACTTAACCTAGTGTATCCGAGTAAGATCCTCTACTATTTTGATGATATCGTCCACCGTCGCCTCGCGAGTCATGCCACTGCCATCGTTGATCTAGAAGCAAATAAAATATTAAAATATGTATGTATATACATATAAAATATATAACATGCGATAATTGTTCTTCGTATGAGCTAAGAGGCCAAGTTCTGGTGCCGAGAGTTTTCAAGTCGCCGAAAGCTTCTGACTTGGCTTCGACTGTTTGTACCTAAGACTCACAGCCGAGACCTACAATTTAAAGTGTCATCCGACCCACGATAGCGCACAGATAAAAATGCCATTTGAAAAACGACAGTATAGGGTGACCATGCGATAATTGAAGCTAAGCAACGGTCGATGTAGATAATCTTTGGATGGGTCACATTTAAAAAGGAACGTTTACATACATGCGCACTACCGTGGGTCGGTTGACACGTTAAAGTTATTTCAAGGGCTTGAAAACTCTTTCATACCCGGACCTGGTCATTTAGCTCATAAAAGTACGAAGAAGAAATAGAATACGATTTTTCATTACCCTTGATAGTTATGAGTATGACTACAGCTTGCCTGGTGATAAGCTGCGCTGTAGTCTACAGTGTGGTACGCTTACCTAGAATATACCTATTAACTCTACTTTCGAAGACCCCCGGATGATACCTCTCAGGAAACAGAGACTCAGATAAGAGAGTTCCACAGCTTCGCAGTCCTCACAATAAAGGTCGACGCAAAGCGTTTTGTACGAAAGTTTGGAACTTAAACTCTGTATCGGTGTCTCTTCACTGACTCTCTGCTCGTTCTGTAGTAGAACAGAGATGGTGGAATCAAGTTATGAAGTTCCAAAGCACACTCCCCGAAATGAGTATGATAGGACGATGAGAACTAGGACACAAAGAACAGACTTGTCGTGTAGTAACCTAATCTCACGAAGTCTTGTGGTTTTACCAAAATGTTGAATGCTCTTCTTATTTTGTGTATGTTTCAAACAAAACTATAAGATCTTAAAGAGTCTATTTTGGACTGAAGAATGTCATATTTTTGTTCATGCTTGCTACGAACTAGGAGCCATGTACACTAGTATGTAACTATTTTGTAAAAACTATGATAAAAAAGATATTTTAAAATTAAAATTCAAAATTGTCGAGCTTCACCTTTAAGTCTTGCACGGTCTGCTGCTGGTGATCCCTGGAGAGGTCCAGGAAGCTCTCTATGAGGTCGCCGTCGATGAAGCCCTCCGCGGGCTCCGTCTTGATATCCGTGTTGAAGGAGCGCCAGAAGTCGTGCGGGATCTTGCCCACGGACTTGATGCTCTGCGTCAACTTCTCCTGCAGCTGGCGGAGAAACTCGTGCAGCTCCTGCGAGATCTGCACCACCAGACCTGCGAGGAAACGAAAACGTTACTAATATAAGTATTTATTTTGTTATTTAATCAAGTTGGAATAATTTGTGCTCATTTATGTTGCTAAAAATTTAAAGATTAACTTTAAAATATTTTAGACGACTACTTAAAACAATTAGCTGACATTTTAGTACGAAATAACAAAATAACCTAATTAGCCATGCCCCAATTATTATTACGTAAATACACTTAACCTTGTTTTATTACTCAGTTATTTATTTATGTTTTTTTTTACCTTGTTTAATACAAGTCCTATAATAATTTCACAAATTTCAAGCTTTTGTTTTGACTTTACCAATATGCCTCACATAGATGAGCGTTCTCCATCGTATTTACATTACCTGTTAAAGTTATATAGAGTTTACACTAAATCGTTTCACAAGATGTTTCATCTTATTTAAAACATGTATTAATAGATGGCGATACGACCTCCACACATATTACTCACGACTGCAAGACCGTTGCCCAGGACAAACAAAAGTGGAGGGACGGCAGGGAGGCTATTGTGTGTGGAGGCGTAGATCCCCCCCATCCCTTCTTGTGAGTTTTAGTAGATTATTTGTTACAGACAGAGTATGTTATAGAGTTGTGTAGACGTACATATAGCGCCCCAAACGGTGGCGAGCAGCACGGGGTGCGAGACGGGCGCGGCGGTGTCGGCGTGCTGCTGCACCAGCGACCCCAGCCGCATCACGTTCACCATGTCGCCGATGTGGAACTGCCCCATGTAGCCCATCTGCTGCCGCTCCTCGTCGGTCGTCGCCGCGCTGCAACACGCAAAGGCAAGGATTCAACTAAATTTAGAGTAGGGCTAGTTTATCTCCTTGCATCTCCTATGAACAGAAAGAATTGGCACGATCTTAACCGTAGACAAAATAAAAATTACGTCAATTATGGAAATTGTCATTTGCGTAGGTATAAGTTTCACGTCTCTCTCTCTCTCTCTCTCTCTCTCTCTCTAAATAACTTATTTATATATCTAATTTTATATTTCATTTTGTCTTCTATTTACTCTCTCTCTCTCTCTCTCTCTCTCTCTTTCTCTCTCTTTGTGTGTGTGTGTGTGAGTGAGCGTGCACATCTCCCGAATGAACGAACACATTTTTTACAGTTTGAAATCAATCAATATGCACTTGTCTGTGGAGTTTTTTTAGGCATCTTCGGAGAATTCTTGACCTCCCCATACGACATGATTTTCATCTTCTCTTTAATTTCGTCTAAACATGATCTTGTAGGTATTTCTCTTCGTAGTTTGAAAATAAAAGGCAAATTTGTCACCAGTGCAAATATGTTTACTGAAAATCGGTTCAAAAAAGAATTGCTCACCTTCGGGCTGCTTGAAATCTCTCGACACCAAAGTCTCACCACTTAGCTCATACGACGAAGAAGAAGAAGATGATAAATAATAAATTCAAATGGCCACCATCACAATTGCGTCCAATTTTTTTTTCAATTTATTATTGTTTGTTTTGGTGAATGTGGAGATGACGGCTGATAGAGTGGCGTGGAAGAGAAAAACAGGCTGTGCCGACCCCACCTAGTGGGAAATGGTAAAGGAGAAGAAGAAGAAGATGTAAAGGTCCACTGCGATGCGTACACAGAGCGTACCACGAGCGTACACGTGCGTCCACTGCGTTACGTACCTATCTTTTTGGCACACGAACAAGTTGAAGCTGTTCTCGGCGCCGAGGAAGGTGTCGTCGTCCAGTATCTCGATGGCGGTCATCCAGTTGGGGCTGTAGTCGCGCGCTATCTCCTCGAAACTACCCTCCATCTGTAACAAACGTGTTCATCGAATCAAACATTTGCCATTATGGCATAAGGCCAAGATTTTGCCCTTATGATTAAAGGGCATAGTCTTCATTTTACCTTTTTTTTCGCTACAACGATTTATAAAAAAAGAAAAATTAAAACGGAAAAAATAGTGTAACGACACTGAAGCGCAATATGTAGTATAATTATATTGTATTTGTCCCAATAATATGTCAGAGAAACAGTATTAATAGTAAAATGTATAGTATGTATGTATGTAAGGAATGTCATTTGTAGATCAAAACCTACTATGTATTACCTAATTTAAATATTTCTTCCTATTTTATGATGTATTACTTGTGTTACCTTTGTACACTAAATAATGTAAGTACATATGTCAAGCTTTTCGTGAAGCATCGATCCATTTGCTGACAACTCGATGTGCGCACAATGCCGCGAGTAGCTCCATAATTAGTTATAATAATGTATAATGTATAAACTAGATTTAATGAGAACTAAAACTCAACCTACAACAGTTAGACATAAGTTAAAATAGGTGATATTAGCCTGCAAAACACTAGATCATAAGATTAAATGTTACATTAGTTATAATAACGCTGTGTGAACATACTTTGTATTATTGTTTTATGTCAATAAAGAAGTCTGAAAATCAATCAATAGTAAAATAATTAATTAATAAAGCAATAGCAAATTTATTCAATAATTTATTAAATTATTCAGCTTTATTCAGGGAAAACTCGATTCACAAAAAAAATGGCCTAAACGGGGGCGGAGCAGCGGGGAAGAAATAGTAAACACAAAAAACATCCTATCTCCTCAAATTCATGCCTTATCTGTATACAGTGTAAACTTTGTATAACGACACTGAAGGGACTGTGCATTTTATGGCGTGATATAGTGGTCGTTAAATGGAGATAATGTATCGAAGCTAAACCAACTAAAGCCAATTGATTTCGACGCTTTAGAGAGTTTGTCGTTAAATTGAGTGACGTTACATGGAGTTCACACTGTAGATTGAGAATTGGTACCAATCAGACTTATCAATATAAAAAAATCTGGTTCAAAAATCTATCTAGTAATGTTTTTTAACCAGTATTTTTTACATTATTTAGTCAGATAGGTACTAAAATAAGAATAAGTATTCTTAAAGTGGTTTGGAAAGGAACCCTTTGTACGAGAGCCCGAGTCGCACTTGGCTAGCGGGCCAGTAATTAAAAACACTATCATTATTTTTCTATACATTTTAATATGCTGTGTTTGTGTTACTTAGTATGTTATAATCAGTAATTATGTTTTTTGTACACCTCTGACCTCTGTTTTTATATTCCAGTTCTGTCCATCCAAAGGTTGTCTGGAAGAAATCGCTCTAGGCAATAAGGGCGGTCATATACCCAATTCATTTATCAATTAATTGTAACACGTTTTTTATCATATGGTGTATAATAAACATATATTATTATTAAAACATTATCAGTTATTGATGACTAGCTGGCCGCTGAAAATTTCATAAAGATTGAACGATTTCATAGCGTTTTATTGTAAACAATATTTTTTTTTACTTATTGTTCAATTTAAAATCGCATAAAATGTTCGCTCAAGATAACTTTTTAATGACCTATACATATTTATAAACCTACGTTTACAGGGTTTGTTGTGAACAATAGCTGACTAAGGTGATCTGACGCGATCATCAAAGCTAAGCAACGGTCGATACTGACAATATTTGGATGGGTGACCATCCACAAGACTGTCGTTTTACAAGTGACATTTTCGCCTAAACGCTACCGTGGGTCGGATGACACGTAAAATTGTAGGTCCCGGCAAACACTGCTTGTACTAAGACACACAACAGTGTGTCTTAGTACAAGCAGTCGTTAAAGCAAGTCAGAGGACTTCGGACGGCTTAAAAACTCGACACCAGAGCTTGTCCACTTAGCTCGTACGAAGAAGGATTGTTGTGACCAACGCAAAACCTTTAAATTTACTGACATTTTAACAAATAACTTTTGTTTCAAGACTGTTACACGAAATTAACTTAGCTTTCCGAGCTTCAAAGAGGATATTCCCTGTTCGACAATATTTTTTTCGTGTATGTTACTTCAGAGCTGTCGACTGGTTGAACCGTTTATGATAAAAAAAGTATCTTACTTTTTTATTTGAAAGTTAGTGCCCCCCTTGTGGTCTTATTTGAATTTGGTCCAGTTCTGATAGTGGCATCTTAGAGTAAACCATATAAGTCTCAAACTTGCATCAAGTATGCGCAGGACAAATGAATGAATAACTCAATATCATGCCGATTGGTATCGTTTATTATTTTTGTACTAGAAAGAAAATACCCACTGAATGGGGACTCATGTACATTTTATCTAAATCGGTTCCCTAGATTTTGAATTACAGCCGATATAAAAAAAAAATACTTTACAAAGGGTCCATGCACGACCGAACTTGTGCTTGATACAAAGTAAGCAACTGTTCCGGCTTGAAGTACCGGCGCACCTTTGAGAGGATACCCAGCTTTTTGGCTGCCAATTGGGCCTTAGACTCAATATATGAACCAAAGTTGAGAATCGAAGACAAAGTCTATGTGTTAATCCAAAGTCTAACCTATCTTCACATCAAATTTCATCAAAATCGGTTCAGCCGTTTGAGCGTGAAGAAGTAACAAACACACAAACTTTCGCATTAATTATATTAGTAGGATATATGCGATACAGACGTCTATATGTCGATTGTATTTAAGTTATTTTTGAAAATCGGTCTAAGATGGCAGCTGCCACAAAATGGCGGATATTTTTCACAATATAAGTGCATATTAAATGTAAGTGCTACATATAAAGTTTATTTTCGCGTAGAAAACGGTCACACTTACTTATTAATAAGATGATTTAATTAAGATGCCTTACGTGAACAGTTTACAATGTTTAATATAAAGTTTAAATCTAAGATGGCCCTCACTACAAAGAGCCGTGTATGTTTTTTTTAAACCACATTTGCTATCACTACAGACGCTGCTGTTAGTAACATTTTTTTATACATATTGCCAATTTGATTTAGAGGACGTTGTAATTCCCAATAAAATAACCTTTTTGCTTAAATGTTGTTTATGTTAATCGGACTGATAAATATAAACAACATTTGCCTGATGATGATAGCGTGTTTATTTTATTATAGTGATGTGACAATATAATTTAATTTCCTATTTCACATATATTATACGAGCGATCGGTTTGCATTGTTACACTTAATTATAATAACAAATAAAAGGGGCAAACAGGTGTTCAGAAACACCTCACAATTATTTATGGAGTTCTTCTTTCTTTATAGAGAGAATGGTGTTATAGAGAGTGGTCGTTAAATGGAGAAAATGTAACATTGTATGGAATGCAAAATAAACTAACTAAAGCCAATTGATTTCGACGCTTTAGAGAGTTTGTCGTTAAATCGAATGACGTTACATGGAGTTTACACTGTATATAGTTATGTAAATAAGGACTTTTTCGAGTGTAAAACATAGACTTACTTATGACTACATCGGCTTATTCTGAAAAGTATCTGATTGGTTTAATAAATCCGGGCAGATGCCATCACTTCCTCGATTTCGAAGATGATAGGCCTGTGCCTCGCGAGTACCGTGGTTCAGCTCTCGGCTTTCAAGTTTTCGGCCACCGTAGGTACTAGCTCAATTCCTAGTAAGCTAGAGTCTTGTAGATGATCTTAAAAGGCGTAAAAATTCAATTGCTGATACTAAACAGCGAAGTTATACAATTTCAAACATAACATAGAATGTGACGCATCGTACCAGGCGCCTAGGTTTTCCTTTAATGAAACTTAAATCTAACTTAAAAAATTTAATTTACTTAAACTAGGTAAACTAGGTTTAAGTTTAAAAAGATTTAATCAGTTCAATCTGATTTGATTCAATATTTAAAAATAAATTGTAACTGATTAAAATGTTTGTGCAAAATTACCCAACTCTACGAAACTGCATAAGGTTATCACACTTGGCGGTATAAAAGAAGCGCTCAAACAAAATATATTTCATAGTACAGAAAATTTTTAACCGATCATGAAGTTAATCCAACTTTTGGGAGTATTCATACTTCTTTCAGTAAATAATGTAACATGCAAACCGGAAAATCTGACCTCGATCCTCGAACAAGTGCCGAGATGGGAAAACACAAATTTAACAGCCGAAAACTGGTACATAATGGAGCAGAAATTGACAAACAAGCAGAAGCTCATAAACAACGTGGCGTACCGCGGGAACGCGGAAACTGATTACAGGATAACTCTACGAGAACTGAACTTGATGACTCGGGAGCATTACTCCGTGATGATCAACCACATCGGATACAACCTGTTCCCGCTGCTGGTGGCGACAGACGTCGACCACGACAAACGACTCTCCGGCGTCGGCAGCGAATTCATATTGTTCCTCAGAAACGGGACTATACAGACCGCTAAACCCTCCCCGGCTTCCTACGAAATCAATAAAGATCTAGCTCACATACCTGTGGGACTCTTCGCGATAATTTCCCCATTCTTCAACAATCCTACTTCACCGATGTGGCGGAAGCCGCTGCGCGAGTACCAGGAACACATACAGAACAGTCTCAGCTACCTGCGCACGCGCAATATGAAAAACACCAGCGAGAGTGTGCACTGCGAGGAAAACTTAACCAACGAGGAGCAAGCCGAGATGTTGAGCATGGCCGACGATTACATCGAAGAATGTTTCACCCGAGGCTCCGTCGACTTCTTGGGATACCAAGAGTTTAACGGGAAATTCAAACCACTCATACACAAATCGATCGAATGCGCTGTGAAAATTCAGGTCATGTCCACGATAAGGCAGTTGACGATTTGGAAGCAGCAGCTGGGAGACGAATGGAAGGATTTGTACGTCCTCATTCCCGTGATATGGCCGGTCGCGAGAGTCAATCCGCGGAAACAAATCATCGAGCAGTTCATGGATGAGGAGAAGAGATTGACCAACATAATAATGGCGGAAGGGGCGAAGACGATCCACGCGGCGCGCGAGGTGTTGGGCCGCGTGGTGGGAGACAGGACCATGTCGGAGCTAATGTAGCACCAGCACGACTCCGCCAGGAACATCGAGCAGAACGTGGCTCTGTCCACGCGGACCGACATGGTCTCGCCCACCGCTACGCAGATACTGGATCAATTGATCCACACCACTTACAGCCTCGCCGACACCCCCTACGATGAACCCAACGATTTACGTTTCGAAGATTATTATCAAATTCCAGCTTATTAAAAACATTTTAAATGTGAAGAATAATACGAGTAATAATGTGAATATTATATGTATTAACTTTATACTATTATATAATTCTTAAAGGGTGTATAATGTTATTATATATTTGAATATGTAGGTATGAATGTATATTATTGAAATGATGTAGTGTGTAAGTAATATAAAATTTAAAACATAATAAATATAACATATATGTATATAAAATGTTATAATTGTATTATACCTAACTAAAAAATCTTTTACCACCATTCTATGCTATTTTTCACTCCATGTGTGTAGTTTCCTACTCGTCCGATGGTGGAATGTGGCGAAGGGGATCAAATCATGTAATTCCGTTGCACACACAACTCGGTTCGTACAATAAAGGTGGACCTTTATTGTACAACTTACTACTACTTTATTGACAAGTTCTGGAATTCTTAGCTAAACGCCCTGTTCCCCGATAACTTTAATCTAGCAGTTTTCAAGATAAGAGTGAACTGATTTCTTCTGGTCAAGCGCGTTCTACCTAAGATCACAATACTACTTGGTGAATTGCGATCAAATCCATTTGCATTAAAAGTAAAAAAAAAACATGTTATACTCAGGCTCTGGTCCCGGCTGTCAGTCTTAGTACAGACGTCGGTCAGCCAAGTCAGAGGCTTTCGGGCAGCTTGAAAAGTCTCGACACCAGAGCTTGGTCACTTAGTTCATACGAATACGAAGAAGGAGAAGAAGACCTAATGGACTGTCAAGCCGCCATTTTGCTCAGTAGGTAATACGCGCTAACGTCATTACCAAAGTGTATAGTGGTAGTATGCCAAAAATGACTAAACAAATCATATTCAGTTTATGTGTTTAATGTAGCTTTATTGGTATTTCTTTAACTTTCACGCCAAATAAATTATAAATGAGTAGGTTTTGAATTTTGTTTTAATATCGGCGAGTATATTAGAGAGAATAAGACAAAAAAAAAACTTATTATAGGGAATATGTCACAGGACTGACTGCCCTCCACAACATGAAACATTTTAACCGTTTGCTGAATGTTTGAAAAAAAAAACAGATTGCAATAATACAGATTAAAAAAAAACTGCGAGTGCTGTACCTGTTTATATTGAAGCAGCGACATGGATCGCATGAGGTCGCCGACCAGTATGAAGTCCCCTTTAGTCTTGAGGTAGAGCGCTACAATGTTGTTGAAGTGACTGCATTCCAATCGCAGCTCCTTCTCTGACGCCCATTCGAATAGTCGCACCTGGAAATAGTATATTGTTTACTATGTGATAGATGTCGACTAAAATCTCAGATAAATATATGTAACTTATTAGTATGTCGACGAATAATAATTAAACTAATGTTGTTTACTACATTTTCAAAATGTTTAACTTCCTTATTTTCTAGTAAATTAAATTTAAGTTTGTATATCTGATATATGTACATGGATAGTAATATTTTCTAAGGAGGAAGCCATTGGATTCCAAATATTTTTGTTGTTATTTATTGAATGTGTCAAAAAAGAATTTTCGTATTCGTCTATATCTACAGCAATATATAAAGAGGTTTTTTTTTGTTTGACGCTAAAAGGCTCCATAGCTACTGGACCGATTTGAAAAATTCTTTAACCGTTGGTAAGCTACATTATCCCCGAGTATCATAGGCTATATTTTGTTTCTCTTTGCTACTTTGATTATTTTATAGCCCATGCAAAGCCGGGACGATCTGCTAGTATACTTTTATGCTGGGCAGTTTTTAGGGTCCGTACCTAAAAGTTAAAAACGGGACCCTATTACTCCGCTCCTAAGACTCCGCTGTCTGTCTGTCTCCAGGCTGTATCTCAGAAACCATAATAGTTAGTAAGATGAAACTTTCACAATATATGTATTACCCGTGCCGTTATTATAACCAATACTAAAAATAAAAAAACTAAGGGGGATCAGTAAACGTGTTTTTTAACCCATACAATAAACGTGTTTTTTCGTATTTTTTGCTATATATCAATAATGGTAGCTGCTAGATACTTAAAGTTTTCACAAAATATATAAATGTATACTAACTATCAAATTAATTTATAAAATACATATTTGAGGGGGGCTCCTATACAACAAACATGCCTATATTGAAAACTTCGCAGCCTAATACATAAATACTTAAACTATTTCAATGTAACCGTGACAACCATGTCACAACTCTGGTTGTCAATTTCTATTCCAATGGACTGTATTTAAATTAGGCTGAAGTTTATGAGCCTTCTTTGTGCAGCGTTTTTAAATACTTTTTTATAAAAAATAATATTTAAGGGGGGTTCCCATACAAAAATGGTACGGACCCCTTCATGCGCGAGTCTAACTCGCACTTGGCAAATTATTTTATTTGGAGTCACAGCCTCTCACACCTCCGTACCGTGCTATTGATGGAAGTGAGTAGTTTCCCATTGAACTCGACGAGCGAGTAGCACCCGCCCTTGATCTCCTTCTCAGCCACCAGGGCTAGCTTGTTCTCCCACCAGTGGAACAGCAGGATGCGGCCCTGGGGGAAAATCAGTACATAGTATAAATAAATAAATATAAATATTATGACACATTTCACACGGCTGGTTAACCCCATACTGAACCATTTCTAGTTCGTGTTATGGTAGCTAACACAACTGATTTACTACATATACATACATATTTTATATAGATACATATTTAACACCCAGACCCACAGCCAACAAATTTAGTTAAGCACAAAGATGTTGGCCGGGTCGGCAATCGAACCCGGAACCTTCTGATTGGCAGTCCGGCATGGTAACCTTTACGCCAACGAGGTCGTCAAGTATAAAACAAAGTCGCTTTCTCTGCCCGTCCCATTGTATGCTTAAATCTTTAAAACTACGCAACGAATTTTGCTGCGGTTTTAATAGATAGTGTGATTCAAGAGGAATGTTTCTATGGAAATTAACATCCATTAGTTAGAGGAGAAATACTGTTATTTTTGAGTTTTGATGTACTAATTATATATTTTTTAACCGACTTCAAAAAGGAGGAGGTTATATATTCGACGTGTATGTATTTTTTTTTTTTTATGTATGTTCACCGATTTCTCAGCCATTTGTGGATCGATTCTCAAAATTCTTTTTTTAATTGAAAGAGTATGGTTCTGAATTGGTCCCATTGTCACCAAAACTGGTTCTGATGATGGACTCCTAGGGAAATCGAAGAAAAACCTAAAACGTTAGGTTATTTTTACGCATGAAGAGAGATTCTAGCTCGTTTGGCTGTACTGATATTCATGAAATTTGAGAAGAAAATAGGTAAGACTATGTGTTAACACATACGCTACTTTTTATCCCGAAAATAAATACTATTCCCGTGGGATGCACCAAATAACATATAAATCTTTTTAACTTCTTCACGCTCGAACGGTTGTACTGACATTGATGAAATTTGGAATGAAGATAGGTTAGACTATGTGTTTACACATAGGCTACTTTTTATCCCGAAATTAATTATTATTCCCGTGGGATGCACCAAATAACACATGACACACTGATTTCGCTAAAATTTGATATAGGGGGTAGACTAGACCTTGTATAACACGAAGGTTACTTTTTATCTTAAAAGTCATTGCTATTCCCGTGGGAAGCCCAAATAACTGGATAACCTATTTTACTTCTTCGCGCTCATACGGCAATACAGATTTCGCTCATAAAATTAGCAGCCTGGCTAACAAAAGTAATCTGACGCGAACATCGAGGCTAAGCAACGGCCCATGCGGCCAGTCTTTGGATGGGTAACCTTGTACAAGACTTCCATAAAAAAATATGATATTTTCATCTGGGCGTTACTGTGCTTCGGATAACACGTTACTTTGTTGGGCCTGGACCACTACTCTTAGTACAAGCAGGGGTCAAACTAAATCAGGGGCTTGAAAAACTCTCGACGCCAGAGCTTGGCCACTTGGATCATACTTAGTGGAAGAAGGAACTGTAAAATTTGATATATTAATAGACAAGACTCTCGAACGGATAAGGAAAATATTTACGCGCTCGCTTCGCTAGGAGTTATCCCGCTTCGTTCGAATTTCCCCCAGGATGTTCTGGGCTTATGATACTCCAAATATTATATAATTTGTGCTGCTTTGGACTTCTTTATGCTCAAACGGTTCGAACAAATACGGTGAAAATTTTCGCGCTCGCTTCGCTCGCGCATAGCTCGCTCCGCTCGCATCCAGATCGCTTCGCTCGCAATTGGTTCTTGTACGTTTTGACACAACAAACATTATGTAATTTGTGCTGCTTTGGACTTCTTTATGCTCAAACGGTTGGAACATATACGGTGAAAATTTTCGCGCTCGCTTCGCTCGCATCCAGCTCGATTTGCTCCCAATTGGTTGCCTGCCTGGCACACGCCAAATTTTTTCATCGTTAAGTTTATTTGGCTCTCCATAGCTAAAACTTAAACAAAATATCATTACCAACCACTAAAAATGTAAAAATAAAATTGTTTTAAAAAACAAACAACCGACTTCAAAAACACAACTAAAAAGGGAAAAATAATTTTAAGCCTAAATCAAATCAAGAATATATAAATAGAATAGGAGAGTTTATTTCATGTACTTATAAAAAACTATTTGCAATTTTTACTAATCCTGTATTCTTGGAGTCGGTGCCAGCAAAGAAAGACAATTGAAAATAGTTTTAATTTGTTCTTATTAGATGGCACCGACTTCAAGAATACAGGATTACTAAAAATTGCAAATAGTTTTTTATAAGTACATGAAATAAACTCTCCTATTCTATTTATATATTCTTGATTTGATTTAGGCTTAAAATTATTTTTCCCTTTTTAGTTGTGTTTTTGAAGTCGGTTGTTTGTTTTTTAAAACAATTTTATTCCGCTTACATTGCAAACGCAGGCTGAACCCTACGAGATTTATCAAAATAATGTACATATTATTTCTACGCATTGAAAAGGTCTATAGAAGACTCCGCGATGGTATATGTTTTTCTACAGTATATAATAATATAGTATCAGCATTGCTCCCGTGCTAAGCCCGGACAGGTGGCTAGCTTATAATAATCAATACGACCTTGGTGTAAAGGTTGCCATGACGGATTGACAAACAGAGGATCCCGGGTTCCCGGCACAGCCAACATCTTTGTGGTGGCCTAAATTTGTTTGTAGTCGATCTGGATGTTAAATACGTATCGATATAAAGTATTTATGTATGGCTATGTATTATTTCAGTTATGTTAGTAACCATAATACAAACTAGATGATTTAGTATGGGGCTAACCAGCCAGGTGAAATGTGTCCTAATATTTATTTATTTCTTTGATATTCAATTAAACTTTGGAGCACAAGACCGCAGATACTGGCATAAGAGGGAGGAGGCCTATACCCAGCAGTGGGTAGATAAAGGCTGATGATGATGATGATGACAATTAAACTTTTATTTATTCATTAAAAAGAAACAAAATGTCAAATTAAAATTAATATTCCAAAATATTCAAAATTTTATTTATTTTAACTAAAATATTTTAGGAGTCAGTGCCAAGAAAGTATCCTAAATCTTTGCATGTGCAACATGTCGTTATAGATTTATAGGTAGGTGTAGGGTTTCGTACCCAACGGGAGCCCATTACTACAAGACAAGACTGTCGTTTTTCAAGTGGCATTTTCATCTGGGCGCTACCGTGGGTCGGCTGACACGTCAAATTGTAGGTTAGTCTTAGTACAAGCAGTCGTTGAGCCAAGTCAGAGGCCTTCGGGCGGCTTTAAAACTGTCGACATCAGAGCTTGTTCACTTACCTCATTAGAAGAAGATGGAACACTTAAACAATGGAACAAGTAGAACCTACCGATTTGGGCTCGGACTCCTCTGGGTTCATGATGGCGGTCCCCACGGCGTAGTAGTGATGCGGGTCGTCCCCCAGCCGGCACGAGATCAGAGACATGGCGAACTCGTTCGGCATCAGCTGGTGCGCGTGCAGCACTGCCGGGGGAAACACACTCTAGTGACATACAGAACACTTTTGTAACTCTATATTAAAAACTAGCTGTTACCCGCGGCTTCGCCTGCTATAAGTACAAGATAAACCATTTATTGTTAATTGTACAATTACACGTCAAAAATTAAAAATGTCAATATGAATATATTATATTTCTTTTTTAGTGATAAGATAAGTAATATATGACATAAAGACGATTAACATAAAGAATTTTTAAAATATTATTTGAAATTTAATGCTTGTATATTAGACATATAATTAGACATTATTATATATTTTTATTTTTGAATTTTAGAACTGACAATTATATCTTGCATACCTGACGGTTAAAATAGAGTTACAGTAACTTATTTATGACACCACAATTGTACCTATTTTGCAAGTAATAAATGATTTGATTTGAATGAATATAAATTAAAAAATGTCAATATGATATACAAATAAATTGTAATACATGTCATATGGAATAATGTCAATATTAATACCTAATAAAAAAAGAATAATATTTAACAATTACATGTCATGACATGATTCACATAATTTTTTTTCTGGTATTAAGAAATTCGTCCATAGAATAAAAAGTTTCCTGAACGAGCCAGTTCTTAAGCTTATTCTTGGAAATGCTATCATTACATGCATTTGTAATATCTTTAGGCAAACAGTTCTTCCTTCTGTATACCTTCTGTAACCTTCTGTACATATCTGCTATAAGTAGTATAGTATTATCTATTAAAATATAGATTGTTTTTCAAGTTATGTATGCAATTCCATAGAATTGCACTTGCTTAAGGGTGAAGGAAAACATCGTGAGGAAACCGGCATTTTTGAGGACCACAATATCCGAAGACGTGTGTCATCCGCCAATCCACACTTGGCCAGCGTGGTGGATTATGGGAGAAGGCCCCGAGTCCCAGCAGTGGGAACGTATAGTGGGCTGCTTATGCTTACGTTTATGATGATAGCCGGTTATAGAAACATTATTCAAATATGCCTTACAAAAGTTTTAAGACAGTGGTGATTGAGTTACCTTCGAAGGTGTGATGATCGAGTATGAGCAGGTTGTGTATCTCGAGGTCGAGCGCGTGCGCGTGCGGCGCCAGCTTGGGCGGCGCGAGGGCGGCGCCCGACGTGGCCGCCGCCAGCGTGGAGGCGGAGCCGCGCGCGCCGCTCGCCCGCCCGCCCTCCACGCGCTCCACCCGCATCGTGATCACGCCGAACGACTGGAACCACACGCACACACGTTATCACACCCTAACTCAATGCCAGTTAGATAAAGTAGTTAGACATAAGTTTATATTGTATTGCAAAGAAATTATTAAAAGAGTAGGGATAAGGAATGGAAGCAAAAATATGGGAGCACTACCCGTCATACCAAGTCTGACGGACTAACGATTCCGGACGGAAGTTCGTCCGGAATCGTTACTAGAGGCAACAGCTCGTTTCGTGTGCTCCTCAATTTTAAATCGAAATTGCAGTAAAAAGTCGTGTTTTGGGAGTGAAATTTGGATTAAAGTGTAGAAAAAGACCTGCTGGTTCCATTGCCGCAAGTCTCGACGTGATCCATCAAGGGACAACTGAGATACAAGCGAAATTATTTTAAATAATTTTGCCGATGAGCTAAATTTTTTTAATTATTTTAAAGTGCCCAAAAGTATGAAATAAAGATATTTACATCAATTTTGAAATAAATAAACAAACCATAGATAGCATAGGAATAGATTAAATAAATATGAATGGAGATGAACACAAGAAAGATAAGCAATGAAGAATGAAAGTACGAGAAGTAGCAAAAGCGAGAACTGGTATGAAAGGGTGTTACAGTAAAGAATAGGCTCCGAATAAAACACATCGGAGGTAGGTGTATTAAAAAAAAAAAAAACTCAATGGCAGTCAAAATATTGAATGAACTACCAGAAAAGTTAAAAGAAATTGACAAAGATTAGAAGTATTCGACGACCTCGTTGGTCTAATGGTTACCATGCCGGACTGCCAATTAGAAGGTTCCAGGTTCGATTCCCCACGGCCAACATCTTTGTTCTGAACTACATTTGTTGGCTGTAGGTCTGGGTGTTAAATATGTATCTATATAAAATATGTATGTATATATATATGTTGTATATCAGTTGTGTTAGAAACCATAACACGAACTAGAAAGGGTTCATTCAGTATGGGGTTAATCAGCCGTGTGTGAAATGTGTCCTAATATTTATTTATTACTAGCTGACCCGGCAAACGTTGTTTTGCCTTAAAAAAAAAAACTAAATATACAGTAGCCGATTCTCATACCTATTGAATACGCATATAAAATTTGGTAAAAATCGGTCAAGCCGTTTCGGAGGAGTACGGTAACAAACACTGTGACACGGAAATTTTATATATAAGATTTATCCTTTTGTTTTGTGCAAGATACCTGCGAGGCCTCCTGGTAGGCGATCCGTCGCGGCGTCTCCCCGAGCGGCACGCTGCGGATGTGCAGCTTCTGGATCTCGTCTATCGTGCCGATCGTCACCGTGCTGTCCGTCGCCAGCGCTAAACTAGAACCACGAATATAATTTTAACGATATCATACTACTTACTAATGTCACAATATACAAATTAAATGTCAAAATTAAATTAAATCTATACTATAAGACTCTTTGTCCTGACTCATCTATGGACAACGCAGAGCCCAAACGGCTGGTCCTAGGGTTATGAAATTTGGAGGGTGTATTTGTTTTAGTATGTAGACGCGTACTAAGAACGGATTTTTGGAAATTCCACCCCTAAGGGGGTGAAAGGGGGTAAAACAGTTATTATGAAACTTCTTTGTTTTTGAACTTATAGCAATGAATTTTGGAATAAGTATAGTTTAAGTAAAATTAAAAATAATGGTATCAAGTTTTTTTTTGCCAGGGGTGAACTAAGGGTTTGTAATGGGGGGTGAAAGTTTGTATGGAAAAAACTTTATTTTTCAAGTTAATGTCTTGAAAGTTGTTATGGTAATAGTTTATTAAATGGTCGAATTAAAATTATAAAAACTTTTGGCAGGGGTGCATTAAGGGGGATGCCATGAGGGTTTAAAGTTAAAAATAAAAGTTTTGTGTTTTTGAACTTAGAGGTGTACAATTTGGAGTGTGTATATATTTTAGTACTTAAACGTGTACTAAGGATATATTTTTAGAAATTCTCCCTTTAAGGGGGTGAAAGGGGGTAAAACTGTTTGTATGAATTATTTCTATGTTTTTGAACTTCTAGCAATGAAATTTGGAATATGTATAGTTTATGTAAAATTAAAAATAATGATATCAAGTTTTTTTCCCAGGGGTGAACTTAGGGTTTGTAGAAGGCGGGGGGAGGGTGAAAGTTTGTTTGGAAATTATTTATTTATCAAGTTAAGTCTTGAAAGTTGTTATGGTTGTAGTTTATATGATTGTTAAAATAAATTTGTAAAAATATTTGCCAGGAGTGCATTAAGGTATGCCATTGGAGTTTAAAGTTCAAAGGGTTTTGTGTATTTTAAATAAGTACTTCTGAATTGGAATTTGAGTGGTTCACTTAGTGGTATGGTTCGCGTTTTCTAATTATTTAAATTAAAATAATTGCTTGGAGAAAACGATCTAATCTGTCGCATCGTCACCAAAGTAGCTAAAAACAGATGTTAACTAGATCTCAGGAATCGAATGCGGAATGACAGATGCGACTCAGTTTGATATCGTATCAATGTAATGTTTATATAAAATTGGCACGGGAATAGGATACAATAGAATTTGTCCACAGGTTACGCGAAAAGCAACCTACACGCGGGCGGAGCCGCGGGCAACCTCTAGTTTATAATAAATTACTTAATTCTAACTAAATAATAGTTCCCGGTGCAAACAGAAATTAATCTTACTAATTAAGACAACATATTACGAAATTCTTTTGGTGTGTTTCTTATAATTCAGATTATTACTGAATTATTTTTGGCATTTAAAAATAAATCAGTAATAATCTAAATTTGTGTGCCTTGTTACTTCTTTTACGTTCAAATGGGTGTACGAAATGAAAATGAATAGGATGATTTTATAAGGATATACTCAGCATAGAATCTGGATAAAAACATAGGCTACTTTTATTATTTGATTAATAAGCAAGTAGTATTATTCTGCTGTGAACGTATTACACTGTGTCGAAATTTTATTTTAAACAATCCAAATAAGGCCACTGTCCAATGTAAATGTTTACAATCCACTTACACACTGACCTCAATCTGAATCTCACGGATTCAGTGTGATCAGTGGCGTCAGTGGTCATTATTCATTTCATAAAGATTACGATGTGTTGCTTACCTGTCTGGGTAAGCCTGTGCATTGAGCGAGCACATATGCGTCACTTCCTTAAGGTTGACGTTGGAGAAGACCAGCTTGTGATTGGACGAGAATATCACCGTGGGCCGGTCGGAGCACGCGAATATGTTCGTTGTTGACAGCGATCTGAGGACAATACGGGAAAAAGTTGTTTGAAAAAAAAAACACCCAGATGTTGTAAGTTGGCTAAGAGGCTAAGAGGACAGCCAACAACTAACATTAAGCTTTTTTTTATATATTAGGACACAATTCACACACGGCTGGCTAACCCCATACTGAACCATTTCTAGTTCGTATTATGGTAGCTAACACAACTGATATCCTACATAAACATACATATTTAACACCCAGACCCACAGCCAACAAATTTACTTAAGCACAAAGATGTTGGCCGGGCCGGGGATCAAAACCGGAACCTTCTGATTGGCAGTCCGGAATGGTAACTTTACGCCAACGAGGACGTCAAATCGTCAAGCTATATTAGGCACAGTAAATTAAGCAATGAAAGTGACCTTTTTAACTTCAACGGTCTACTGGTCTACTTTACAGTAGTTCAGTATAGTAGACCGTACGCCAAAGCATGTTTTTGTTATTGCTGCAAAGAATGCTTGCCTGATGGTTTTCTATAGAGTAGACCAGTAGAATAAAAAATTAAAAATCTGTTATTTAGCATAATAAGCTTTGTACTACGAGTAACTTCTCTTTTGTTGAATATAATGCCGGTTTTTTGGTCTTTTATGTAGTAGACCAGTAGACCATATAATAAAGATACCATTACCTGAAGCTTTTTAGCACAGTAGGCTGTGTGCCGAGTGTGACCTTCTTCTTATTGGACAGTACGCCGGTCTCCTGGTCTACTGTGAAGTAGAACATGGATCCGTCTCCCAGCGCACAGAGGAGGTAGCAAACTCCTTCCAGCACGCAGATCAGAAGGGAACGGGGGATTATCTCTGTAATAGAAAACAAATTTGATACATATTCAAATTTGTTGAAAGAAAAAATATATATAATACTCGTATATTTTTCATACTTAATTGTATACATTTACTTATAGATCATACATAACGTTAAAACCAAATAATAAAATAACAAATAATAATGACAGTTTCGTTTCTACATTCAATATTTTATGAAATTACTTGGTATGTGGATTTTGAAACTCGAAAACCATTTTCAAGAGTAAACGGATTTTTCCTTAGCAAGATCGCTTAACCTTACACCATTATTTTTACTCAAGCGCAAGTCCATTAAGAATAAACAAAAACTTGAATTAATTGTTTGAACAAGCAAACTGCAGCCAAAATTTGAGAAAAAAAAAATCGCAATTGATGCCACTGACAACCTAATATTTATTTAAACATTGTAAACTGTTCACGTATGTAAGGCATCTTAATATTTTCGCGGAGAAAACCTTCACACTTATATTATTATCAAAAGTTGGAATGAGTCCAACAGTTTCGGTGCTTTCCGAGCACCATCTTTAGGGGCGAGTGTCACTATCTATAATACAAAAATAAGGCGGTTTTTCCTTCCTGACGCTATAACTCCAGAACGCACGGACCGATTTTCACAGTTTTGCATTGTTTGTGTAATTAAAAGCACTTGTTTAATAATCACATAGTTTATTAATTCCAACGTCCGTCTTTACATTTTACCAAAAGCTCTGCTTTAGGCGGGAACCGACTCCCCTGTCACTGTCAACTGACAGTGACATTTAACTTATATTAACAGTCTCGGGCTCCGTGAGGTTTGTAGCAAACAAAATTAAGGGAAAATTTCAACAGAAAAGGAGGAAAACATCTTGTGGCGAAACGGAGTTCGCTGGGTTTTCTACTTATGTATATTATTATTAGGGGCGAGTGTCACTATTATATGTATTATTTATTTACCAAATCAAGGCAGCAGTTGGAGGCTCCTTGAGTGACTGTAGCCGGATGACATCCAGCAGGCAGAGATGGCGAGATGACGTAAGGCAAAGCATATCCGCCCTTAATGACCCTCCATGACGATCACGACCGCTGACCGTCAAGAACGTAACGAAAGTCTTGAGACACGTGACTGACCTCCTTGCAGTTTCTCAGTGTGAACGGGCGCGAGGTCAGGCAGCTTGAGCACGCGCACGGAGATGTCGGTCCACAGCCCCACGCCCAGCAGCGCGGTGTCGCCGCCAGGGCCCAGGTCCAGGCACGCCACCTCCTCCTCCATGCACACTGACCTGGGGAGCACAGGGGGGAAGTCAGTAATGTAGTGTACCTTATAAATAAAGCTACAAATTCTTAACACTACACGACGAGTCTGCAAAAAAGAGGTAACCTCATGGCTTATGACAAACAGTTACACAGATACTGAACTTATCTTCTCCAAATCGAAATACACGATTTAATTCGTGCTGGACTTTAATTTTATTTTCAGATCGACCAACTCGACATTAGTATATATACAATGGATAGATTTATTCTTTTGGGAGCTACGTGCACACACATACTCACACACACACACACACTTACACAAACATACACACACTGATACATACTGTTTTTTTATTTTTATTCTAGTTTATATCTTTTAGATCCCTTGTAAAATGTAGTCTTAAGTATTTCTTATTAGTTCTAAGAAGGGAAGGGACCCTGGATCTCGCGACACAGGCTTGCTTAGAGGGAGATTCAGCGGCACACCAACCTACCCCTAGTATTAATTTTTCATTTTTATCTTTAGTCTAGTAATGGTGTATATATTTAGCCTTAAGTTTATAGAACAATGAAAATACATTTGAATTTGAATTTGTTACAACTATTAAGGTTTTTTCACTGTAAGTGATATCTATACTATAAGAATCATTGTCCTGACTCATTCATTCATTCATCTATAGGCAACGCAGAGCCCAAACGTTTGGTCCTAGGGGTTCGAAATTTGGAAGGTGTATTTGTTTTAGTATATAGACGCGTACGTACCAAAAATCCGTTATTTTTGGTAATTCTACCCCTAAGGGGGTGAAACAGTTTGTATGAAACTTCTTTGTTTTTGAACTTTTAAAAATAATTATTAATTTAAAAATAATGGTATCAAGTTTTTTTTGAATACCCGTGTTATATACAGCTGCATACACTATTTTATTTTCACTAATACAATTAATCAAACAACAAGAGTAAAAGTTGACAACATATAATTTTCTAGATTTTTCTGGCAAAAGATTGTGAGTTACTTTTGTTGCCAATTCTAGAATATCCGGAGGCGTACAAATATCATCGTCGCTATCCATTTTTAACTTTTAATTTGTATGTTAAAAACAAAACACATCGCGAAACATTAAATTCACGCTTACGTGTACTGCTGCGCGCGCAGGGCCAATCAGGAGCGAGCGCGCGCTGTTCTTCGCGTTTTATTGATGTTATAATGAGATTTTACGATATCGCTGTGGATATTATACCATCACGTGAAATTGCTTAAATTGAGTGTGTTTTGTTGTCTGCGCTATAACAGTAGTAATTATAATAGTCTAAGAGCCCGTGAAGATCGTACTTCACCGATCTGATAACCAGATGAGACGTATTTTTTATGAAGTATTTTTTATAAACAAATATGCCTCAAATTGCTTGCCTATCGAAAAGGGCTCATGGCCCTTTTTTTTGCGCATGCTTGTGTATAGTCAAATGATAATTTAGCTACAATTATCAAAAATAAAAATAACATTCTAACTGTTCAGAATCACAATCGTTGTTACTCCTATGAAGCGCATCAAAATCGAATGAGTCACCTATTTTGAATTACCCTGTTTACACCTGCTTGCCAGGTAGTTATACACTGAAATGAGTAGGCAAGCATACCGAGGCATATTCTGTGTATTAAAAACTATCAGTGAAATAAATTTCATTTGGTTATCAAAAGTATGAAGGTAATGAAATAAAAAACAATAAAAGTTTATTTAATTAAAAATAGCCATGAACACTTTTCGATGGGCAAGCAATTTTAGGCACATTTGTTTATAAAAAATATTTAATAAAAAATATGTCTCATCTGGTTATCAGATCGGTGAAGGACGATCTTCACGGGTTCTTCTACTATAAGTCAAATTTTGGAAACATAAGTAGAATGTGAACACATTAGTGTAGATAAATATGATATATATGTTTCCTCACGTGAGCAGTTGCAGCGCGCGGTCCCGGATGGCGAGCAGGTAGAGGCGCGGGCCGGCGGCGCACACGGCGCGCGAGTCCCCGCACGCGACCACGGACAGCGCGCGCGCGCCCGGCACGCGCCACTCCGCCGCCAGCGCCCAGCCGTCCGCCGCGCGCGCCGTCAGCCGCACGCCCTCGTCCGTCACCTGCACACCACGCACCGTTATACATATACTAATAATAATAATAATAATAAATTAGAATCTGGAAAATGAATAAAGTATATATTGTGCCGGTGGTACTCTCCAGCACCGGAATGATTCCAAAATATTTACACCACGCTTTAAAATTACTTGATTTACCAAAAAACACATACATAACGATGCAGAAAGCCTCGATATTGAACACTTGTCGGATCGTACGCAAATTTTTGCAAGAAGAGTCTACAGAAAATGAGCATCACTTGGCTTAGGCCCGTGGTGTTTCATAAAAATACCGGAATTCTTCAAATTCCGAGTAGAAAAATGTTGAGTATAATAATAATAAGCCCAATTTGTTTCCAACAACCTTAAAAACATAATATGATTGCTTAAACTTATATAACTATCTAGTATATCTATTTTTGTTAAGTAATATACTAAATTAAATTATTCTCTTCTGGTGTTGGACCCCAATCTGGGTATAGGCCTCCTCTAGCTATCTTATCTCTGATCTTTTTAAATTATTTTCTTTTCTTTTTGTGCTAGCTAGAGGGATATGGTCTCTTTCCCCACGGGGACCAGCCGGCTTGGGGGAGTTTTTATTTGTGTTGGATGTACGTTGTCTGTTTTGTAGTTTTGTCTTTTTTCCGGTTGTTGACAGTTATTAATTCTTATTTCGTGCTCTTTTCTTTTAATGAGTTAATTCTAGGACGGGACATAAGATCGAATGCATTTTTTGGAGCAAGTTTTTTAGAGGTCGATGATGATGAACCAGCCTGTAATTTGGACTCTTGATTGGGTGAGTAGGACGACTCTCGTTATACATACTACTATAAAAATACAAATACAAAGGCCGGGTCAGCTAGTATTTATATAACACTAGCTGACCCAGCAAACGTTGTTTTGCGTCACTTAGAGGTATGAAAAATAGAAATATGACACGTTCGTAGATTTACCATAGCAGCGCCATCTATTGATTACTTACTCAACCCAGTCGAAAGGTATCGACATCTTTTAGAATCATTTGGAGTTAACAGATAATTGTGACTGTCAAATAATAATAGACAATAATTAGCAATAAATTAGAATTGCGACTATAATTTAAGATTTAAACTATCCTATCTCTCAAGTTGGATCGAATGGGTTGATTAAGTAATCAATAGATGGCACTGCTATGGTATATCTACGAACGTGTCATATAAGCTACACTATCTATTTTGCATACCCCTAAGTGAGGCAAAACAACGTTTGCCGGGTCAGCTAATTAAATACTAAAGTATAGCTTAGCCTTAGTGTACGTTTTGTCAAATCCACTGAGCCCCGCGCTAAGTATCATATGATCCTGTTACGCGGGGCAACAGTATTTATTATTTAAAAATAGTATAGTTCAGTTTCAGTTTCAAAAAATATACTTATATTATATACATATTTGGAGGAATAATGTTAGTGTAATAGTCTAACCTAACCTAACATATTACATCATAATTATTGTTAAAATGTATCCTAATATTTATTTATTAAATATATAAATGAAAGAAAGATTTTGAGAAAACAAGTGAAACTCCTATGTGAAAATTGAACTGCGTTGTTATCTACTAAGCACCATGTAAAACGTTTAGTTAATAACTAAACATTCTTTATTATTTAACTAACCTGCACGAGCTGGTCGTGACAAACATTTCCCGTGAAGAAAGTCTGTCGGTCCGACACGAAGCCTTGTATCTCTGTTTCCTCCACCTCTTCACCGTTTAACTGCAACACTCTGCCAACAAACATACACATAGAGTGACCATCTTCTCGTTGGTGTAGGGCTAGGATCGAACCAGGGGCCGTCTGATTGAAAAGCAGACGTTTTTTGCTCTGAGCCATACTCCGAGCACAGAAAATAGGCTGTGCCGACCCCACCTATTGGAACAAGGCAAGTAAGAAGAGACTCATTTAGAGGGATTGAAGGATATGAATCCGTCATTTTGTGGCGGCGGCCACTTTGGACAGATTTTTATCAAAAATAGACACTCCTGACCAATATACTTTCAAACGCAAATAACTAAATTAAATTCGGTTCATGTTGACGGTCGGGATAATCAGAATAAAAGAGGACGGAGACGAGATGCTAAGAATAGGGTCGCGTGATGTGTCTTGGGAGAGCCTTATGACCAGTAGTGGACACAGTCGGGCTGATAATAAATCAAATATGTGAAGCCATTACCATTTACATACTTTTTATAAATATAATAGACGATCAACCTCTGGTTGAAAACCGCACTTGGTGGATCTCTATATATCTATCTGTATTTTCTTGAAACCACTTCACTCGGGTCACGCAATCTACTATCGTTATATCACTATGTGATTGCCGCGCGTTGCGGATTTTGGAGGCAGCTAGGCTGCACGCTCGATTTGCAGCGCTATCTAGGTTTCATCGGTAATTATGGCAAATTTCCGCGCCACACTTTATTGTATGGGAATCAGCAATACTCTCTAGTATTTTAATACTTGATGTGATAAACGAGTACCTAGTTTATTTGGACGTACAAACGGTCACACATACTTAAAAAAACGTTGGATATACGTCCAACGGCTTTCTGAACGGGAGTGTGCGCGCGGATTTCGTCGGTGACAGTCCGTGTGATGGACTTTGGAACTTTATGCAACGTTTTCGGAGTAAGTGTGACCATTTGTTCGTGCAAATATATTTAATATGCCTTATGATAACAGTTTTCAAAGTGTACCTAGTTTGTCCGACGAAGGCGAGCACGAGCGTGTCGTGATGGTTAGTGGAAGCGAGGCTCAGCGGCCACATTCCCTTGATGCCGGGCAGGTCTATGGAGGCTTGCTCCTGGATGCCGATGCCGTTGCGGATTATTCGGAGAGAACCCATCTTGAATGCACCTGAAACAATGCATATTTTAAAAATAGTTATCGGTTTATTTTTTTATATTAGGTCTCATTTCACACACGGCTGGTTAACCCCATACTGAACCATTTCTAGTTCGTGTTTATTATGGTAGCTAACACAACTGATATACTACATATACATACATATTTTATATAGATACATATTTAACACCCAGACCCACAGCCAACAAATCTAGTTAAGCACAAAGATGTTAGCCGAGCCGGGGATCGAATCCGGGACCTTCTGATTAGCAGTCCGGCATGGTAACCATTGCGCCAACGAGGTCGTCTTAACTCTCTACGAAAAAACATATTTATCATGTTCCTTTAAAAAAAGTGCACATTATACCACAACTGCCTCAATTTAGATATCAAATGAAAGAATTTGATTACTAAAATACAATGTGATACATTTCTAATCCAACATGGCTGACACCGCAAAACGGCGGGTGACATTTCTAATCCAAGATGGCTGACACCACAAATAAGAGTCTAAATGGAGGTATTCAAAAGCCGCAGCTAGGTATTTGACAAGCGCGTAACCACACGAGTCAGCGATACTTTAGCCGAAGGTGAAGTATGCCTATTCTGAAATTGGCTCATTTCTATTTTAACTAAGAATAGGTCAGCTCTTGACCACAATTCACCTGATGGTAAGTGACATTGAGGTATACGGTGGATCGCGCTTACCTAGAAGGAACCGTTTCACTCTGAAAATCGCTAGATTGTAATCATTGGGGAACAGGGAATCTGGCAAGGAATTCCAAAGTTTGGCGGTTCGGACAACAAAGGTGGAGGCAAAGCGCTTAGTGTGTACCTTGGGCACCTCAACCGTAAACCGATGCTCCTTGCCACATTGGGTCTCAAGCCAGCACACACCGACTAGGCGACAGAATTTTAACTAAGGCCACCACTCGCCTTACTGAGCAGCCATCACTTCGAATCAGTCATACCTGAGCAAGTGATGAGTTGAATGTCTCCATGGAATGGATATACTGGCTGGCCTCATTCCTCACAGCTAGTAAGTTAACAAAACACTCAAACCTGAGCATGTGATGAGTTGATTCTGGCCCTGCTTCTCTAGATCAACAACGCACATGTCCACGATGGGTGCCAGGCTAGTGAACGTCTCCATGGTCTCGACATACTGGCTGGCCTCATTCCTCACAGCTAGTAGGTTAACAAAACACTCATACCTGAGCATGTGATGAGTTGATTCTGGCCCTGCTTCTCTAGATCAACGACGCACATGTCCACGATGGGTGCTAGACTGGTGAACGTCTCCATGGTCTGGACGTACTGGCTGGCCTCGTTCCTCACGGCCGAGAGCCGCACGAGAGCCGAGTCGCCGAGCCGCGAGCCGATGAACACCACGCCGTTGTCCAGGTATGTCATGCATTCCGGGATGGGGATGTCGCCTGAGATATAACATATTTTAGTCAACAAAAACTGCTAAGAAAATTTTGCCTATAACATGGTACTCGTAACAAGGTATTAGTCAGTTTCATCTGTCTGTTTCTCTGTCTGTAGCGTCGAAGCTCATGTGTAGGATAGCAATCGCCGTCTATGTAGACCAATGCAATGGATTACTGACATCCGGTACATAGAGAAGACGCTCTGGAAGGAGCTAGGTCAAACATACTGGCATAACAAAAAGAGATACTTCAGCACACTGCTGTTTACTGTACCAGGCAGGTTGAAATAGCCTCTATTCCTAACAGCTAAGGTTCTTTCTCACTAAGCAGCTCCATCTTCGTCTTTGACAGTCTGTGTCAATACTATCCTTCTTCTCTTGCAGCTCTAACAGCAGCATAAGCAGTTTTCCTGCTATGTCTCTCAGTAGATACCTCAGCACTTTGATGTTAATATCAATAATCAGCGTAGCGCTAAAATAGCCTCTATTCCTAACAGCTAAGGTTCTTTCTCACCAAGCAGCTCCATCTTCAAGTCTTTGACAGTCTGTGTGCCGTCCATCTTCTCCTGCAGCTCGAGCAGCAGCATGAACAGTCTACCCGCGATGTCTCCCAGCAGATACCTCAGCCCTTTGCTGTCTACTCGGCAGTAACAGCACACTGGGGTCAACTGGAGATTGAGAACAAAGAGATTTTAGTTGTACTATTTTTCTTTATAAGAGTAAATATATACTGAAATATGGGGCATGATGTCCTGAGAAACAGAAGCAATTTTTTTTTAATCTCATTATTATCTAAAAGTTAAAAATGCCTTCTAAATCAAAATAAAACGACACTGAAGGGACTTAAAGGCATTTTATGGCGTTATAGAGAGTGGTCGTGAAATGGAGAGAATGTATCATTGTATGGAATACAAGCTATACCAACTAAAGCCGATAAGCCGCTGATTTCGTCGCTTTAGAGTTTGTCGTTAAATCGAGTGACGTTACATGGAATTCACACTGTACTTTGCTATTTTATATTTAGCAAAATACTTATTACTAGCTCTCAACGCAAAAGGACAGGGTGCTATAAGTTTCTTCTGTTGAGTATTTGTTACTTTATAATGAATTAGTACGATTCGAATAATAAACGTCGACGGGCAGAATAACCTGTCTTAAACCCATGTACGCAATATGGATTTCAATTTAAATAAATTTCCAACTTACTTTGCTTGCGACGGCGACATAGCTTTGTCCATCGTGGTAAACTATCGACTCTGGACCAATCACTATTGAACCACCTGTCAAACAGAAAAATTACATACAACAGTTAGCTTCTTATTAATTAAACTGCTTTACAACTTTGATTAAAGTGAATGTGACTATTTGAACTACTAAAATAAAATATGTGACTTTTAAAGAACAGCAGTTCATTATTACTTTTAAGGGTTCCATACCTAAAAGGTAAAAATATGACAGTATTATTAACCCTCTGATGTTTGTCTGTCTGTCTATCACCAGGTCATATCTCATAAACTGTGATCTAGAAAGCTGAAACTTGGTATGTTTGTTTCTTTACGCTTAAACAATTGACTGATTGCAATGAAACTTGGTATGGATATAGTTTAGACCTTGGATTAACATATTGGCTACTTTTACGGCTACCGGATTAACGCGGATAATACCGCTGAGCAAAATGATGAATTTTGATGAATTGTAAAATATGATCTATTAAAAAAACTGTTAGCCTCAAGGTTAACTTACCAAGTGGAGTGGGTACAGGTATGAGGATGGAAGCCTCTGTCTCCACATTATCCTGCTTCCATGGTATTTTCATGAACTCCTTGTCTCGTAAGTTTATTTCATGTGTCTGGAAAAATAATGACATTGAAAATAATTCTATAGATTTTGTAAAGCACAATACATATTAATACATTCAATTTCTTAACACATTCATGTTTTAAATTCAAAAGTTTACCTCTTGGACACAAATTCACACAGAATCCAGCCCTCAGGGTCATTTCTAAAAATTGCTTTATTTTTAAACAGTTGAAATAAAATATTTTATTTGGCAACTTTAAAGCTTTATAACTGAAATAAGCTTGCCAAAGAATGGCTAAAATAGAGATAGAGTAAAATAGTAGATGAAGCCAATATCAGATACAGATAATTAATTGGTAAACAAAGATTTACAGCGCCACAATTTGAAAAAAATATTTCCTTCATTTCGTTTTCTTTCGTCATGATCTATAAGAACTCGCAATCAAATTGTATCGCATTACGAAACGTAATCGTGCCCATTTCAGTTCCTTCTAGTTCTAGTCAGATCATTCCAGGATTGAAGAACCATAGAAAAAATTAAGTATTGAAGTTATATGCACATAATTTACTAACAAATAATAGCTAAATAAACTCACTTTGATGTGGCGTCCATTGACATCCTGGTGGATGAGAATAAGAGTAGGATTGGCACAGCCATGGAGGAATTCTATATCATATACATTGAGTTCCTCCAATCTGTGAATGAGAATAGTTTATTTATTTGCTTGCAACACTTGTATGACATAAGGCATTATGTGCCTTATTGTAATAGGGTGTAGCAAGAGGCACTGACTAGCTTTGCTCCGAGGCAACCTAAACAATGTCTTTACAATACTATTAGTTACTACTTATGACTTAATATTATTAGCCACTTGCACAGTATAACATATTATATTTATTTATTATCACACCTCTTTTAGTTTGAATCAATAATTCATCTATACTAATGTATCCTCAAAGAAGTCTTTGAGTTTGTAATATAATTTTTTTAATCTTAACTATTATGAAATGCTTACTTGCTCAGACACACTACATTAAATCAAATCAAATAAAGTTCAACAACTGTTACAACCTCCATGTTCCAAAATAAATCTTAAGGTATAAACACTTAAATAAAACATTTAAATTGGTTTGTATTAGGCAAAAAATGGCACAAAGGCAAAGTCAGAAGATATTTAATTGCAAGAAAGATTCAAATTCATTTATCATTAAATATATTTTAAAAGGATAGATTCTTGCTAAGTCACATAGGATTCAATACTAACCTTAAACTGGCAGCTTTCAGCTCTGTAGAATCTTTATCCAATGGTATAATCTTTAACAGTCCATCATACAGCCTCAGGCCTATGACCCGTGCTTGGGGGTCTATGATGGCCAGTATACCATTCTCCGAAGGTTTGCCAATACGGTCTGATACATTCCCGTGGGCTCGTGTGACTACTTCCAAGTCACCACTGGGATTAATACGCCATTCTAAGATCATAGCGTTATAGCGAGCGGTGAGAATGAATACTAGATCTTTATTCTCATGCTGAAATAACAATTTCATGTTAATATTTGATGGACAGTGTCATATAGGCACTCGATAACACAATGTCCTTTTTCTGACCTGGTATTCAAAAGGTTATCTACAGCAGACTTCTAGTAATCGGACAAATATTTTACAGTGCAGTATTGCACTATTAAATTAATTGTAGCATAGAGTATATTGCCATAGACCACCTTTAGTCTAGTTTTTTTTTACTAAAAGTGTCTTATGGTGCATATGAAATCTATTCAAAATAATTGACATGAACTGTTAATTATGATGACTGGTAAAAATAAAATTTCAACTTAAGTTTGATATAGGCATATCAGCATAATACTGCTTGCATAAAAATCAAATAAAAAAATGAATGATTCAACTGCAAGATCTTTATTTTTTTATAATTTGTCATTAATTAGTCACATCTAAATTATTTGTTGTGTACACAATAATGTAATAGGTGTATCAGATTACAGGCGGGTTGGATTACCTGAGGTGTGAGGTGAATACTAATAGTAAAGAGCCCACTGAACTATAATCTCACTGTCTTCAAGGCTAGTGTGAATCGGTTTCTTCTAGGCATGCGCGCTCCACCCTAGATCGCAACATCACTTAACATCAGGTGAGTTTCGACGAAGCACTTGCCTATAGGTACATCATAAAAAAAAAAATATTACAATTATAATTTATGCTTACCGGAGGCCTAAAAAGCTTCATCTTAGCAACCCGTCCATACAGGCCTACTTCTTTCATAGGCCTCAAGCCCTCGGGAGTGACTAAATACATCTCCAGGCGATTAGCCTTCGCCACCAGCAGGTTTAGATCCGTAGGAGATGTGAAGTTGCCTAGACATACATATTTGAGTAATTATTTGGTATATGAACAAGTATTGGTTAAGAGGAGTTTGCTTTGATGAAGAGTAAAGAAAATTTATGATAATATTTTACTACTTGCGTAAAATAGGTTTACTAATAGTATGTTCATTTTGACTTTTGGAAGGTGGATGGTAGACACTACAGTATTTACGAGTTATTGCTGAAAAAATCACGACTTGGTAGAGTAGATTAGTTAAGATTGTTAAGGTTTCAATATTGTGAAGTTTGCTCAGCAAACAAACAAATCGGACATTTCACCAGCATGGAGGAATGCAAAGTGAAATTAAAGCTTACTGCGGAAAATCATAAAACATACCAGTCCATATCAACGAATTAGCCATCGGATAACATTTCTATTACTAAGACATTCCCTTGTATAGTAAATAGTCATTTTTTGAGCGATTTTGAACCGTTTATTGTTATCACAATAACCTCAACGAAGGACAACAATGAGTTATTCCAGTATTTTACCTGTAACGCATGCTGTTACCGCTGTTGGTTTCTGTGCGGTAACCACGTAATGGTAAGCCATGGTGATATTTCACAAGTTATAAGTACTTAAAACATTAAATGACACCACAAAATCTATTTTTCATCGGCTAACAACATAAAAATTTCGGCGACAAATTTTCGTTCGATGTTTTGTGCCAATTGTGCCACAGACAAAGATAAAAGAGTCAGTGTTGCCGCTATAAAATCAAAGTTGCTAAGCCTCGCTAGCTCAACACCACTCGCACCAGTAGGCCGCGTAATCACATAAGTCAGTCAGACACTCTGGACTAAAGTGAAGCATACCCAGTCTGGAATAACTAACTCTCAAAGAGGCTGCCGGAACGCACCACAAGGTGCTTGGTGACATTTAAAAAATAATTTGGGTGGTTAAATTGAGTACTAGATAATAACCTACCACTACCATCATACCATGCTCGAGCTTAAAGAATAGGATTTACCCACGACCTACGGAAAGTAAAGCGGTGACACGGCCGATTGTCATCGCTTCAAAGCTTATAAGGAATCGCTAAATTTAACAATTAATGATGAACTAGTTTTCATCATCATCATCATCATCCACAGCCGGTTCTCTCCCACTGCTGAGAATAGGCCTCTCTTTTGGTATGCCATTCATCTCGGTCCTGTGCCAATCGTGTCCTGATTCGACCTGCGACGAACTAGTTTTAAGTCAGCATATTATTATAATATTTCAAATCTGTGAACACACTTTGTATCTCCGTTCCATAATAATAAACTGGATCTGAAGAAATTGCAATATTTTTCTCACTATACTTATCTAAAATTCGCCGAATCTAGCAGTAATACGGCAACACTGATCCAATGTCTACCATTTTTAGCACAGATTTTTAGCGCAGAAAGTCTACGGTAGAAAGAGAAGATACAATAATACCGGCTAAAGGTCGTTAGGTCATTCCACTTTGTATATCTTTGCATGCTAACAAACGCCAAGTTACTTAGTAAATAAAAAGCTATAGTCATTAGTAATAAAATGAAAATCTAATATTTTTAGTTACTTAGATTATGAGTATTTTTATTAAACCATGTCACTAGTAGGTTAAATATAAGCTCAATAAATATTCCTAAAATAACCATTTAAAACAATAACGCTGTTTCTCTAGATTATGTTATACGTAACACATTCTGACTTACAAACAGAATTAATAAGATTGTTTTTTTTACACATTCACACATGGCTGGTAAGTCCCATACTGAACCATTTCTAGCTCGTATTATGGTTGATAACACAACTGATATACTACATATACATATTTAACACCCAGAACCACAGCCAACAAATTTAGTTAAGCACAAAGATGTTGACCGGGTCGGGAATCGAACCCGTAACCTTCTGATTAGCAGACCGGCATGGTAACCTTTACGCCAACGAGGTAGTTTTTGCAGACTGTCACCTCAGTTATATAAATTTTATAGTTTTGTCTAACGCCATCAATGGTAGAGGTCATTATAATGACCTCTTCCATACCTTTGATAATTATCATTGTGCGTGGCATCAGTTCCCATTGACTGTTTTACCTGACTTTGTTGACAATATACACTGATCAGTCTCTTAAGGCACGCTACTTCACTATCTAAGGTAAATTAGTTTTAAAGTTAAATAATAAACCAAAACATTAATATTAAAATATTTATTTAGTTACATTCATTTAAAACTATTCTTACAATGTAAGAGCTATGCTTAATTAAACTAGGCTTATATTGTAATTGAGGAGGTAAGGTAAGCACATTAGTACAAGCCTAACACATTGAACGAAACGAATACTTATTAAACGAATAAGAAATAAAAACACGTTTATTGTATGGTGATTTCATTAATCTTCTTTATTTTTGTGTTAGTGGCAACGGTAATACATAATTTCAGCTTTCTGACTATCACGGTTTAAGAGATACAGCCTGGTGACAGACGGGACCCTATACTAAGCCTCCTCGGCTTAGTATAGGGTCCCTATACTAAGCCTCCTCGGCTTAGTATAGGGTCCCGTTTATACCATTTAGGTACGGAACCCTAACTAGACTTAGATTGTAATTGAGGGGAGGTAATCGCATATTAGTACAAGCCTAACGTACCAAACGGAAACAATAATTAGAATCATAAGAATTCTCGCACACTTAACCGCGTCGAATCCACATATTTTTTACAACTGATAGGTTTGCATTTGGTCACAGATTGCCCGGTGTTAAGCAACACGATGTCACACGTATTACCTATAAAATACCTATTAAATCTAGATTTGAAGACCCACAGTTAGTACTTCTCAGAAAACAGACTCAGGAAGAGAATTACAAAGTTTTGCACTTCAAAAAGAAGGTCGAAGCGAATCGACTCATGCAATACTTTGGGACTTGAAATATCTGTGTCTTTTCGCTGAGTTTCTTCTTGAGAGCTCGTTTTGTAATGGAACAGAGACTGTGGTATAATATTATGCGACTTACGTTGCGCACTCCCCGAAATGTACACTATAAAACGCAGACAGACTGGCAACCTTACGCCGGCTCTCTAGACTATGAAGTCTAGATTTGGACTTCCTTCAGACTTCCTTCGACTGTCACCACTCCACCACTAGACTTCCTTCCTTTTTTCTTTCTTCTTCTAGACTTTAAATCGTTCTGCGTTCATCTCGGCCTAATGTGCTTTACCTTATAGTTAAAGGTCCCATGTTTATTAAGAGAAAATAAAAAATGCCAACATTTCAATTTACAATTTCTACTCAAAATAAAAACAAGTTGGCTTGGTGGTAATATGTCTGCTTTTTAAACTTGACGGCCTCTGGTTCGATTCCGGCTCTACACCAGTGACGTGTTTTTCAAGGTTTGTGTTGATTTGCACTCGCTTTACGGTGAAGGAAATCGACACGTTTGGGGACCTCAATGTCCTAAGACTAGTGTCATCCGCCAGCCCGCACTTTGCCAGCGTGGTAGATTATAGTCTATATCTCTGTCCTCGTGGCAGAAGGCCCCGAGTCCCACCAGTGGGACGTATAGCGGGCTGCTGGTACTACTCAAAATTGTTTGCTAATTAAAAAAAAACCTGTCTTGATGGCATATTGTAATGCAGCGAACTAGAATAAATGGAATAGTAACTTGGCCGATAAAATGGTTCCACCGTCCACGCGCAAAATACCGCGGCGGGCGGGGCAAACAGCTACCACCGCGCCCGCGTGGCGTCACATGGTGTGGCAGCGATCAATCGCGTGCGAGCTTTGTGTGTGTGTTTCTTTGGGATAGCAGTATAATTGTGTGCGTAGATGGATCCAAATTCTAAACAACAATTGTATGGAGTTACTCTTCCGTTTATTCTAGTTCGCTGTTGTGATGATATTTTTAGTAATTCCGAAAATATGGAAAAAACCCTTGATATAAAAAAATCGAATATACATAGCATCTAACAATATACATAATTATGGGCCCTGCTAACAAATTTTAGCCAACCTAAAAAGGCGGAGGTTCACATTTTGCTGTTATTAGTTAACAATGTAATCAGTCTTCTTGCTTGCTGGGTGGAACACTCTCGAACAATTTTTGCGTCAAAATTGTGAGTCTTACTGCAAAAAGAGAGAAAAAGGTACGATTATTATATTTTTCAAGTAAGTACATAATAATAATCGATCGATCTTGCTATTAATTGTTTTGATAGATAAGGAATTAATAAAAAATCCTGTAGCTCCGCAACTAAGGTGATCTGATGCGAGCATCGAAGCTAAGCAACGGTCGATGCGGACGGTGTTTGGATGGGTGATCATGCACAAGACTGTCGTTTTCTGGACACTACTGTAGGTCCGATGACACGTTAAATTGTAGGTCCCGGCTGTTAGTCTGAATACGAGCAGACGTTAAGCCAAGTCAGAGGCTTAAAAACTCTCGACACCAGAGCTTGGCCACTAAGCTCATACGGAGAAGAATTAAAACTCACACAAGAATAACATGAATAAAAACTTAAAGCCTTATGTACTCTCTATGTATTTAATATTAATTTTGAAGCGATAACAGCTCAATCGGGCGTGCGGCAGTCTTATGACCCGTAAGTCGTAGATTCGATCCCCGCAAATGACCAGAAGTTTCCGGTGAAGGAAAACATCGCTAACGCCTGGCTACATTTTTAAAAAGCCTATCACTGTTCAAAATATAAGATATTCTAAATCATGAAAATACGAGCGTATTGAGAACATGAATGTATTTGTAACCTATTAGTCTACATATATTTGAAGACCCCCAAATTGTTTTTCTCGATAAAAAGAGACTCAGGAAGAGAGTTACAAAACTTCGCAGTTCTCACAATGAAGGTCGAAGCAAAACGCTTTGTGCGAAACCTCGGAACTTCGACAGTAAAAATAAATTTCTTTACTTCTTTCTAATCAAATGCCTAGAGTTATCCTGTCAAAAAGGGGATTCAGATTAGGGCAAAAAAGGTGCAGCTCTCACCTAACAAGGCAGTGGGCGTTTTCTTATAGTAAACAAAGACAGTGTAGACAGCCACGCCGAGCAGTAGGAGACCGATCGCCGCAAAGTACATTAGGGAGGGGTCGTGTACTATCGGTGCCACTGAAACAAATAATATTATTAATCCTACTAATGTTATAAATACGAAAGTTTGTAGGTTTGTTACGTCTTCACGGTCAAACTGCTGAAGAGATTTTTATATTTTTTATTGTGAAGATAGGTTAGACCTGGGAATAACACATGACGGTATGGGAGCAAAATGGCATATTTTAAAAAATCCTATAAAATATTACGTAAATGAAAATAAATGAAATAGGGCTACGGCTTTTTCTGTTTTATTAACCGCTGCCAGTGCCACGATAGCTTTTAAAAAAAATTGTATTTTTATTTCAATATTTTGGTATTTTTTTTGTATGATTTTTTATAAAAAACTTAAAAGTATCAATGAATAAATAGAATAATAGTTACATTAAGATTCATCTAAGCAGAAAATACAAAATACCACAAACAACAATAAATTTATTTGACAGTTGATATATTGACAGTTCATAGACAACATGATAGTTAAGGTCACCTCTTTGGAATAGAAATAAAATAAATCTTACCGGACAGAAATATAGCCACCAGCAACATGATATACGGCACGGGTGTGGGCACTCTGTAAGGGCGGTGCTTGTCCGGTTGCGTCCTGCGGAGGACCAGCAAGGCGAGCATGGCTAGTCCGTAGAAGAACCAGAGGAACCAGCTGGCGAAGTTGATCAGGGTCTTTATGTCGCCCACTGATATGAAAATGGCCGTTAGGAACGCCTGAAAAATAAAAAATAAATGTGAGCCGTCACGGGACGCCTGGCAGATGTGAAACATCGACATTATTTTGTAATATGGTCGCATGCCAGAAATCGATTTTACGAGCTATAGATGTTTCACATCAAAAATCAGTCGGGGCGTTAGGAAATTGCAGCCTAATTAATTTACGTTTTTTTTTTACATTAACTGGGCCTGCTATTGGTTCAAAAGCGATGACAGATCAGTAGGGCATGCAGCCGCCACAAGTCCCCAAGGTCGTGGATTCGATCCCCGTCAATGATCTCGAGCTTTTGGTAAAGGCAAATGTCGTGAGGAAACCATAGCATGGTGGTAGGGCATTTTCTAGTGCACGCCTGGCTAGCAACCACACCCGCAAGTTAAAAAATCGATTGCCAAGCACCTGACTAACATGGTGTTCCAGAAACCTCCTTGAGAGTCAGTTATTCCATATTAGTCTCTGACTCGTGTTGTTAAGCCTCCGGATGGTCAAGTGACTAGGTCCGTAAAGAAAAGAACAGGCGCTCACGATGTAATTGTCGAAGATAACTCCTCCAATGAACGAATACCGCGGGAGAGTCACGGCCCTCAGTAGCGATGCGCGACTGTGAATGATTCCAGTCGAATTATACGATTTTATAAATCATTCGACTCATTCGAATGATCACCGAAAATTAGTAACTAACATGATACCCACTCAAAATTAACCGGACTGAATGAATACTATATTAGTTACTACTTGAGCCGACTCCACTCCAACGATTCATTCATTTGAAACTAACAAGTGACATTGACAAGATTCGCGAACAATCGAGTCAAAACGCCATTAGTAACTAATTAGTAGTCATCATTCGATTATTAAAATTAGTATATTACTAATATTCAAGTCGAACGTGTATATTAGTAGTTGTAGATAATTTAGATAATTCGACTGGTCAGATTATTCACAGAGATGCGCATCTCTAGCCCTCAGTAATGAGGAAAATGAGTAAGGAGGTTACATGCTGACCTGGAAAGCGACGGCGGGTGCAGGCGTGAGGCGCTTCATGTTGACGTAGGAGAAGAGCTCCAGCATGTGGCCGCCGCGCGCCGCCGTGTAGCACACCCTGTATACAAGAAAGAAAGAAAGAAAGAAATAAACATTTACTTTGTCACAATAACAACAAAGAAAAACAATACACAAGAAACTTAAAAGAAAACAATATTATGTTTTTATTGGATGAATAATTTATTGGTTGATATTATATGGAGGCGGCCATGTTGGATTTGAAATGTATCATATCATACTGTATGTATCTTACTCATAGATTATAATTATATAATGCTACTGATATAAAATGTACAGAAACAAGCACGTTCCACGTTTTGGAACAATTTACCCCTGTTTGTTGTGTTAAATAACACTAAGTACTACGAAATAGATCCAAACGTTGGCACATTTTGTTACCAAGAAACCATAGAGATCCTGTCCCTTACAAAACCTCATTGATTTTGCTAGTCAAGCCCTTTCATTTTATACGTATATTGCGGGCGTAGTGACAAAAATATGCAATCTGTTATTTTGTAGCGGGATCCATCTATCATACCTTTCAAACAAACAAAAAAACAAATCGAAATCGGTTCATCCGTTTGGGAGCTACGATATCACAGACGGACACGTTAAAATCATATATATCATCCATCGTTTATACGATTATATCGCGGGTAAAAAAAGCACAATGAAAAGTTAGTATAGTTACCTGGTAACCCCAAACTGCACACTCATAGCGCATCCAAAGGTCGCTATGGCAACACCGAGCGGTATGACAAAGCTCATTGGCCCCAGCACTCGTTCCCCGAAAGCGACCGCCACGGCGGGCACTGACGTCATCTGGGAGTAGTTGAGAACCGTCATGTACGCAACGTTCATAGACACGTACAGAGTCGTGATGAGAGGGACGGCGATAAATATGCTGAGCGGCACGTTGCTGTGGAGGGAAAGAGAAGGAAACATTTGTATTCTCTTTTAGAAATAGAAATAAAAGTAAAGAATAAAACTTTTGTTTCGGACAGACAGACAGGGAGACACGCGTTAAACTTAAGCACCCCGGCGTTATTGCGTGGATAATTAAAAATAAATAATAAACATTTAAATTAAATGAATTCAGCAGTTTTATTCACGCAGCCGTAAGGCCAAGTCGCAGGCCTTCGGGCGGCTTCAAAACTCTCGACACTAAAGCTTAGCTGGTTAGGTCATAGGAAGAAGTATTGTATTATAAGTTTACAATCTGTCGCCTAACAGTGTGTTCCGGGAGCCTTATTGAGAGTCAGTTATTCCAGACTAGTCATGCCCCAGCATGACTAGGTAATGGCGATAGTGGACGTGAGTAGGGCAAACACGCGACCAATACTGTGGAAATCATTAGGTAGTTATGTTTTACTGTCGCTATAACTACTTAGCATGTATTTTTTAACGCATCCTGCTGGTCAAATGCCTAGCTGTATGGAGTTTCGCACGAACGTCTCTATACTTCAAGAACTCAGTAACTGTTTTCTGCAGTGCAGTCGCGTATCCTCTCCTTTTTTGTACACATTTCTCGTCGAAATAAGAAGTCCATTGAGCGCCTTGTCGTATAAGGGAAAGTAGAAGGCACCAGACCGCGCAGAAGGTCACCAAAACAAGGCAGCAGTTGGAGGCTCCTTGAATGACTGTAGTCGGATGACATCCAGCAGGCAAAGATGGCGAGATATCGTGAGGCAAATTATATCCGCCCCCTCTAGTGACCCTCCATGACGATCACGACCGCTCTGACAAGAGCGTCACGAATAAGAAGAATGGAGTTAAAAATACACGCTAAGTAGATATAGCGACAGTAAAACATAACTACCTAATGATTCCACAGTATTGGTCGCGTGTTTGCCCTAATCGCGTCCGCTATCTCCATTAACTTTATTAGCGAGTAACTGGAGTTACTACGCCCCCAGTGTATACTCAGCGAGGCCCGCGGCCGCGCCTTTATTTAACGGGGATAAAAATAGCCTATTAATACTTTTATATATAAGGTAAGAAGTAACTCTATCTATATTTTCCTGAATAGGAGACTTCGCGAATAATATTTGATCGTTTGATTTATTAACCGAAACTTCATGACTTTCTAATTTTCAAATAATACGGTTTTTTACCGCTCTGCCAAATATAATTCAAATCGTAAAAGAAAATCGCGCTTTTAGCTTTGCTCAAACTTCTAACACTCTGCCGCTATTATGTCTGGGTTCAATGACCTCTGAATGAAAATGTCGAAATTGCTATGGAAATCAAATCATTATCATCGTATATTGCAGGCTATGTCCATACAGAAAAACATTAAAAATATATAAAATTATGGTCATCCGGTACAAATATTAAATGTCAAAAATAATAATAATAATAGCAAATATTGATAATAGTTAAATATGTAAATAAATATTAAATTAAATAAATGAAATTATATAAATAGAATAGATATTTATGTATTGGTGTAAAATATCACACAAAAACCACAACAGAATAATTGTCAATTTCTTTGGTTGATTCAAAGCCGCTTCACTCGCTCGGTCAACAAGTTCCGGTTAACTACAACGTGTAACATTGTTACCTATCTATCTATTGGCCGCGGTCAACATCTATAGGTCATAGGAGCGTAGGATGAGGTCACGATATCTATCGCTCAGTACACGGAACTACCACATGACACTATTCTAAATGATTAGAAACTTATTACCTTCCAATAATTGGGCTAAATACAGTTTGGCGGTTCGGACAACAAAGGTGGAGGCAAAACGCTTTGTGCGTGCCTTAGGCACCTCAACCGTAAACCGATGCCGCCTTGGCGTTTCCCTGCTTGTCCGATAGTGGAATAGGGCGGGGGGGAATTACATCATGTAATTCAGTCGCACACATCGTTTATTTGACACAGTAATTGTTACAAATATATAAAGAAATCCAAACGCTTCCAAACTATTTTATGACGGAAGCCGATGTCTTTTCCCAATCGTAAGTCGTAAAGTACATACATATGTCACAAAGTTTTCAAAACTTGAAAGAAAAAGTTTTAAAAATTACAAAAAAATAAGTATGTATGTAATTATTACAATGTAATGATAATAGCAAATATATATCAAAATATTTTGGACATGAGATTAATAAAATTGTATGCTCTTATAAAGAATTTATATGACTGCAAAAAATATTACTTTGAGTTAAGATATAAAAAAAACCTAAATAACATAACTTTTTTTTTAACACATTTCACACGCGGCTGGTTAGCCCCATACAGAACCATTTCTAGTTAGTATTATGGTAGCTAACACAACTGATATACTACATACACATACAAACATATTATATATAAATACATATTTAACACCCAGACCCACAGCCAACAAATTTAGTTTAGCACAAAGATGTTGACCTGGCCGGGAATCAAACCCGGAACCTTCTGATTAGCAGTCCAGCATGGGGACCTTTACGCCAACGAGGTCGTCACATCACATTAGCACGCATTTGTGTGAATTTATGTGACCAAGCGACTGCGTGTGTGTGTGTGTTTGTGTGTATGTTTTGAAATGAAATGATTTATTGATAACACCAAAGTTACAATAGACAAAGAATGGTGACAAGGATATGGTACTCACACGGCAGGGTTGATGATCTCCTCAGTAACGACGGTGACGCTGTTCCAGCCATCATACGCCCACAGGCCGGAGTAAAGCGCCATGGCGATCGCGCCTGGACTGGTGGAGCTTCCCTCGAAACCTTTGCTCAGGTTGCTGGTGTTACCTGGACCAAATATTGACAAAGATAAGACACCATATATACATAACATATGTACAGGGTACAATAATTAATTAGCTAATAAGTTAATGTAATTATCTGTAATGCTATATGAATAAATAAATAAATAAATAAAGTAAGAAGAAGAAGAAGAAAGGAGATTTGTTTCGGGAAAGAACTCCAGCGTACAATATGAACTAAAACTAATTTAATTGACTAGTGACTAATGTAACTAATTTAATTTAAATTGGCCAAGAGCTGGGCATAGGGCTCGTGAATGAAGAGTTCCGTACCATTATGTAAAAAAAAATACTTGATCTTTATAACGACATTTGGTAAGACCCTCTAAACATTCCCATAATATTTAAGTACGTAAATATTTTATCAAATAAATCATAAAATAAAATAAAATCAACATACAACAAACATGTATTTTTGCCATTTTTTTAAGATAATAAGGAAACCTTCATATGCGAGCCTAACTCGCCCTTGGACAATTAATTTTATTTATGTTTGTCATGTACATATAGAAGCAAACGCTGAATTATATGATATTTATATGACAATTGAGGACCTCGTTGGCGTAATGGTTACTATGCCGGACTGCCAAACAGAGGGTTCCAGGTTCGATTCCCAGCACGGCCAACATCTTTGTCCTGAACTAAATTTGTTGGCTGTCAGTCTGGGTGTTATATATGTATCTACATATATAAAATATGTATGTATGTATATGTAGTACATATATCAGTTGTGTTAGCAACCATAATACAAACTAGAAATAGTTCAGTATGGGGTTAACCAGCCGTGTGTGAAATGTGTAAAAAAAAATATGATAGTAAGAGTAATAGGATAAAACTATGATAGTATGTATGTGTCATGTATATATTATGTATATTTCATATTTTATGTATATTAGCCGGTGTACTAAGATGGCTCACCTTTACTAATCTCATACAGCCCTCCCCCAATGACGATGAGACAGGCCAACACCTTGCACACTCCGAATACATTCTGCACTTTGACAAACAGCTTCACACTCGTTATGTTTATGTAGGTCATTATAACTGAAACAAAAATGTTTTATTGTAAATTCAGTTATAAAATGTTTATTTATAAAGGCAGAAAAAAACATCATAAATGCAGTAAAGAAATTTTTTTTATAAATGCAGTATACAAATTTTTATTTAATTATGAATGCAGTGACCAAATTTTGAATTATAAATGCAGTAACCAAATGTTTAAATATATATGCAGTAACCAAATTTTGAATTATAAATGCAGTAACCAAATGTTTAATTGTAAATGCAGTAATAAACTATTTAATTATCAATTCAGTAATAAAATACTTATTGTAAAGGCAGTAATAAATGTAATGTTGCAGTAATGTTAATATACATTTTACTAGCTGACCCGGCAAACATTGTTTTGCCTCACTTGGGAGAATGAAAAATAGATAGTAGCCGATTATCAGACCTACTGAATATGCATATAAAATTTGGTAAAAATTGGTCAAGCCATTTTGGAGGAGTATGATAACTAATATTGTGACATGGAAATTTTATATATAAGATAAGAAGATGTACTAAACCAGGCATGTTCATGTTCCACCTTTGGTGGAATCACATCACTCGATGTCTCCTTTCAAAACCATAAGTGCAAAAACATATTTTTCATTATTTTGTTTGCTCTGCCAAAGTCATGTTATCATATTTTATTAGTTGATGGTTTAATTAAATTTTATGAAACTTTCCTATTTGATATTTAGAACATAAAACACTTATGTATATGTTGCTAGAATACAAAAGTAATTAAACAAATCTACACTACTGGGAATTTTATATATTTAAATAAAGTTGTATAAATATTATATTAACTTAAAAATTAGTATTGAGATACATACCTTTTATAAGTTACTGCTATTTAAAAAAATAGTATCAATAAAATGCATGGTTTCCAAAGAGATTTTTATTTTAATTACTAACTTACACAATTTATGTACAAATTTAATATTACAAAGGACTCAAGTATCAACCATAATATATCTTGGAAAAGACTGTATCTGAACACATTTATTTTCTTCAAATTACCATGTGCATAACTTGCATCCATAAGGCACTGTCTACACTATCATGGAATTATAAACATAACTCTATCTGGCTCCTTATCAACAAATAGCATCATGGAAAACACAAATTCATTTTTTTACAATAGCAAAGGGCATGGATGTTCAAACATATTAGTTTTATAAAACACATTTCTAATGATTAAGCTTTACTTCCGCATGGTTATATGGGTTAAAAGTAACAATGTTCATGTGTTTTAGTTCATTAACTGCATCATAGTTCTCAGGTGTGATTGGAATGTATCCTGGCGAATCTTCTAGATTTGCTGACATTAAAGTCTGAAAAGAAAAATTAATTATTATTATTATTATTGGACCCCTAAATCATCTGTGGAGTTTATAATATAGATTGATTTGACAACCTCATTGGTGTTATGGTTACCATGACAAACTGCCAACCAGAGAGCCTGGGTTTGATTCCCGGCACATCCAATATAACATCTTGTTATGAACTAAATTTGTTAGCTTTCAGTCTGGGTGTTAAATATGTACTGATAAAGACTATTTGTGTATGTATATGTAGTATATATCAGTTGTGTGCGCAACCATAATACAAACTATAAATGGTTTAGTATAGAGCTAACTAGCATATCATTTTCTCCAGTATAAAAAGAAACAAACACAATTATTTTTTAGCAGTCATACTCAGGCCACAGACACAAAATTAACAAACACACAGAATTATTTGACTTCACTTCATTGATATGAATACAGCATACAAAGATTTATCAATCAGAAAGTGGAATCAAACCCTGAACCTTGCACATTGCAATCAGGGGTGTAGAGATGCAGACCTAACAAAGCACTGTTTAGGTTTTTTTGGAAAATAGGTCTATCTAAGCACCACTGGAATTTAAAAACAGTGGCTTTTCTTTTCATTTAGTGTCTGATATGTGGCAGAAAAATTACCATGTAATTTTTTATTGTCATATTTAATGAAACCTGAGGTTTTCATGGCAAACAAAATATTATAAAATTTTAAAATGTCTAAGAAAATGCCCTTTCGGGTGAGGAGGCCATTGTGAGGTTTTAGTTGGTAGTGATGCCCTGGTGGCATCGAGTCCAACATACCCCACCCACCTCCCCGGGTGTGGTGGGCATGTGTAAATGCTTTTCCTCACATAAAAAAAAAGGAAGTTGTAAAACTTACACCCAAAAGCTGCTTGACATTTTCATATTGGTGTGGCAGAAGAGATTGCATAAGGCCATTGACCTCATCCTTCATGAATCTAAACCGGTCTCGAGCTTTCTGAATATGTTCCGGCTGAACCTCATTATTCTTGATCTTTGACTTTGACTGAGCCTCTTGAGCTGTTCTAATTAGGGATTTTAACCTGCAAGGTGTATGGAAATGAAATATGACATTAAACTGTATTTAGGCAAATTCTTAGAGTTGCACATAATTATCTCAAAAGCAAAAGTTTACATGTTCATTTACCTGTGTATCTCAGTATCCAAGTCACGGGTACTGCCCCTTATATAGGCTGATAGCTCATCAACTTGACCAAGCTTCTCTTTCATATTGTTAAGGAACTGCGAAGTATGAAGATTCACATCTGTTGATATTAGCGTGTTTGAATTTTGTACTGCAGCATCGAGCCCTTTAATGTAGCAGTTTATTTTGTGTGTGATCTGTTCATCACTAATCGCTAGCTCCGGTGGAAACTCTGGAGGTGCATTTTCGATAACTTCGCAAGTTGATACACACCGGTCCTGTATCGCTTTGATCTCAGCTTTGAGAGTATCCAGTGAACATTCACTTGACATTCTAAAATGTATTTACGTGACACGTTAATGTAATGAAACAACAGGGCTAATTCAAAAAGCACAAATATTGTAGTACTCATTACTTACGTGCAATGTATGTCTAACAAGACAAAAACTTTATAAAGGATACTACAATACCAGTAATAACACTCGCACAAATATTGTAAATCAAATACACAAACTGAAAAACAAAATAACTTTCAAAATAAACTTTGTACAGGACTGTGTTATTTACTACGAAACCAAAACAACACACAACGGTTTATTTTTAAATCATGAGGCAAGCCAGCGGCAACGGCACGTGCTATCGTTATTTGACAGTCATCTGTCATTGTCACAATTTAAAGTGATGTACCACAAATCATGTTTGTATTTTATTCGAAAGTAAATGTTCGAATAAAAGACAAATACTTTGAAGTAATTAATTTCGAATACTCAGTCGGATACTTATTTAAAAGGGTAATAAGCCTAAGAAATATGCTGTAATGATTCACAGTCAATATAATATATTCATCGACAGTCGTGGCTATTCCTAACATCTGGCTCTAAATGGAAGCAAAAGGCTGTGGCTGCATTACGTCACCGCTTGCTATCAATCAATACGCTGAATCGCGCAAACTAAGTTATTAACGCGTTTATAGTCCAAGCTACAATGCATAACGACTCCGGGTACAAGACTGTCCGAAGGGACCTATTTATAGTTTATTTTAAATATTATTTAGGTAATTTAATTCAACTACAAACCAATCCCACAAGCAACACAATCACACTTACCGTAGAAAGTACATGTTATCATTATACAGAGTTACTGGATACTAATGCAAAACTTTGCAAGGGCTTTAGTTCGTGTAAACAAATAGCTTACGATTTTTCGAAATTCAAGAAATAAGGTTGGTTGTTAAAAATAATGTGCCTTAACCACGCTTATCGAACTTCTTGGCGTAACCTTAACTCCAACCCTCAACTTTGGCTCGTACATTGAGTCCAAGGCTCAAATTGCGGCCAAAAAACTGGGCATCCTCTCAAAGGTTAGACAGTACTTCACACCGGAACAGCTGCTCACTCTATACCAAGCACAAGTTCGGTCGTGTATGGAGTATTGTTCGCACCTTTGGGATGGCTCTGCTAAATACCAGCTTCAGGCGTTGGAGGCAATTGAGAAGAAGGCCAAGAAAGTTATAGGTAATGACTCCCTGTGCAGTGCGAAACTTCAAAGTTTGGAGCACCGCCGCACGGTTGCGAGTCTGTCGGTATTCTACCGGTTGCATTTCGGTGAGTGTGCGTCGGAATTACATGACTTAATTCCCCCGGCCCCTTTCCATTACCGAACGAGCAGGGAGACTGCTAGGAGACACCGATATACAGTGGAAATGCCGAAAATGCGTACTAAGCGATTTGCTTCCACGTTTATAGTACGGACGGCCAAACTGTGGAACTCCTTGCCGGAATCCCTGTTCCCACTGAACTACAACCTGACTGTCTTCAAGGCGAGAGTGAACCGGTTTCTTCTAGGCAAGCGCGTTTCATCTTAGACTGCAATATTACTTAACATCAGGTGAGTTGTGGTCAAGCGCAAGCCTATTAAGCATAAAAAAAAAAAACATTGACAAATACTTTTTATATTTTTCATATTTCATGAAGTCGTTTGCATGGAATTTGAAGAAAGCGTCGTGAAAGGTTTTCCGTCAGTAACCAGTACTTGTGTAAACATATTTTTTATAATATAAATAAAAAGCTCATTATAAACTTTTACTCACATAGTGCCGATAAGGAAGCCAATTTAATTGCATTATCCTTGTAAAGAGGATGTATATCCGGTGCAAACGGTTGTATAGCATATTCAGCGAATGTCATCACTATAACAGCGACCTCTGCCGGTCGCAGAACCATCACATAAATCCATGCACAGCTGAAAGAAGGCAGTGGTCCCCAAAATTTGTGAGTTTTCCCAAAAGCTTCTTCAAAATATGAGTATTCAGCACCAGATTTCCCTACCACTGTGCCTAATTCTGCAAATGATAATGCTCCTGAAAAAAAAATTCTTTTAGCAGTTTCCGTAAAATTATATGAAAAATTATTCATCCAGAATTAAAAGTAGCCTTATCGTAGTAGCAAAAGTACCAACTTTCATTACTATAATATTAGTCGGATTAAGCGTAACTATAATTGACCAACCGAGCGAAGTGAGAGAAGTCTGTGATTTAACTGGCCAATTAGAAAGAAAGAAAGAAAATTATTTATTGTGCACACAAAGATACATATTACATACAATTGCTTTTTATTATTAAAAAATAGACCTATGTCCACAAAAGGGGCAAATTCAGCATAATGCTGAGGTTACCAGGTACTCTAGCGCTGGTTTTCAATTTGCTCCTTTACACTTTATTTAGGCAAGATACAATAAGTAGTATGGGTATACACAATTTAATATACATAAAAGAATTATGCTTTCGTCTGTCTATGTGTTTGCCGGGTTTCCTGTAGAGGCCGTTATTAGAAATCAGTTTTGACAAAACTATGCACATAGGTGAATTTTGATTTTGATAGTCTTTATTTAAAATATGAAATTTCTTGCAGCACCATTTAAATGCATTATAATAATATTTGGTAGAAAAATAAAATACCATATTTTTCAAAGATTTTATCATAATGTTTCCGAAATTACAAGTTTGTTCGCGAGAGCAACTAGATTACGTTGGAATCTAACACACATTTATTTTAGACATACGAGTAGCTAAGTCAATAAAACAGTGTGAAATGAACATCAATACCCACCCAATAAAGAAATAACTCCTGACACAGTCCATATAACTAAGCAGAGTCCAACTGACTGTGAATATTCAAGAGCTGCTGCGGGTGACACAAATATACCAGATCCAATCATCACTCCCAGGATCAAATTCACAGCAGAGAAGAGTCCTAGTTCTCTTTTAAGTTTGACTGTGCTGCCTGCGGCGCTTTCTATGCCACCTTTTTCGAGGTGGTTTTCTGAAGAGTCCGCTACTTTGGCGGCCATGTTTGTTTTTCTGAAAATAAATAAAACATGTTAAATAAGTACCATTGTGATGAATATTTTTAGAATGTATTTTGTAACAGGTAATACATATGTAAAATTATGACAATACCCAAATAAATTCCTACTTACAGAAGAATAACTTTACAGAATAGGTAATACAATATAGGTATTAGTATTACATTAAGGGTATCAGTATAACAATATAGGTATAACCATAGAATTTAAATTTGACTATAAACCCTTACATCCTACTAATATTATAAATTTGACATTTGTTTTTGACATTTCAACGATTTAATTGAAACAGGTAAAACACAAGTAAAATTATGACAATACCTTAAATAACTTCATACTTTTAATAATTTAACAGAATTGGTGATACAATATAATCGTAGGTATAAGTATTCAGATTCAGATACATTTATTAATTAACTGTACATATTACGGTGTTACAATAAGGTAAATTTAGTCGCAACAGTTTCGTCCATTACGAACATACAACATTATGAAATTAATTATATTATTATATTAATGTACATGTCAAATAAAATTGAAAATAAAATATAACATAAATAGGCAGCGAATTAAATGTCACGATATTAAATACTTTTAATTTAATACATAAATAAATTACTGTACTTAGGTATTAGTATAGAATTTAAATTTGACTGTTTTCCTATATACATACTTATACATTTATGTGTAGTATTTGACCACGGCAACCGAGAGAACACTTTAAAACTAGATAAGTACCGAATGATTCAAAATTGGTCAATGATGCAGATGAGTTAAGTGGCATTTAACAATTGCTAGACCGCGCTCGCGTTATTCCATACAAATCCTCGGCAAGTCTCATGATTTCGTTCTACAATGGAACGAGAAGACCCTCCAAGTCTAGTATTGAAGCCACTGGCAACTACAGCGACTACCAATAACAATAGCCAGTGATATCATTGGCCATAGACAAAATACAACAATTAATACATGTGCTGAGCGACGCGATGTTAGTCTATAATCTTATATATAAAATTTCCGTGTCATAGTGTTTGTTACCGTACTCCTCCGAAACGGCTTGACCGATTTTTTCCAAATTTTATATGCGTATTTGGTAGGTCTAAGAATCGGCTACTACATTTTTAAAGCAAAACAACGTTCGCCGAGTCAGCTAGTAGTATTATAAAAAAATTATAAGTTTAATTTAAGTTATTTTAATTTTAAATCGTGGCTGTATAGAAAGTTGGAACACAGTTCAATAGATATTCGAAAATTGTTTATTTCTTATTAAAAATAACGTAATTAAGAAGCGTATTATATATTTTGTCTGTATGATAATTTGTCTGATCATTAAATAATATGTAATACTGTAGAGTACTGTCACATTGTTCAGCATTAAAATCCAATGCCGTCTTAGCTATGATTGCTGATAGATACGATTGTCAGTATATAAATAATGGGTGTCTAAGACACTGCGCGATATTCATACTTGACAAATAAATAAGAAAAATAAAATGTAATGTTTTTGTAAATTAAATATGATATTATGTTTATTAATTTGTATATTGTAATTTTTAATTTATTTTATTTTATTTTTTGACATTTTTAATTGTTTAGTTTTTTGACATTATATAGGTATTTTCTTTAACATGTATGTATGAGTCCTTGTTACTTGAAATAAATGTCTGAATTTGAATTAAAATTAATGCACCTATCGCCACTGATAGCAGTTGCTATTATCATTGGCTGTTGCTTAAATACCAGACTTAAGAAGATGGTGGGGGGTCGCTCCCGAGTTCCAGACATACAAATTCCATCGTATAACATACGAGCGGTAGCTTACAGTGTAATCGTGTTAACGGTGAATGAACTGTCATGTCCTTTACTCAGAGCTAAGATCCCATTATGGTAATAAAGATGTAGAGACATTTTACTGCATGCATAGGAATGATCATGAACTTGAGTATCGAGTAGACTATACTTTTTATTGCTTACGTTTTCTTTTAGATCAGCTTTTTAGTTTTAAGGTGGAGTAGGAGCAAAATATCATATTTGAAATAAATTCTGCGTAAATAATAGGGTTACGATTTTTTTTCAGAGTTAGGAATTGTTAGAGTAACAAAAAAACGTGGTTACGTAAAATTAGCTCAATAGTTGTATTTAAAAAACATTAAACATTTCGCTTTAAATTTGTATTTTGAGAGTAATAAATACTTAAATTAAAGTAAATCTTACTCTTTTTTAGTAAGTAGTGGAATTATAAGAGCTTAAAAATGGTTTAATTATTAATTGTATATGAATTTATTCCGTGAAATACCTACTGACGCGCTGCAGGCGCGTCACTCAAATATATATGGTGTATCTGAACTTGGTACATACCATAGTGCCTTAAACGACAAACTATTAGCAGTTTGGAAGTTTAGATATAACATGTATAAGAAAACTTTAGATATAACATTTAGAAAAAATTAGATATAACATGTAAACGTAGATATAGGTAGTAATATTTCTTAATAATAAATTATTATGCACCTATCTTTACAAATATTTAATTTCCTAAAACATGAAGTAATAACTACAATATTTCAACACATGTCATGTTATTGGTAATCATTTAACATTCAAAGTACCTACATGAAATTTTGTTTGTAAACCCCAACACACATTTTTTACCATTGTAGGCTAAATTCTAGGTCAAACAGTGATAACAAAATCGCACTAAAAGGCTTCTAGCATCAAACTGTAAAATTTCAAGGTGAGTATTTGCTAATCATACAATCACGATATACTTAATGATACAGTTAATTTTTATCTCGTACAAATAAGCACAAAGGAAAGTAATATTTGAGTAACAATGTCACGCTGAGATCACTCAGATTTCTGTAGTATGAATTAGAATAAATAATTATTTGTGTGCCTTAGTCGCGTACTAAACGGTTTGCCTCCACCTTCATTGTGCGTACCGCCAAGGTGAGGAATTTTTTGCCTGATTCCCTTTTCCCCAATAACTATAATCTAGCGGTTTTCAAGGCAAGAGTGAATCGTTTTCTTCTGAGTAAGCGAGCTCCACCTTAAATCGCAATATTGCTTACCTTCAGGTGATTTGCGATCAAGCGCAAGCCCATTATGAGTAAAAAAAATTATGTATAGCTTCATTGGTTCGTACAATAATAGTATACATAGGTTGGTTTATCTTACTTTGTAAGCAAAGCTGACTCACTTGTTTGTTTTATTCTAACTGAGTACTTAGATGCCTATAGTAATGCGATAGCCTAGATAGATCCATTACCTAATGAATCTCTTTAAATATGCATTTCTATATGATTAATACTTTTGCTCAGACATACCCAAGTCTATTGTTTTATTGAAATAAACAATGAGAAATTAAAATTTATCTCTAAAACATAATTATATGATTTCTTTGAATTTGATACTTTTTTTTAGACATTCCCATATATACTCCCATAGAAATTGTAAAAAGATTACTTTTATGATTTTGTCTTTGAAAAATGTTGTAATTTTTTTATTCAGAATTTTCTTCTTCTCTTTATTGAATAAAACTTTGCGAATGTTCAGCTATGAATCATAAATTTTACCATTTCATGCTCCGACACGGTTAGAAAAACACATTGTATTTATGTAAAGTTTTTCTAAAATAACTTTGAAACAAATTCTGCTCATATCTGAACAAAACATTACACTCAATCTCGCAAAACATCCACAAGGACGAGTGTTTTCTGAAAATAATATTCTGAAAGTCGTTCGTTCGGTATAAATTATTTCGCATAAACTTGGTCCGTTACAGTGACTAAGCAGATGTTTTGTTTGTAAACACGATGCAAATTTGTATATTTTTAGATTAACAGCGACAATGAAACTATTGTTTATGTACAAGAACAAATTGATAATAAATTCATATGGTGTGTAATTTGTAGCTAACAATCCTACTATAATTATAAACGCGAAAGTTTGCATGGATGTCTAGATGTTTGTTCGTCTTTCTCGCAAATACTACCGAATGGATTTTAATTAAAGTTCATAATGATATATATATATAGCGTATACATCAAAATAACACATGCATAGGCTACATCTTTTAAAGATATTTAAGCGTGAATGATAATATCAAATTTTTACTCAAAGCCAAATGTAATTTTATGTCATTTTACATAACTGTCAGTAAACAACATATCTACAACGACTGTTATGTCAGTTTTCCCGAAACAGTTTTATTAATAAGGCAAAACAACGGTCACTGGTTCAGCCATTAAATACATACTTATTTTAATCATCACTTTCAATGACATAGAGCATCCAATATGATGCATTCATGAAATAGAAGCTAAATAGGTATTACCCACACCACAATGTAGGTAAATATTCTATAGACACATATTACACACGTGTGTAGCCTCTCTCTGAACATATATATAATTAGTTTAACAGTCCGTAAAGATCAATGCACGTAGTGTTTTATTATCGCATTCGCACATATGTATACGCACTCCATGCGGTCTGCACTGCGTCCGTACCTAAATACGATACCACGCAGCGCACAATGCAATCAGAATAAAAGGATGCTTAATTCTGAGAAATCCGGAATTTAATTTCGTGTGCATGTTCAATCTCAATTTTTATTTTGAAAAATACTTCTTGGCTATACGATTCTCTGAAATTCATCTCCAAGTTAACATCTAAAGATATACCAGTCCTCTTATTTGAATTTTTGAGAAAAACAAAATGATAAATTATTGAGAATTCAATGCGGTTAAAATATACTTAGATAAGTGCAATAGGGATGATGACACCTCGTACGTTTAAGTTATTTTTACATAAACGTCATGACAAAAACGTTCCATACATCTTTTGTATGTGATTTTGTAAATGTGACGCTATAATCTTACAAAAACGTCAAAACGAAAAAGTTCCATACATTTTTTATGTGATTTCGTAAATGTGACAACATGATGGTGAATGGTTAGTTTTATTGTTGAATTAGAGCCTTTATTTTTCTGACACAAATATTTAAAGTCCAAACTAGAATATTAAAAGTATGTTGTTGGAAGCCATATTATACCATATTTTTGGTCTATTAGTGAGGTAAGATATGTATGTATAACCCATCATTCACCATGCATAATGCCGCTTAAGAATATTTTTTTAATTCTAGTACTAAGAAAATAAAAACCATTTAAAAAAAATACAAATATTTGATTTATAAATTTGATGATACAGATCTGTCTGCTTGATTATTTTACTAGCAGATTAATAAAGCATGTTCGCTGTTACTACGTCTATATAGTCCATAGAGTATTGAGATTAGATAAATGCCTAATGAGCCACGCTATTCTGTAACGAATACACGATAATAAGGAAATGTTACTAAATATTGTCCTATTTTATAATAACTTAAATATTTTTATCGATAATTACTTAACTTTGTGAAAGTTATTACCCGTATTATAGTTACTTAGTTATGTGTCTTAAGCAATGATATTACCTATAATTAAAATTTATAAAATATCATTGGTCTTAAGAAATACTTTGTATCTGCGTCAAGGCATACTTTGTTCCTGTTGCTTTGCGTCACATTATGGTGAGAGTTGGTTCGCTTTTTTTCGTTGAAATGCTTCTTGCAGGAGTGCATTATAATAATACCGGTTAAGTAAGTTTCAGTAAAAAAAAGCCGGTGTTGCTTCTCCCACGTGTCCCTAAAACCGACAAGCCTGCAAGTTGATTCGTAGCCGGGATACGACATTTCTTCTGAGATGTAAGATGATGTAATAAAATGCTTACGTTGTAGGATTTTGTTTTATTTTCGTTTTATTTGTAGGTTGTAGTTCTGGTGATCTATTTTTTATAAGTAACCATTGATAATATTAAAAAGAAATAGAATGTAATACATACTTTCGTGTGAGTGTGTCTTGTTTATTGAAGCATTTATTTAAATATAATTTAGTATAAATTTATATGTAACCAAAGCCAACGGACGAGCCAGGAGACATGAAAAGTTTAATATTGAAATGTATTTAGTAATTACATTTTATTTAAATATATTTTGTAACTATCTACATATTTGCCATAATAATTAATAGTAATTAAAAATATTTTTGTAAAATGACAACTTAATTAGCATCTTAAAATTGTACTAACATGAATTATTATTATCAATGTACTAAACTTTCTATTAAAAAGAAAAATCCACATACTTACTGTGAAATGTGAAAGAATAAAAACATACAATAAAGTTACATAAAGTCAGTCTAGTGTGGATAGAAATTTATATTATTTTAGCGACGAATTTTCTTTTTAATTTTCCCTTTTATTATACCTTAATAAATACTGATAAATACAAATTAGCTACCCCTATATACAGGAACCAGATACAAATAAAACTCTAAGTTAAAATATAATTACTTGTGATGCATAAATAAATAATTTCCGCGTAGAAAATAAAAATTAAGATAATGAAGAATAAAGAAAGAAAATATTAAATTGCTTTACGTGAACAGTTTACAACATAAATAAATAAATATAGGTATGTGTTACATGTTTGCATTTGATAATTTTCTAAAATGTATATGCTATTTGAACTTAACGAATTATTGACATACCTTTAGCTCTACAGGTAAGCAAGTATTTATTTGGTTTGTAAAGTACACAGAAGTACGTTACTTGTGGTATTTCAGTCACGAGCGCTATTCACTAAACACGTAGTGCCACGGTCACTCCTAAACAAATACTGATGTAGCTTGCTATCAGGGGTGTTACGATAACGAGTGAAAATATCGTAAATATTGACTGATAGTACCCACTCATTTTATTTAGCTCTTCTAATCAGATAAGACTTGAACTCTGGTATATGTAGTAATTAGATGAATAAGTATATGAAATACCGGATTGCGAATATATTGTATTAGTATATTAAGTAATTTTAATGTAATTTATATGTTTAAGTATATGAAATAATGACATGTAGTATGTATTGTAAAGTATTAGTAACTTAGTATTTTAATTAAGATCGATTTTCAATTTCACGCACCTTACGGGTAAGAATATGGCTAACTTTGTATATTTTAATACATGTAACATCTTTTTGATGCTGTATTCTGTGAAAAAATTTGATTTGATTTATTTTTTTTATTTTATTGTTAAACAAAGTGACGAACCCTGGTTCGATCTCGGCCCTTCATCAATGGCTTGTTTTTAAATTAATTTGTACTTGCTTCACAGTGAAGGAAAATATTGTGGAGAAACCGAAATGTTTGAGGACCAAAAAATTTTGTGTGATGCACTTGCCCAAGAGAACTCCGTCAACTTCGATCATCAATAGTCCGTCAATTAATAAATTCTGCGGGGAATTCACGACCCCTACTAATGTGGAATGCGACTTATTGTATTGAATGATAAATTCATTTTAATTTAACTTTCTTTTGTTTATATTTTTACATTTTGAATTAAATATACCTAAATTCAGTCATGTCTAGATGTTTATTAAAATACTTTATTCACTGACCTCCTTTGAGTAACATTGGACAAATCGGAATGTGAAGGGTTTGATAACGATGCAAGTAAGTACCTAAGCTAAGCCCTATGTTGGAACTCACACAGAATAAATAAATTTAGGTTTAAAACATAGCCACGCCAGACTGGTTTCTCAATCAATATTAGCAAAACAATTAAAATTGTAAACAAGACACTCGTGTGACACTTACCTACTAAACTACCTAACTTAGTTAACTAACATAATAATTAAGTCCTTATTTAAAATGTTAACCCCTAAAATTACTTTTCTTATATCTTATCAACATTTTCAGAACTAACAATTATTGCTTGACTTTGAAATATCCATAAAAATATTTTACTCACGTTAACGATGAAATTAATATTCAAATACACTGTGCTAATTGTAAATTATCGAACTTGAAGTCTTTCGCGCCAAAAGATTGTAGACTGATAAAAACGAGACGTACACCCGCATTGGATACAGTCTGTAAACTGATTGTACACTAGTGGCAACACGAAATCTTGTATGTATTAAAATAACAACACAAGACAAATAAAGAATAGTAAACAGTGTGTAAACAGGCAATAAAATAAAAAGATTATGAGGGTGCCAGCTGAGTACCTACTTAGCAATAATGAAATCGCGTACTGCGTTAATATTAGCATATGTATAGGTTAGTATAAAAATATCAGTTTATCACTTATTTTACTACTAATTACGGATTTGTCTCGTGGTATCCATACGATGGTAAACGTAAAGAATTACGTTTACCATCGTATGGTACCTAAACGTAAAGAATTACGTATACCATCGTATGTAGACTTATCATTTGTTATTAACATTAAAAATTGTCTCATAATAAACTTAGTTTAATCAACCAGTCAGTCTCCGTAAATTCTAAAACAATAAAAATGTTTAGTTATTTATAACCACCACCACCTTAGGCTAAAGTGTGTGGTCAAATGTAAGGAGTGAAAAATAATTGATCGTTAGAAATTTCGCAACGAAAGCATGTGCTTTTGAAGAGCTATCTTACATAGAGCTGATACCGCTTATTATTAGTCTTAATGACAACTGATGAAATTAATTAGATTTAAATTAACTCATTATCTTGTTGCTTTGTTCACAAATGGATGTAGAGTGATATAGATAATTAATTAAATTTTGCCAGTGGTCGTAAATAAGGGTCTTGAAGCCGCCGAAGTCAGGTAAAAGCCAATGGCAACTGACGCCACTCATACTGATAATTACCTTTACTATCAATAGCGTAAGATAAAATAATTACTTGGCTGAGCGTCGCTCGTCTGACAATAGTCTCACCTAATTTATTATGTCTATATGTCAGCCTGTGTGTTAGAATAATTAAGGTTTGGTGGTCAATAGGTACAGTGCGCTTTCAGAAAGATGGCTGAAGAATGGTATGTAATTAAATTGGACGCTCCAGTACACCGGATGATACAATAAATTGTAAGTTCTGGGTTCCTTAATAGCCAGTCATCCGAACAGAAGATTTATTTACAAATTATTTATAATCATTTATTCGAATAATCGCTCGAAGTTTGTATAAAATAATCGAACACATTCCAAGTATTTTTCCAACACTAGAATGCCACAAGTGTTTCTATATCAGAAAATCTTTCCTAGTTTAATGGTAGTAATGGTATTAATATTCGTCTAGCGTGATACGCAGACAAATCAACAATGCAACCAGCTGCATTTTTATATTCTCCAATAGCTTATATTTAACGTGAAGAGCTTAATAAGAATTTAATAATAACATATTGTTAATGGCGCTGTCACTGTGGCTGGACTTATAACAATTTTACATCCAAACAAATCGTATGCAATATTCCGTCTGTAAGATGTAAGTACCAAGCATACATTATAATGCTTAATAACTTGGTAATTAGGTACCATGTAATAACTTTATGCTCGTTATCATAGCCACAGTAGCTCTATTCGCCTCGGTATCGATGAGGTTGTAAAAAATATCTGAGCTAGCAACCCCAACAACGTCGGGAAAATCTTTCAATTTTGGTGGAAAAAGCTCGTTGTTCATGTTGAACATTTTCGAGCATTTTTTCCAAAAGTATTCTTTAATTTTGTGATATTTCCTTTTTAAACTAGTTATTTAGTGATAGCCAACCACTACTTAATCTAATAATATAAAAATTGTGGTGATATTAGCAGTTAACTTAAGATACCTGACAGATCGATTCGGCGTTCCTAATTTCAGGTTATAATATAAAGATATTGGTTGTGTTCAGTAATTTCTTGTTAAAATGGAGAACATGGACGTAGCACAAGAAGGAACTTCGGCGGCATCGACTCCTGTTTCAGAAAATGGTAAGATACATGTGTACATTATCCAAACGCCGGCACTCGAATGCTCGAAACGTGTTTTGTGCCATTGTTCATTTAGCACGATTTTTCTCATTTTATTCTTCTAATCGGCGTACTGTGATAGGATTGTTACTGTGTACATAATCTACTGTGTTTTAGAGTGCCAAGTGGTGATTTTTTTTAGATGATTATGCCCATTGTTGTATGTACTTAGGAACTAACATGCTACTTGCATAGGAACATCAGATCTCAGTAATATGTTTTTCTTTGTCTAATGCCTAGTTTCTCAAATCATCTATAAATTTTCAATTCAATTCATCTATTAATTTACAACAAACTGTCTAGGTTAGCACACTTTTTTAAATATTTATATTGAGATAAACTTACAAAACCATGTGAACACTTCACTAGATCAATATGACAATTTTCTAAGGACACATGTTGAGACATACAGTCCTGACCAAACAATTATATTAATTATAGCGATCACGTTATTACCTTCTTGTGAGGACTGCAAAACTTTGGAATTCTCTTTCTCTGTTTCCTGAGAAGGACCACCTGGGGGTCTTCAAATCTAGAGTTAATAGGTATTTTCTAGGTAATAGTGTAACATCGTAGGCCATAGTATTGTTTAACACCTGGCAAGCTGTGGTCAAACAATTAGTTATAAAAAAATAAAAAATCTTTTAATTACGTGCTACATCAGTGAACAGCTTTAAAAACCGGCTTGAAAGCTGGTTGAAGAAAACAAAAAATCTCTTGCTAACCTGTGATCAGTGCACTAGTGAACTTTAAACATTGACATTGAACAGTGGACATCATGTGAACTATTAAAAAAATAATTTCAACTCAGTGTGATATAGGCACATCAGCATAATGCTGCTCGCCTATAAATCAAATAAATAAATAAAACTGGTAAAATTATCCTTGTCTACACAGGTCCCAAAGTAGCAGATCCCAATGTAGCGCCAGAAGAAATGACTTCACGGGATTACTACTTTGACTCATATGCACACTTCGGTATCCATGAAGAGATGCTGAAGGATGAAGTCCGCACCCTCACATACAGAAATGCCATGTACCACAACAAACATCTCTTCAAAGGAAAGGTATGTTATTATGCACCTGGAGCATTAGGCTAAAAAGTTATTACATTACAACTTATATAATTTTAGTTTAGTAATGGTCTTGGGTGTGCAATGCGAGTCTGGCTCGGTGATAATAACATCAACTTTTCAATCAGACGGCCCCTGGTTTGATCCCAGCCCTACACCAATGACTTGTTTTTCAAGTTATGTGTGGATTTGCACTCGCTTAATGGTGAAGGAAAACATAGTGAGGAAACCGGCATGTTTGATGACCACAATATCCGAAGACGTGTGTCATCCGCCAACCCGCACTTGGCCAGCGTGGTGGATTATGGCCTATATCTCTCTCCTAGTGAGAGAAGGCCCCGAGTCCCAGCAGTGGGAATGTATAGTGGGCTGCTTATGATGATAGTCTTGGGTAAGATGTTACTGATTTTTTGTCTATATTACTTCATTTAGAAAGTTAGTGTGCCATATGTCCAATCATTAGTAATTTAACATGTCATCCGATCCAAGGTAGTGCCCGGACGAAAAAACCACTTTTAAAAGATAATCTAGTGCTTAATTTTAAGCCATTTCTGAGGCTTCCAAACTTTGAAAACTCAATTTGATAGTTTTACTTTAAAGTACCTAAATAGATTTTAATTTTTTAGTGAGAAAAATTTAAATATCAAAGATTAAACATGTATGAGTCTTTCTATCTAAATCTGAATTAAGTAGTACCGTTTATCAACAATGGATTTCCATAAAGTAATTAATACCTCAGTCAGTATGTTAAATTAGAAAATATAAATACCACTTTAAAACCAGCCTGATAGCTGGTTGCAGAAAACAAAAAAATCTCTTGCTAACCTGTGATCAGTGCACTAGTGAAGTTTAGACATTGACATTGGACAGTGGACAATATGTGAACTATTAAAAAAAAATTCAACTCAGTGTGATATAGGCACATCAGCATAATGCTGCTTGCCTATAAAACAAATAATTAAATACTAGTAACACCCTTTCCTCCAGGTGGTCTTAGACATTGGTTGTGGTACGGGCATCCTCTCAATGTTTGCTGCAAAGGCGGGGGCAGCCAAGGTTATTGCTGTAGAGTGCTCCAACATTGTGGACTACGCCAGGAAGATCATCGAGGCTAACCGACTAAGTGATGTCATCGAAATTGTTAAGGGAAAGGTGAGACTATTTTTTCTATACAAGATTTTCATTATTATAATGTTAATAATATGTGGTATGTATATCCTACCCACTTGACTGTCCGCGCTAGCAGACTACAACATGCGTTAACTGTCTGGCGATATCGCTCGATAGGTGTACAAAAAAAATCGCGTGACCTGTCCCGGTAAAAACGTTTGTTGAAAGAAAAGTATAGTATGTAGTGATTACGAAAAAAAAATTACTGCTAGATAGGTAATAAAATATGCAGAAAATATATACTTCGAACTTACTATTTCATATAAAAAAATAATGATTACAACAAAACCAGTCATGTTTACTCACAAACAGTAAACGGTTGCGTATCTGTGCCACAGCCGTAATATTTAATGAAGAAAGAATCATAGATGGTGTTTCGACCTTCGAGCGATTACTGCTCAAGAAGAATAATAATAATTTCCTAGACAAAATTCTCTTTACAGTGATGTATGTAATATATATCAGTGTTTCATTCTCCAAAGTTCATATTTTTTAACAAATGATATTCAACTACTAAATAAGTTTTTACGAACGCTTCGAGTTTGTGGCACTGTAGTACCAAAAAAATGGCACTGTAGTACCCACGGACGCTCAAGTGGTTAGTATGCCATTGTTTGTGTCATCTGCTTTGATAAGAGTAATTCATTGAAATAGTGGGCTAGGCACTCAGCTGTTTTTTTTTTCCAATGTTCCTCTCACGAGGCCACAGACCTTTTATATCCTACACTCTCACTGCTTTTTATTTTCACATAATTATTTATGGTTGTAACTATTGAAAGTATTTTATTAACCGATAAACAAAAACATTTTTAACAAGTTAAAGGAAAGTAGAAGAAAGGGAAAGGTTCTCAGATTAGGTCCATATAAATTTTATCGAAATTGGTTAAATATATTTTTTAATTAAAGCCCATAGTAGAAGATCCGAGCCTATAACAACTTTCACCAACATGATTATTGAATAAAATTAATATCATAATAAATTTAGTATATTAGAAAATATATAAAAAATGGGTTGCCTAAATCAGGGTGTCCACGGACCTGGAAAGTCAGGGAAAGTCAGGGTAGCTATTAAGGGTCAGGGAAAGTCAGGGAAATGACTTCTCTACCTGGAAAAGTCAGGGAAAACCAGGACTTTTTGATGATTGATCTTTAAAATTAATGTAAAAGTCTAAAAAAGTATATAATAAATAAAAATAATATTATCTTATCAGTCATCAGTACTTCTTATATACTTACATATTTATATTCCAACAGCTAATTAGCCACTCACACGTCCGCGCCATCTGCGCCAAAATGCCTTGAACGTCCGAGCGCTCGCGCAATAATTCACGATTCCACCGCGCAATTTATAAACGTTTGTCAAGCGATAAATTCACAAGCTATGTTACTAGAAAAAATACCGTAGTGTAGCCTAATGTATAAACAAAATGATTTTCTTAAGTCTAGGCTACAAGTTTAGATCTCAGTACTTAAAAAAAATCGAGAACATGAATCGGCACCTATTTTTCCCGTGAATGTCGATACGAACTTTAGATCGAACTTTTGTTAAAGAAATGCGTACAAAACTACACTAAATATACATTACTGGATAGATACTATCTCGAAGAATCTATGGATAACACACACTATACTGATTTAACAAAAACTTACTGCATAATAACAATTTTGCCGATCCCGTGCGACGAAAACATCGAGTGTTTTCGGACGGCGAGTCGGTACGTGATTTCGAACTGCCATAGAAAATTCCAAAACTATAATAATAAAAATACTTTACAAAATCAGTTCCTGCAGTAGATAAAGATGTAGTTGTGGTGGAAAAACAATCGCCAGCGGCTAATGTAGGTGACAATGAAACAACAGCCACACGTGCCCCAACTGTTGAAGCTCATGACAATAAAACACATTGCAAGTTGTGATTCAAACCTACAATGAAAATGATGTAACATCGTCAGAAATCTTGTGGGCACTCCCAAGTAATTTACAATAAACTATCGTTGAATTCATGTGACCGAATTTCTACGTCATTTAATAGAATGTTTCCCGATAGCAAAATCGCCCAGAACTTTACCATGGGTAAAACAAAAGCGTCATATGTGATTAACCATGGCATTGCGCCATTCATACCGATGACACTGAATAGCCTGCTTAGAGAATGCTTATATTACGTCATGTCATTTGACGAATCCCTGAATAAAGTGGCCCAAAAATGTCAGATGGACTTGTGCGTGAGATATTGGTGCGTTAATACTAACACAGTAGCAACAGATATTTGACCTCAGTTTTTCTGGGACGGCAAACAGCCGATAATCTTGTAGACTCATTTCTGGAAAGATTGGCTGATTTAGATAGAAAAAGACTGCTACAAGTTTCTATGGATGGCCCCAATGTGAACAATAGTTTTCTGAAAAAATTGAAAAATGTTCTTTCTTCCGAGGAAACAAAAAGTCCCTTAGGGTGTGGATTGCACACTGTCAATGGTGCTTTCAAAACAGGTCATCAAAAAGTAGATTGGAAGACTTTTGAAGTACTGAAAACTATGTACAATCTCAGGTCAGCGATACCTTTTCAAGCGCAAATAGGCTTTGCCATGTAGATAAAAAAAACGGACGTAACGCTGACCTTGTCTTAGGCTATACCCAGGTAATGGCTGGTGGTAATATTGTTTAATTAAAGTAAGGTGGTGTTCGGTATAATTAATTGTGGGTATGGTGTATGTATAGTACGGTATGGTTATGGTGTGGCAATCTATCTGTGTTGAAAATTTTCACCTTGATAGTTGGACACCTTGGGAAGCCAATAACATAAATCTCTAAGAGTGTTTGTGAAGACATAATTTTTTGTCTCTTACAATCATTCACAAGAGAAACATTTTTACTTCGAAAAATTACAGCTATAAAGGTCAGGGAAAATTTTAGAAGTGGTCAGGGAAAGTCAGGGAAATGTTTTGACGATTTATAGTGGACACCCTGTAAATGTTTTTTTTTAAATAATTTTGCTACATCAAGATAATAAAAAAATATATATCCTGAGTTGAAGTATAGAGCATATAGAATGTGCTGCCGTAGGGTTGCCTATCTTTTACCTGGACGAACTACTGATCGCAATGAAACAGAGCTTATGTTGATATATATTTTTTTCTATTATCAAATGGGTTGAAAGTAGCTGATTCCGATAAACCTGTTTACGCCTGGAAACCCAGAAGTTCTTTAAAAAAAATTCAATATTTTATAATAAATCATTTTTCAATTTTTTTTTTAAATATTCTGTCCAGGGTTTTTTTTAGGCAACCCATTTTAATATATTTTAAGATTAAGATGCTAAATTTATTATGAAATTAATTTTATTCAATTATCACGTCGTTTAAGGTCGATGTAGGCTCGGATCTTAGACCACCAGTTTTAAATGTTATTTTTTTATTGTTAGGTGGAAGAAGTGGAGCTGCCAGTGGAGAAGGTGGACATAATAATCTCGGAGTGGATGGGCTACTGCCTGTTCTACGAGAGCATGCTGGACACGGTGCTCTACGCCCGGGACAAGTGGCTGCAGCCGGATGGCATGCTGTTCCCCGACAGGTGAGAACACTATCGCTTTACCCCCAGGTCCTGAAGTAGATGACTCCACCCAATGAGCAAAGACATATCTTTAATTATTTAATTAATTTTGTGCTTCTTACTCATTACTTCTCTGGGGGAGATTATTATTCATACGGCGCCACGATTTGAAGGCGGATTCTTATAGATCTCGACGAAAGAAAACGAAATGTAAAGAAAATTTTTCGATTTATCGATTCGTTTCCGAGATATTGAGGCTTCGATTTTTAAGCCGAATCGTAATCATGCCATTTCTGTATCTAAAGTTAAAATTTGCGTAGCATTTATTTACAAACAAGCTAGCTCTTATGTGTTCAAAACTAGATGTCGTGTGACAATGACATACACGTTGACAGTTCTTTATTCCCCAGATATAAGAGTCGAAATTGGCGTGTCATAGCATTGTGATGTATTTCGGTTGTGTCAATTTGGTACAACCTTAGAACATGTATTTTCCCTACTATCATATTCTTTGTTTACAGATTTTGATACATTTTTTTCGATTTTAGATCATAAATCCAAAATGGCGGCTACCACAAACAGTAGTGTAGGGTTTTTTAATTTATACTTTTGATTTTATTGCCTTCGGGCATCGCGTAGTGTGCCAGCCTTACTGTATGAATCCACAACATTCTTATTGCTAACTTCTTTTTGTCTTCGCCCTTTTCCCTTGTACACAACATTATTCGTACATCATCTATAAAAAATTCTAGTGTCTATCAGCTATAACTTTTCATAATAAAATATAAATATGTATACAACCTGGTACAGACAAATGGGACAGCCAAGTCTTAGTAATATGATACCCTTTTTTCCCTTACCCATACGGGACAGGGAACAAACGGGTTCTCTGTATGGAGAACCCTAATATAATAATAACTAGAGGTTGCCCGCGGCTCCGCCCGCGTGTAGGTCGCTTTTTGCGTAACCTGTGGAAAAAATCTATTGTATCCTATTCCCGTGCCAATTTTATATAAACACTACATTGCTACGATATCAAAATAAGCCGCATCTGTCTTTCCTCATTCGATTCCTGAGATCTAGTTAACCTCTGTTTTACCTATTTTGGTGGTGATGCTACAGATTAGATCGTTTTCTCCAAGCCATTATTTTAATATAAATAATAAGAATACGTGAATCATACCACTTAGTAAACAACATCTTAAATTACAATTCATAAGTATTTAATTTCAAACACACAAAACTTTCCCTTTGAACTTTAAACCCCAATGGCATACCTTAATTCACTCCTAGCAAATATCATTACAAATTTATTTTAAGCACCATATAAACTACAACCAAAACAACGTTCAAAACTGTTAAATTAATAAATAAAAAAATCCAAACAAACTTTCACCCCCCTCCCCCCCTATAAACCCTTATTTAACCCCTGGCAAAAAAACTTGATTTTACATAAACTATACATATTCCAAATTTCATTGCTAGAAGTTCAAAAACATAGAAGTTTTATACAAACTGTTTTACCCCCTTTCACCCCCTCAGGGGTGGAATTTCCAAAAATCCGTTTTTAGTACACGTTTAAATACTAAAATATATACGCACTCCAAATTTTACACCTCTAAGTTCAAAAACACAAAACTTTCATTTTTAACTTTCAACCCCAATAGCATCCCCCTTAATGCAACCCTGGCAATTTAAAAAAAAAATTAATTTAACCATTCAATAAACTACTACCATAACAACTTTCAAGACTTTAACTTGATAAATAAAGATTTTTCCATACAAACTTTCACCCCCCATAACAAACTCTTAGTTCACCCCTGGTAAAAAAACTTGATACCATTATTTTTAATTTTACATAAACTATACATATTTCAAATTTCATTGCTGGAAGTTTAAAAACAAAGAAGTTTCATACAAACTGTTTTACCCCCTTTCACCCCCCTTAAGGGTAGAATTTCAAAAAACTATTCTTAGTACACGTCTTAGTACTAAAATATATACACACTCCAAATTTTACACATTTAAGTTCAAAAACACAAAACTTTCATTTTTAACTTTCAACCCCAATGGCATCCCCCTTAATGCGTCCCTGGCAAAAGTTTTTAAAATTTTAATTTAACCATTCAATAAACTACTACCATAACAACTTTCTAGACTTTAACTTGATAAATAAAGATTTTTCCATACAAACTTTCACCCCCCATAACAAACCCTTTGTTCACCCCTGGTAAAAAAACTTGATACCATTATTTTTAATTTTACATAAACTATACATATTCCAAATTTCAATGCTATAAGTTCAAAAACAAAGAAGTTTCATACAAACTGTTTTACCCCCTTTCACCCCCTTAGGGGTGGAATTTCCAAAAATCCGTTCTTAGTACGCGTCTACATACCAAAACAAATACACCCTCCAAATTTCACAACCCTAGGACCAGCCGTTTGGGCTCTGCGTTGTCTATAGATGAATGAATGAATGAATGAATAGGTCAGGACAAAGAGTCTTATAGTATAGAAGATTATGTTAAATTGCAGACTTACTTGTCTTGTGATTCTGGCTTACTGTTATCTGTAGAGTTTGCTCTCAGATTGTTTTCCTGTCTTGGATCTTTGCTCGGCCCGGCCCCTGGGTCAGAGTCCATTACTATAAACAATGTACTTGTTGTGATTGATGATGATATGAGTAATGTTTGGTGGAGTCATATAAGACTGTAGGACATAACTAGAGTTGTGTCCTAGTCCTACTGTGTTATCCATGATACAGGATAAAAGATATCCTATGTAAAAACATAAACATACATATCTTTACACAAGATTTGGGTTCCCCTTTGGCAAATCTTTAATTTATTTTAATTTGTAAATGTACATTTTCACTTAGTTACCAACTTATTTTACTTAGTTAACAACCATAATAAAATAAGTTTATGTTGACTAAACAAATACATACTTTAAATTATGAGAGATTAAGATAATATGCTATTACATAGAACTGAGAATAACTACATGTATTAATTAATACATTTAAGCAGATTATGATTCTGAATATCAGATAACCCACGTGATAGCATTCTGCACAGTTTTACTTTTTGTTTGTAAATATAATTACAACCATAAATTAGTGTTTCTATCTCCCCTAACAAATGTGTGGTGGTCTGGTGGTTGACCACCACCATGTATTATTTATTCGGCTGGTTTGAAACCACAGGAGCATTCCACTCGCACCCCGGTGTTTGTGGTTTTCGCATGGCGAGTGTGAAAACACCCTAACGTTTGCAAAACATTTCGCGCCTGCCTTGCGAACGTGTCTTTCCGACACGTAAACAATGCAGTTAAAAAATTGAAGGAAATTTTAACAAAAAAAGTATTTTACCTAGTATTAACTAGTAGTTTAGTAGCGCCTGTAGTTCGGCTAAGTTGATCTGACTTTAAGTGTAAGCAACTTATTGACTCAGGCGTTACTTTGCGGAAATCCATTGTAAATAGAAGACAAAATTAAATATTTAGTGTACTTCCGCCGCATCCGAAACCCAAATTAATATAAGTAAAGGACAAATTAACTAAGATTAATTAATTAATTAATTATCTAAGATTAATTAAGATTAACGTTACCTACCACAATTCGGAAATTCTCCTCCTGATGATTCCTTGTGGAAAGGCGAAACACGTGTAGAGTTAAGAATTTCCGAATTGTGATAGGTAACGTTAATCTTAATTAATCTTAGTTAATTTTTTCTTTACTTATCTTAATTTGGGTTTTGGATCACAGCTGAAGTACACTAAATATTTTATTTTGTCTTCTATTTTTAAGCGTAAGCGCCTGTATCGACGTTAAGCAACGGTCGATGCGGACAGTCTTTGGATGGGAGACTATGTACAAGACTGTCTTTTTAAAAGTGGTAATTTCTTCACGGTCCACGGTGCCCACGTGTGTCGAATGACACGTTGAATTATAGGTACGTTATAGGTCCGGCTGTTAGTCTTAGTGTAAGCAGCCGTTGAGCCAAGTGGGAGACTTTTGGGCGGTTTGGAAACTCGACACCAGAGCTTGGCTACTTAGCTTATACGAAGAAGAAGAAGATTTGACTTAGTGAACCTTTTTTTTTTGTTGACGAGGGGGAAATCTTCGACAAGATACCTGGCTACGATGGGGCGCAGCCAGGTTATGTGGGATTTGTACCCACTAAAACCCCCCGCGGTGACCTGCCTCTGTGCCTAACGGAGGTCTCCAGGTTCTTCCGGGAAACACTCCGGAGACCTCCTTGCACTGCGCTGTGGCCCTTCCCGGATTGTTTCGCCAACCACGCGACGGCGACGGTCACGCGATGCCGTTGTCGTTCAACCCGGACTCGATGGAGCGGGTGTCGGAACCCCATCTCCGAAAACCTTCGAGTCTGATGCCCCTTTTAGTCTCCTCTTACGACTTTTCACCAATGCCGCAGGGTTATGACTTAGTGAACCTAACGAAGTCTGTATGTTAACTGACTAATTTTGCTTTTGTCTGTCTGTTGGTATGTTTAGTTATTCCTTCTCGCGTAGAGGCCGTCATTTTGAACCAATCTTAGACGAAATTTGGTATTGTCGGTCTGGGTGTTATATATGTATCGATATACGAGGGTGAATCAAAAAGTTCTTAGAAGTGCATATATATGAAATCTTTTTGGATCAAGTTCGATATTCAAATTAAAGAGTGTCTATCACACTATATTTATGCAGACTGTCACTTGTTTTTGTCAGTTCGTTCGCATGTAATAATTTTTTTTGTGCAACGAGTTGCTAAAAAGTTAATATTATGGATAAAAGTGAGTTACGTGCGGTGATAAAATATCTCAGTTTGAAAAAAATGTCTACGAAGGAAATTTTTTTTGGACATTCAGCAGACATTAGGGGGTGATGCTGTACCCTATTCTACGGTTGCGTACTGGGTGGCTGAATTTAAGAGGTAGATCAAGCTGTAAAGATGACCCGCGTTCTGGGCGGCCTTCAACCTCCGTTACAGAAGAAAATGTCAAAAAGGTTGAGAATCTGGTTTTGGAAGACAGAAGAATGACTATAAAACATATAGCTGAGATCCTAAAGATATCTTTTGGTAGCGTTCAATCCATTTTAATTGATTCACTGGGGTTCAAAAAAGTGTCTGCAAGATGGGTGTTGTTCCTTCAAGATAACGCTCCTGCTCATCGATCAGAAGTTGCGCTCAACGCAATCCGCTGTGCTGGCTTCAATATCCTTGACCACCCACCATATTCTCCGGACTTAGCCCCAAGTGATTTCCATTTATTTCCAAAATTAAAAGAGGAAATTCGTGGAACAAAATTTCACGATAATGACGCGGTTATAGCTGCCGTAAAGGACTTTTTCGAGAGTCAAGAAAATATTTTTTTTCACAAGGAATAAGGAAGTTAGAAACGCGTTATTCTAAATGCATTGCATTGGAGGGAGATTATGTAGAAAAATAAAATATTATGATTTAAATCTTTGCATTTTTTAATATTGATTCCAAGAATTTTTTGATTCACCCTCGTAAAGTATTTATGTATGTAGTAAATCAGTTGTGTTAGCAACCATAATACAAAATAGATATGGTTAAGTATGTATCAGCTGTGTTTGAAATGTTGCACAAACTATGTTCTAAGAAATTGTGTGCACGAGGTCTAGTATTCGGAGAATAGTAGCAGTGCAGTCCTTTAGGTAACTAGTCAGTACTTACATATTATATATGTTCACACATACTTGTATGTCGCATTTATTTACGAATAACATGTTTTTATTTGTTTTTCATATTTCTTCATGACAATGAGTTGATTGAAAACATCACTGATTGATGTCATATGTCATATCATAAAAAACGTCTTTTTGATGTTTTGAGATTTTCTTATATTACCTTGGTATACGTCAAAAAAAGAGATTTTATTACAAGCTGCGCCGCGCGGTGTTACCCGCGTTAATCCGGGATAAATGTAGCCTATGTATTAATCCAGGGTCTGTCTTAACTCCATTCCAAATTTTCAACAAAATCCGTTTCAGCGTGAAGATCAAACATCAATCAATAGTAAATAAAATAATTAAATAAATATTAGGACACATTTCACACACGGCTGGTTAACCCCATACTGAACCATTTCTATTTTGTGTTATGGTAGTTAACACAACTGATATACTACATATACATACATATTTTATATAGATACATATTTAACACCCAGACCCACAGCCAACAAATTTAGTTAAGCACAAAGATGTTGGCCGTGACGGGAATCGAGCCCGGAACCTTCTGATTGGCAGTCTAACATGGTAACCATTACGCCAACGAGGTCGCCAAATAGTGTTAGCTACATGCTGAAATTGTGTTATTTCCTACCATTGTTCCACAAGATTGTTTATAGGTGTTACATTACACTCACATATTAGTTCATGGTTGGTTCATGTACGAGTATGATTTTATGTAAAGCAATGGATTGGTTGGAAAATTCCATGCTTCTTTTACTGTGAATATAAATCGTTCAACATATAAGACAGACAAAAAAAGAAACAACAAAAATTCGCTACTAACGTACCAGAATAAGTACAATTAGCGTGGTTCTTTACTCGGTCTTAAAGCTATTTATTCGATATTTTTTACCTTTAACGATTTTTACCGAAAATACTGTAAAATCAAGATTTTGCCTTAAGGAACACCAGCATTGATTGCAATTCGATCCATTTAGGTACATTTCTCAGACTAAATATTTTTTCTCTAAGATACATTTGGGTCCATTGCTATTTGGGTATACGGAAGCCTACGTTACGTTGATGTGCAGGCTCCTTTCCGCAACTAGAAGTCCTCCGGCGTCCCCTGTGCGTAGGGCATGACTGGTGGTCGCTAATCCAGCCAGCCGATCTCGCTGAAGAAGGCCAGCAGCTCGCGTACGCCGGCGCAGGCCTCCCGCAGCGTCCTCGGTATCCCGAGAAATTCTTCTCGCTGTTTCGTCAAGCTCCTGCACTCCAAAAGCACATGCTTGACCGTTTCCTCTGCCTCCATGCATCCCCTGCACAGAGCACTGTCAGTATGCTGCAACATATGTAAATCTTAATATATATAAATCTCGTGTCAAAATGCTTGTCCTCAATGGACTCCTAAACCACTTAACCGAATATAATAAAATTCGCACACCATGTGCAGTTCGATCCAACATGAGAGATAGGATAGTTTAAATCTCAAATTATAGTCGCAATTTTAATTTATTGCTAATTATTGTCTGTTATTATTTGACAGTCACAATTTTCACAACAGATGTCGATACCTTTCGACTGGGTTGAGTAAGTAATCAATAGATGGCGCTGTACCCCTAAGTAAGGCAAAACAACATTTGCCGGGTCAGCTAGTGTTTATTAAGATTGCAATTACGGAAGCCTAAAGGCAGTGTGTTTGGGTTCCAGATGCACCCTGTTCATCTGCGGCATCGAGGACCGCCAGTACAAGGACGAGAAGATCAACTGGTGGGACGACGTGTACGGCTTCGACATGTCCTCTATCCGCAAGGTGGCCATCTCCGAGCCGCTCGTCGACGTCGTCGATGCTAAGCAGGTGGGTAATGCCGCCAGCACCACGCCGGTGTACTTGGTGATCGGGCCGATATCCGCAGTCTAGTTCTCTTCATAACTCCCATTCTGCGTGCTGCCATCATTTACACACCGGTGTACCATCCTATTGATAAATTTGATGGACAGATATAATATTGTAGATATTAATTTTTAACAGCGAACCTTTGGAACTCTCTTCCTGAGTCTCTTTTTCCTGAGAAGTACAATTTGGTTCTTTCAAATCTCGAGTAAAATATATTAAAATAAATAGGTTGCTTCTAGGCAAGCGTGTTACATCTTAAACCATGCTTCAAAAAAGTGGTCAAGTGTGAGCCTATTCATCATTAAAAAAGAAATGTACGTAAAAAAGATGATCCTGTCTCTTTGTAGTTTTGTTGTGTGTTTGTGTTAGGTGTATCACAATAGCATTCCCTAGAATGAAATCCTCAATGGATTGTGTCGAACTATAAGCATAAAATATTATGGTTAAACTAATGAATGAATAGAGAGAATAACTGGTAAATATATTTATTACCAAATACAAAAATAGGAGGAAGTTTTCAATTATTCAACTACTTAGGGTTTTTTCTATTTGAACTTCTGTGTGTATGTAACTTCTGTAACCAATCACATCGTAACAGGTCTCTTAACCAGGTTTCAAGTACTACTTATATTTATGTGCATAATATTTCTTGTACACCACTGCTTGGCGTCCAGCGAATACCTAGCGCAGTTAGGGTATATCATCTCGCTCTTCTATATGAGGTGTTAACTACAGATTAAATAGTGATTTAAAAGTAAAATAATATAATAATAATAATAAAATCTTTATTGAGTAAATGCTTATGACCTAACTTACAACTATATTGACGTTAATATAAATATAGATAACAATTAATCTTATATATAAAATTTCCGTGTCACAGTGTTTGTTACCATACTCCTCCGGAACGGCTTGACCGATTTTTTCCAAATTTTATATGCGTATTCAGTAGGTCTGAGAATCGGCTACAGTATATTTAAAAATAATTATTAAGGCAAAACAATGTTTGCCGGGTCAGCTAGTATTCATATAAGAACAAAAAATATTTTTAAAACATAGCTAATTTAGTAGGAAGTTAGGTTGGTAGAGTGTCTGCGCTTTGCACTAGGATAAGATATAGCCTGTATGGCAGAGCAACAACCCTCTAAAATGTTGCAAACATGATGTTCTGTGCTTTCCAGGTGGTGACGAATTCGTCTCTTCTAAAAGAGATAGATTTGTACACAGTGAAGAAGGAAGACCTCAACTTTGAGTGCAAGTTCCACCTTCAGGTATGTACAAGTTGCGGACCAGCATTACATCTGTGCTCTTCACAGAGTTGCTCCACTTACACAAGATGAATAATTTTATGTTTTACATTAATTAAGTTTAGATTAGATATACAATGTAAACTCAATTTTACGTCACTCGATCAATTGGCTTTTGGTTTAGCTTGTATTCCATACAATGGTGGCGATTCAGCGGCACACACAACTAAACTAAATTTAAAGAAGCCCCGTCTCTTTTCATCTTAGGTGGCCAGAAAGAAACGGCACGTTGTGCACCTTACTCAAACCAACTAAAATCACGTCAAATGTAGAAAATATAGGCGACTTTAGACCGCAGACCGCACCCATTTGTATCACCTCTAAAACTGCCTGCACATTCCATATTTGACTTTGTGATTTTAGTTGTTTTGTCTGTGGTTCAGAACGTGCCGTCTCTTTCTAGCCACCTAAGGTGAAAAGAGACAGGCTTCTTTAAAATTAGTTTAGTCGTGTGTGCCGCTGAATCGCCACCATTGATACATTCGTGATATAGAATTTACAGTGTATATAAATAATATAATAATATAATATTAATTTAAATCATTATAACTATAATCTATCGCTTTCGCTGTTGATTGCTAATGCTCAGGCAAACAGACCATCTGATGCAACAGGGGTGGAACAGGTATACCAGCGACCTAGGGCTGTGCTCCGTTATTTCTGGAGCTTGGTTAGCTTGGGTAGGCTGGTAAGGGGGGAATGCTCAATACGCCCCTAGCGGGATGTCAGTTCAGGTCTCATCACCCCCACTTCAAATTAGAATTAGAATTCTAACTATAATGTGAATGATATTGATGCAGGTGCGGCGCAACGACTTCATCCAGGCGCTGGTGACGTTCTTCAACGTGGAGTTCACCAAGTCGCACAAGCGGCTCGGGTTCAGCACCGCACCCGAGGCGCCCTACACGCACTGGAAGCAGACCGTCTTCTACTTCGACGACTACATGACGGTCAGTACCAACCCAGTACTCGATACTTTATGGAGAACCTGATCTTCATCGTAGGAGCTAAGTGGCCAAGCTCTGGTGTCGAGAGTTTCCAAGCCGCCCGAAGGCCTCTGACTTGACTTAACGACTGCTTGTACTAAGACTAAGATATGTTAAAGTTAAAATATGTTTATCAGTAATTAATTAAACAAGCTAGTGCTAATGTTCAAAACTAGAAATCGTGAACAAGAAGATTAGCATACTGGCAGATCTTAATTACTGAGATGTAAAAGTAGAAATTATATCTGAAATTTAAAAGGCGTAATGCAGCGTTTTTTTTCGTAACCCCAAAATGATAGCGGGGGTTTTTCCATTTTTGGTAAGTACTTGATAATCTAACAATTAATAGTATCGTCATGTTTTCCTCAGGTGAAGAAGTTTGAGGAGATCACCGGCACGTTTTCGATGCGTCAGAACGCGCGGAACAACCGCGACCTCGACTTTGAGATCGAGATCGACTTCAAAGGGGAACTCTGTCAGGTGAAAGAGAAGAATCACTACAGGATGCGCTGATTGTACCCGTGTGTACCCCCCCTTAATGTTACTTGTCCTTTTATAATCGAGTTTAGTGTAAGCGCGTTTTGACAGTTATATTTACAGGAAACTGGTATACGTTTTTTTCGAATGCGCAATTTTATAGTTTTTGTTTCGGTAAATTTCTGCTTATAGACAAAGGGTACAAGGCAATTTAATTGGTTCTACCAAACATACGTTTTTTCGAATGCGCAATTTTATAGTTTTTGTTTCGGTAATTTCTGTCCATAGACAAAGGGTACAAGGAAATTTAATTGGTTCTACCAAACATTTTAACCAATCAATAAATATTAACGCTCGTTCTGGATGGCGCAAATAAAGTTTTCGACGCATTTGTGATCGATCCAATCTAATGTTTGACCGTCGGACGGCCGTACCCGGACTTCAAAATTGAAATTGAATTGACCCGGACGTCTGCCCCGAGGGATATATTCCTTCACCATATAAGATTAGTTTACTTTCAAGAATTATGTATACATTTAATTTCACAAAAATCTCAAACATGCTTACACTTAGCTCAATTTTTTTGTACGATATGTGGTTTTGTGATGTCTTCAAATACACATTTTTGAATAGAAATAAATGTATAACTTTATTTTGAATCCAAATAAAAATCTTTTTCCTATGAAGCTGTTTTTCTTTAACAAATATGAGTTTTGATTTATTTTAATCCAAAAATGTGTATATTGAAAACAAATCGATAATTCGTATACATACTATTAAATAGAGGTAAGATCTGTGCTTTTTCCATACATGTGTCCCATTAGGTAATTATTTTAACCATCCTTTGGAAACGTTCGACAAACATTTTATTTGTAATGTGAAAATCTCAAAGTTACCCAAATTATTGTTTTGCATTCGCTAGTGATAGAATATGCGTAGCTGCTGGCAGCTCTCTCCGCCCCAAAATATAAAAAAAATAGTTTGCTGCAGCTCAATACTGAATTATACTCTGAAATCTTTGTTAGGGAATTATTCTTACACGTGATAATGTTCTTTTTAATTAAAATCTGTACAAAACAATAACGTAAATCTACATGATAGCTTTTGTTTCGTTTTCGTTCTATGTATGAAAAATAAATGTTATTCAAGAACTAAATTCTAAGACTTTTTTATTTTAAAGTTAGTGCTACCTAAAAACTAAGCCACCTATAACATTTATCTATGAAGAACTAAAACGAAATAAAAAACACGTATATTGATCATTTTAAAAACCCAGGACTAGTACATGTTTTGTTCTATGTAATTTAACTCTCACATTTTACCTCGAATCGCATGTTAGAACCTCAAGCTAGTTTAAATAAGTTAACTGTTTGATTAAAATACATATTTTATTTCTAAACAGCCCAAACCCAATTTCTAACGATTCTAAGTAAGAATGTAGAGTTAAATTAACATGAACACACTAGTTTATTTCCATTTAAAGTTAGTCTCTTGACTTGATGATTAAAATTTCGCGCGTTTACCTTTGCTGCAAACAAAAAGTGACTCTAAACCAGATTTAAGTTCCCTACGGTTAGTTATTGTATTATTAAGGTGAGTGTTTGTTGGATTATGGTCGTTATAGCCTTTGTCTTAAGGCTGGTTATAGTAAATCGAATTTTCTTCTGCACATGGTATATGGTCACTGTGCTATACATTAAGTATACTCTTAAACGCTCTTAGAGTGGACTTGGTTCGTTTTATTTTTAGTCTGGACTTCTTAGCGTTTGAATATTTTTTAATATTTTGTTTGAGTTTTCAGCCATACTTCAGAATTGTTTTGGTAAATAATTTCTGGTTGTAAAATTTGGCAACACTGCTTGAACAGTGTTATATCCAACCATTGACATTGATGATCTATGGAAAGCACATTGCATGCCACTTTCTTAGCGTACTTTTATTAGGGAATCATCAGCGTTGACAAAGAAATTATATACTAAACTATACCTCATTGTTTCCAACATGTTAGTTAAATTTATATTAAACTTAAATTCAGCACGAAGATATTCCCTACATTTTGTACCTATGTACGATTTGAACCAGTTACGTCTAAGACATGAAAGTGGTATAGGAGTCATTAAAAAATTGTTATTACACAAGCTTTTTATGATGATATGATTTTAATTCAGATAATAATTTTATTAGATTGATACGTATTTAGTTAACTACTAGGAACATGTTTTATTTTTTAAACAAGCTAATTGAAATATAACGAACCAAGGGATATTTGTCTACATTACATTTTAAGTGTCATGTTTGTAAGATCCTACCGCCTAATAAGTTCTCGTGGCGCGGGACGTTGTGTATTAAACATTCAAACATACGTTCACAAGTTTTACTTTCTAACTATAACTATAGACTAGGAATAACCTAGAGACCTAAGGCAAGTAATCTTGATCTAACTTTGGGTTGAATCTTAGATTTCATCATGCTAGAAAGGTTTAACAGAACACACTTTGAATGTGTCTTCTTTTTCTAAATATAAAAATGCGTCGTTAATCTGGTTTAAAAACAATACAGATCTTTTTAAAATAGAGCTATAACCCAACAACCCGAATAGTGTTCTCAATTCGGATTGAGTGTTCTCAATTTGGATTGTTGGGTTATAGCTCTATTTTAAAAAAGATATGTATAGTTTTTAATAATTGTTGAGTTACAACATCTTATTTGAGGTAAGTTTTTATAGTCCGATTTCTCTGGTTATTCCTAGTCTATACTAAATTTGCAACCTTGCTATCAATAACGAAATTCAATGGCAATTTTGAATTTAACGCAGCGTTTTAGGTCCATTAAAATTGTGACTGAATATGTTTAAAATAAAATTATAGTACTGCCGATTTAGAAATGTATAAGGCTTCTTACATGGATAAGGCAAATATAGAAACAGATATATAATTAAAATCAATACTCAATAGTTATCATTATTCTAATTGTTTGTTATTTGTAGACGTCATTTATGACTAAATATCTGGGCAAAGATTTTTACCAACCAGAGTAATTTTGTTTTGGTGTTACTCGAACAAAATTGGCGAAATTACGATCATACTTCAAAGAGAAACAAAAACCGAAGATAGAATTTAGCTTTTTATACATACAACTAAGATTTAGTTCTTAAAATTGCCATTGAATGTTAAGATGTGGTAATTTTTTGTGACTTTTTTGTGTACTTTAATTGCTTAGTTCTCTACTGCGATAAACATAACCATATGTAAAACAAATGTGTAGTTAGACTAGGTCATTGATCAATATAAAAAAAATCTTTTGAGTTTAAGGGTGCACCCGCTAGGTTATTTGGTCCTGTTTAAAATATGTTTACTAAATTTTTTTATTGAAATTTCTATAGATTTTTAGTCTTAACTGTATTGTTAACAACTTTATAAACTATTGTGACAATAGTATATTATAAAACAGCTTGTAAGCTAATGATTTGACCAGTCTGATGGAAGTGCACCTTTCCTGTAAAATAGATCAAAGAATTTTGAGCTCTGACTTAATAGTAATAAAGCCTAGTTTTTTATTATGTGTCCAAATGCCAAGTGATTCAGTTTTTTCTACGAGTAGTGAGATGCGTGTATGTTGTTACTTGTAAGTATTTTGTGGTGCATAAACGAGTACCTATAAGCCAGTTTGTTGTTTTATTTATTCAATAGTTATATCGTTAGGTTAAATTCTTTATAGTCAGTTGCGAATTTAACTCCTCTACAATTTTACGTAGAATCGCAATTTTCCTGGTAATTAAAACTGTGCAGTGTCAAAGAGATACTATATACGGGCTATAAATACATGAAATAAATATCAGGACACATTTCACACACGGCTGGTTAGCCCCATACTAAACAATTTCTAGTTTGTATTATGGTTGCTACTGATGTACTACATATATGTACACACATAAATACTCTATATCGATATTTAACACAGACTGACAACCAACAAATTTAGTTCATCACAATGATGTTGGCCGTTCCAGGAACCATTAGCCATTGGCTTAAATACATTGAGTGGTTGTATGTACTTATCCAGTTTCTAAGTTTTTTTCTAAATTTTCGATATAAGTAACAAAGTTTACGTCAGCCGCCTCTTAATTAGTCCTTGAATGTAGGTGCAAGATATGGTCAGGTTGTTACGAAATAAAAAACAGAATAGCTAAAAAGGTTTTTTACTAGATAAATTACAATATTCACCTAGCTTACATTTTAAGAGTTAATTATTATAATTGCTCGCATCCATAGCACACTTCCTTTTATTAAAAAAAAATTGATTTCGAATAAGTGGGTACTTAGTTAAATTTCATATTGTTTTATTCTGTACAATGCAACCATGCAAGAAAAATTTCAATGTATCCAAATTTACAGAATTAAAAGAATATAAAAATAAATAAATAGTCTGGGCTTACAATTATTATCGGCATAAGTATCTATAATTATTTCAAGTTTATTCCATAACCATGTCTACCTAAATTTGGGTGTAACTTTTAGAAGCGCAAATATTACATACCATGCTAAAAGCTCACAAATGTAGCTAAGCTAAATAAAGGCATCATTGTCTATGATGAGAGGATATTAGGGGCAAAATTTCAAAAGGCTTCATAAATCGTAATCGGTTAAAGTTACTGATAAATTGAAACCTAAAAAAAATCTCAGTTTGTTTTCAAAAACAAAAAATAATATTTTATCAAATTCGTTAGTCTGGTTGGTACAACACAATTATATATCTACTGAATGGTTCTATAGACATTTTTGATTTTGCTTTTCTATAACTGTTGTAGTTGAATAAATTAATAAATGAACTTTAATTTGTAACGACTCAAAAAAAAAGGTAGAATCTAGTATTTTGCAACCGAAAATAAGTGTGTCCGTTGCTACGCGAAAATATTAAGATGCCTTACGTGGGCAGTTCACAAAGTAAATCCTATCTTATTTGTAGCATTCTAAGATCTAAACTAGACTAGACGACAGGAGCAATGGGCGCGACCACGGGCGAGGCGATGGCGTTCTTGTGAAGGTCTACGCAGCAGCAGCTGGAGATGAGGTTGTACTCCTGGCACGAGTTGGCGTACAGGAACTTGCAGTCAGCCTTGCGGCACCCGTAACCGTCTGTGGAGTCAAGATTTTTTTTTGTTGAACTATCTATAAACGATTTATCAATAATTTCATATATCTTGTCCTGTACTAATCTAGCTTCATCCTGATATTATAAAGACAAAAGTTTGTGTATAATTTTGTAGGTATGTTTGTTACTACTTCACGATCAAACGTCAGAATCGAACGACTTGAAATTTGATATGAGGATAGTTAAGTTTAACATATAGGATACTTGTTAATAATATATATTTTTTTGTTTTTATTATGTGTTGATATAGCGGAACTGGAAATACATATCTTGTGAAAGTTTCAGCTTTTTAGCTATTACGTTTTGAGAAACAGCCTGGAGACAGACAGACAGACAGCGGAGGCTTAGTAGGTATTGTGTCCCGTTTTTACCTTTTAGGTACGGAACCCTAAAAACGAAAGTTTGCGTGGAAATCTGTGTGTATGTTTGTTAGTTCTTCACGCTCATACGACTGAATCGATTTTTATTTTTTTATATAGATGGCATAGGATTAACACATTGCCTACCTTTATCCCGAAGTAACGAGAGAAACACCGCGGGTTGCATCAAGTAAATTATAAATGCGAAAGTTTGTACGTGTTTGTAAATACACATTGTTAACTTTCCACACTTAAACGGCCGAATCAAATTAGATGAAGTAGCTTATACACGAAAACAATGTTCATTCCATATTAACACGGGTAAACACGAGATGCAGATAGTTATTTTATAAAGTTAAATCTGCAAATTCAAGGTTTCGCATCTTTTTTCTTAATAAGAAATGTTCAAAAACCTTGAAAAAAACATACAACAAAGCCACCCTACTAAGCTTTGCATTAGTTTTTGCAAGAAGAGATTTTATGGATACCATAAAGCTTGTACTTATATGTAGGTATACATATCGCCGTCCCCGGAGAATAAAATGATAACTGCAAAAACTCAACTTTTCAGGAGAGCCAAAAAACATGTTTTTGTTAATTTCTCAAAGAATACTAGTCGGAGGCAGATGGTTCTTACCTTTATGTAAAGCTAATTTTTTATACATACATAATACTTCAATAGAACACAGATATAATATAACATAATAAAGATATTTAAAAAATAAGAAGTTAGTCAAAATTAATCATAAGTTGAGTTGTATAATGTCACTTATCATTTTATTCTCGGTACTTTCTAGTCAAAGTTTGATATTGTATCACTGTCTTGTCATTTTATTCGGTAGTTTATTAGGGTACAATTGAAGATGATAATGCATTAATATCGTCTTATTCCCCTTATCATTGTCTAACTCTATGTTGTTTAAAAGCTATTACAATAAAACTTTGTGTGGTAAATATTCACTAATCCTAATGTTATATTAAATTTCGGCCATCATGCCTCAGAATCTGGTCATGCTTTGACATAAAATATTAAAAAGGACACAGTTTTTACAAAACCAAAAAGAAACGGTAATTTCTATTGAGTATTATAAGTTAACACTAATTAGCTATTTTCTATAATAGTGAATAAAAATCAGACTTGAAATCACAAATCATTTTGTAAGTGTCTGGATAACTTAATTTGTTATATGCCCTACTTTAAAAGCCTAATGAGATCATCATGCAAAGCCTTGCTAAGAAGAAGCTCAGTGCATAACACTTGCAATTCGAGCACATGGCTTGGGATAGGGCTTGATATAGCCTATTGACTCATACGTTACTTTGTGGAAATCCATTGTAAATGGAAGAAAATCTGAAATATATGGTGTACTTCTGCTGTGATCTGAAAACAAATTTACACCGGCAGATTTAGATCAGACGAGCAGCCATCAATGACCACCCGTATAGACCGTTCTCTCAAAAAGTCGGAAATCCACACACGGAAACCAGAGGGCAAACCGTAGGAGGAGCTGTCAAAAAAGCCTTAGAAATGTCGAGAGAAACCGCTAGAAATTCTCCGAATTTCTCGATGGCTTTACTCCAGATGTGAGTGGCATACACTAGAAGATCCCCAGTAGATCGGTTCCGGCAAAAGCCATATTGTCGATCACTGAGGAGGTCATTCGCTTCTAGGTATGCCAGGAGCCTGCGATTCAGAACACGTTCCATTCTCTTACAGAGTACGGACGTTACTGATATGGGCCTGTAGTTAGCAGGGTCGGCAGCGAGGGACGGCAGAAGTTAGGTTCGACCGCTTTAGCTAGGGGCCAGAACGCTTTACTACCCGCCGGGTACGAAGCCAGTTTGGTCCCTATTCGGCCAATATGGTCAAAACGGGCCTTCTGTATAACCTTCTTGCAGGACTTGGCAGCCTTATTAAAAGCTCTCTTTTTATCACGAATATCAGACGCCTTACGCTGCCGAGTTTCAGCCCAAGCTTGGTACGCCAGATGTTTTTGTGCCTCAGCACGTCCACATTCAGGCCCAAACCATGGGCGAGCCTTACATGAAAATGGTACGTCAGAAAAAGGAATAAAACATTTCATGCCCTTACGCAACACATCAGTCACGGCATCAGCGCAGGCACTAGGGTCGCTAGAAGAGAAGCATATATGCCGCCAAGGGAAGGATGCAAATAAAGATCGCATCTCATCCAAGTTTGCTGACTTGTATCGCCACAGCCACCTAGAGCCTTTTGGGCTAGGATCTCGCAGGGAGAAGACAAATACAAACTTCACCAAACAGTGGTCGGATCGACCCAGTGGCGATGAAATCGCTACTGAGTACCGGTCTGGATCAGTTGTCAGCAGAAGGTCTTAGCAATAAGGTGTATGAGAGTCAACGTCGGGTACCCGTGTGGCTCCTTGAACCAGCTGGGTGAGATCTATCGTAAGAGAAAGTTTCCTAGTCTCTCGTCCAGCATGGTTGGTGTCTAGGTATGGATACCGATGCCGACGGGCACTCCTGTTGAGCTTCATCCGCCCTCTCGCTGAGGTAGTCAATGAGCCTAGTTGTCTCCAAATCTGTTGTTGCTGTGCGACCGGTAGACACAGGCATAGAGAATTTTCTCCACGCCTGTGTCCACCAGTACCCACAGCACCGTGAAGCTAGGATCTTCAAATTTACGGAGACGCCGAAAACAGATGTCGTCACGGGTGTATAAGCATACGCCCGCGAGTGGTTTGAAGTTGAGCTCCAGGGTGTACCCTGGGTAGGAAAGGTACGACACGTCGGACGGACATCTGATTTGGGTCTCCGCAAGAAACAATAGATGAGGTCTGTATATCTCAAGATGGTGGTGGACAGAAGCGAGATTTGAGTGCAACCCCCGTATATTACAGAAGTGCACTTTTAATGAGAGGGTGTGAAACCGCTGTGCAACCTTTTTAATAATATTGTTTCTTATCATGACGCAAGAGCAAATAATAGGTGAAAGACAGTAGTTGAACGAGGCATTCCATGTACTGACTGCTCATGAGTTATCTATTTACGCTTTTAAGGTTTTATGCTTGTTTTGTCTAAAAATTCGGGCACTACATGAACCCCTTTCGGGTTGGTCTTTTATTCTTACTAGACTGTTATATTTATTGTTTTCTTCTCCTAACTTAGATCCTGATGAATAAGTATCTTGCTCATATTATCAGTGACCGTTTGTTTCGACAATATACTATCGGAAGTATTATCGGATATTACATCTAAACCAATGGTTTCATTAGATGGTGTTGTTTATTATTTTCATCAACATCGTATAATAATAGTACTATAATATGGGGATGACGACTGATTGTCATTATAGAATATTTTATTTTGATTTATTTTTGAGGACAGCTCTGTTTTATTGTCCTTGATTGCATGTCTTTGAATAAGTGTTGAATAAAGGTATGGTAAATAAACAATAACACTTCGCGGGAATCCCAGCCAATTTTGTAGCTGCCATTTCAAACTATAAACGTCACTTCTAAGTGAAAGCAGAGCATGACAATATGTTTTGCACCACGAATAGTTTTACTAACAGAACATTATACGAAGTGCACGGATGGTTTTGTACGAGAGTAAAATGATAACTGCTATTATCATTATGTAATCGAATATTTTTTACGAGAATATAACTTCATGACTGTTTGTCATACTTATAAGTTTAATTTTTTTTTGATAATATTACAATACAATTATATTCTCGTTACTTTAGGCATGGGTCTAATAATCGAATAACATTGTAATATTTTATATTTCCGTAAATAACAGTATTAGATTCACGAAAAAAATTCAGCAGATGTATCAGCACCCACAGATATCAAAAATAGAATAACACTAAAATGAAGATAATGGCAGTTATCATTTTATTCTCCGGGGACGGCGATTATATCGGTAAGTATATATCGACATAGCTGTTGCTAGGTACAACTATCCAATTCATTCGTCTAAGCTATGACTAACTGCTAATATGGTCAAGATATAAACAGCTTGGACCGGTCGCTCCTCAGAGCAAGGACCTCCGGCACCTGCACTGACCTGAGGAAACCTGATTCTAACTGACCTGATAAACTGGACTGGACCAGACCTTCGCCGTGGGACGTTTTGCGTGAGTTAATTACATTTGTTTTTGCTTTACGGTTATACATAAATTGAGGCTTTTGGACTGTATCAAAACAAAAAAAGAATGAATACTTATTTATTGACTCGTTCCCGCGAAAAATCTACTAATTATTTTACGGGCTTGTAGATAATCTTCTTATATATAAAATTTCCGTGTCACAGTGTTTGTTACCGTACTCCTCCGAAACGGCTTGACCGATTTCTTCCAAATTTTATATGCGTATTCAGTAGGTCTTAGAATCGGTTACTGTATATTTAAAAATAATTATTAAGGCAAAACAACGTTTGCCGGGTCAGCTAGTATTCTATAGGCAAAAGTTCCTAATCTTCTAATATATAAAATTTCCATGTCACAATGTTAGTTACCGAACGCCTCCTAAACGGCTTGACCGATATTTACCAAATTTTATATGCGTATTCAGTAAGTTTGAGAATCGGCTATTATCTATTTTTCATACGCCTAAGTGAGGTAAAATAACGTTTGCCGGGTCAGCTAGTTATGTATTATATTAATTATATACCCAGATTTTTTGGCTAAACTAATACACACAACACGTGAATATACATAGATTTATAGTGCCTTCTCTTTCTACGATTATACATATATTTTATGAATTGTAAATAGGTTCCTAACAACAAATTGAAATTCATGTTTTGGCCACATTATAATGATATTGTTATTATTTTTTACACATTTAAATCTAGGTGATCTACCAGCAGCGTAAACACACAGGTCAACGACACAGGCCAAAAGTGTACCCTCAATTTCGATTTTTTTTAAGCTTAATAGGCTTGCTTGACCACAACTCAACTGATGTTAAGTGATATTGCAGTCAAAGATGAAGCGCGTGTAATTAAATAAATAAAAATAATTACTGGTCTCAAAGAGGCTGAACACCATAAGGTGCTTGGCGACAGACTTTCGGTTGTAGGTGTACCATTGCAAATATTAACACACTACGACCCGCGGCGATACCCGTAGTAATCCGTGAAAAGTAGCCTATGTGTTAATTCCAGGGTTTAAACTGTCTCCATACCATATTTTGTTAAGCGTGAGGAAGTTCCAGAACCCAAACTCGAAATTTTCAAGAATGGACCTGAATATATGAGCATAAAAATCTACAATAAAATACCACAGAACATAAGAAACCAAACAAAAGTCATTAACTTCCAAAACCAGCTAAAGAGATACCTCAATGCCAAATGCTATTATAATATATTAGATTTTTTAGAAGATGACATAAAATAGGCTACATATTTACTGATTTACTACATTTATTTTATCATCCAGTATTTTTAAATTTTTTGATTTTTCATCTAGATATAATTTTATTTTTTTTTAATAATTTTTAACTATAAGTAGACATAGATTAAGTTAGATGTAGCTACACCCTATGTACAGGGTACAATAATTAATTAGCTAATAAGTTAATGTAATTATCTGTAATGCTATATAAATAAATAAATAAACATACACACACACTGTACTTACATACACATTTGCGCCTTTATAATATTAGTTACATACCATAACTCAAAGGTAGATTCACTTTATACCAACTACTATAACTACTTTCTTTGACATTTTTGCAAATATATATAATAATCAAAACATACTTACAAGAAGGACCACCGCAGCAGCAGGCATCGTGAGCTTCCTTGTGCGAGCAGTAACTGTAGACCGAGGAGTCGCAGAGCGGACACCCTGGGTGCGCGCCGGGGGGCCCAGGCGGTCCCGGATGGTAGCCCCCCGGGTAGTTACCCCCCGGGTAATTACCCCCCGGGTAATATCCCCCTGGGCCGCTCGGGCCGCTCGGGTAATGGCCAGGGTACCCGGACCCTCCAGGGTAGTAGTTTCCGTAACCGGCGCCTCCTAGTACATAATGCAGTAGGTCTGATAATCCGAAACCTGTTGAATGGATGATGATGAGATGAGGGTTAGTTGCAAATGACAGTGATGCACCGTGAGGTTTTTTATTAATGGTAGGGTACATGGTAGTGGAAACGTTGTGAGATGTTCTATGATTTTCGCTGATGATAGAATTACTAATGCTATAGACTAATCTGATCCCTGCTAATGAAATACCTTGTATATCCAGACAATTTTTTTAAAGACTTTAGAAACTTCTCGAAAAAGAAATCATCCGGTTACTTTCAGAAAGATGCGTAGATTTGCGACTGATGGGAGAATAGATGTTTCTGCAAATTGCCAGAAGTTTTTGAACTATGAGTACCTCGCTTAGATGTATAGAAGTGGTCCTCAAAAGGTTTGGATTACCAATAACCTTGTAATACTTGCAAAGGTTTAACCTTTTATGGCATGAATATTAAAAAAAGCCGCATAAACTTTCCCAAAAGCATACAACCGTGTCGTATATAATACATTCTTTACTGGATTCTGGAAACCATCAGACTGCGAACTTGATCTTTTGATATAATTGCTCAAAATTAAAACATTATTTGACGTCATTTTTACAGATGTAATCTAATAAGGCAAGCGGACAATACCAGTCTTGTTAATAACAGTTTTTCGTGTTAATAAAAGTCATAAGAAACGTACAAATCTGTGGAAACGACGTAGTTATGAGTGTAATTATCTTGGCCACTAGGTATTTAGTGGATAATTAGTAGAATAATTTGGGAGATGTCGTGACCTTGCGCTCTATGTTTCCTCTTTTAGGGTAATTAACCGAGGTTTATTATGGCTTCGGAATATGTTTAAGATGGTGTAGCATAATTTCTTTTGTCTCTTGGCGTACTATGGATCGTATTTTGATGCATCTCGAGGCTGAGTCTGAGAAAATGAGCACCGTCTTGGTATTGTGTACGTACGTACATGAGTAGAATGATATTCGTATTTTTTTGTTTATTTTACTTAGCAGTACCTGTTTTTACTTAGCTGTACCTACTGGTTTTTACTTAGCTGTACCGGTTTTTACTTAGCTGTACCGGGCATAATTTGAAAATGTTGCCGTGAATTTAAATTTATTTTCTTAATAAATAAGTCTAGATATACTTATAATAATGATTGTGTTAGCAGATTTGTAGGCAAAGAGTAAATATCTACAAACCAAATATGTTTTAAAACTAAAATAAATAACGTTATAAATATAAAAAAAACATCCAGTGGAAAACAGTTAATTAAATGTTTATAAGTACATAATCCTTCCTTTTATAAGTACATAATCCTTTTAAGTATTTTATTTGTATGATATACTTGCCTGTAACGTATTATTTTGTAGCAAATTTGTTAGGTTATATTATAGATATGGACATAATACTCAAAGTGTAGTGACATTAGACTGTTTACTAGGTCACAGTCGTATCAGACCCGTATGATTCTTATCATTACTATACTATAGACACCAACTGGGTGGGTAACTTCTAGGTATACCTACCTATCTAGACGAAGTTTAGCGCTAACTTTACGCTAAATATTACTTGCAGCTGCCTCACAAGTCCGGTCTTTAGGCTACTGGCACTGGTAATAGCCACTGCTATCAATTTATAACATATGTAGTTGAACCTAGTACCTACTTATTAATGTTTTTGAAATCGCCGAAATTTTCTTTTGGAAATACTTAAATTCGTTACATTTTTGAGTAAAAGCATCCTTTCGGACATCTTTTTCTGAGTTCATCGAACTTGCGATGCGAATTTTGAATAATTTATACAACGATTGATGAATAAAAAGCAAAAAATAGAAATGCATTATGCAAACATGATTTGTATCATCTGAATAATTGTTAATTTTAACTGGTCAATGTACTTATTAGGATTAGTTAAAAAACCCTTTTAAATGAAATCCAAGCTGATGATAAAATGCGTGATTGAGTGACTGAGTTTCAACTCACCACCATAACCCAGTTTGTTGCGACTTATTTCGTAGTTGCTAAACACTTCTACGCCTACAGATAAAAAAAAACAAATAAATATTAATTAGACAATCTTATCGCTCTTTTTAATCATTTATTTTAATTTTTAAAGCGTTTTAATTTAAATGTCACTCTTGTGACAGAACAAATAATATTAAGCTCTAATAATATCAATTTCTTTTCTTCTCATATTTAGAGTGCTTTATACCTTATAGCTTAGCAATTATTTATTAGCATTTTTAAACAAATTATTTTTTATTACATTTATTTAAGAGGCCACGTTAAAGAATTTTCATTAAATTAGCTTAATCTCTTTGGATTGGAACGAGCAAGCTTGATGAGTTCCATCAGGCTATCAATTGGCTCATACTCACTTAAAAAAAAACCGAAAAGTTAATACTAGAATTTTCCATAAAATAATATTTGATACGTACCACTCGTAGCAGCAATGCAGGCGGCAAATAAAACAAATACAAATATAAATTTATCCATGATTGAAAACACTATCTGTTTAACTACGAAAATAAATGTTTTAACTATTTGTGGAACACTCAGCTAGTACAAGGTGTATAAGATATACTGATGTGTTGCAGTGGCGATGGTTGCGAACTAAATAAAGTATTATAAATAAAGCGACGCTTACCGGCTAAGTTGCTGGACTTACCGGTATCATCGCGTGTGAAAGTGTTTTTAACAAATTCGTTTAAAAATATAGCTATTGAGAAATAAGTAAAGAATTTAACCAAGAAAGGGTAAAGTAGATAGATAGATTAACTCTTTATTGGGTAGATAATAGGTACACTTAAAAAGTAACCATACTTAATAAATAAACATCACACCACCAAATCTAAATAAGACAAGTGTCTTGTATTGTTTAAACTGTATGTTTATTTTGTATGCATCCGCCGTTAATAGAAAAACAATTACCATAATAAAGAAATAAATAACTTATTTTAACTCACAAAAAAACATAAATTCAGTTTACAACTAAATAGTATAAAATAGTGATTAGTAGTAGTAGATTAGTTATTAACTACATAGGTACACTTATTAAATGTAGCAGTTTCGAATAAAATAACAATTCATGACGTAAAGAATTTTGAAATTGTTGAGAAAATAACGAATTTCTAACCCTAAGATAAAATAAAAATACAAGATATATTCTCTGATTCCTAAATATGAGTATCTAAACTATATACTTGTTCAAACTTTGCATCACGTCTGTACTTCAAGTGCATTTAATTGAAGGGCTAACTTGGTCGTCCTTAACTCCTAGATAAACTTAGCCCTTCTCCAATTATAGGACCGGTTATGATCTAACTCAGTACCTAGGCCAAGTCATTAGTGCTTAAAGAACTGGTTGTGACCTAACCGGAACATTATCTAAGTACTAAACTACTAATGGACAGGAAAATGTAATTTTTTGCATTAGATTCAGAGAATTGGCAATACATAGTTAAATGAATATAGATGATCTATTTCGACAATAATACCTATCTAATATTTATGAATCAAAAGATTACATCCAAGCTCCACGCACAAATATCATGCTCACAGCATTCCCCCGCTGAATGGCAAGCAAGGGTTTTTTACCATTGTAAATTAGATGACCTTGTATTGGTTTTCCCGCTGAACCTATAAAAGTTTTCTATCTATATTTTAGGTTGCTTAGATACCTAAAAGACTCAGAACATAAATTCATTTCAGTAACCGGAACTACCTCAGGCTTAAGCTCAGGTTAGTAGAATTAATTTGTCTTAGACTAGTTTTGCCCCGTGATGTCACCTGCGTTACTCCGAGGTAAAACGTAACCTATGCGTTAATTTAGAATTTGAGTTATGGTCGTACAAAATTTTATAGAAATCAGTTCTGCCGTTTGAGCGAAGAAGTAACAGACAAACCTATAATTTAACGGTTCATTAAACTCATAAGTAGCGTTTAGATAAAATGCCTCTTTTTCATGATCACCTATCCAAAGATGCTTAACCTCGATGATCGCGTCAGATCACCTTAGTTAGCCGAGCCGCACCTGTAGCGCTCCTATCTATTAATTAAGTTAATGTATATCCAGCTAGCTATCTATATCACCTTAATATACAAATAAGGTTATGAACGATGATGATGATGATGATGAAGAAGTTAACACCAAGTTAAAATCAATCAGCGACTTCCATTTTGCTGAACGGTACAATCTAATATTTGTTAATCAAACGGTTCTATCATTCACTAATTAAAATCACAAAAAATGTGGTACATCAAGATTATAAACAACTAATAATTTAGGAACTATTAATCTCTGTTCTCCGAACAGTACACCTTTCTAATATTTTTATTGGTGCATAATTTTTAAATTAGTTGACCAGTTTTCATAATTTACCACATTCATAACTGAGCACTGAGCTGTTTTAGGGGCTTCAAGGCAATTATTTGAATTTTTCGCACCTTTTACACAGCGACTTTCTCAGGTACGACACAGCCCTCCACCCACATAGCTATAACCATAGACAACTTTGTCTATGCTATAACTAAACATTACTATATGTACCTAACTCTAAGATGTATACATACAATAAATGAATTTGAATTTAGAATTTTAAACCTTCCTTCCTGGAGGTCTAAAACCTCCACGAATATTTCAACACCTAGATAAATCCGTTCAGTCGTTCTCCAGTTTTAACGAGACTAACGAAAAATAATTGATTTATTTTTTATGTACAAGTATATAGCACTTTTTGAAGATTATATTATTTGATTATCCACCGAATTCAGTTAATGGCGCTGTTATGTAGACAAACATCGTCCTTTTTATTGAAACCACCTCTAATCATAAATCGCCAAGAAAGAAAAGTTTTTTTTATTCTATACAGCTAGACATTACAAGATCGCGTAACGACATAAATCAACATGAAACTGGCCGAAGGTGGAGAATGCATAGTCTGTAATAACTGTCTCGCACGAAGGCTGCCGGAACACACTGCTTTGCGATAGATTTTCAACTTGAGAGTGGATAAACTTGTAGAACCCCTATACCAAGTTTCGTCATTCAACTTTGCAGCCTGTAAATAGATCTTATAATACAACTAGCTGACCCGGCAAACGTTGTTTTGCCTCACTTAGGGGTACAGCGCCATCTATTGATTACTTACTCAACCCAGTCGAAAGGTATCGACAAATAATAACAGACAATAATTAGCAATAAATTAAAATTGCGACTATAATTTGAGATTTAAACTATCCTATCTCTCAAGTTGGATCGAACTGCACATGGTGTGCGAATTTTATTATAATCGGTTAATTGGTTTAGGAGTCCATTGAGGACAAACATTGTGACACGAGATTTATATATATTAAGATTATCATAGATAATATCCCATGGACAGAAGAAAGTAAATCCAGCCAGTAGTTGCAAACTCGTCTCACTCGCTTCGCTCGCTCAGTCAATAAGTCGCTAGATACAATGTCAGGGTCTCAAGTTAGTTGACCCCGGGTCCCGTTGCAAACCGGATTGTATCTCGATATAACAGATAAAGCATACAAGGCTTTAATTTCTCTTTAACTGTTGCATTGACAACTGATTTGGCCATAAACAGTTGTTATTCCTCCCACATTACGCAAAATGAACTTCGTCAGATTTCGCTTGGTATAATAATATTGTATGTATAATGTAAAATGCACGTACACTGTTTTTATTAGTTTGCCTTTTTTGTGTCAGATTATACGACTTATCTTATATGGGTCTAAGAATAAATCTTACTAATATTACGAAGGCGAAAGGTTGTACTTAAGTCTGAAGGTGTGTAAGTGTGTTTGTGTGTGTTTATTTGTTACTTCTTCACGCTCAAACTGCTGTACCGATTACGATGAATTTTACTATGAAGATAGTTTAGACCCTGGATTAACTTTTAGGCTCCTTTTAACGCTAAATGCGGGTGCGCTGCAGGCAGGCATCGTTGAATGGCAGTGCTGGTTTTGTAGAGCTAGGTATAAATAAATAAAATAAATAAATATTAGGACACATTTCACACACGCCAGGTTTACCTTATAAAGAGCCATTTCTAGTTCGTATTATGGTCGCTAACACAACTGATATACTACATATACATACATACATATTTTATATAGATACATATTTAACACTCAGACCGACGACAGCCAACAAATTTAGTTCAGCACAAAGATGTTGGCCGTGCCGGGAATTGAACTCGGAACCTTCTGATTGGCAGTCCGGCATGGTAACCATTACGCCAACGAGGTCGTCAAACTCCAGCATTTAGATCCCGCGGCGCCTAGATCAGGTCACCATAGCATGGTGGTAGGGCATTTTTTAGTGCTCGCTAGTTTTGTAAATAAAACCACAAGACAAACTTAACAAAACTTTATTCAAAGCAAAATCAGCTAAGCAAGCGTATGTTTTTATAACAATATTACTTATTTAATTATTTCTACACATATTAACTATATAATTATGCTGGATTATTTAACTTGCTTGCCACTTGTATATGTTCTACGTGAAGTCTCTACTAAAATCTAGCCTATACCAATAGATCCAATGTCTGATTTTTATATGTTCACACTTGGTTATACTCTTAATTCATTATTTTTAACCGATTTCAAAAGAGGTGGAGGTTTTAACTCGACTGTATGTTTTTGTTACCTCATATCATCATAACTCCGTAATATACTTTTTATTTTGACCGATTTTCAAAATAAAAAATAAATTCTTCCCGAAAGAACGCTGTAGTCAAACGCAAATTTATGACGGGTAAAAATAAATCAAAATATTACTTGAATCGGGTTAATACATTTGTATGGAAATCTGCAAATTTTCCAATTATTAATAATATTATGCTAATAGCTGGTCACAAGGAAAAAACTGTCATTCCATGCCATCTACGATCGTACCTTGTGCAGAGATGGCTATAATGCTAAAGCTACGTTTTCACGCTAAATTTAATTAGTTCCTAGTCAAAACACGTGCTTGCGTTTCACCACAACTAACCTGCTATGACCAAGTCTATTGAAATTTACAAACATACCTACTCCTCTTCATATACGTTACACTCAGACTACAGGAATAAAGGACGTTACATTGATTAACAATTTTTCTAACAAAATAGTAAAACCTACCTAATCTAGCCGAACATAAGGTTCAAGTTTCATCGCCCTCATGATGTCTCCAGTGACGGAGCACCGGCCAGCCTGCATGATGACTCTAGCGTCTTCCTTGCCGGTGACCATCTGCCGGAAGACGTGCTCGTTAAGGGTGAAAGTGCTGTCAGGGTCGTCTTCTGGCTCACCTTCGTATACTTGCACGTTGTTCAGGTCTAAGGCTGGAAGAACAGTTACAAGTGTGTCAGTAAATCTCATCTTTGTTCTACCTCATCTACAATTTGGGGGCTTTCAATTATATAGTAAATCCTTCTATGCCAAGCGTGGTTATATCTTAAATAACAGTAAAGCTTAGCATCAGGAAAACTGGGGTCAGGCGTGACCCTATTAAGCAGTAATAAAAAACATTAATGAAGAAAATTAAAATTTTACTAGCAAACCCGGCGAACTCCGTTTCGCCACAATTTTTCCTGAATTTTGTTTGCTACAATCCTCACGGAGCCCGAGACCTTTCCAACGAATGCAAAACCGTTGATATCGGTTCGTGTGTTCTCGAATTATAGCGTCAGGAAGGTAAACCCGACTTATTTTTATTTTTATATAGACAGCCAACAAATTTAGTTCAGCACAAAGATGTTGGCCATGCCGGGAATCGAACCCAGAACCTTCTGGTTGTGCATTTTATAATGCTCGCCTAGCTCAACCCTCAAGTTAAAAAAGCTGTTGCCAAGTCTAACGGTGTGTTCCGGCATCCTGAAAAGCCTTTAATTCTGTTGGTGCTTGGCGGCAGATTTTTCATCTTAAGGTTGGTTGCTGGCCAAGCAAGCTCTAGAAGAGGTGGGTCCGCTCGGACTGCGGACAGCGGCCTGGGCGGGGAGAGCAGCGGCAATGCGCGAAGTGGTCCTGCATCCCTGCCCCCGTCATGAGATGGGACACCGTGAGGTTTTAGTCGGTAGTGACGGGCCCTCTGTCCGTCGAGTCCAACATACCCCGCTCGCCTCCCCCAGGCTTGTAGCGGGAGATGCGTAAATGCATTTACTCACGAAAAAACAAGGCAAGTTCTAGAAAATGCTCTACCACCATGCTATGTTACTTAAGTCCCATAACAGATCAACTTGGGGTCTACTTACTCCAGGAGTAGACGCTCGTGCCCTTGATGATATTGAAGAGGAACACTCCTCCCAGGTCTCGCGCCTTGGCCGGGTCCTGCGCCGCCAGCTTTGCCTTTATCCTCGACACCAGGTCCGCTTTGGAGGAGCTGCTGTGCTCGCTCTGGTTGTTACCCTGGAAGAATCAGTTCAAAGACTAATCTTAACAGTTCAAAATACGTTCCCACTCTTGGGACTTGGGCTTTCTTGATTCTCCTTCTTTGCCTTCACCTTTTCCCCTTCGTTTTTTTCTTCCACACTCTTCTGTCAGCCGTCATATCAGTCAATCGTTTCTCTTTCATATCCTCTTTCACACAATTCATCCACATCTTCTTAGGTCGTCATCTACTTCCACTACCCTGTACAATCATATTCATACTTCTCCTAGTCACATGCTTCTCCTCTCTTCGCATGACATGCCCATACCAAGATAACCTTCCGCTCTTAACTTTGGCTTTCTTGATTATAACCCTTTTTTTGGTTGACGAGGGGGATATCTTATTAAGTTTAGAAAAATCCTATCAAATCCTGCGTTGCTACCCACTACTCGTGTGGTTACGCGGCCTGCTGGTCAATCGCCTAGCTGTAAGGAGTTAAACTAAGTTGTTTTTTTAGAGATGTGGAGCTATCTAAAAACATACTTACAGGAAAGTATTGCTGAATCTAATGACTACGAGTAGTAATTGACATCTTTTGTAAAATTCGTACGAGAAAGTCTTTCTTAGTTTTGATTCTAATTGAAATACTATTTAATAATTACAGGGTTATTAGTAACGACTTTTGATTTATTTTTCTTTTACAACTTTAGAAATGTTAACAAGATTTCTTTATAGGAGCAGTTTCCAACAGTTACAGAACCAAAAGTAAGTTATACCAGGATTAAAAAATGGTTGCCTGTAAAGTCGGTTTTACGGGCGAAGATTTTACGTGACAACGTCTGCCGCGTGCTGCGCGCGCGGCCGACCGATCATAGTTGAGTGGGAGAGAGACGCAAGGCATTCGGCGGGCCTCTCTCTCGTTCGGTGACTCATCGTAACGTTACCGGGCGTTACACTTTTTCATAAGTGACTCCCAGCCGCAACCTAATTTAAGACGTTGTCACGTCAAAAAGCTACAATTAATCATGTCATCCTACTCATAGACGCGTTCATGCATAAGTAAATGCCACTAATCAATCGGTTACCCATCGGTCAGGTTGACTTTTGTTTTTGTTTGGTCACCCATTCGGAATCTGACCGCATCGATATTTTTTTTTTACTTCAATGATCGCATCGTATCAGCTTATTGAGCCTGTATTTCAGCTAACTAGACAGCCTTTGGATGGGTGATCATACAATCAAAAATGGCATTTTAAAGTTATATTACAAAACTTGATGCAGATTAATTGCTGGTTTGGGTCAAATGACACGTAGTTTGTAGTTCCCGGATTTTAGACTTAACTCAAGCAGCCGTTAAATCAAATCGAAGCACTTGTAAACTGTCGACACTAGAGCTAGGCCACTTAGCTCCCACGCAGAAGAAAACGATGCCCTAAACAGAACAGAACAGGCTTTGTCTTCACTTTTCCTTTTGCTTCGTATGAGCTAAGTGGCCTGGTTTTGGTGTCGATAGTTTTCAAGCCGCACGGCTTGAAAACTATCGACAACAGCCTCTGACTTAGCCAGTGACATATTCTCTACTAGCTGTACCCCGCGGTGCTATCCGCGTAAATCCGGAAACAAAGTTAATCCGGGATAATAAGTAGATTGTGTGTTAATCCAAGGTGTAATCATTCCTCATACCAAATTTCATAAAAATCGGTTCAGCCGTTTGAGCGTGAAGAAGTAACACACACACATACAAACACACACACAAACTTTAGCATTTATTATATTAATAGAATAGACAGGAAATCTTTACTAACAAATGCGTGCCACGTTTTTGGCGTACTTTCCTAAGAAATTTGACGTTTGTATGAAAACAGTATACCAAATTTCGTCACAGTTTACTTTACCGAAAACTGAGTAGGCGTTAACGTTTATTTCCTTTCTCTATGGATAATTGTATCTTAAGCTTAAAAATAAAATTAACTCTGTATATTATTGGCTGATTGTGCAGTGAAGCAAATATGCAGTTAGCAACCTACATCACCATTATGATCTTACGAACACATCCGAATTAATGATCAGCAATACCTACGGCTGACACTCCATCGCTCAATATCTGTGGACTATCTAATTAATATTGTATTACATCTGTCTACTAGCGAAGTCTCATATTATCAATGGGTTAAATTACATGTTTAAAATAAATAAATAAATAGAAAACCCGTCTTTGAAAATCACTACGCACGCTTATTACAACTGTAGAGAAAATTAGATTTCGAAAATTTGTTTCGTTACCGTCCGAAGTTGGTGATGCAACTATCCTCAGCGGAGTAAGCACAGGATGATGTCTTATAATCTTTTCACCTTTTTTAATCGTGGACATTTTATCCTGCTATTCCCCGCTGTTTCCAAGTAAAATGATGATAAATATTCCGCGATTGACAAACTATCGTCTGACTTAGAAGTGGGGAAACAAAATGAAAAAAAATAATAATTTTGAGTTTATTTTTTATTAAATGTGAAATATTTTTTGTGTTGAAAATATTTTGAAAAAATAAACAAGTATGACTTTAATTTGTTGTGAAAAAATATGTATTATGTCATTTTATAATGGCGGCCATTTTGACGAGTAAGTAATGGTGTAGTGTGATATGTCTCGTATGCTATTTATGGCCTGTAAAGTTCTGTATTTTTATAATTAAATCTTCATAGAAATGGCTAAAACACTGCCATTAACCATAGAGGTGATGACATTGTTCGTTTATGTATTATATATACATTTTACTTTAACATCAAAGCGATAACTTTCCGTACGTCTTGTATTGAGATTTCGTAGAAGAGTGTTTCTATACGCCTAGCTGATCTAATGTCTAGCTGTCTAGTGAAAAAATCGTTGTAACTATTATAAAATTAAAGTATTTAGCCATTAACCTCGGGGACTTGGTATGCTAAACCGTTGCAGGTAACAATTTGCACTAATATTGATAGGTTAGACCGGTGATAGATATGTATATAATAGTTAATATTATATGTATTAGAAATCGCTAGCAGTTATGTCAGTTACGGTTTGATTTGAGCATGCATTATTAATTTACTAATGCACATAGCATAGCTTAAACAACCCACTATATGTATACGTTCCCACTGCTGGGACTCGGGACCTTTTCTCACTAGGAGAGAGATGTAGGTCGTAATCCACCACGTTGGCCAAGTGCGGGTTAGCGGATGTTTTATTTTGTTTCTCTTTACAACTTGGATTATTTTATAGCCCGTGCGAAGCCGGAACTGGCTGCTAGTGATGAACTATGTTTGTTGGCTGTCGATCTGGGTGTTAAATATGTATCGATATAAATTATTTATGTACATAAATGTAGAACCTGGTTGACCGAGCTTTGATCGGTATTTTTTTTAATATGACATTTTCTAAAAATGATTCCTAGCTAGATCGATTTATCGCCCCCGAAACCCCCTATATACTAAATTTCATGAAAATCGTTGGAGCCGATTCCGAGATTCCGAGATTAATTATCTTATATATAAAATTTCCGTGTCACAGTATTAGTTACCGTACTCCTCCGAAACGGCTTGACCGATTTTTTCCAAATTTGATATGCGTATTCAGTAGGTCTGAGAATCGGCTAATGTATATTTAGATTTTTTTTATTAAGGTAAAACAACGTTTGCCGGGTCAGCTAGTATATATATAAGAATTGCTCATTTAAAGATATAAGATATAAGTAGTGTTAGCAACCACAATACAAACTAGAAAAGGTTTAGTGTTGGGCTAACTAGGTGTGTGTGAAATGTGTCAAAAAAAAGCTTACCATGTCGAAGGTTGTATCAGGTGACGTTTCCCGGCGGCTGCGCACAGTACTAGAGGCTGCGCGTGCGTCTCTCCGCGCGTCGGCTTTCACTATCACTTGCAAAACCCATGCGTTTTGACGCTACGGTGGCCATGCACTTTGACAGGGACAGGATTTTTTTATGTAGCAGAACATATCGGACAGAACGAGTTTTTGAATGTTGTTTACAATGATATGTTCATTGTGAGAACTGCGAAGCTTTTGAACACTCTTCCTGAGTCTCTTTGTCCCGAGAAGTACAATTTGGGGGTCTTCAAATCTAGAGTAAATAGGTTCCTTTTAAGCAAGCGTGATACATCTTAGGCCACAGTCAAGCTTAACATCAGGCAGGCTGCGGTCAAACGTAAGCTTATTTATAATTTAAAAAATGTTAGCGCAAATATTTTAAAGGAAATAAACTGATATTTTATTATTTAATAATTTATTTGGGGAGACCTTTGACTAACAGTGGGACAATATTGGTTAAGTAAAATGAAAATACTGGGTTTTGGGTGCCCTAACCAAAATTAAATAGTAGTCCTATACTTATACAATATTTTCATTATACGAGTATTAACGTGTAGGTACACAACGTGACAAATGAATGCTATTTTAGTCTTTTTTATTTTTAATTACAAAGATTATCAAGTTTACCGTGGTTATATGTTACGTTGCTTACTGTGGAATTTATAAAAATTTACGAGTAATTTTTTGATTGTAATTTGTAATTTGTATTGTAATTTGTTCGATACGTAAATACTTGCATGAATTTGAGTTCTTGATCGCTTCAATGTTATAAAAAACATATGTTCGACTCACTTATTTTACAGTTACACATTTTCTGTGCATGATAAAATAGGACCACATTTAAGCAATATTGTGATGGGAATTTTTCGTATTGAAGGCTAAGAGATACGTATTGCAGTCATATTTTTGCAAGAAATGAAAATGGAGTGAAATTCAAAGACATGGTATTTACGTCGACCGCATACATAACATATTATGTGTGTGTGAGTTTGTCTAAACAAATTAACCGTTATAATAATACTTCTTCGAAAAAATCCAGGAAATCTCACAATTCCATAATCTATGGTCACCATAGTCAAACATTATGATAAGTATACAGCACCTTCCCGGTGTCTTTCACTTTTTGTACTCTTTGTCCAATCACAGGTTATACCGTACTGACCATATACAGAGTTAGTGATTACTACTGCATAGCATAAGCAAACCACTATACGCTTCCGCTAGAACTCGGAGTCTTTTCTCATAAGAAGATATAATTGTGTATATATGTTTTTTTCGGACACATTTCACATACGGCTGGTTAGCCATATACTGAAACATTTCTAGTTTGTATTTTGGTTGTTAATACAATTGATATATTACACATACATGCATGCATACTTTATGTAGATACATATTTAACACCCAGACCGACAGCCAACAAATTTAGTTCAGCACAAAGATGTTAGCCGTGCCGGTAATGGAACCTGGAATTTTCTGATTAGCAGTCCGGTATGGTAACCATTTCGCCTACGAGGTCGTCGGAGATATAGGCCATACTACACAACGTTGGCCAAGTGCGGGTTGGTGGATGTCACACTTTCAAAAGTCTAAAAAAAGAAATCTGAATTCACGATAAAAATCAGTAAATCCATAGAAAACTCTTGCTAACCTGGGATAAATTGTATGGAAATAAATATATTTAAGTACAAATCTTCATAAAATTTTGCAATAGTTTCTAGTAACCCTGTATTATTACACCACACTGTTAAGCAAAAGTAATATCCCTCTTGATGGTCGATGTAAATAATGTTTCGTATTAGTGCTGTTCGCCTCTGCGGTCGCGGGACGGGGTGCTAGCAAAGGACAGAGCTATAATGTGCCCGTGCGGTAGAGCAGGATGGACGGTGTTCAACGTGGTGTTGTAGCGCCTGTAACTCGACTAGCTAAGCTGACTAAGAGGCCAGTGGACGCGTTGAAAACTCTCGACACCTGATTTTGACCACTTAGCTCATACGAAGAAGAAGAAGAACTTGGTGTTTTAGTTTTCGCGTGTTCGTCATAATATCAGTTATCCCAGATTAAGTAATTAACGGATAACTGAAAATAAAGATTCCCAACGGTGAAAGATTTTTTCAAATCGGTCCAGTAGTTTCGGAGCCTATTTGCTTCAAAGAAACAAACAAACAAACAAAAAGACAAAAATCAAATTTTTCCTCTCTATAATATTGGTATAGAAATTAAGTGCGTAGCGCACCTCGCGGACAGAGTTAGTGATGAATCTCTTACTTGTTTCGGAAGAGGGGTAAACGAGTATCAACTGGGATATAAAAATTGCTGTTAAGTATTCTTTGGTTAAATGTCAGGAGTACAATGATTACAATATGGAGATCTTTAAGGTGTTGTCTGTTGGACTGTCTACCTCTATTCATTGGACGGTGACCTCACAAAATTTACTTACGTAATTATTTGCAATCCTTATTTTGCAATAAAGTAACTTGACATAAAAAGGGGTACGTAGGTGTACTTACTCGTACATATAAAATATGACAAAGGCAAGATCGCAGAGACAAAATGTTTTAGGGCTCTATGCGTAAAAGGTAAAAACGGGACCCTATTACAAACCCTCCGCTGTTTGACTGTCTGGGTTTCACCAGGCTGTATCATGAGCTTCGACCAAAAATGTCTCTGAAAACAGGATGGAAAATAAGACCACAAGTAAGAGTGTGGTCTTATACTACTGGTACTCTCATAAACTGTGATAGCTAGAAATCTGAAATTTTCACAAATTATGTATTTCTACTATAACAATAAACATTAAAAATAAAGGAAATGAAATATTAAGGAGATATCAATAGGCTAGCTTTTGGCTAGTTACCACTGAGTCACTTAAACCTAAAGATGTCGCGGGTGGGGAAAATAATTCCTGAAATACGTAGATTGAAAGAAAGAAAGAATAAAAGAATACATTAATTTCAGACACAGAAGACACATACATTATTACAAATTACATAAATCGAACATGAAAAAAAAAGAAGATAGACAGCATAGTATGCGTCATAGCGTCGGAAAAAGGTCAGCCCTCAGTATAAACGCTACAGATTTCTCTGCAGCACTGATTTTCAGGACCAACCTTTAGAGACGCGTGGGGATACATAGTCATCATCATAATTTTCAGCCCTCTATCGCCCACTGCTGAGCATAGGCCTCCTTTCGTGTACGCCATTCGTCTCGGTCTTGTGCTACCTTCATCCATGTCCTGCCCACGATGTTTCGTATGTCGTCGACCCAACGTGCGAGTGCGTGGGGATACAGATGAAGAAAAATGAAATAGCAAACGTTTAAAATTCATGAATAAGACAATAAAAAAAAATGCAATTGCAATCCCCCATTTCCTTTTTAATTTCATCGGCAGGTATTCGTGGCACAGTTAAATATAATAAATTGCGATCAGCTGGCAACAGTTCCAGTAAAAGTGGGCAGCCACTCACCAGTAAATATCCGGAAAACGCCAATAAAGAAGTGGCGAGTAAGCTGGATGTCGGTATTTAGTGACTATAAATCGCTAATGGTCGCGCCGCGCCCCAATGCCCATATTTTTAGGATTATACTTTGGGTGCACTTCATTTTAGGCGTGGACAGGGTGGAAGAGGTAGCGGATACAAATCCGTACAAAAAAATAGGCCAAGTGCCAGTCGGGCTTGCGCGTTTAGGGCTCCGTACCATTATTGAAAAACATAGCAAATAGTAAAACGGTATGTTAATAGTTATAAACTTTGACAAAAAAAAAATAACACATTTAACGTATGGGGACAGATATTTTATTATTTTTAGTACTTGCTGTTATAACGGATACGGAAAAACATAACCTTCAACTTTATAAAACCCCTTTGACGTGTCTATGTGTATGTGTGTGGCTTCGCAGTTTCCAAACGGATGATAATTCGATTTTTATTTTATTTAAAAGTAGTGTTAGCCGAAGATGGCCGCACCACTACATGTCGACGAGGGTTTTCGATTATTTTGATTTTTCTTACTTGTACAGTTTTTCTTACTTTCCAAGATTCCACTACATGTCGACGAGGGTTTTCGATTATTTTTATTTTTCTTACTTGTACAGTTTTTCTTACCGCTGGTTTCTCATTGCTTGCTCCACGCAAATAATTCATGCAAGCAATGTGAATTTTAATTGTTTGTCGATAGCCGTGTTTGCTAATATGTGAATTTACTGGAGTATAAAAATTAATCGCTCATTGCTCGCGAGCTAAATTAATAGCTTACAAAATGATAGGACATTATCGTACAGTTTTGAAGCGATGGCAGCTCAGTCGGGTGTGTAGCCGCCGTACGTCTTAATCATCGTGGGTTCGATCCCCGCTAAAGAGCTCGAGATTCGGTGAAGGAATACATCATGTGAAAACCATGGTAGGCATTTTCTAGTACTCGCCTGGCTAGATTACTCGCCAAATGCCGATGACCTAAGGTGCAGTAGGTATGTTCCACCTTAGGTCAACACTAACCTAAGGTGAAACATGCCTAGTTTGCAATAACTGGCTCGGAGGCTGACAGAACACACATTTAGGCGCTTGGCGACAGATTTTTTACACGCTTTATATTAGCTTCACCTGTATGTTTGTATGTTTGTTTGTAACCGACTTCTTTGGGCGCAATTTCGACCCACTTTAAACGGCCAGATTTCGTTCAAACTTTGTAGATTTATTGAGGACCGATGACAATACACTAATTTGATAAAATTATTATTATTTTTTTGTATTTTTGTTTGTATGTTTGTTTGTAACCGACTTCTTTGGGCGCGATTTTGACCCACTCAAAACGGCCAGATAAGCGTGTTATTTAGTTTTTTTTAACTACTGTTATTTAACTTGATGGTGGTTGCTAGCCAGGTGAGAACTAGAAAATGCCCTACCACCATGCTATGGTCTCGACCACAGAGCGTCTGAATGTGGTCTGAATCATTCAGTTCGTTTGGAACAATCTTCGATTCTTGAACAGGATAAGTACTCGTCGGGGTCTGTGATATAAATTCACAGTCGTGCTGCTGCAGACAATTACGTTGGCAGACGCCTTTAACATTAGTAATAGCTGGAGGAATAGCAAATCAGCTGATTTGCTTCTCTTTTCTTTGAAGGCGCTTTGAATTACGGTTTTCTTCTTCGTATGAGCTAAGTGGCCAAGCTCTGGTCGAGAGCTTTCAAGCCGAACGAAGACCTCTAATTTGGCTTAACGAGACTTCTTGTTAAGACTAACAGCGGAGACCTACAATTGAACGTGTCATCCGATACACAGTAGCGCCCAGATGAAAATGCTACTCTAAAAACGACAGTCTTGTGAATCATGTGTCCGCATCGACCATTGCTTAGCTTTGATGATCGCGTCAGATCACCTTAGATAGCCGAGCTTTTTACATACATTTCTATTATGTACGTAAGTGAGTATGTTGTTTATATACTAAACACAGCATATCTTAGGTACGAACAACACAAGAACGGAATTAATGGCATACCCAAATTAGCGTATGTTTAGAATTGTGCGGAAATGGCTGAAAATAATAATGATAATGACTTTAAGCGATTACAGCTCAGTTGGATATACGGCCGCCTTAAGTCCGGCAGATCGTGGATTCGATTCCTCGATCAAAAGTGCTTCCGTGCATGGTTTCCTTACGATGTTTTTCTTATCGAAAGGTCGATAAGAAAAACATCGTAAGGAAACCATAGCGTGGTGGAAGAGAACAAATCGTGGACAAACCCAACAAATAAAAAAATAATTCAGTTCAAATCTCTGCAACACATCTTAAACATAATTTCCTAGTTATCTTCTCCAATAGAAATTAAGGAAAAATCGTTCTAAAATAGCAATATGTTATGGATATAGCCGTGTTTTATACCTTCGGAAAAGTACCTTAACAGAAAAATCCTTTTTCTTCGGTAACAGGACACCATCGATTAAATTACAATAAACATCTTTCACAGACATAACAAATGGACAAACAAAGCCGATACTCCTCAGAAAGAGTCTATAATAAATAAACCAACGCTCAGCTTTCCTATATTTTAATTCTATCGGTAGTTGAATTAAGATACAATATTTTTTGACCATCCACTAACCTATTCATATCCTTTATCTCAACGGCATAAAGTAAATTTTTCCGTGAAATATAATTTTCGCGCTGTAACAGTAACTTTGCTGAGCGTATAGGTTATTTGGCCAGTCCTAAGCAAACCGTCTTGCCACTTCCTGAGGCGTATTTAACATGTAGCTAATAAAAAAGTTGTTTGGAATGCGTAATGGATTTCTTGTTTTCCTTTTGGCGTTTCCTTTTGAATGATTACGTGACTGCGACGGGACTTTTGGACTGAAAAATGTAGCTGCGTTTTTCGTTTCAAAGAGTGGAAAGGAAAGTCGAATTTTCGCCACGTGAAAAGCAAATGAGATTTTTGTTTCTAAACTTTTTGTGGACTTCGTAGAATTACAATTCGTATGTTTCTATTACTAGCGAGTTTTGAGGTTATTTATAATAATATTTTTTTTGAAGAATCTCGTCTTTTAGGTTTCGTTTACTGCGACGAGCTAGCGAAGAGAGGTTCAGGTATGCAACCGGTAGGTCCGCACCCTATACCTCTTCCGTTTAACCAAGTCAGAACCTGGATCAGACTACACACAAGAAGACTACATAAAGAGTACTGGAAAGGTATGGCAGATTGTAGACAATCCAGAGAGGCGTTCCCGGAGCTTAACTCCAGATATTCTCGAAAGCTCAGGAATCTAAGATGTGATAAGCTGCGACTCATTGTCGGAGTTATTACTGGTCAATGCAATCTTAATAAACATTTACATATGTTGCAGCGTACTGACAGTGCTCTGTGCAGGGGATGCATGCAGGCAGAGGAAACGGTCAAGCATGTGCTTTTGGAGTGCAGGAGCTTGACGAAATAGCGAGAAGAATTCCTCGGGACACCGAGGACGCTGCGGGAGGCCTGCGCCGGCGTACGCGAGCTGCTGGCCTTCTTCAGCGAGATCGGCTGGCTGGATTAGCGACCGCCAGTCGGGCCCTACGCACAGAGGAAGCCGGAGGACTTCTAGTTGCGGAAAGGAGCCCGCATATCAATGTAATGTAAGGTGTCGTTTTTAAAGTGGCATTTTCATCCAGACACTACCATGGGTCGGATGACACGTTAAATTGTAGACCCCAGCTTTTAGTCTTAGTACAAGCAGTAGTTAAGCCAAGTCAGAGACTTAGGCCTCTGACTTGGCTGCTTGAAAACTCTCGACACCAGAGCTTGGCCACTTTGCTTATACGAATAAGAAGAAGACTATCAATACATATTTAACACCGATAGTCAACAAATTTAGTTCATGGCAAAGATGTCGGCGGTGCCCGGAATAGAATCCGGGACCCTCTCATTGGCGGTTCAGCATGGTAACCATTACGCCAACGAGATAGTTCAAGGTCGAGGTAGATAATAGATAGTAAGACGTTTCTTCTATACCAATATTATAAAAAGGAAAAGTTTGACGTGAATAGCTCCACTACTGGATCGATTTGAAAAAATCTTTCACCGTTGGGAAGCTACATTATCCCCGAGTCAAATAGGTCTTATTTTGTTTCTTTTTAATACCTCGATTATTTTATAGCCCGTGCGAAGCCGGGCTGGTTGGTACTTCCATATAAAACTATCAAATATATCAGCACGTAAATTACAGCATGTTAACATGCATTATACCATTAAGGTCAGGCCAGATCCGATTCTCATCACGTCCATCTGATCCCGAATTATAGCGACACCGTTTTCTCATTTCTATTCAGTAGAACAAAATAAATTGGGCCGTAACGTCTCTCACGTGAGGTACACAACACGGATGTGAAATGTGTAAACAAATTGAAAATATTAAGATGCCTTACTTGAACAGTTTACAATGACGTTTAAATTGAAAATATGTTTGATTGCTCGGATGAAATTCAGCAAATTAGTACCTATTTCCCTTTGTCCATACCTGCGTTAGAAGAATTTTGACTTGTAACTTGGGTGTTAATAACCACCATTACGTAATTGGACATCTTAGTCAATACACCTACATATAATAAGACAGTAAAAGTCTGGTGTTTGTACATTTAATATTTTCCAAACACTTATAAGAGTCGATATAAGAAAAGTGACTGAAACCAAATTCTTTTTGTATTTATGTCAGTCTGTCTGTCTGTCTGGTACGTATTAAATATTTTAGTTTAGACTTTATTTTAGTACTTATGGTTAGTTAAAAATTCACTTCAAGCATTGCTTCTAAACTTTAAAACAGAGAGATACGTGCGGTTTACATAAACGTATTTAATAATAAACAAACAATTTAAAATAAATTAAAAACAAACTCACTAATAAAACTAATTTAAAAGGCCACTCCGGGCAGAACCTGAGGGCAAAGTACCCTACATATAACGCTCGTGGCATTGCCGCGTTGTATAGCTATGGATAGTCTTTGCGCCAAGCAAACTAATATTAAAACGCATAAGTTTGTGTATATGTGGTTTGTGTGTGAATGTTTGTTACGTCTTCTAGTTCAAACGGCTTTACGGGGAGGAGGTATTCGCACACCATGTGCAGTTCGATCCAACTTGAGAGATAGGATAGTTTAAATCTCAAATTATAGTCGCATTTTTAATTTATTGCTAATTATTGTCTGTTATTATTTGACAGTCACAATTATCACAACAGATGTCGATACCTTTCGACTGGGTTGGTAAGTAATCAATAGATGGCGCTGTACCCCTAAGTGAGGCAAAACGACGTTTGCCGGGTCGGCTAGTCTTAAATAAGATCTTCAAATTAAATTATACATATCTTTCTCTAAATTATAAATTAAATCTTTTCAAGACGGCCTTTATGCTTCGGCGAATTTTAAAGCTTTCTTAAGCAACGGATGTCGCTCAGACTGAGTTCATTTAAACATTTTACAACATCAAAAGTAAATATAATTTTGCGCGCAGTTCATCACTTGAGTATGATGGTGGCACCACAGATAATCTATGTGTAGATATAGCAATAATAATAAAGTTCATCAAATTGTTTGAAAGTTATTAAAATATCGTAGTAATTAAATTAAAATCGGTTCAGCCGGAATAAGTAACAAATATACACACTTACTCACTGACATACAAACTTACGCATGTATTATATTATTTGGATACCATTTATAAGTTGGATACCAATGCCGAATAATGTTTGTATTAGCGACTATCGCTTAAGTATATTTTGCCTTTAATGTAAATCAATGTCTTTTATATCAAACAAACAATGCTCTTTATAACATGAGTCAATTCCCCCGTTAATTCCATTTAATTCCATTGCCGAACGAGCAGGGAAACTGCTGGGAGACACCGATATACAGTGGAAATGCCGAAAATGCGTACTAAGTGATTCGCTTCCACATTTATAGTACGGACGGCCAAACTGTGGAACTCCTTGCCGGAATCCCTTTTCCCACTGAACTACAACCTATCTGTCTTCAAGGCGAGAGTGAACCGGTTTCTTCTAGACAAGCGCGCTTCATCTAAAACTGCAATATCACTTAGCATCAGGTGAGTTGTGGTCAAGCGCAAGCCTATTAAGCGTAAAAAAATAAATCATGACTTCTTCTAAGTCGGTACGCTCTTGACAGAGCGGTCGTGGTCGTCAAGAAGTAGTAGTGGATGGGACGGATAGTACAAGCCTCACGATGCTATTTTCCTCTGTTAGAGGTCATCCTGGCGCACTCGTTTAAGGGGGTACCCAACATAATCATAATCATAATCATCATTTATTGGTAAAAATGTTTTACAAGTCAATTCATCATACATACATTTTTATAAAATAATATAACAAAAATAATATAAATATACTTCTGTACATTTTTGAGTTAAATATGAGTATGTCATCAATCTAAAAAATTAAAACAATGTCAAAAAAACTAGTTCTAATATCTTATATTGTAATTTTTACAAAGTCATTTATATCATAGAGAGTTTCTTCGATAAGCCAGCGTTTAAGTCGAGTTTTAAAGCTACCTAAACTCGACATAAACAACATCATGACATAGACTACAAAACGTGTTGTGTTATCTGTACGGTGGTAATCTGTTAATTGTAAATGAATCATACAGTGTGACAGACATGTGATTCATATATTCATGAGGGGTGCACAGCAGACGGCGCGTGCTATCTAATATTCAGTGTGCGCTCCGCTGCGATCGCGAATTGGAAAATGATTTCTTTGACGACTTGTTTTTGATATGAAATTAAATACATGACATACGATTTCTTTTAATGTAATATTGTTTTTATTTTAATAATTAATTTCTTAAGTTAGTCAATAATTTTTATTATTTAAAAGACTTAAATTAAAAGCAAAACTGTCGGTCTGATTACAAATACAAATCATTTATTGATAACACCAAAGTTACAAGCAAGTCAAAAGATTGTTAACTATGTGTTGAAATAAAGTATTTATGTATGTATACATACGTAGTATACACATTGTGTGAGAAACCATAATACAAACTATAAAAAAGCACGAGTGAACCGGTTTCTTCTGGGTAAGCGCATTCCACCTTAGATCACAATATCGCTTACCATCAGGTGAATTCTGATCAAGCGCAAACCCATCATAGTAAAAGGTATAAGGATAAAAAAAAAGGTTTAGTATCGGTTTAACCAGCCATGTGTGAAATGTGCCTTATAATTAAAAAAATATATGGTTTTATGTAGGTAATAAAATAAAATAAAATAAAAATAAAAAAGCCTTTATTCAACTGCACATATTTACATAGCTTGTCATCTTTCATATTATTATTACAAATGTCATATCATATTAATCGTCAATAAATGTTTACATCGGAATGTCAAGTAATAATTGTAATTGTCGCTTATTATACTATCACATGTCAAACTATATAGGTAATTTATGTCAAAAAAAATATTAAGCGGATCCATCTTGAAGTGCAGATGTCGCCTCGCTGGCGTAGGCCTCCCCCAACTTCGTCCATAGTTTTCTGTCCCGAGCTAATCTCATCCAGTTTTGTCCATGTCTCTGTGTAAATACATCTGCCCATCTTCGGTACGGTCTACCTCTACTTCGCTTTTCCATTCTTGGTGTCCATTCTGTAATTTTCTTAGTCCATCTTTTGTCAGTCATCCTTGCAATGTGTCCAGCCCAATTCCATTTAAGTATGCGTATTGTTTTTATAATATCTCTTACTCTAGTTTTGCGTCTTATAATGCGATTACTAATCTTGTCTGAAAGCTTAATTCCTAGCATACTTCTCTCCATTTTTCTCTGACATATGGCCAGTTTGGTTTCGTCCTCTACTCTCAATGCCCATGTTTGACACCCGTATATAAGACAGGGAAGAATGGCTACGTCATAGACTTTTTTCTTAATACTAATGTTTAAATCTTTATTTTTCATAATTTCTTTCATTGCCCAAAATTTTTTCCATGCTAACGTAATCCTTCTGTCAATTTCTTTTTCTGTCAAATCGTTAAAAGCAATAGATTAGCCGAGGTAGGTATATTCTTCTAAGTATTTTATTTCTTCTCCGTCCACAGTCACTTTAATCTTTCCTCCGTTTGTCATAATTTTTGTCTTGGTAGCATTTAGTGAAAGCCCTACTTTCTTGCTCTCTGTAGATACTTCCTGTAGCATTCTTTCCAATTTGTTTGCAGCATCTCCAAATAAAACTATTATATCATCTGCGAACCGAAGATGGGTAAGATGTTCTCCATTAATGTTGATTCCTTCGTTTTCCCAGTTTAAATTCCTGAATACCATTTCAAGCACCGAACAGAATATTTTTGGGGAAATTGGGTCTCCTTGACGAACTCCCTTCTTGATGGAAAATTCTCGCCCGTCCCTTTCCATTCTTATCTTTGCTTTACTTTTGGAATATATACACTCTAAAACCCCTATGTACCTGTCCTCTACTCCTTGTTGTCGAAGTGCCTCCCATATCGACCCGTGCTCCAGCGAATCAAACGCTTTAGAAAAATCGATAAAGCCGATGTATAAGGTTTTGTTATACTCTTTGCATTTACTAATGAGAGTTGCTACTACCTGTATATGGTCTATCGTCGAAAACTTTTTCCGAAAGCCGGCTTGCTCGTGTGGCTGATTATCATCTAGAGTAGTTGTAATCCGATTGAGTATCACTTTAGAAAATACTTTGTAGACACTGGACATCAAACTAATGGGACGGTAGTTGCCTAATTCACTTCTGTCTCCTTTCTTGTGTAAAAGTATTGTGGTTGATTTGCTCCAGTCTTCCGGGGTCTGTCCTTTCTGTAAAATGTTGTTGAACAACTTTTGCAACGGCGTCAACGGCGTAATTTATGTAGGTATAGGTAGGTAAATATAACTACAGATTGATTGCAAAACTTTATTCGGATTATTTTCTATTTTCAGAAATCCCAGATTAAGTCTGGCTACAAACTTCCAAATTAATTTAGACTTCTGTAATCTAGCCGAATTAGTTACAAAAATAAATGGTAACTAAGATATTGTCGGTCGCTTTAATTAAATTTCAGGCTTGTTTGTGCACTTTAAGATCTCTTAATTGCTAATCTAACATTTTGACCTTCGATTCAGTCTAGTTTATGTTTAGAGTAAAGTTTAATAATCAACTTTGAAGAAATCTTGAAATCTTTTTGAAAGCGAAAGCTCTAAAAGATTATAAATATAAATACTGATAAACTTGGTTTATGAGCTTTGAAAGATTTTGCGTTAACTGAAAATTTTGTAGTTAGTACTTACAAGTAATTTAACGAAAGACTGATTATTATTAATATTTAAGTCGAAGGTCAGGGCAAAATTTAGATTGTACAGTTTTTTAACTATTCATCGTAACCAGTAAAATATATCGCAAAAATAGATTAAAGGCTAATCGATTCCCGGAACGGCTAATATCCTGTGCTTAACTAAATTTGTAGGCTGTGGGTCTGGGTGTTAAATAAAATATATAATTATGTAGTATATCAGTTGTGTTAGCAACCATAACCCAAACTAGAAATGGTTCAGTAGTATGGGGTTAACCAGCCCTGTGTGAAATGAGACCTAATTTTTTTATTTATATATTTTATTAAAAACCTGTCGACAGTAGTGATAAAATAAATGGTTAAAAACACAGTTCTTTTTTATTAGGACACGTTTCGCACACGGCTGGTAATCCCCATACTTAACCATTTCTAGTTTGTATTATAATTGCTAACACATACTATAAATACATACTTTATATAGTAACATATTTTACACCCAGACAGGCAGCCAAAAAATTTACTTTAATTCAAAGATGTTAGCCGTGCCGGTAATTGAACCAAGAACTTTCTGATTGTCAGTCTGGCATGGTAACCATTACGCCAACGAGGTCGTCGGTTTTTAACCGACTTCAAAAAGGAGGAGGTTATATATTCGACGTGTATGTATTTTTTTTTTTTTTATGTATGTTCACCGATTTCTCAGCCATTTGTGGATCGATTCTCAAAATTCTTTTTTTAATTGAAAGAGTATGGTTCTGAATTGGTCCCATTGTCACCAAAACTGGTTCTGATGATGGACTCCTAGGGAAATCGAAGAAAAACCTAAAAAGTTAGGTTATTTTTACGCATGTAGAGAGATTCACGCTCGTTTGGCTGTACTGATATTCATGAAATTTGAGAAGAAAATAGGTAAGACTATGTGTTAACACACACGCTACTTTTTACCCCGAAAATAAATACTATTCCCGTGGGATGCACCAAATAACATATAAATCTTTTTAACTTCTTCACGCTCGAACGGTTGTACTGACATTGATGAAATTTGGAATGAAGATAGGTTAGACTTTGTGTTTACACATAGGCTACTTTGTATCCCGAAAATAATTATTGTTCCCGTGGGATGCACCAAATAACACATGACACACTGATTTCGCAAAAATTTGATATAGGGGGTAGACTAGACCTTGTATAACACGAAGGTTACTTTTTATCTTAAAAGTCATTGCTATTCCCGTGGGAAGCCCAAATAACTCGAAAACCTATTTTACTTCTTCGCGCTCATACGGCAATACAGATTTCGCTCATAAAATCGGCAGCTTATAGTCTGGCTAACAAAAGTAATCTGACGCGAACATCGAGGCTTAGCAACGGCCCATGCGGCCAGTCTTTGGATGGGTGACCATGCACAAGACTTCCATAAAAAATGTGATATTTTCGTTTGGGCGTTACTGTGCTTCGGATAACACGTTAATTTGTCAGGCCTGGACCACTACTCTTAGTACAAGCAGGGGTCAAACTAAATCAGGGGCTTGAAAAACTCTCGACGCCAGAGCTTGGCCACTTGGGTCATACTTAGTGGAAGAAGAAACTGTAAAATTTGATATATTAATAGACAAGACCCACGAACGGATAAGGAAAATATTTACGCGCTCGCTTCGCTAGGAGTTATCCCGCTTCGTTCGAATTTCCCCCAGGATGTTCTGGGCTTATGACACTCCAAATATTATATAATTTGTGCTGCTTTGGACTTCAAACGGTTCGAACAAATACGGTGAAAATTTTCGCACTCGCTTCGCTCGCGCATAGCTCGCTTCGCTCACATCCGGCTCGCTTCGCTCGCAATTGGTTCTAGTACGTTTTGACACAACAAACATTATGTAATTTGTGCTGCTTTGGACTTTTTTATGCTCAAACGGTTGGAACAAATAAGGTGAACATTTTCGCGCTCGCTTCGCTCGCATCCACCTCTTTTCGCTCACACTTGGTTCTAGTACGTTTTGACACAACAAACATTTTGTAATTTGTGCTGCTTTGGACTTCTTTATGTTCAAACGGTTCGAACAAATACGGTGAAAATTTTTGCGCTCGCTTCGCTCGCGTATAGCTCGCTTCCCTCGCATTCATCTCTTTTCGCTCGCACTTGGTTCTAGTACGTTTTGACACAACAAACATCATGTGATTTGTGCTGCTTTGGACTTCTTTATGTTCAAACGGTTGGAACAAATACGGTGAAAATTTTCGCGCTCGCTTCGCTCGCGCATAGCTCGCTCCGCTCGCATTCATCTCTTTTCGCTCGCACTTGGTTCTAGTACGTTTTGACACAACAAACATCATGTGATTTGTGCTGCTTTGGACTACTTTATGCTCAAACGGTTGGAACAAATACGGTGAAAATTTTCGCGCTCGCTTCGCTCGCATCCAGCTCGATTTGCTCCCTATTGGTTGCCTGCCTGGCACACGCCAAATTTTTTCATCGTGAAGTTTATTTGGCTCTCCATAGCTAAAACTTAAACAAAATATCATTACCAACCACTAAAAATGTAAAAATAAAATTGTTTTAAAAAACAAACAACCGACTTCAAAAACACAACTAAAAAGGGAAAAATAATTTTAAGCCTAAATCAAATCAAGAATATATAAATAGAATAGGAGAGTTTATTTCATGTACTTATAAAAAACTATTTGCAATTTTTAGTAATAAAACGGGCGGTAAACGAGCCCATTAACCCGGCTCCTGGGGAGGTATAGCTAACCTTCTCTATCTCCCACTTGAGCAATTCCTGGCTGGCGCGTCCACGTCGCGGGGGTGGGCGCCATCCACTTCAGTAGGCCGGAGTGAAATGGTGTCTAAGTTCAGCTCAGGGACCCAGCACCGCGGGGTATAACGCGGGACCCTTGCCCAGGGTTACGGGTGAAGACTTCAACGGCTGCGAAGGCGGAGATACAGTGTGTCGGTACGGCGGAGCAGGCGGAAGAAGCAACATACCCAGTGATGGGCTGCACGCACATATATTGGTGGTCGCAGGCTACGCTGGAGCTACATCACCAGGCAGGGTGATGCAGTAGGGATGGCGACGAGGAGACCTCGGTCTAAATACGGCTCCCGAGCCCTTTAGAAGGGTTACTGCCTTGGCGTCAGGTGGCAACCGGCCGGAAAAATCATAGCCAAAAACAAAACTCCTCACATGAAATGCACAACAAAAAGAATAAGGGCTATAATACTAGGGCGTACCCCGAAAGCGACGCAAATGCGAAACATGCGATCTACGATGCGAGAAATACTAGGGCGTCCCCCCCAAGCGACGGATTATCGGACAAGAACAAAAATTCGCATTTGAATGTAAATACAATCCGACTAGCTACTTGGAACTTGGGGTCTCTCAACGGAAGAAGCCAGGAATTGAGCAAAATTTTACTTAATAGACGCATTAACATCTGCTGCATACAAGAAACGAAATGGAAAGGCTCAAAATCAAGAGACATTGGCAACGACTATCAGCTCATATACCACGGCACAGATAAACAAAATGGGGTGGCCATTGTCCTGGATAAAAGTTTTAAGACGCGCATTATAAACATTACTCGACAAAGCGACCGCTTGATGGCTATTAAGTTAGCTCTGGAAGACCAGCAAATTACCAATATAATATCTGCTTACGCACCACAGCAAGGCTGTACTAAGCATGAAAAAGAGGAGTTCTGGGAGGATTTCGATGATCTTATGAATAGCATACCATCAAATGAATACAAAATAATAGGAGCAGACCTAAATGGACATGTCGGGGCCAATAATTTTAATAAACATGCTGCGCATGGGGGCTTTAGCATAGGCCAAATAAATAAGGAAGGGGAAGAAATCCTGAACTTCGCAGACAGATATTTGCTAACAATTATCAACACCAACTTTCAGAAAAAAGATGAACATCTCATCACTTACAAAAGTGGTGGACGGCACACACAGATAGACTTCATACTGGCAGATTTAGCCATCAAAAGTAAGTTCAAAGACTGCAAAGTTATTCCTGGCGAGCCTTTAACATCACAGCATCGCCTCCTTGTTGCCGTTTACACTCTGCCTAAACCCATCAGAAACGTCATAGATAGAACACGAAGAACGAAATGGAAAGAACTGGATGGACATAAAGGTGACACATTAAAAGGCAAAATCATAGAGTATCTTGAATCCGATATAAACGAAGCGTACATATGTGCTGAAGATATGTGGTCTAAGTTCGAAGTACAGTGCAGAACGCTAGCAGCAGAAATTCTAGGAGTCAGCTCTGGCCCTCCAGGTAAAGGGAAAGACCCAAACTGGTGGAATGATAAGGTGAAGCAGGCCCTAGCAAGCAAGAAAAAGCATTTTAAGAAATGGCAGAGTTCGCAACTGGAAGAGGATAAGAACATATATAATGAAGCAAAAAAAGTGGCAAAGCAATGTGTAGCCCAAGAAAAAGCAAACAGCAATAAAATGTTTTACGATAATTTAGAAAGCGCAAAAACTGCTGATGACGTATTAAAAATCGCAAAATATAGACATAGATCAACAATGGACATTAAGGTCAATAAATACATAAAGGATAAAAATCAACATTTATTAACAGACAATAAACAGATTCGAGATAGGTGGTTCGAATATTATGAGAAACTTCTTAATGAAGAATTTCCAAACGAAGACCCTGATCCATGTGAACCTACTCTTGGACCAATCGCTGAAGTAGATGTAACTGAGGTTAAACACGCGTTGTCTAAAATGAAGAACCGGAAGGCGTCTGGACCAGATGAGATTCCAGCTGACCTTTGGAAATCTCTAGGACCGATAGCGATCGAATGGTTAACAAAGCTGTTTAATATAATCCTCTTTACAAAATGCATACCAGAGGCATGGCGACAAAGCTACTTACTTCCATTCTATAAGAATAAAAGCGACGTGGCCCAATGCGAAAACTACAGAGGTATTAAATTAACATCACACACTCTTAAAATATGGGAAAGGATCATCAATAAACGTCTCACCGCTGTTTCCGAAATTGCTCCTAATCAATTTGGCTTCACTGCTTCTAAATCAACTACCGATGCCATACAAGCGCTAAGGATTATGATGGAAAAGTATAGAATAAATAAGACTGATCTACATTTGGCATTTATCGATCTTGAAAAAGCTTTCGATCGCGTACCCCGGAAGCTAGTGTGGAGGGCCCTTCGTGAGCAGAATATACCAGAATATTACATAGAAATTGTGCAAGACATGTACAACAATGTCAGTACGAGGGTCCGAAGCCTAGCAGGCGTTAGCGAAGCTTTCGAAGTCAAAGTAGGTGTCCATCAAGGATCCGTACTCAGCCCTCTCCTATTTAACCTTGTCATGGATTATCTTACCAGAAACATACAATCTCCACTGCCATGGACTATGCTCTATGCAGACGACGTAGTACTAGCCGCCGATACCGCATATCATCTGCAGGAACTCCTACATGCGTGGACGGAAGCCTTAGAAAAATACGGATTGAGAGTTAGCAGAAGTAAAACAGAGTACATGAAATGTCCTTTCAGCGGAAACATTGCACATGAAACTATCTACATTGGGTCGACCCCCATTCCTTCTGTAGATAAATTTAAGTATCTCGGTTCCATGCTTACACCTGACGCTAATATCGATGCCGATGTTACCCACAGGATTAGCGTCGCATGGCAGAAATGGCGATCTCTCACTGGCGTATTATGCGATCCACGCATGCCAATAAAAACTAAAGGCAAAGTGTATAAAACGGCAGTCCGACCAGCAATGCTCTATGGCACCGAATGCTGGACTACAAAGAAAGTGCATGAGCAAAAAGTCCATACCAACGAAATGAAAATGCTGCGGTGGGCGGGAGGTGTAACCAGGCTTGACAGAGTCCGTAATGAACACATACGAGGTAGCTTTAAGGTTGCACCCATTGCTGAAAAAATTGCAGAAAATCGCCTTCGTTGGTATGGGCACGTTAAGCGCAGAGACGAAAACCACGTCGTCAATATAGCGATGAACCTCCCAGAAGAAAGACGAGGAAGAGGCCGCCCGCCACTGACCTGGTGGTCACAAATCCAAAGAGACCTTGAGAAAGCCCAAATAGCTGTAGAGACAACCCAAGACCGCTTGGCTTGGCGCAAGAAAGTGAGGAGACCCGACCCCAAATAATGGGAACAGGGAAGACAAAGAAGATTTGCAATTTTTAGTAATCCTGTCGCCGTCCCCGGAGAATAAAATGATAACTGCCATTATCTTCATTTTAGTGTTATTCCATTTTTGATATCTGTGGGTGCTGATACATCTGCTGAATTTTTTTCGTGATTTTAATACTGTTATTTACGGAAATATAAAATATTACAATGTTATTCGATTATTAGACCCATGCCTAAAGTTACAAGAATATAATTGTATTGTAATATTATCAAAATATTTTTAAACTTATAAGTATGACAAACAGTCATGAAGTTATATTCTCGAAAAAAATATTCGATTACATAATGATAATAGCAGTTATCATTTTATTCTCGTACAAAACCATCCGTGCACTTCGTATAATGTTCTGTTAGTAAAACTATTCGTGGTGCAAACATATTGTCATGCTCTGCTTTCACTTAGAAGTGACGGTAATAGTTTGAAATGGCAGCTACAAAATTGGCAGGGATTCTCCCGAAGTGTTATTGTTTATTTACCATACCTTTATTCATCACTTATTCAAAGATATGCAATCAAGGACAATAAAACAGAGCTGTCCTCAAAAATAAATCAAAATAAAATATTCTATAATGAAAATCAGTCGTCCTCCCCATATTATAGTACTATTAATATACGATGTTGATGAAAAAAATAAACAACACCATCTAATGAAACCATTGGTTCAGATGTAACATCCGATAATACTTCCGATAGTATATTGTCGAAACAAACGGTCACTGATAATATGAGCAAGATACTTAATCATCAGGATCTAAGTTAGGACACAGAATAATAACTTGTAAGGAGAAGAAAACAATGAATATCACAGTCTAGTAGGAATAAAAGACCAACCCGAAAGGGGTTCATGTAGTGCCAGAATTTTTAGACAAAACAAGCATAAAACCTTAAAAGCGTGAAAAGATAACTCATGAGCAGTCAGTACAAAGAATGCCTCGTTCAACTGTTGTCTTTCACTTATTATTTGCTCTTGCATCATGATAAGAAACAATATTATTTAAAAGGTTGCACAGCGGTTTCACACCCTCTCATCAAAAGTGCACTTCTGTAATATACGGGGGTTGCACTCAAATCTCGCTTCTGTCCAACACCATCTTGAGACTATACAGACCTCACCTATTGTTTCTTGCGGAGACCCAAATCAGATGTCCGTCCGTTGTGTCGTACCTTTCCTACCCAGGGTACAACCTGGAGCACAACTTCAAACCACTCCGGGCGTGTGCTTATACGCCCGGACGTGACGACATCTGTTTTCGGCGTCTCCGTAAATTTGAAGATCCCAGCTTCACGGTGCTGTGGGTACTGGTGGCCACAGGCGTGGAGAAAATTCTCTATGCTTGTGTCTACCGGTCGCACAGCGAAGATTTGGAGACGGAGACGGAGCGAAGATTAGGCTCATTGACTACCTCAGCGAGAGGGCGGATAAAGCTCAACAGGAGTGCCCGTCGACTCAGTTTGTGTTATAAGGGACTTTAATGGCCATCACCAGGAATGGCTGTATCCATACCTCGACACCAACCATGCTGGACAAGAGGCTAGGAAACTTTCTCTTACGATAGATCTCACCCAGCTGGTTCAAGGAGCCACACGGGTACCCGACGTTGACTCTCATACACCTTATTTCTAAGACCTGCTGACAACTGATCCAGACCGATAATCAGTGGCGATTTCATCGCCACTGGGTCTTTCCGACCACTGTTTGGTGAAGTCTGTATTTGTCTTCTCCCTGCCAGATCCTAGCCCAAAAGGCTCTAGGTGGCTGTGGCGATAAAAGTCAGCAGACTTGCATGAGATGCGATCTTTCTTTGCATCCTTCTCTTGGCGGCCTATATGCTTCTCTTCTAGCGACCCTAGTGCCTGCGCTGGTGCCGTGGCTGATGTGTTGCGTAAGGGCATGGAATGTTTTATTCCTTTTTCTGACGCACCCCATCATCATGTAAGGCTCGCCCATGGTTTGGGCCTGAATGTGGTCGTGCTGAGGCACATAAACATCTAGCGTACCAAGCTTGGGCTGAAACTCGGCAGCGTAAGGCGTCTGATATTCGTGATAAAAAGAGAACTTTTAATAAGGCTGCCAAGTTCTGCAAGAAGGTTATACAGAAGGCCCGTTTTGACCATATTGGCCGAATAGGGACCAAACTGGTTTCGTACCCGGCGGGTAGTAAAGCGTTCTGGTCCCTAGCCAAAGCCTTTGAAGCTAACTTATGCCGTCCCTCGCTACCGACCCTGTTAACTACAGGCCCATATCTGTAACGTCCGTACTCTGTAAGAGTATGGAACGTGTTCTGAATCGCAGGCTCCTGGCATACCTAGAAGCGAATGATCTCCTCAGTGATCGACAATATGCCTTTTGCCGGAACCGATCCACTGGGGACCTTCTAGTGTATGCCACTCACATCTGGAGTAAAGCCATCGAGAAATTCGGAGAATCTCTAGCTTTTGACAGCTCCTCCTACGGTTTGCCCTCTGGTTTCCGTGTGTGGATTCCCGACTTTTTGAGAGAATGATCTATACGGGTGGTGATTGATGGCTGCTCGTCTGATCTAATGGCAATTAATGCCTGTGTAAATTTGTTTGCAGATCACAGCAGAAGTACACCAAATATTTCAGATTTTCTTCCATTTTCAATGGATTTCCACAAAGTAACATATGAGTCAATAGGTTATATCAAGCCCTATCCCAAGCCATGTGCTCGAATTGCAAGTGTTATGCACTGAGCCTCTTCTTATGAGCAAGGCTTTGCATGATGATCTCATTAGGCTTTGTAAAGTAGGGCAAATAACAAAGTAAGTTATCAAGACGCCTACCAAGTGATTTGTGATTTCCAGTCTGATTTTTATTCACTTTTATAGAAAATAGCTGATTAGTGTTAACTTGTAATACTCAATAGAAATGACTGCTTATTTTGTTTTGTAAAAACTGTGTCCTTTTTAATATTTTATGTCAAAGCATAACCAAATTCTGAGGCATGATGGTTTAAATTTAATATAATAGTAGGATTTGTGAATACTTACCACACAAAGTTTTATTGAAATAGCTTTTAAACAACATAGAGTTAGACAATGATAAGGAGAATAAGACGATAATAATGCATTATCATCTTCAATTGTACCCTAATAAACCACCGAATAAAATGACAAGACAGTGATACAATATCAAACTTTGACTAAAAAGTACCGAGAATAAAATGATAAGTGACATTATACAACTCAAATGATGATTAATTTTGACTAACTTCTTATTTTTTAAATATCTTTATTATGTTTTATTATATATGTGTTCTATTGAAGTATTCTGTATGTATAAAAAATTAGCTTTACATAAAGGTAAGAACCATCTGCCTCCGACAAGTACTTTTTGAGATATTCACAAAAACATGTTTTTTGGCTCTCCTGAAAAGTTGCGTTTTTGCAGTTATCATTTTATTCTCCGGGGACGGCGCTGTATTCTTGAAGTCGGTGCCATCTAATAAGAACAAATTAATGTTTGTTAAAAAAACTATTTTCAATTGTCTTTCTTTGCTGGCACCGACTCCAAGAATACAGGATTACTAAAAATTGCAAATAGTTTTTTATAAGTACATGAAATAAACTCTCCTATTCTATTTATATATTCTTGATTTGATTTAGGCTTAAAATTATTTTTCCCTTTTTAGTTGTGTTTTTGAAGTCGGTTGTTTGTTTTTTAAAACAATTTTATCTTCTACACGGTAGGAATACAGTACTCGTATACGTTTTAGGGCAGGAAATAGCAATTCAAGTATAGCGTTGTAATTTCCCACGTGACTCGACTCGACTCCTTTTTGTACCGCTTTGACTTTTCCGACCTATTTTTATATTTCCGACCACAGATTACAGTAAAAAAAAATATGGTACGTAAGGAAAAAAGGTGAAGCATGCCTCGTCTGGAATAACTGGCTTTTAAAGAGGCTGCCGGTCGGAACACAATGGTGGCGATACAGCGGCACACGCGACTAAACTAAATTTAAAGAAACCCCGTCTATTTTCATCTTAGGTGGCCAGAAAGAGACGGCACGTTCTGAAACACACACAAAACTACTAAATCACGTCAAATATGAAAAATGTAAGCGAAAAGAAGCGCACCCATTTGTATCAGCTCTAAATCTGACGTGATTTTAGATGTTTTGTCTATGGATTAGATCGTACCATCTCTTTTTGGTCATTTATGACGAAAAGAGACAGAGCTACTTTAAATTTAGTTTAGTCGTGTGTGCCGCTGAATCGCCACCAATGTAAGACGCGTGACGACAGATTTTTCAACTTGAAGGTGGTTGCTAGCCAGGCGAGCACTAGAAAATGATCTACCAGCATGATATGGTTACGTCACGGTGTTTTCCATCATCGAAAGCTCGAGCTCATTGGTAGGAATCAAACCCACGACCTTCGTGTCGTGAGACAGCCGCTCGTCCGACTGAGCTATCATCGCTTCAAACTTTTTTTTCTTTGTGTATCGTGCGTGACGTCACAGCTAGCCTCAACGGAAGACCAGCGTTGGTTGCTCTCCAGCAACCAGTATTGTTGATTTGAGGCTGTGTTGTGACTAATAAAAGTTTATTATGTGTACTATTTTAATTATTATATTTTGTGTGTTTTAATATGTCACAATAAATAATTTTCTTTCTTTCTTAAACTAAGAAAATATAAATAGTATTTTGTCCAGATTTGAAGCTATCTCTTTCCCTCTGTAAGCAACCACATCTGTCACTGAAATGATATATCTATGTCTGCGACTGTCACTTAGGCTCAGGTATTTCCTTACTTATATACGAGGACAGACAGACAGTTGCGGGATATTATTTCTTATTTATTTGTCGTTATAATTATCACGGTGTATATCAAATTGTTGTATTTTTATAATAAAACTAGCTGACCTGGCAAACGTTGTTTTGCCTTATAAATGATTTCTAATAATATAAAAAATTTAAGGACGAACAACCCTTATCACTTAGGGGTATGGAAAATAGTAGCCGATTCTCATACCTACTGAAAACGTATATAAAATTTGGTAAAAATCGGTCAAACCGTTTCGGAGGAGTTCGGTAACTAACATTGTGACATGGAAATTTGATATATTAGAAGATAAGAAGATAAATAGGTAAACAGAAAATACATCAACTCTCTATTTTAGGTTAAGGAAAACCCATTATACTTACTTTTTAGTCTTAAAAATATTTTTTACAGTTTTTTTATATATGAGTCATAAGACAACTAAAATTAATCAACAGCATTTAATTCTATAATTTCAACAAAAAAAAAACAAAAGTAGGCACAATCGCAACGTGAGCGCGAGTTCCCGCCTTTTTGGTCAACATAGAGTATGCGTATTAAAACCAAAGAGTTTTATATTATATGTACTTATCAAAACTAAACAATAATTCTTGTGAAGTCAAGTGCTGCCTTTTGGAAGCAATAAAATAAAATAATATTACAAAAGTATTTTCTTGGTATTACTTTTATAGATATTAAGCTTCATATAATTTATGTTTTAGTTTACCATTTATTACATACCTTTACATAAGTATACAATATTATATATTATTTCCTAACATACGAAATTTGAATTTGATCGGATTTCATTGAATACAACTTCTATTTATTATTATATTTATTTAATTTAATTCATTTAAATTGTAGATTTCCAGTTAAGTATTTAGTATATATACGAGCGTGGATTGAAAAGTTCGCGACCTACCACATAAATACTTCAAACTATTTTAATGTAAATTACCTTATTAGAATAGTTAACTCTCTGGTTGTCAAGTTGTAAAATTCTATCGCAATAGCATTAACTGTAGGTATTTAAATTAGACTGAATTTTGTGAGGCTTCGTGCAATAGATCGTTTTTAGGGTTCCGTACCAAAAAAGGTAAAAACGGGACCCTATTACTAAGACTCCACTGTCTATCTATCTGTCTCCAGGCTGTATCTCAGAACTTACAGAATTGGCACTTGGCCAATTATTAATAGTACCTGTTGTTTTAATACATCAGTTTAACTGCAATTATAATCCCTATATTTATATTCTATCTAAGCGCAGGTAGCAATGCGGAGCGTAGCTAGTATGATATACTCCTGTCGGAGCGTGAGGCGGGCTTAGACGTGACGTCACTCCGCGTGCTAGCGGGTCACGTGTCACGCTGCGGCGGGAAATGTGGGGGAAATGTCACGCTGGACGCTGTAATCTTGTTAGTTTGCTGCTAGATAAGTTAAAGTCAAAGTCAAAGATTTTTATTCGTAAAATTTAAACAACAAATAATAAAAATAAAAAATATTAAGGGGGTCCCCATGCAATAAACGTGTTTTTTTTTGGTATTTTTTTGCCCTATATCAATAACGGTAGCTGCTAGACACTTAAAATTTTCACAAAATATATTTGATATCAAATTAAATTATAAGATTTAGTATACATATTTAGGGGGGCTCCCATACAACAATGGTACGGAAACCTTCATGCGCGATCCCAACTCGCATTTGGCCAATTTTTTTACAACGTTCGCCTATAAGTGATACTTATAAGCATACGTTTAATTCATATTTCATTTGTATGAAAAGTTAAAAGTTTATAAATTACCTTAATTATTATTTATTTTATTTGTTTCATAATTAGTTTCATCTCATACACGCGTAATAATCTTGTTGTTATTTTAGTTTTGATAATGAACCGCAGCGCTTACAACAAAATTACTCTGTTTATTGTCTGTTGTAACGAAATGTACGTAAATTGTACAATGCATTACCGTCTTTTTGATAACTCTAGTAAATATATTTTTATGCACATTGCATATACGGTAGCCTACAAGCGACATTTCTTTATCTTAAAATCTCAAATTTTAAATGCATTATTATTAATTTTTTTACTAACCAAATCTAATATATAAAATTTCCATGTCACAATGTTAGTTACCGTACTCCTCTGAAACGGCTTGACAGATTTGTACCAAATTTTATATGCGTATTCAGTAGGTCTGAGGAATCGGCTACTATCTATTTTCGATACCCCTAAGTAATAAGGCAAAACAATGATTGCCGGGTCAGCTAGTACTTATCTAAAACTAAAACACTAAACGATAAAAAACATGCAAACCTGAATTGAAGACGACTATACAAATCAATTTTCATTTTATTTTAAAGTATTGATTTAAAAATGATAAATGATTAAGATGTCTAATAAGATTAGACATCTTATAGAAAGATAAACTTTTAGAGTTACTAGTATTTCCATTGAAAAGCATTAAAAATACAACAAATATCCTATTTAAAACATATCATCAACTAGCCACGCTTCGCGGTGTTAGGTTAAAAAAGTCTATCCGTTAATCAAGAGTGTAAACTTTTACTGATTTTTGGAAAAATATTTAATACACAGACACTCGATTTGTATTTAGCAATAAAATTGTGTATGTTCGTTACTTTTTTACACTGAAACGGCTAAACTAATTTCGATGAAAGTTGTTAAGGAAATAGTTTAGAGTCTAAACGAATATGCTTCTCTTAGCCTCGGAATAACGCTCGTAACAACGCGAGGCACAGCTAATATACAATAAAAGATGACAATATATTAGTATATTCGAAAAGCTGTGCTAGGACTCTATGAAACAAAAGATTCATATTACTCTTGCTTCTTTTTCGCTTGACGTGCTATATTAACTGTCTGGCACTGTACTGCATGAAACGTTATATTTTAGGGTTATACCCTGTGGGTTAGTCCCAAATCGTCCAGTAACTGATAGCCAGAGGCCGCGGGTTCGAATCCCGGCGGGGGATAAAATACAGTCTGGCTCTCACATGTCCCATTGGGGAGTTAGGGATTTTTATAGGATAAATAAATATAATTACTAAAGACGGGACTATACAGGGCAGTATTAAGTGAAAGAATATAATATATATGTTGTATGTATTTTGGCCTCAAAGACCCTATTGTAATTAGAATTATAATTAAAATTCAAAGAATTAAATTCTTTATATTTCTTAGGGTACGTCGAGTTAGTTAGTTAGTTATAAAAGGTCAAGTGTTTTCACTTCAAATTCAGTCTATATTCATCCATTAGCACCAGTTTTTGTTAGGTAAAAGCTTTTTTCCAAACATCCTTTCGAAGTCCTTAGATAGTTCTAGTTAGAACGACTTATCTTCAGAAAACGCGTTCATTTTTCTCCCAGACAGTAGAGCAAAGTATGCCCATTGAAGCGAAAACTAATAGCTTTTTTTTTCTTTTATAATATTGTGAGTGTGGATGGTCAGCCAATAAGTCGCCGCTGGAGTGAAAACCATCGCCTTTTCAATTTAGCTTAGCTTTAATGCAGAATGGATGTTTTTTGTCTTTAAATTAAAAGGCTTTCTTCGATTTTTGAAATAAAATCGCGACAGGCTTGTTAATAATTGTGATACGAGTAACAATAATATACAAGTAAAGCAAGTAGCTTGACTTGTCTCACGAGATTACCGCTATGTGGGAAGTTGACTCGAAGATCATTGTCCCGATAGTTGTATCTGTAAACGGCTTCATAGCGAAGAGCTGCGACCAACATCTAGCGAGGCTCTTGCTAGATGGATGGATCAAGGGTCGGATACAGAAGGCAGTCATACTCGACACGGCCAGGCCTGTGTCACTCCGCGTGTAGGTGTTAAAAACATACCTACGGGCGGCGGCCACTCCGGAGTGGCCAATCTAGTAGGCTGCCACAAGCGAACGAAAACACAGGCGTGCGCGCTATATGTTCGACCACGTTCAACTTAATTATTTAATTGATTCATTATATAATTGCAAGATGGACACAAAACGAAAAAAAGCAAAAAGATACTGTGCAGTATTTAATTGTTTAAATACGGATCGTGATCGAAATTTAACTTTTTTTTGGTTACCTAAAGACGCTGACAGGTAAGGGTAAAATCTATTTTGACTAGATTACATTATGTTCCTATATGACATGAAATTAATTCAAACTACAAACCGTTTCTCCCCGTACTATTCCAATATCCTAAAAGTACAATAAAAAAGATATTTTAGTCGTTTCATTCGAGTTGCATTTCATTTGTCGTACATTTACGAACTAAGACTAAGAGCCCAACGCAAAATATTTTCGGTGATACTATAGATGATACCTATGGAATTCTATTCGCGCTAGATGGCATAAGAAGTAGTTTCTCGAAGTAAGCAACCCTAGTCCGTGGCTCTTTCAATACCACAGAATAATAACTAGAACTCCGTATAACCATGTACAACGTATTATGACCCGTAGCATAGTGAATTAAGGCCCGTATTCCGTTGAAAAGAAATTGGTAGGCAACGAAATGATCACGTGATCGACTGGACCGCGAGCTAAATTAAATCATATTGTTTATCAGATTGAGTTCATATTTCTTTGAAAACCATTGCGAAGTGAAGCTTCTGTACGAAGTACAAGTTATTATTCTGTGACACGGCGCGCATTGTCCGGAGTTTCCTGTCCCTGTAGCTCCTACCGCCGGTAGCTTAGGCCTTGCTTCGCTACCAGTGCAGTGGCATTATAGATTTGAAGATATGCATTTATAATCGAGAAAAAAAACAAGATTTATAATCATTTTCTAATTTAATTTTGTATGATTGTGTTATAAAAAGCTTAAAAGCTAAGATAAATAAATTCATATTAGCACACATTTCACACACGGCTGGTTAATTCCATACCGAACCATTTCTAGTTTGTGCTATGGTTGCTAACACAACTGTTATACTACATATACATACATACAAATTTTATATAGATACATATTTAACACCCAGATCAACAGCCAACAGATTTAGTTAAGCACAAAGATGTTGACCGTGCCGGGAATCGAACCCGGAGCCTTCTGATTAGCAGTCTGGCATGGTAACCTTTACGCCAACGAGTTCGTCAGATGACGGTATAAGCAATACTGATGCATAGCCGAGCTAGATACATACTCGTATAATGTGTTCTACGCATAACAGAGAGAAAACTCACAAAGTTATACATGGTAATACTGATAATCGTCTCTCGAACAAGCAACAATAAAATCAACAAAGGTTTCCACTCCACCGAAGCGATCCAATAAACTTAGGCAATATCTCGTCAAGCTTTAAGTCCTCTCAGTTCACTAACATTCTACATAAGTGGTCTATCTTACGAGTATATATCAGTTTTCTTGACGATTTTTTTGAATTTTGATCGTATGCCTGCTTAACTTTTCTAACTCACTCTATGAAACGTTAAGGCTAAGATTACAGGCACGTACGTAATCTGTGTTCAGTTATATAGCTGTAAAGATAAATAATAATTTTATCAGAATATAAAAAAATATATCCTTTTCGTATGAGTGCATTAAACATAGAATTAAATACTAACTATATGTTGATCAGTAGACACCGCTATCTCGAATCGTCATGACATCGTATCGATCAGTTTATTTACCAATTATGTTTAATGGTTGAAATTTACAGAAAATTGTTATCAATTATCTATTTGATTTATTATTAATTTATTCTAAAACAAGATGGAGAAACCGACTAGCAAATGAATCTCAACAAAACACGATACCATACTCAGACGCCTCTTGTTTTATAGTATGTCAGCGACCCAAGACCGTGCTCCGCTACTTCAAGGAGCTTGAATGGCTTGTGCAGGCTGGTAGCCTAAGATAAACTATAAAAGTTGTGATAAAAACCCATTGTTATCACAATTTTCACTCTCTACTTGAGTCTCTGTTTCCTGAGAAGTATCATCTGGGGGTTTTCAAAAGTAGAGTACATAATATATGTATCTTAGAAGATACCTATGTACTCTACCTAGACGCACACGCGTACCTAATCGTATCGTATCGCTTACCTAGGTAAGCCTGCCAAATCGTAGACTGCAAGGTAGCTTTACATCAGGTAACTAATAATAAATAATCTATCCGAAAACTAGCATTAGTTGTCATTTTCATACCCTCCCTGAGTCCAGCCCTGCGTTACCTTAGGAGAGGTCGGGAACGAAGGTGAGAGAAGGTGAATCGGTCTGATTTATTTTGTCAAGCGTCAATAAACATTGCGTCTTAATACGATTACCTCTGATTGTATACGATTGTCTGGATGCAGCAAATATTGCTTTACAAATTTTGACAATACAAGTCATTTATTTGCTAGGCTAGGCTATTTAATAACAACTTTAATGTTGTTACTGTAGAGCCTGTGTAGCTCGTCTAGCTAAGGTGATCTCACGCGATCTAAACTAAGCAACGATCGATGCAGACAGTAATTGGATGGGTGACCATGGTCACAAAAAACGACAGTCATGTGCATGCACAAGACTGTCGTTTTTTAAGTGGCATTTTCATCTGGGCGTTACCGTGACTCGGATGACACGTTAGGTACCGGTTAGTACAAGCAGTCGTTAAGCCAAGTTAGAGGTCTTCGGGTGGCGTGAAAACTTAGCTCATACGAAGAAGAAGAAGAGTGTTGTTATTTATTCAAATCATGCACCTGTAGCTCAGCTGAGGTGTATCAATGCAATCATCGAAGTTAAGCAATCAAAAGGAGCGTGGCTCGGTGGGATAAACGTCTGCTTTTCAATTATACAGCCCCTGGTTCGAATCCAGCCCTACACCAATTATTTGATTTTGAAAAGTTATGTTTGGATTTGCACTCGCTTAACGGTGAAGGAAAACTTCGTAAGAAAACCGACATAATTGAGGACCACAATATCTGGAGACGTGTGTCATCCACCAACCCGCACTTGACCAGCGTGGTGGATTAAGGCCTATATATCTTTCTCCTTATGGGAGAAGGCCCCAAGTCCCAGCAGTGGGAATGTATATTCTTATGCTATGCAGTCACATGGATGGGTAACCGAAAAGTAAGTAGCATTGCTAGAACAAATGCCACGTTAGAATAATCATATTGTTTCTTAAGCTTGGCTAATCAGATAAAACTTATATTAGAGAGCTTTTCAAACAAATTCCTAATAAACAAACTCTAGACATTAAAGCAAAATGTTATTCATTTTCTAAATTTATTTTTTATCTACTTATTCAAGCAATATGAGAGCAAATTGTTTGTTAGGTTAAACTAAAAGGTTGTCTACATTTAGTCTACGTTAGTAAATTATAGATAATACTTTTAGACAAGGCTTTTATGTTTCAAGCAGTAGATAATAAAACAATTTATCATCTTTAGAACGCCGTTTATTCCAATAAAGTTATTATTAACAAAGTATCAGTTCACTTGATCTCAAGGATAATAATATAACAGTGGATGGTGCATAGTTGTAACCCTTTTCCGAAACCAGTAAGTGATTCATCACAAACTCTTCGTTCCACGCAGTTAGCTATGCACTTCTTTTGTTTAAATAAATAAAAGCAAGGTGTGTTGCATTATTGATATGTGATTGCTCAAACAGGTAAACTTACTTTTTCTGTAATCCGTAAATTACTTAATCAGAAATTATGACTCGCAAAAATTAAAATACTCGACGCCCCGTTAACTATTAAGTCCGTCCTGTTCTATCACACGAATACTTGAGGTGAAAATAAAGACAAAATCTTAATTTTACAGTTTATCCAATAAATAGCTTAAGAGACATCAAAAATACCACTTTACGAATAGGTATACTTATTTTGGTACCAAATAAACTTATCAATATGAAGAAAAAAAACTGGTTAAAAACATAATTTTCGTTTTTTTTTACCAGTTTTATTGCTAATTTATAAGTCTGATTGGTACCAAAATATGTATAAATATTCTTGGAGAGGTTTTTTAGACGGCCTTTGTTTTTTTAGATATATTTTACCGTTGACGATTTATAGTGAAAAAACTGTAAAATCAATATTTTGCCCTTGTCTTTGTCAGAAATTATGTCAAACTCGCAAAAATTAAAAAACTTGACTCTCCGTTAACTCTTCCGTCCTGCTCTACTGCACGAACGCAACAGTGAACAGTGCTATATAACACGAGACAGTTCTTATATCGTCAATCAACTGAGATATTATCATTGCTTGCTCTAGTAGTCTTTATATTCTATCTAATCTTTTAAACTTTGCAGAGTTTATCTTTGAAAATTGCTCGAAGTCTCTGGAATATATTCTTGAAACAGTTGAGTTTGTCTAATGGTTTTATTAGCGAGGGAGCAACCGATATACTCTACTTTCATTAAGTATACTTACTTTCAATTTATCATCTGTTATTCTTTGATCTTTGAGTATTCCTATTATTTTCGTTTGGGTTTGCGACCCTCATGTTCAATCGAATGATAAAAATAAAACCGATAGTCAATGTGATTTGAAATTGATAGGTACGATGTATTTGTGGGTGTAGCTATAAATAAACTTGCCTAGTGTGACAAAACCTGGCCATAAGGTATTTTTTATTTATTAAGGGAGAATATTTTCCTCAAAGTCAATTCAAACCTTACGAGTCGCTATTTCGATATGTAATAAAAAACATACGATAGGTCATCCTAAATGGTGGTTTTGGAGTTGTGTGGTAGCATCGGTTTTGTAATTAAATTCCAAACAACAACATAAAGAAATAAAATTACAAAAAACACCACGCCTGCTTTTGAGGTCGGTTTGTTGATGGATATCGGAAAAAGTATTTTGTAGGCTATATTATAATTACAATACCAACGTAACTACATACCTAAAAATCAAAAGCCGTAATTACTAATATAGGTACAGTCAAAATCTGTTCCTTTTAACTAAATATCTCTGAGTATGTTTAATTTAATTGTTATTGAAACTTTGGTTTAGTGTCAACCTTGCCTCTTCACCTGTAATGAGAGTGATCCGATCGAATAACTAGATTATTTTGATATATTTTATTGATCAAGTTATATTATTGGTCTGAAAGTGAAGAAATATTCCTAGCCCACACAAAAGAAATTTTTAAATCAATACATACATACATAGTTTGTTAAGACCAGCTGATATTGGGATGACAGTGATGCTAGTCAAAAGTATAAATAAAATAATAAGTTTCTAAGTTATGTAGATATTTAAAAATTAAAAGTTGTTTCACAGTAAAAGTTCTGTGCCTGTCATCTTGATATACACCAGCCTTCAGTGTAGTTTGGATTTGAACTTCTGGTTTATTTTTCGCTATTCGTTCATCCTTTCTTCACCGACCTTAGGTTTTTTGCATCGTGAGAAACATCCTTTTCTTCCTCTTTTTGATTACTTGACTGTTCTACGTTTCTTATGTTGAGTATTGCTGATGACTTGCAAGTCAAGAGACTTCTCTTGGACGTTGATTTAGCATTTAGTTCATTTGTGAGCGTTGCCAAGTGTATTTTGGATACAGTTGGTAAAGATGAAGACCTCGTTGGAATGATTACGTCTGGTGGCTTTGGCTTGGCGGTTGGATTTGTTTCGGACCCAATTTTAGCTATTGTGGTTGTTTTCGAATCTGGAAAACTTGACATCCTAACTTCTGAAACATGAGGAGTTTTCACATCTAGTGTATCAAGTGTTTTAGGATCAAGTACTTGAACTTTTCTCGGGTCTACTGCGAGTACATTTATTGCGTTAGGATTTTTCAACTCGAGTATGGAGATTGGTATTTTGATATCTTGTAGATTGATATTTTTGAGATCTTGTATGGCGGGAGTTTTTAAATTAAGCTCATTGGAAGATTTGAAATGTTCTACAAGGGGAGGTTTAGGCTCTGGTATTTTAGGAGTTTTTAGCTCTTCTATGTTTGAGGGTTTGAACTCTTGTTTGTTTGAAGGTTTCAGATCTTGTATGTTTGAAGGTTTCAGATCTTGTTTTTTTGAGGTTTTCAGATCCTGTATGTTTGAAGGTTTCAACTCTTGTATGTCTGAAGCTTTGATGTTAGCGTTGTAAGTTACCTTCGCTTCAGCAGTACTCTGAGGATTTGTGTTAGCACAAGGTGTTACTTTTTGAGTCTCGGTGGGCGTTGCTTTTGCCGTTGTATGTTGAGTTGGTTCTGCAGTTTCTGTAGCTGGTGTAGCTTGAATGTTAATGTTGGAGTTACTCTGCTGGAGCGAAGTCTGTGCAGCTTCTTGACGGAGGAATTGTGCTCTCCGGCGTTCGACTGTGAAACGCAAATATGATTCGATTATCATTATGGTAAAGGTTATTTTCAATAAAATATTATATGTAAGTGAATCATAAACGTGATTGTCTTAGCCCCGAATACGCCTGTTTACAAACATTTTTTAAATAAAAGAGCAGTATTATTTTTTATTAGGGTTCCGTACCTAAAAGGTAAAAACTGGGCCCTATTACTAAGCCTCCGCTGTCTGTCTGTCTGTCTCCCAGAAACCGTAATAGCTAGAAAGCTGAAACTCTAAATAAAACTTCAACGAATTAACGGTCTTAGAATTACCGAAAGGAACGATAATAGAAAACGTGTACCTTTTCAAGTCGAAAATATAAAAGAAAAGACCTACTTACTAAAACTGCGCAGTGCTTGCTCGATTCGCTTCTCGAAGATGGTACCGACGAGCAAGAACATGACCACTGCCAGCAGGATGGGCCCGTAGAACCGCCATTCCATGGGCGCCCTTACTGCCTTTACTGACAATTCACTGTTACTTATAGTACCTATTTTAATGGTATAGCATTTCAGTGTCTTGGCTCTGTTGAGGTTTTTTTTTGGAACATCGTGAGGTTTAGGTTATTTTGGGTGCCATCGTGATTTTGTTATGCAATATTTTTCGGAAAATATTATTGAACCATTAATTTTGATGTGTGACAGTGATAAATGTATGATTTTATTGAGTGACAGCTTTGGAATGTGTTGGCATAATGTGTAAAGAGGTTAACTTGTCATTGAAATGGTAGAACTCTTTGATTTATTATGTTTATTAATTCTTATTTAAGGTATCTTACCTCATATAAATACAAATTATTTACATGGGGTATTTGTAATGCGTCGGTCGTCCGGCGGACAGATGGGTCGACAATAAAACATCAGTCGCAGGTCCTATAGACACGATTGGCACAGGACATAGATAAAAGAAAAAAGACTGAGGTACTGTGTGACCGCACATGAGATAGCGATATTTTCGGACAATGTTGCCACTTTAGTAGAATTTCATTGAAGATAGGGAAATTAGGGTTAGGGTATACACATAATAAAGAAAAAGACTTCAGATTATATTTCTACGTTTTATTAATTTTTAAACAAAATCAGTTTATTGTACACATTCCTTACTCTTTATTTCCACGCTTCACAAAAACGTCACCCATAAAATTGTTGGAACAAATCCTGGAATTTTGCGTTGATTTCCAATCATAAAATATTATCTACCATATGCTTCTATCCAAATCTCTACAAGTTCAGCATTCGATGGAAATCTGTAAAAAAATATTAAGAAATATAAAATACTAAGTAGAGGTTGCCCGCGGCCCACGTGAAGGTCGCTTTTCGGGTAACCTGTGGAAAAACTCTATGGTATCCTATTCTCGTGCCAATTTTATATACACTTTCCTCATTCGATTCCTTAACCTAGTTAACCTCTGTTTTTAGCTACTTTGGTGATGATGCGAGCGATTTCTCCAAGCCATTATTTAAATATGTAACTATAATACGTGAACCATACCACTAAGTGAACCATTTACTTAAATTCTAATTCAAAAGTATTTAATTTCAAAAACACAAAACTTTCCCTTTGAACTTTAAACCCCATTAGCATACCTAAATGCACTCCTGGCAAATATTTTTACGAATTTATTTTAACCATCAAAGAAACTACAAACATAACAATTTTCAAGACTTTAACTTGATAAATAAAAAAATTTCCATACAAACTTTCACCTCCCATTACAAACCCTTAGTTCACCCCTGGCAAAAAAACTTGATACCATTATTTTTAATTTTACATAAACAATACATATTCCAAATAAATAAAAAAAAAATCACAACCCTAAGACCAGCCGTTTGGGCTCTGCGTTGTCTATAGATGAATGAATGAATGAATAAGTCAGGACAAAGAGTCTTATAGTACAGATAATTATATAATATGGTAACTTCATGTCAAATAACTGGGCTTAACTTCACTGGGCGAGCGCGGTCCACCTTAGATCACAATATCGCTTACCACGAGGAATATTGAGACTAAGCGCTAACCCATTTAATGTAAAAAAAAGCCAGACTAGCGAGCGAATATTTCGATGGAAGTAGATTAAATTAGTTAAAGGACTGTTTAAGCAATTCTCAAGTACAGTGCCAACGGTTTTTGTAAAACTAGGGGTAAAATTGAAAGTCAGATTATGACAACCCTTATTCAATTTCTTGTAGGTTATGTTTTTATTTTGCATTTGCATGTTTTGCCACTTTGAAGCAGAACTTTACATCCAAATCAATAGTACTTGAATTAATCCTATTTAATTAATATTTGGATTGATTTTAGAAGATATATTGTATATAAAAAAGGCCAGTACCAACCTGTGAAATGTAACATTACATAAACCAGGTTCTGTTCTATTCTAATAAATCAAAATACAACACTGCACCATTCTGTCGATGTCCAAAACTATTCACCGCGCGAGAATAACACTTACACTTGAATTTAAACGATATTTTTTCGAAAAAAACACAAAATTCTCAGAATCGCAGTAATGTTTGACACCGAAACTGACAAATATGCTGGTGTCAAACAGTTACAGCGACAGAGAGAAAAACAGTATAAGCCTTTCTCTTTCACGCATGTTATTTTTACATATGGCTGTTTCGCTGTTGAGTAAAAGAGATGGAAATGTGACTCCGTCTATTGCTTTCTCTGTCTACGGCACAGGACCAAGGTGAGTGGCATGTTAGAAGAGTGGCCTGTTCAAACAGAGAGAGAGAACAGGTTATGGCTGATATGATAATCCGACATATAGATGCTTGATTGTATAATCATCGTAATATACTTGTGGTACTTCTTCACGCTCAAATGCCTGAAAATTTGAGACGACGTTTTCAGATTCTGGATTGACAGGCTTTTATTTTGGATTATAACCCTACATGATTATAATAGAAGGTCGAATAGATAAGAAAAATAAGACCGCGAACAGATTATATATTTACTGCAAATTTATAAAGCACTATAGTCTGGCAAACGAAACATGAGACTCGATTTTTTTGCAAACTTTTTATATGGCAATGCTATAATAATGGCAACGTCAATATCCAAAACAAGATGGCGTGTTGTTATGATTTAGTTAAACACTAATTACTCAGCGAAAAATGAAAAATATCATCAAAAGTGGAGTTCGGGAGTTGTTGTTCCACATGATCTCAAAGTATCATAAAAAACAACAAGAAAAAGAATTGAAATTCGGCGTAATTTCAACGAAAACAAGATTGTTTACATGTGGTGTTTGATTTCGTAGGTTAGTATGACGCTACTAAGTTGATACTTTGTTTTAATTCGTATTTACTATATATCTTTTTGCATAAAGTTATCTATTTCAAAATTATCTATTATAAAATTATCTATTTTGATTCACATTATTTTATCATTAGTCAAAACCTTCCCACCTTCCTAATAATGCATTTTGGTTATTTATCATACCATAAAATGTTACATTGTAATTTTAACACAATTTTTTCTTTAACAGGTTTTTCTTAATTTGGATTCTGCCATTGAGCTGATATGAAGTTTGGGTAAACGCAAAATGTTAAGTGAAAATATTGCCTTGTCTGTCTTGCGGTGTTGAATCAGACAAAGTGATTAAAGAGACATTTGGAACCATAACTCCAGAGGAGTGGATGAATAATATGACTGATAATGTTATATACATTGAAAATGAATATGAAAATAAGATCGGGACAGGATCACCGAAAATAATTTGGAAAGTTTCATTATAGTAGGAAACTAATAAATATAAATAAATAAAACTGTGATTCTAGTGACACTGGTGAATCTTTTCAAATTTAAGTCTTAGATTCACATTTTAATTATGACAGTGAATAAAACTTTATAGAATACTGCTTTTTTTATTCAGATTGATTGAACAATTTCTAAAGTATTACTTCCTAAAGTACTTAAAGCATTTTTATTCAGACGAAATAAAATAAATAATTTTAAAGTATCAAATTAGTTTATTCCAGGTATTTCATATTAGTTTTGGGGTTGCTATACTCAGATTTTTTAAATTTGCCGCTCTTTTCCAGGGTCATGTTTCGTTGGCCAGACTATAGAATGTTTAACGCAAAGATTATTTGCTGATTAGGAGAAGTATGAATATGATTGTACAAGATAGTGAAAGTAGAGATCGTACTAAGAAGACGTGGATGAATTGTGTGAAAGAGGATATGAAAGAGAAAGGAGTGAATGTGAATATGACAGCTGACAGAAGAGTGTGGAAACAAAAACGGGCTGTGCCGACCCCACATAGTGGGAAAAGGCGAAGGCAAAGAAGAAGATCATTTTTACATTTAAACAAATACAATTCATGAATCGTATAATTTATACCTATAAAAGCATACCGTTCTAACGGATGCTGTAAGAAGTTTCACCACGACGATAGCGGACAAAAATCGACAAGAAAAAGCTAACTCTCTGCCTTGATTTTTATTTCTCTTCTTCGTATACAGGGTTTATTGTTCATCAGAGAATCAGTCTTTATATAAAAAAAACATACGTAATTATTTGTCAGAGTTTTAAAAAAAGTTTCTATTCGACTAACGTTGTTTGCCTTGCATTGTTTGCATTTCTGCATCTGTTTTGTATGTACGTATAAATTTAAGTTAGTATGCTTGTTCGGATATAATCTTGGAAGACAAATAATTACTTCCACCTCCAGAAGTGTATTTTTGCCTAAAGATGAATGCGTGCTCGTGTGCCTTTTATTAAGTTACTGCTATTTGTATTTTTTGTCTTGCTAGTTAAATTTCGAGTAAGTCACCTTCCAGTTCTATATTTTTGTCTAAAGTTTAATGGTCGATTTTTTAGGTGCAGTTATTTTGCAACATTAATTTTATTTTTAACCTCATTATTATCTTATCTTATACCTTTAAATGAGCAATTCTTGTATATGTATAATTGGAATCTCGGAATCGGTTACAACGATTTTCATTAAATTTAATATAGGTATAGGGGGTTTCGATCTAGCTAGAAATCATTTTTAGAAAAAGTCATATTAAAAAATAGCGAGCAAAGCTCGGTCAACCAGGTACTATGATTAAAATGATCAATAGCTCTGTAAGCATATTTCGATATTGACCCGGACACTGGCGCCCGGAGGAACGGATAGACCTGGAGAAATGCAAAAACCTCGCGGATTTATCTCAACGGAGCTCAGCGGACTTAATAAATCAATGCCAATGTACCTTAGCTGACAGAATTTTCAAAAATAAGCTCAAGAACTGGCTCGTTCAGGAACCTTTTTATTCTATGGACGAATTTTTTTATATCGGTAAAAATGTTATGTGAATCATGTCGTGTCATGTAATTGTTGAATATTATTATTATTTTATTAGTTATTAATATTGACATTATTCCATATGACATGTATTACAAATTAATTGTATTTCATATTGACATTTTTTAATTTATATTCGTATGGACATTTTTTAATTTTTGACTTATAATTGAATAATTATCAATAAATGGTTTATCTGTTATCTGTTTATCTTATAATCTTAGTTTTTTTGTGAAGTTTTGTTGACTTTTTGAAAGCGAGTATGGCTTGATGGGATCTCGTCTGCTTTTGAATCTGACAGCCACTGCTTCGATCCCAGCCCTACACATGACTTGTTTTGAAATAGTGTAGAATTTGCACTGGCTTTATAGTGAAGAAAACATTGTGAGAAAACCGTGTTTTTTCATTATTTATGGGACTTCAGTCACGCGAATTCGTCAAAAAGTCGTCTGGCAAATAATTAAATGACTACTACACTAATTAAAGTATGGGGTTTTACTTACGCAAAGTCGGGACAGCAACGAGTGTATTCAGGGTCCCTAGCCTCATCAAATCAATGTGGCACCTAAATGTTTTCTTTTATGTTTCGCGTGTATTGTTATTTGTGTCTCATAATAAAATTTTCTTTCTTTCTTTCATCACCCGTTGGTCACACGATATGACCCCGTGCTCTTACTTGATACTTGATACTTGATGTGCAGGCTCCTTTCCGCAACTAGAAGTCCTTCGGCTTCCTCTGTGCGTAGGGGCCGACTGGCGGTCGCTAATCCAGCCAGCCGATCTCGCTGAAGAAGGCCAGCAGCTCGCGTACGCCGGCGCAGGCCTCCCGCAGCGTCCTCGGTGTCCCGAGGAATTCTTCTCGCTGTTTCGTCAAGCTCCTGCACTCCAAAAGCACATGCTTGACCGTTTCCTCTGCCTCCATGCATCCCCTGCACAGAGCACTGTCAGTATGCTGTAACATATGTAGATGTTTATTGAGATTGCAGTGACCAGTAATAACTCCTACAATCAGTCGCAGCTTATCCCGTCTTAGATTCCTAAGCTTCCGGGAATATCTGGAGTTAAGCTCCGGGAACGCCTCTTTGGATTGTCTACAGTCTACCGTACCTTCCCAGTACTCTTTATGTAGTCTTCTGGTACGTAGTCTGATCCAGCTTCTAACTTGGTTGAACGGAAGAGGTATAGTAGGCTGGGGACCTATTGGTCGCATACCTGAACCCCTCCTCGCCAACTCGTCGGCGGCGTCGTTCCCTCTTGATCCGCTATGTCCCTTAATCCATTGTAGGATGACTTTGTTATGCTTACATACCTCTTCAAGAAGTTTGTGACACTGGATTGTAAGACCTGATGAGTGGTCATACCTTTGTAGAGCTTTTAGGACTGCAGCGCTGTCGGTGAGGAATCTGATATTGTGGTCCTCGATTTTTCTGCTTAGCACTGCCGCTGCTGCCTGTATAATGCCTACAAGCTCTGCCTGAAAGATTGAGTTGTTCTCACCTAAAGGTGTAGCTATTTGTATGTTTAACTCATCCGAATAGGCTCCCGCTCCTGCTCCATCTTGCATTCTTGAGCCATCCGTGTAAATTCTTACCTCATGCAGCCCTGAGCTGTCACTTTTTTCTTCATGAAGCTGTATCTTATAGTTCTTGGAGAAAATGTATTCTCGGGGGACCCTATCATATATTGAATGTATGGTAGGGTCACAGCTACTATATTCGTCTACAATAGTGGTGTGTAGTGCTCTACTGTCATGTCTTAATAAGCCAAGGACTTTAAGACGATGGGCAGAAGCTGCTGCTTCCTGTTGTATGTGTAAGTGTAAGGGTGTTAGGTCTAGTAACGCCTCCATGGCGGCTGTGGGGGTGGTTCTCATACTACCTGTAGCCGCCAAGCAAGCTAGTCTTTGGTGTTTCCTCAGATCATTGATTGCGTTGGTTTGCCGTGTCCGAGGCCACCACACTAGTGCTCCATAGGATATGGAAGGTCTAATAACAGTGTTATAAAGCCATAGAGTTATTTTCGGAGTTAGACCCCATGTCCTACCGAGCATTTTCCTACACTGCCAGAATGCTATTGTAGCTTTCTTAATTTTGCTTTCTAAGTGTGCTGCCCAGTTTAGTTTACTATCTAAAATGACCCCTAGGTACTTTACCTGCCCTGCCAGTGATAGTTGTTGCTGGCAGAGAGATGGCAGCTTATACATACCAAGATTTCTTTTATTTGTAAACATAACTAACTCTGTTTTGTTTGGGTTGACTGTTAGTCCAAACTCTATGCACCATGCTTCAACGATTTTCATGGCATTGTTCATAAGGTTGCAGGCCACACTGGCAAAGTGCCCGGACACCAGTATAGCAAGATCGTCCGCATAGCCCACAGTGAAAAAGCGTTCTGCATTAAGTTTTGTTATTAAGTCGTTAACTACCATATTCCACAGGAGCGGCGATAGGACTCCCCCCTGAGGACATCCCCTCGTGACCACCCCTCTGGTTTGACCTTCCAGGTCAATACGTACCGCTCTTAACTGGAGCATTCCCAGGATCCACTCTAGTATGATGTTCTCTACCTTGTGTTTCTTAAGTGCTCTACTAATGCTGTGAAAAGATGTTCTATCGAAAGCACCTTCAATATCAATGAAGGCCCCCAGACAGAGTGTTTTGACCCCGTGCTCGCTCCGCATTCTACATTTTTATGTTCCGCAACGTGACTCATCTCGGCTCGGCGCCTGATGGGCCAACCAGGTGACTCAGCTCGGCATCAGGTGATCGAAGTTATTGAGTGGCATGTGACCAGAGCGAAGACGGCGTGAAATAGCAATCTATACTATAAGACTCTTTGTCCTGACTCATTCATCTATAGACAACGCACAGCCCAAACGGCTGGTCCTAGGGTTATGAAATTTGGAGGGTGTATTTGTTTTAGTATGTAGACGCGTACTAAGAACGGATTTTTGGAAATTCCACCCCTAATGGGGTGAAAAGGGGTAAAACAGTTTGTATGAAACTTCTTTGTTTTTGAACTTATAACAATGAAATTTGGAATATGTATAGTTTATGTAAAATTAAAAAAAATGGTATCAAGTTTTTTTGCCAGGGGTGAACTAAGGGTTTGTAATGGGGGGTGAAAGTTTGCATGGAAAATTCTTTATTTATCAAGTAAAAGTCTTGAAAGTTGTGATGGTAGTTGTTTATTAAATGGTCAAATTAAAATTAAAAAAACTTTTGCCGGGGGTGCATTAAGGGGGATGCCATGGAGGCTTAAAGTTAAAAATGAAAGTTTTGTGTTTTTGAACTTAGAGGTGTACAATTTGAAGTGTGTATATATTTTAGTATTTAAACGTGTACTAAGAATAGATTTTTGGAAATTCTACCCTTAAGGGGGTGAAAGGGGGTAAAACAGTTTGTATGAAACTTCTTTGTTTTTGAACTTACAGCAATTAAATTTGGAGTATGTATAGTTTATGTAAAATTAAAAATAATGGTTTCAAGTTTTTTTGCCAGGGGCGAAAAGCTAACTACACGCGGGCGGAGCCGCGGGCAACCTCTAGTCTATAATATAAAAATAAGTCAGGTTTTCCTTCCTGACGCTATAACTCCAGAACACACGAACCAATTTCCACGGTTTTGAATTCGTTGGTAAAATTCAGGGAAAATTTTAACTTATGCTACAAACCTCACGGAGCCCGAGACCTTTTCAACGAATGAAAAACCATGGAAATCGGTTTGTGCTTTCTGGAGTTATAGCGTCATGAAGGAAAACCCGACTTTTATATTACAGATAGATAAATAATATGAAACTTTGTTCCTTTTGTGAACGATAACCTTTCAAGAGCTCAACCCTCAAACATCAGAAGTGACCGGAAAATATCGAGTTTATGAACCCCCTTCAATTAGGATTCGACTCACGGAACACAAAACAAAAACAATCGGCGCGAACAAATCCGGTTCGAGGCACCGAAAACCGGTTATAGCCGCCCGTAACCGGATTATACTAACCGCTACTAATTGCTACGTGGAAGGAATTACAATCAAACTAGTGCAGTTAAATACTAAACGGTGATTGAAGATAATGTACCAATTCTAATCAATATATTGTGGTGTGGGGTACTGGGTACTGGTTTTATGTTAATTAATACTAAGCCGTTTAAGCGTTTAGTATATCGTTGCATAGTTATTGTTCTAAGGCTTTCCAAAATTAGCGGAAAAAAATAAGCACTTCCATAAGAAAGTTCACTAAATCTATGTATCGCGAAGCCGAATGTTTATTTCAAAACCGCCTTTAATGATTGTCAAATCTTGGCTAAATGTATCGCGAAGCCGAATTTTTATTTTCAAAACCGCCTTTAAAGATTTTGTGTTAGTTATCGGTCACTTAGCTTACTCTAGTAGGTATATTCTAACATGTACATAATTACATGTATATCACATGTATATAATTGGCATTAATATCAGACAATTTGACTCATAATTTTGTAAGTTTTATATGTTTTTTTTACAAGTTTTATATTTTATAAGCACGAAAAAAACGTACGTACTTCATGTTGCATTATGTTAGGAATATGTAAGTTACATTATCATTGTTGCTGTTTATATGTATTTCGGAATAATGAATTCAATAAATTAATCAAAGGATGTAGGACTTAAAGCTGTAGGATAAGAGGAACAGGTCAGTGTCCTGTCGTGACTCGCTCAGGTGGTTCTTAAATAACTCAGTTTTCTAGCTTACTTAGGTTTTGTAAAATCCCGCATAAATTTTATTCCAATAGCAAATTATTCGTGATTTTATCCAGCGTAGCAAAAGTGTAGAAGAAAATCAGTAAAAAAGTAGTAAAAACCGGTTTCAACCGGATTTGTCCGGATTATACAAACGGTTGCTAATTGCTACGTGATAGGATTAGGTAACGAACGGTGGCTGTAAAAGACTGAACGATGATTGAAGGAAATCCGCAGTAAAAATATTACGATGCAGAGAGACATTTATTTATTGAGTGGAACCTTTCTGAGTTTACAAAGGTGGTAAAAAATGTGACCAACAATAGAAATAATTAGCCAAATGCGAGTTGGACTCGCGCATGAAGGGTCCCGTACCATTGTTGTATGAGAATAAAAATATTATTTTTGATTTTTTTTTTAATTTATTTAAAAACGCTGCACGCTCACGCGCACAAAGCTCAAAACAAAATTCAGCCTAATTTAAATACAGTCAATGGAATAGAAATTGTCAATTTGACAACCAGAGTTGTGACATGGTTGTCATGGTTACATTAAAATAGTTTAAGTATTTATGTATTAGGCTGCGAGGTTTTCTAATCCACCCTCGTATGCGTTGTACCTATAGTAGACCCCCTCAAATATGCATTTTATTTAAATTTTAAAATTTAATTTTCTTACAATTGTTGATTTTAGTACAGCCTTCACATATTAGATATGTGCCTCACATTATTTCTAAATTTATGGTATTTTCATTATTCTGCCAGTCCCTCTACACGTGCAGCCTATGGGTCAAGTACACGCAGAAGGCATACGTCGCCCTGCGCATCCAATATAATAACGCCTACAGGGCGGTGATGAGGCTGCCTAAGTGGTGTAGCGCATCAGGGATGTTTGCAGATGCGCATATAGACGGCTTCGCGGCGATCGTGCGCAAGCGCGTGGCCTCCCTGATGCGCCGCGTCCGAGCCAGCGCCAACACCTACCTGCAGCTGTTCGCCTGGAGGATGGACCTAGACTGCCCAATGATGCAGCATTGGACTAAGCTTCATGTTCAGCACTCTGGGTCCACCCGCGGTTACAGACTTCGATAAATATAATATGTTATGCACAGTATATGAATTTTTGACGTGACAACGTCTTAAATTAGGTTGCGGCTGGGAGTCACTTATGAAAAAGTGTAACGCCCGGTAACGTTACGATGAGTCACCGAACGAGAGAGAGGCCCGCCGAATGCCTTGCGTCTCTCTCCCACTCAACTATGATCGGTCTGCCGCGCGCGCAGCACGCGGCAGACGTTGTCACGTAAAATCTTCGCCCGTAAAACTGACTTTACAGGCAACCATTTTTTATAGTATTAAATAAGTATAAAATTGCCTAAGTTTAAATTTTGTCAGATTTTCGAATTTTAAATTGACATTTGTAATTATTATTTGTATTTAATTTGATAATGATGGATTGATTAGTTTGACATTTATTTATTATTCTTAATTCTTAATTTTTATGTTATTTTTTTGTGTGCACTGTACTATGGATGAAAATCTGAAATAAATAAATTATTATTATCATTGTAAATTTGATAAAAAAATAAAAAATACTCAACCAATTCGGAAAAAAACAATGGGCTGTCTAGGATTATAAAGTCTAAGTAAAATGCTCTAAAATTGGTGTAAAATCAACGAGGAGTTTAAAATTCAATCGGTGTCTGTCTGGATTCATGTTCATGGCATCGTAATTTTTACAAGCAATCATTTGCCGATTTCAATGAATTTATTTTAGTATTTAACACTGATTTGTTTAATGATAGAACGTCCTCTGATCAGACGCTAAACGGAACTCTGACAATTACTAACAGATAAAATAATAATACACGAGTAAATTAAAAATTTAGAAACGAACGATCTAATTTTTTTGTTGGCGGCCATTTTGAAAATTTATCACAGAGTATTTATTCTGCTAATCAAGCCATTTCATTTGTTAGTTGAGCTAGTTGTGAATAAATAAAAAAAAAAAAATGCATTATTTAATTGTACAGAAAAATGCACAAAAAGCAATCATAAATATCGGTTGAAAAAATATGTCATTCACCATTTTTTGGTAATATAAGGGTTATCTATTTACTTGATTTGAAATTTATCGTAATGCATGGTTTTTACTTTTTTCTTGGTTTTACTAATCAAGCCCTTTCATTTGATACCCTTACTAATATAAGCTTACCACGAAAAAAATTACAACCGTCACTTTGTAGCGCCGCCATCTTTGATTTATTTTCGCTAAACATAACTCAGAACTCTGCTGATTTACATTTCTAAAGCAAAAAACACTAAATCAATATCGGTTCATCCGTTTGGGGGCTAAAATGCTTCAGAGATACACAAACACATGGGGCCTTCTAACTTCTGTCACTTTGTCATATTTGCGTCGGGAGTAAAAAAAAGTACAGTGTAAACTCTCAGTCGATGTAACGACAAAACTCTTTAAAGCGAAATTGGAAACAATCAATTGGATTTAGTTGGTTTAGCTTGTATTCCATACATTCTCTCCATTTAACGACCACTCTCTATAAAGCCATAAAATGCACATTCCCTTCAGTGTCATTATATAGAGTTTCACTGTAGTTCAAAAAAAATATTAGTTTTTTTCATGAATTGTGAAACTAATTAATATTTATCAATGTTTGAAAATTTGTATCTTATTGAGTCAATTTTTCTTTTAGAGAGTTTGCCCAATTATGCTTTAAGATTTGCTCCTAATAAGTCGTGTATTCAATTCCTAGACCTTAATTAAAAACAAATAGTTGTGCAGAATAACTAAACACTCGATACTAGCTACTAAAATTGTTCTGGATTTTGGTCTGATTTAAAGGAATTCTTCTTTAAGGGGTGTTTCCTTGAAGAGATGTTTATGATCACAGTTTCGGGTAACAATCAAGAATTAAATTATTATTCAATATTTTCTCGGAATTTCTTAAAACATGCTTAATTCTTAACAAACACCAAAACTTGTGTTATAGAATTCAAGCTGTTAATTGGATTGTCTAGATGTTAGAAGTATAACCATTTACTTAAAGTTCCTTAAAATCCCTTAATAGACAAGGTCATTATTATTTGATAGGTGAATTTTAACTAACGAATAAGTTAAAATTTTAACTAATGTATTCTTTTATTTTGTGCACAATTAAAAAAAATCTTTCTATCTTTCTTTGAAATAATGTATTTGCTTTATTCTGTCACTTGTACGCAATTCTCCTGAAAACTTTCGATTATTTTTGTATTACGGCAATCAAAATTTGATGAATAATCGTCGATTCTATAATATTTTAATTTACTCTTTTCATCGAGGCATTTGACCAGCCGATATACAGCTGTAACTATACGATTTAGCGATACTCTGGACTAAGGTGGAACATGCCTAGTCTGGAATTATTCGTTCTCAAGGAGGCTGTTGAAGCACACTTTTAGGTGCTCATATTTTAGGCCCTTACTAGATTTTTTTAGTTTAGTATTTGCTGTAATAGTGGCACGGGAAATATATTACTTGTGGAACTTTCAATGAACATGTTATTTTAAGAACTAAATTTTTTATTTTATTTCATTAACATGAAAATAAAATGAATAATTGTTCTTTTCTTTTTATGTTTGAGTTTGTACATAGTATTTTAATATTTTTCTGTAATATATTAATATAATAACGAAAAAGGTTTTTTTTTACTCTGAACAGGACATCGCTCAGTAACAATAATAGTCATTTTGCCCATCCCATGCTCACCCTAATCGATTCACCTTACGCCAAACTTGAACTAAGACAGGTTGACATGGCTGGTAAATCCACAAAAAGCGTCGCCAGTTAGCATAAAAATGGCAGTAAAGAGTCATAAGCTAATTGCCAGCAACTAAACTCATTGGTGCAGTTTCGAGGCTGACGATGTAAGCTGCCTCAACGAGCGATTTGGCCGGTTGCCAGCTAATCGCGTGTTTCCGGATTGATTCTTGGCCGAGGCTAGTTTGTTTCCGGTCTAGATAGCTGCCACAGCCAAGGGATCTGAGGCCTGGATTTCGGCTGTCCTTCGACTGATGTGGTGCCTGTACCAAATTTGTGGCCTGGACTGATTGAAGTGCTTTCGGTTGGGAAAGAGTAGAATTTTGAAGCTTGATTTGAACATTGGTATCCATCGATAGGAAATACAATATACAAATAAATTAAGTATTTAGTTAGTAGGCATGTATATAATATTTTTAGTTAAGAAAAACAGCAATAAAGGCTATTTTCTTTTATTTTTATTTATCCTTCGATCAATGATGTACTACTACTAGTTTACTACTATACTATTTATGGTGATGTCTCTAAAAACGGTTAGGAAAATAAAGACCACAAGTAAGATTGTGGTAGGTATAGATATAATAATTATTTATAATAAACTATGATGTACATTTACCGAATTAGAAATAAACAATATTTAAATACTTTAGTAATTTACTTCAAAATATATCTTCTATGTGTCAGTTTGTCATTTCATAATCACACGTCGTAAATTTCATCAAAGTAATAAAAAATAAAAAGCAAACCAAAATTCGGGACCTTTTTCTAAAAAGAATTTGAAGAGTTATTAAATAAGTAACTTGTTCATAGATTTACATTCACGCCTCGTCGAACGTAAGCTCAATATCACCGATTCCAAATTTAAAAGGCCCTTTGAAGACACCTAACAATTTGAGGCAGTTACGTACAAAATTTAATATCGAACTCAAAATTAAATTCTGGAATTAAAACATTTGTTACCTAATTTTGACCTCTGCTGAAGCGTTTCGCTTAAGGTGGTTTGGGAATCACAATAGTAATTTTGAATATTCCTACATCATTCTACGTACAAATATTCAATAACGCTTTTATTTCTAGCTGTAGATGACAGTTACGTATTCACTTTTCTTGTCTTTAATTCGGTGTTAAGAATCGTTAGAGCTTCAATTTCACGGTTACGTAAAATTAGTTAGGTTAGTTACGGACGTTTTTAAATAAGAAATGTACTTTCCAAGGTAATAAAGAAATTAAAACAGATCTTACTATTTTTAAAGGCCATGGTTTTATCTAGATACGTTAGAGCTTATAATTAGTTAATTACTGTATTTTTTTTATTTGATATAAATTTCCTGAAATATCGTTTATCACGCTTTGAGCGCATCGCTCAAATATAACCTATTATTAACTCAGGCGTTACTTCATCCATTATTTTAATATATATATAAATCTCGTGTCACAATGTATGTCCTCAATGGACTCCTAAACCGCTTCCGATTATAATAAAATTCGCACACCATGTGCAGTTCGATCCAACTTGAGAGAGAGGATAGTTTAAATCTCAAATTATAGTCGCAATTTTAATTTATTGCTAATTATTGTCTGTTATTATTTGACAGTCATAATTATCTGTTAAATCCAAATGATTCTAACAGATGTCGATACCCTTCGACTGGGTTGAGTTGGCGCTGCTATGGTAAATCTACGAACGTGTCATATAAGCTACAATATCTATTTCTCATACCCCTAAGTGAGGCAAAACAACGTTTGCCGGGTCAGCTAGTAGATTATAGATATTTCGTAAATTTCCGCTGTGATCTGAAACAAGTACCAAATATATAACCAATACTCGTAATTAAGATAAGCAAAGAATCAATTCATTTTTTTTATAATTATCACGCTCCGTATTTCCCGCCGCTAATTTCCCTAATTCCGCCGTAATGTACCTATGTATTTACCAGTAACAATACCTAGGCTATATCATCTAGTTTCCCCTGGCCAACAAAGCCCCGCTCCAAGGAAAGGATTTTAATGGCTCCCTATTTTGGCGGATAGCGTCCGAAATGAAATTCATTGTGCCCCAAAATGAGTTGCCATTGTTCTGGCCAGATAAAACATTGCAGGAAAATTACGGAGGCCCCCGACGGTTGTGTCAGTCATTGAATGCTGGTGTTATACAATATTGTCGGGTATTCGCGCTTTTTGCTTCGGCTCCGAAACTCGAGTGGTTTCAGAGGATGCTTTCGCCGAAGCGTTGGGTATTGGAACGTTTTTTCGGTTAGGTCGCTGCCTTTATTGAGGCTGAAGGATTTACTCTGCACTATATTGCACAGAAATATTCCGTGCTTTTTGGGAAGTGTTTTTTACAGTATCAGCTAGCAATGGGACATCAGTTGGCCGAGTCTAAAAAAGCAATTCGGAATGGTGCCATTTGTAGTATGAATTACCTCTATTCTGAGACAAAAATAATAAAAGAGTCTAAGGACCTTACTGGTCTGTGGTCTGAATATCTACCGCAGACCAGTTAGGTCTGATCTCTGACTCTCTCGGTAATTTTTGTATCCGAATGGAGGTCATTAATTTTGTTCAAGCATTTTTGATACTCGATGGGGTATACATGCCTATTCAGGAATTACTGGTTCTTAAGTAAGCTACCGGAACTCATACAAATACAAATCATTTATTGATAATACCAAAGTCACAAGTCAAATAATATGATATCATTACAAAAGTATTATGATATGTATCAATGTCAATTTTCAATTATATTTTAGAGATATAATATCATTACAATAGTATATGATATTAATCAAAATGTCAATTTTCAATTCTAAATAATCATTTATATTATAAAAAGTTTTACCTAATAGCCAAACCCTGAGTCTAGTCTTAAAGCTGGCGGTGGAAGGTGCTTCCCGGACAGTCGCAGGTACGAGGTTGTAGATCGCGGGCCCCAACACGTAAACGGATATCTCCAATTTCACAGTTATGTTCTTGACGACATATTTTAAACTTGAAGTTGGTAGCTGTTGCTAGCCAGACCAGAACTAGAAAATGCTCAACCGTGCTATGGTTTCCTTCACGGAAGATCAAGCTCATTGGCGGGACTCGAACCCAGACCCGTGAATGAAAAAAGCGGGGCATAAGGCGACCGCCATCGCTCCAAACGTCACCCGGTGACGCGTTACGTTGAACCTTTAAAAATAACTTAACCCTTAACTTAACTTAAATTAAAATTAATATTTCAAAGCAAACTAAGTTAATATTTCAACTATATATCGTCGCTTTGGGTACTACAATGCCTTTGTTTTCAACTAAAAACTAAATACATTTATTTTCCAGATAAAAGTACATTGTAATGACATAGCTCAAATGGAGTTTAAAATTGCTTTATAAAATATTCAAAATGATATACAGCCACGTAGTGAGACTAAAAGTATTAAATTTAGAAACATTTTTCTTATTTATTGCTTTTAAAATGATAAGATCTTAAACAAAATTATTTTGCAGACTTTTCTAACGAAATTTAATTTTTTTAAATTATAATACCTAGACTTGTTTGTAATATCTAAAGCATTTTGTTTGTATTCTGGCAATACATAACACATAAGCAAGCTACTATACGTTCCCACTGCTGGGACTCGGGGCCTTCTCTCATTAAGAGAGATATATAGGCCATAATCCACCACGCTGCCAAGTGCGGGTCAGCGGATGACACACGTCTTAGGATAATGCAGTCCTCAGACGTGTCGGTTTCCTCACAATGTTAGCTTTCACAGTAAAGCGAGTGCAAATCCACACATAACTTGAAAAACAAGCCATTGGTTTAAGGCCGGTTTCGAAACAGGGACCGTCTGATTGAAAAGCAGACGTTTTTCCCACCGAGCCACACTCGCTTTTTATTCTGGCAATAATTATCGCTAAAATAATTAAGTATATATTGAGTAAATTATTTCAATTAAGAAACTATGCGATAAGTTCGGTTTGCAAACTAACATGAATTAATATCCCTGCACTGATATAATCATCTCCACAATTGCCATATACTCTACAGACAGTACTTCATTTTTAGGATTCTGCACCTTATTACTACGACTACGCCCCAAATACAACAAACTTGATTCTTGCTGTTTTTTTTTTCATATATATTGTTACAGGACACTGTACCCGAGTTTAACTTTCACTTGGGCGGTTTTTTTGTATTGTTATTTTTTCATTGTTATTTTTATTTAGTACACCACGTAGTCTTCCCACATTATGTAGTGTTGAAAAGTAACCTACAATTAATTTAATCCATGATATACTCATATAGGCTTCTTGAAACTAAACTTACTTCATAAATAATACTAAGATATCCATACTAAATGTTATCCCAAACGGTTTAGCCGATAGAAAATGTATACACGTAAAAACTTTTGCAAGTATTTTAGTCTTTCTTCTTTATTTTTACCATTTTCCCACTAGGTGGGGTAGCACAGCCTGTTTTTCGCTTCCACGCCTCTCTATCAGCCGTCATCTCCACATTCACTCCCTTCTCATTCATATCCTCCTCCACACAATTCATTCACGTTTTCTTTGGTCAACCTCTACTTCCGCTACTTCTTACAATCATACTCATACTTTTCCTAGTCACATTCATCTCTTCTCTGCGCATTACAAGTCCATACCGCGCTAACCGTCCACTCTTCACTTTCTCTGACACAGGTGTAAAAAAACATATGTTATTCCAATACAAATAGTTAAATTGCTTCAAATATCAAGCGACAAAAACATCACAGTTCTTAGGACCGAGACAGATGGCATGACAGGAGAGACCTACGCAGCAGTGGGATGAAATCGGCTGTGGATGGTGAAGATACACTGAAGAAACAAATATTATTCCAATTAAAATAAATTTAAAGATTAAGTGACAAAACATCACAGTTCAAAAGTTCACTAACTGTTTTCCTTTGCATCCAAATCAAAGTTCGTCCAAGTTTCGAGGCCCGAGTCTTACCGACAACATTCGACTTATTTAGCTCTCAGAGTTGTAGTGAACTATTTTAGTCATAATAAGAGTTATTTAGAATAATAAAATATTATTCAACCCAAATATATCAAATCGCTGTAAATATTAAGTGATGAAACATCACAGTTCTAAAGTTCAGTAACTGTTTTCCTTTGCATCCAAGTCAAAGTTCGTCCAAGTCTCGAGGCCCGAGTCTTGCCGACAACTTTCGACTAATTTAGCTCTCAGAGTTGGAGGAACTATGCCACTCGTGGATATGAGGAGTTTGCTATTGACGAGATATGGTGTGACTGTTCTCTACTGATGGAATCGACAAGGTGTCTTATTTGTACTGAAAAGGCTCTAAAAGATTATTTATACATTTAAATATTTTTTAAGTTTGATGGGCTTCTGCATGATCGCAATTCATTTGATGTTTCTGTTGTAACTTAACTATTGTGTTACCTTCATGTAACAAATCATATTGTGTATGTGTATCGAGCGCATTGCGCGCATAGACTAAATTACTTAGTTTATCACGGCTAAGAAACTAAGCATTTAATTAATATTTAATAACATAAAAATCGACCAGTAAATAACAATGCAACAAATTTGTATAAATTCATTCATTTTAATTTTTCATCCTTTTTTAGTGAAAATTATCCTCCCAATAAAAAAACACGATTACTTAAAACATTTATGGACTAGTATAAGTTCCTGTATACCAAACTCTGGTTTGATTCAAAATAGCCCCTACGTGATAATCAACATAAAAACATACAGACAGGCGAAAGCAAAATTGGCTAGTTATTGCAGAGAGTGTGCTCGCTTCGCTCCCTCGGTCATGATCTAGCCTAGAACTTGAGAATGCGCCTCACGAATATTCAGGAGTATTACCAGGTTCAGTTGTAATTATTATTAATTTTATAGTCATTTATTTTCATAGTTTACCAACATTTTTATAAATTTCACAAAGCAGATTATAGATCACGCTAGCCTAGTATGGCAACATTAATAACGCGAACTAGCGTGTAGCTTACCACTAATAAAGTATACTGGTTACAGGGCTACCTGTCATGAATTTATTTATATTGTATTTTTATTTCAAAAGATGGAGGTTCCTAATTCTACTGTATTGCTTTTCTATGCTTGTTAGTTAGAACTCTGTCATTAAAGATTTGATGTTTATATTTATAAGACAAAATATACTTTTAAGATAGTTAAAGTTAGTATTTCATAAAAAAAATGGTATAAAATCAAATCAAAAACTCAACCAACCTAAATAAATATTTAATGGAACTATTAGGAAAATATCCTTTCCGTTAAAATAAAAGTTTTATAAACGAGTCAAAACGGAGTTAGTTGATATTAAAAAAATAATAATAAACATACAGACGAATAGAGATCCCCTTCTTTTTTTGAAGTTAAAAGTAAAAATACAGTGTAAACTCTATATAACGAAACTGAAGGGACTGTACATTTTATGGCGTTATTAATGAAGAGCATTAATTGTATGGAATACGAGCTAAACCAACTAAAGCCAATTTCGATGCTTTAGAGAGTTTGTTGATCGATTGACGTTACATGGAGTTTACACTGTATAAGTATATACGCTTGTAATAGTTTCTTCTTTGTCTCGTATAGCCCTGTATACGGCGCTAACACGAAAGCATTAGATAGATGATCCATCTGCTCTAATGAGTAATAATGACGTTTATCCTGTATGGAGTCATTACTCCGCTGTTTTACCTCGAATTTGCAGGTTATATCGGCTTAAGAGCGCTTAATATAATGTACTAGCAGATCGTCCCGGCTTCGCACGGGCTTTAAAATAGTCTAAGTTGCAAAGCGAAACAAAATATAGCCTATGTTACTCAGGGATAATGTAGCTTTCCAACGGTGAAAGAATTTTTAAGTGGTCCAGTAGTTTGGGAGCCTATTTGCGTCAAACAAACAAACGTTAAATCAAACTTTTCCTCTTTATAATATTGTTAGTATAGATGGTATAAACTAGTTCGCTCAGCAAACGTTATTTTAAGAGAATACCTAGTTTTATTATTTATATAGGAGAAAAATGGCATATATTGAAAAAAACCTTGCGTAAAGATACGGTTTTTCAGTTTTATTAGCTTAAATTCAGTGTTAAGAATCATTAGAGCTACAATACATGATTACGTAAAATTAGCTCGATAGATTTATTTTTGAAATAAAAGACGTTTTAAAATTAAAAAATGTGTGCTTCTGAAAGAATTAAAGATATAATCAACAAATCTTACTTCTTTTGTGGGTGAGAATGATATTATCTAGAATGATATTAACTCTAATCTTTAGAGCTTATAATTTCACTATTGTTAATAGATTATTAGGGTTCCGAACCTAACAGGTAAAAACAGGACCCTATTACTAACTTTCCACTGTCTGTCTGTCTCCAGGCTGTATCGCGGCACGGGAAATACATATCTTGTGAAAGTTTCAGTTTTCTAGCTATTACAGTTTCTGAGCCAGCCTGGAGATAGACAGACAGCGGAGGCTTAGTAATAGGGTTCCGTTTTTACCTTTTAGGTACGGAAACCTAAAAAATGTGTCCTTATATGTATTTTTCTCTATTTTCCAAATATATGAGTAACTGTAAACTGTTCACGTAAGGCATTTTAATATTTTCGCTTAGAAATGCAGGACACAGTCAGCGTGGTGTGTGCGGATCCGAGCATACTCTCATCATCATCATCATCCAGCGACGAGGAAGAATTAACATCTATCCAGCCGGCGGTATCTGCGCGAGAGCAGAGAGCTGTAGTGCGCGCGGCGCGGGCTGAGGCGCGGGCGCGGGGTTCTGTGACCGGCAGTGCACGCGCGGATCTCGTCGGCGGCGGTCCGTGTAACACTCGCCCCTGAAGATGGTGCTCGGAAAGCACCGAAACTGTTGGACTCATTCTAACTTTTAATAATAAGTAAGTGTGACCGTTTTCTACGCGAAAATATACAAGTCATGGTGTCTCCCGCGCTTTCTCAGCAACAAATAGTCCAAGTCACGGCTAGTACCGGACCGGCACCGGTACATAAGGTTCTTCGGATTAAAGAAACATACGTTCCATTCTCGTCACGGCGCTGACACGGGTCGGGGCGCCGGCTATTTGTCACGTGACCACTCTACATCCGGCTAGTACTGCGGTTCTTTACTATTAGGTATATATTGGTGGTGATTCAGCGGCACACACGACTTAACTAAATTTAAAGAAGCCCCGTCTCTTTTCATCTTAGGTGGCCAGAAAGAGACGACACGTTCTGAACCACACACAAAACAACTAAAATCACGTCATATATGAAAAATGTAAGCGATTTTAGAGCGCACCCAATTATATCAGCTCTAAATCTGACGTGTTTGACGTGATTTTAGATGTTTTGTCTATGGTTTAGATCGTACCATCTCTTTTTGGTCATATAAGACGAAAAGAGACAGAGCTACTTTAAATTTAGTTTAGCCGTGTGTGCTGCTGAATCGCCACCATTATTAACTCGCGATTTGATAACTCTTATTTCGCACTTTTCAAGAAATAGTAGCTTCATAAACTTTGTGATTGATATTTTTTTAATTGTTTAGGGTCCCATAAACAAGTAAAAACGGGCCTCCGCTGTCTATCTGTCTGTATAGGCTACAGGTAACAGGCTGTATCTCAGATAGAATTATAGCTAAAAGCGGAAATTCCCACGAGTTATGTATTTTTTTGTGCCGCTATAACAACAAATACTAAAAATAAAATTAATGAAAATATTAATGGAGGTATCCATACAATTAATAATTAATGTGTTATTCGTATTTCTTTGCTTTACTATCAATAATGGTAGTTGGTACACTTAAAAGTTACACAAAATATATATTTTAACTATCAAATTAAATTATAATATTTTATAAAGTAAATATATGAGGGGGCTGCCATACAACAAATGTAATTTTTAAATAGTTTTTAGCTCGATCTTTAGTTTTATAACGATATTTGATAGACCCTCTATGTATTCACAAAATATTGAATTATGTATTAAATAAAAAATTAAATATACCTATATTTAAGGGGGGTTTCGTAGTGAGAGAAGGCCCCGAGTCCCAGCAGTGGGAACATATAGTGGGCTGCTTATGCTTTATGATAAAACTAAAGAATTTTATTTATGTATTACCTACATACTAAAATATCGAAATCCATAATTTTCATTAATTTTTATATGCAAATCGGTCAAATAAAGAAGAAAGGGTGAATCTCCGTGACCGCAAAACAACACACAGGCAGCCTTAATGCCACACTTAGCAGTAAGTACTCTAAACCTAGTGGACCATACATCAAACTTCAAACGTCGTTTACACTCCATTACAAACCATCAAGCGGACTGACAAGCCGGCTTGATGGTTTGACGGCTTGACGGTTTAAGCATAATATACTAAACGAGTATGTAAATTATAAAATGTGCGCCCGATCTTGGCAAAATTACCTTTTCTTCAAGTACCTCTGATTAATGACGACCTCGTTGGCGTAATGGTTACCATGCCGGATTGCCAATCAGAAGTATCCGGGTTTGATTCCTGGCACGGCCAACATCTTTGTGCTTAACTAAATTTGTTGGCTGTGGGTCTGGGTGTTAATGTATGTATCTATATAAAATATGTATGTATGTATGTATATGTAGTATATCAGGTGTGTTAGCAACCATAAAACAAACTACAAAAGATTCAGTATGGAGTTAATCAGCCGTGTGTGAAATGTGTCCTAATATTAAAAAGAAAAAAATATGTCATGTAGCGCCTGTATCTCGGCTAGCTAAGGTGATCTGACGCGATCATCGAAGCTAAGCAACGGTCGATGCGGACGGTTTTTGGATGGGTGACCACACACAGGACTGTCGTTTTTAAAGTGGCATTTTCATCTGTGCGCTACCATGGGTCAGATGACATGTTAAATTGTACGTCCCGGCTGTTAATCTTAGTGCGAGCAGTCAGAGAGGCCTTCGGGCGGCTTGAAAGCTATCGACACCAGAGCAAAGCCACTTAGCTTAAAGGAAGAAGAAAAAGATCATGTTATGTTATTTTTCGTACACTAGTAGTCTAAGCTTAATTTTAGCTTTTTTTTCATTTTAATTTTAGTGTTAATTTGTATTTATGTATTTGATAACACTGTACTTGACCAATTATTATATATTATAGCTTTAAATAAACTGTTGAACTTGTGGTCAGTCTTATCTAACGTAAAATCTTAACTAAAGTCTTATTTCATAAATTTGAAAATCTTTTTCAGTAACACAGCTACTAAGTATTACTATAAAATGTAGGTACGCTTTGACGCCATTTTTTATAACAGTAGATCGGGAGTTTTTACTAATATATTAGTATGAATTCTTTAGAGATGGGGAAACTTGGACTCTTAATTTTAATCTCTTAATTTATTAAAATAAATTATAAAATTAAAAACTAAACTAAAAGTATACCTAATAAACTAAAAAACCAGTGTCAGTGGGATGAGTAGCTAAAAAGCCTTAGATTAAAGAAAGCTACCCTCTAAATTTCAAAACAGTAGATTAAAACCAAAGATTATTATATGAAAGTTAGACATAAATCATTTGAATAATAACTAGCAGCGCCCGCGGTCTTATCCGCGTTATTCCGGGATAAAAATGTAGCCTATGCGTTAATCCAGGGTGTAAACTACTTACACACCAAATTTCATCAAATTCGTTTCAATCGTTTGAGCGTGAAGAAGTAATAAATAAAGGAACTCAATTCGGCGGCAATCTTTAACAGTACAGTGTAAACTCTTTATAACGACACTGAAGGGATTGTGCATTTTATGGCGTTATAGAGAGTGGTTGTTAAATGGAGAGAATGTATAATTGTATGGAATACAAGCTAAACCAACTAAAGCCAATTGATTTCGACGCTTTAGAAAGTTTTTTGTTAAATCGAGTGACGCTACATGGAGTTTACACTGCAATTATTTGCGTTTTCCACGGGAACAACAAGCTCTAGCTACGTCGCGCGGTGTTACCTGCGTTATTGAACGAACAACTTTTTTATATCAACTATGGTATGGAACCCTTTATGGGCAAGCCTAACTCACACTTGGCCATTTATTTAATAGGGTCAGGTTGATGACCTCGTTGGCGTAAAGGTTACCATGCCGGTCTGCTAATCAGAAGGTTCCGGGTTCGATTCCCGGCCCGGTCAACATCTTTGTGCTTAACTAAATTTATTGGCTGTGGGTCTGGGTGTTAAATATGTATTTATATATAATATGTATGTATGTATGTATGTAGTGTGTTAGCAACCATAATATGTATGTGTGTAGTGTGTTAGGAACCATAATACGAGCTAGAAATGGTTCAGTATGGGGCTAACCAGCCGTGTGTGAATGTGTAAAAAAAAAGGTCTCATTATATTACTTAATCAAGTTCCAGGCTTCACCACTTTATATGACTTCGAAAAGACACTTGAACTCCTTTAAATCCTTAACATTTTGTTTACGATCTCTTTTTACGTCGCTCTAAATTTTTTTTTACATATCTTCATCATTTTACTACCAGCTTTTCTTTATCTTTTTTCAGCTGAAAGATTTGACGATCCTACCCAATGAGTTGAGAAAACAATAAATCTTGAAAATGGATGGTAACATTTTTTTATTACCACTCGGTATCAAATTATTGCCGAAGTACAAATTATTGCAAAAGCAAACATACATTTTATGATTATATTTTATTAAAGTTTTCTAATTTTCAAAAATAAAAATAATAAATAAAAATAAAATCATTTATTGACCTTGCAACATCTCATCGCATTTAGCAAGTCATTTACATTTAGTTTAAGCAACACAGAGTGATATTAAACTTAATTATTATGACATAGACTAAATTGTAGGTATTTAAAATTAGGGATGTTATTGCAAAATTATGTCAGAAGAAAATGAAGATTCATCAAGTTGCATATTTAAGAATTCTTTTATAAAATAAAATGGATTAGTTAAAAAAATATTTTAGCGTCCTTTTGAATTTGATGACTGGTAATTCAATAATTTTAATTGGCAGTTTGTTAAACATTATTATTTTGTTATATATTTCTTGTTTTTGTACTTTGGCTACTCTGTTTGCTGGTTTTTTCAAATGATCCTGTTTCCTTAAGCTATATTTTTTATTCGAAGCCAGTACGTCAAAAGTACGCCAGGAACGCAGTGCGCCAAAATCGCTGACATTGCAACTTAGAAATCATCTTCACCGTTAGTATACTTTATACCATTAACCATAGTCGTAACGCCTACAACTCAGCTAACTAAGGTGATCTGACTCAATCATCGAGGTTAAGCAACGGTCGTTGTGCCAGCCTTTGGACGGATGACCATGCATGACTGTAAATAGATGACAAAATTAAATATTTAGTGTACTTTCGCTGTGATCCGAAACCCAAATTAAGACAAGTAAAGAAAAACTTAACTAAAATCAATTAACTAAGATAAATTAACTAATATTTATTGAGATTAACGTTACCTATCACAATCCGGAAATTCTTAACTTGGGTTTCGGATTACAGCGGAAGTACACTAAATATTTAATTTTGTCTTCTATTTACAATGAATTTCCGCAAAGTAACGCCTTAATCAATAAGTTATGCATGACTGTCTTTTAAAAAGTGGCATATCCATCTGGGCGCTACCGTGGGTCGGATGACACGTTAACTTGCATTGCATGCTTGGTTTGAGCAATTTCGCTTACCATCAGGTGAAATGCGATCAAGCGCAAGCCCATTATGAGTAAAATTATGTATAATATTATAGTAAAAGTACAGATAGACAACAAATCGTATTAAAATTAGATAATGTTTAAGCACGAGCCGCTATGGCGTCACTGGTTAATTTCTACGAAGTATGTATTTATAAAGTATCAAAGTAAACTTTTCCTTGATGATTTTAATAAGATAAAGCCGAATTTAATTATAGATATATTATCTACTTAATAAACTCGTGCTAGCCGACTCCTAGTATTTTATGATTATACATTTCATCTATATTGAATGAATGAATGAATGATTTGTTGTCTATAAAACTAGGTACTATGTACAAACAACAGTATTTTTGTACAACAATGTTTTTTTTAGACTGTTTTTTTTAGTTTTTTGTACGTATTACTCTTTCGTCTATCCTAATATTATAAACGCGAAAGTTTGTGTGTAAGTGTGTATGTTTGTTACTTCTTCACGCTCAAACGGTTGAACCAATTTTAATAAAATTTGGTGTGAAGATAGGTTACACCTTGGATTAACACATAGGCCAATTTTTATCCCGGAATAACGCGGGTACGACCGCGGGGCGCAGCTAGTGTATTTATAAAGTATCAGAGTAAACTTTTGCTTGTTGATTTTAATAAGATAAAGGTGAATTTAATTATAGAATCATACTAAGAAACTCGTCCTAGCCGATTCCTAGTATTTTGTGACTATAAATACATTTCTTTTATGTAAATTATTCTATCTTCTATCCTGTTAATATTATAAACGCGAATGTTTGTGTGTATATTATTATGTTTGTTACTTTTTCACGCTCAAACGGCTGAACCGATTTGATAACATTTGGTGTGAAGATTGGTTAAACCTTCGATTAACACATCGGCTACTTTTTATCCTGAAAACACAATTGTTTTCAGGATAAAAAGTAGCGGTCCCGTGGGATACGCAAATAACTTAAAAAAATATGTTACTCTTTCACGTTTCAACGGCTGGGCATTAATGAGATTTTATTATGAAGATAGGATAGACCTTGGATTAACGCAGAGAACTAGTGTACTTTTAATTGTTACATGGGAGCTCCCATTAAATTTTATTATTATTTAATAATTTTTAAAGTTAATACATTATTAAATTTCATTTATGCAACAATAATAGTTTTAATTTATTTTCAAAATTGCTTTTAGGTACGGAACCCTACAAAATAATGTTGGAGCACTAAGACTAAGTTTCCAGAAACCCTTTGCGTACTGAAAGTTACAACTTAACATACAGCCTTAAATCTTTTCCGCAGCTTCTCGGTAAACACAGTTTTATTAAGAAAGTTAAGAGTTGCCGATAGTTTTAAATCGACGATATTCAGGAAACTTGGCAGCTCTCGGCTCTGCTCGTAGGTACTTAAAGCTCTTGGGAAGTTTTGAGGTATTCCAGCTATTTTGACTCGAAGGCCTAATATGTTAGTCTTAGTTGCTTTTCATAAGACCCAGATATGTGTATTTTTCACAGAGCTTCATAAGGTGAAGTGACGCGATCGTCGAAGCTAAAAGTTCTGAGGTATTCCAGTTATTTTGACTTGTATGCCTATTAATATGATAATCTTAGTTGCTTTTCATAAGATCCAGAAATGTGTATTTTTCACAGAGCTTCATAAGGTGATATGACGCGATCGTCGAAGCTAAAAGTTCTGAGGTATTCCAGCTATTTTCACTCGAAGGCCTAATAATATGTTAGTCTTAGTTGCTTTTCATAAGACTAAGATATGTGTATTTTTCACAGAGCTTCATAAGGTGATGTGACGAGATCGTCGAAGCTAAAAGTTCTGAGGTATTCCAGTTATTTTGACTTGTCTACTTAATAATATGTAAGTCTTAGTTGCTTTTCATAATACCCAGATATGCGTATTTTTCACAGATCTTCATAAGGTGATGTGACGCGATCGTCGATGCTAAGCAACTGTCGATGCGGACGATGTTTGGAAGGGTGGCCATGACAAGACTGTCAATTTTCAAGTGGCAATTTGATCAGGGTGTTACCGTGGGTCAAATGACATGTAAATAGTAGGTCCCAGCTGTTAGTCTTAGTACAAGTAGTCGTTAAGCCAAATCAGAGGCCTTTGGGCAGCTAAGCTCATAAGAAGAAGAAGCTATTTTTTCGATATTTTTTTACCGTTTACTATTTATAGCGAAAAAAATGTTATTTACAGTAAAAAAAAACAAGAGTTTGTCCTTATTTTCGCCTTAAGGGATAACCTAGCGCATTCCCTAAAAAAAGCTTTAAATACCAGCTTTACATACATTGGTAATTTATACAATGTTTAGAAATAACAGCACAAGAAAGGTCCTTCAAATGCCCCCAAATATTAAGGTCCTCCAAACCCCCCTCAAGCCCCGCTAATATCTCCATACCTCAGTCAGCAGCGTAAGTCATTGCCACCACACCCAAAGCATTTAAGCTACATTTAAGCTTATCCGGGACACTGGTAATCCTCGCCTTAGACCGCCCATTGTGACCACAATTTAGGTGCAATTTATTTAATTTAGATATAGGACGCCATTGTTTGTGTTGCCAGAAGACGGATCGCTTTGTCCCGACGGAGATAAGTCGGGAAATTAACTGGTAATGAGCGGGTCATTTTGGGCTTTGATTTTTGATGTAAACCAATAGTTTGCGCGTTTGACCCACAACACTGTTGCTGGAATAGGCAAGCGTAAAGCTAGTTAAGGAGCTAGCAAATGGCTCATTTTGTCAGTCTTCTTCTTCATCGTAAGAGCTAAGTGGCCAAGCTCTGGTGTCGAGAGTTTTCAAGCCGCCCGAAGGCCTCTGACTTGGCTTAACGACTGCTTGTACTAAGACTAACTGCCGGCACCTACAATTTAGCACCCAGATGAAAATGGCACTTGAAAAAACACAGTCTTGTATGGTTATCCATCCAGACACCATCCGCTTCGACCGTTGCTTAGCTTCGATGATCGCGTCAGATAACCTCGTGCTTAAACATAGTCTGGCAGCAGCTTGGTGGGTAACAATCGACAACGTAAGCTCCTTGTTTAAATTTAGAATAGTATTCACTGTACACGCTACAATAAAAATCTAAATGTGAAGCGACGTGCAACATTATTTTGGATATATTAGCGAGTAACTCTGTACTACGGCGCGGCGATGATAAGCGCGGGTTGACTCCCATACGATTCCAGAGCGACTGCCTCGGGCCGCGACGCGCGGACTGTAGGTTTTCTAGTACTACCCTGATTTCACATTTATTCCTTTATGAGAATCGAACAATCCCAAAGATGCGAACAGTACTCCATGCACGACCTTGCGCTTTATGCAAGGCAACATGGATCTTATTTTTACACGCTTTATATCTTCACCTGTATGTTTGTGTGTTTGTAACCGACTTCCTTGGGGCGATTTTGACCCACTTTAAACGGCCACATTTCGTTGATACTTTGTAGATTTATTGAGGACCGATGACAATACACTAATTTGATAAAGTTATAAAATTTTTGTATTTTTGTTTGTAACCGACTTCTTTGGCCGCGATTTTGTCCCACTTAAAACGGCCAGATAAGCGTGTTTCTTAGTTTTTTTAAACTACTATTTTTATTGTTAGACTACAAGTTAGTAGTAACTGTGTACAATAATCACGCACCAGTTCCCTCTATCTTTCCTCGCATACACTCCCCAGGTCTAGCAAGCACAAGCTGAAGCAGGTAAGGAGTCTAACAATACAATAACAACGTCGATATTTGCCATCAAGTTTGGAGTGTCGGCATACAGGACGACTATTTCTCAGACAAGACTTGCTCTCGCTTCGAGTGCCACCTCGCGAGGTAATATCGGGGCTTATGCGCGGAGATATGTAGCTGGAACTGACTTCCACTTACACTCGGGAAATCTTATTTATAGGGTCAGCTCACACCGAGACGCGACACGACGCGACGCTGCGCGCAGATTTTAAATAGACCGGCTCAAAATATACTTTATTTACTACACGAAAAGATTCACATTTCATTGTTAAAACAAGCCGCGAGGCGTCTCGATGCAGCGCTGCGCAGCGCAACGTATCTGAATTCTCACAATAAAATCTTTTTCAAAAATCTTTTCGTGTAGGAAATAAGGTATATTTTGAGTCGCTCTATACAAAATCAGCGCGCAGCGTCGCGTCTCGGTGTGAGCTGACCCATAAGCAATTTTTTACTCGTAATGAGCTTGCGCTTGATCGCAATTCACCTTATTGTAAGCGATATTGCGATCTAAGGTGGAGCACGCTTGCCCAGAAGCCGCTAGATTGTAGTTATCGGGAACAGGGAATTAGGCAAAGAATGCCACACCTTGTTGGTAAAAAAACAATGGATCTAGTATTATGGTAGTAGTATTTCTAGTGAACCGGTTCCTTTTAGGTAAGCGTGATTCACAATAGATCTCAATATCACTTACCATCAGGTGAATTGTGGTCAAGCGCTGACCTATTCAGAGTAAAAAAAAAATACAGCTACGAGTATCTAATCTATACAGCGCATGTGTCGCTCATATAATGAACTAGTACCTGACGCCTAGTGACGCCTTAGCCATAACAACCAATGCAAGACGCAAGTTACTGAGCTATATGTATTTAGTAATAGCCTTCAGTTCAAAAATAATATAAGTAATAATTATTTATATTTTTACGTTTCATACTTATAGAACTGAACCTACTTATAAAGTTTGTTAACTATCATGCTGTGTGCTCTGTATTGGAGTTCGGGCTTGTTATTTATTCTTTTTATTTGTAACTTTAACATTTATAAGTGCCTTATAAATAAAAAAAACAATCTGAAGACGTGTGTCATCTGCCATGTGTTTACATGACAAATTACACACGTCTACGGCTATCGTAGTAAACTATCGCCTTTGTTTCTCTCTTTCTAACAGTGGCTTTTTTAATGACAAATTGGAATACCTGCTCCTTGTACAACAAAGTAAATATTTAGACTCAACAAAAATCAAATTAAATAAGAAAGTTATAAAAATACGTTAAGTACAACATATACACAAGAATAACTGTAATATTTTAGAATAAAAAACAATTTAAATGTCACCTTTCAGGAGACTTTTCAGCTTTTATAGTTTCTCACCTTTATCGATTTTTCATGTCATTTCCAGTCAGCTATATTGAAAGCGACCAAGAAACGCTATATGTAGTCTTTACATGTTGCTCGAACTTGTCTTGAAGATTTAAACACAATATGTAATGAACGGAAGAAATAGTACATTATGGTTGGTACAAGTGCAATGTAATTTTACAGCGATGAAAAAAATCGTCAGAAAATCCACATTCTTCAAAAACCACATAATCCGAAGATGTGTTTCATCCACCCAAACTCGCACTCGACCAACGTGGATTATTGCTCATATCTTGTTCTTTCTGAGAGAAGGCTCCGAGTCCTGTCGTGGGAACCTATAGTGGGCTGCTAATGCATTGAATGCCTAGTAATATCATCAGAGTGCGATAATTAATAACGTACCCCCTGTAGCTCGGCTAGCTAAGGTGATCTGACGCGATCATCGAAACTAAGCTACTATTCAATATTAAAATTAAATGTGCATATTGAATAATTGTAAATTGACTTGCCCAGTATGGCGCGATGAGGTTAATAAATGATTTGATTTTGATTTGATTTGACGGTCGATGCCTGTTTTTTTCTCTTCCGTGGTCGATGCGGGCGGTGTTTGGATGGGTGACCATGCACAACGCTGTCGTTTTTTAAGTGGCATTTTCATCTGGGCGCTACATTGGGTCGGATGACGCTTTAATTTGTAGGTTGCGGCAGTAAGTCTTACAACCAGCTGATAAGCCAAGTCAGAGGCCTTCGAGCGGCATGAAAACTCTCGATACTAGAGCCAGTTAGGGCCATTTCATAAACGCGAAAGTTGGCCACCGCGCGTCAGAAAAACGCACCACAACGCGTTGCGGTACCGCACCGCGCGTTTATGAAATGGTCCAAGGCTCATACGAAGATGAAGAAGATAATTTACTAGCACAGAATTGAGACTAACTACGTAAGGCTTCCTTGTACATCGTATTATCTAGATTCAGTAAAGTTTACAGTACAGCTTATTGCAAACTGTCAGCACCACTCAGACATCGTTTTTTATCTGAAAACCATAAACTTGTTAAAGCCTAACATGAGCGGTCGTGCGTAAAAATGTAATCCAATAATATTTCATGCTGAACACGAGCCTCGTGATGTTTGCAGATATCCTCGCCTCATTGGCCAAATGTGCTGCCCCGGTGCGGGCTTTCAACTTTAACAATTATGCGGTTATATTTTATAAGGGATGTGCTGAACTATGGCTTTGGTGAATAAGCCGCTCAGCTGTAAGAAGGCTAGGAAAGATTTTGCTAAAGTCTAGTCGTGTTTCGCGAAACTAGCTGATTACTAAAATTGCCAATTACTCGACTTAGAATAGAATAACAATTAATTAATAAGAATTTCTTTATTATCATATTGATACATAATTATTACATTATATATCAATATGATAAGTGTATTTGTGTGTGTTTCATCAGTTGTGTTAGCAACTATAATACGAACTAAAAATGGTTCAGCATGGGGCTAACCAGCCGTGTGTGAAATGTGTCCTAATATATATATATTTATTTATTTATATTTATTTTATTTACATTATCATAATTATTATCAAAATGGACTCGTCAGTATTTCATTCAATAATAATAAATTAAATTAATAGGATAGCAGCTGTATAGGGGCTTCGTCAAAAAGTAAATTATTATAAATAAAGAAGAAGTAAAATTATAAAATAATATCCTTATCCTATTTTTGAACACATACGAGCATGCTCATATGATGCCTTCAAAAATAGTCAGTACTGGAAATGATAAATAAATAAATCTTAAAAATATGAACAATAATCACGAATTTCGCAAATATCATAAAAATGTCTTATCCTTTCAGGCCGTTTTTTAAGCTTAGGTCACACCTACCAAATCTGAGGTCCATTTGTCGTGTCACCCCAGTTTTATCGCGCCAACTGGCGTAAACTCCTGAACAGAATATAAATAGCGGCGTATTCCTTTGAGAAACCGACATCCGGCGGCTTTAATGAAATGTCCAGTGCACTCGGCGGCCGAACTCTTTTGAAGAATCCAATCGAGCCGAGTGTCTTTTAACCCTGAAAGCGACGTTTTAAGGCTCTGCTGAAAATGATGGCGATAAAATGGCGCTCGATTGTTAAGAAATATGATGCTATACTACATATATCTATATAATGCTATATAATTCGCGGCTATCTACTCTACTGTTAAATTTTAATTAAATTAGAAAATATTAATTGTAATATGTAGTTAAATGTATTATACAATACTATATATTTTTCTGAATATTACATAGATAAGGTTTTTGCAATTCAATAATTTCGTATAATTATATAAAATAATTAATTTGGGTGTAAATTTATTGTTGTTTGGTTGGGTTTTTTGTAACAACCAGACCCAAAGGCCAGCAAATTTAGTTAAGCACAAACATGTTGGCCGTGCCGGGAATCGAGCCTGGAACCATACGATTTTTTAATGCTAATGGGCTTGCGCTTGACCGCAATTCACCTGATGGTAAGCGATATTGCAATCTAAGGTGGAGCGCGCTTGCTCAGACGAAACCGGTTAACTCTGATATGTCCAGTCCAGTTACAAAATTTTCGTTGTACGTACCTATTGTAAATAATGTAATTTTTACTTTATTATTGTTTAGATATAAGTTCAGTTTCCAGTAGTCTTATTCTATCCTACAGCTCTGTAAGAAAAATAGTACTAAAAATATACTTACTGGTGTTAAAATAACATCAAAGCCACATTTTAGCGCTGACCGGACTGCTTTTGACAAGGTTTTAGATTAATGGTACTTGTTTAGCTAGGAATAGAAAATGTTTGTCATCTCTGGGGCCAGGTGGAGCCTTTGATTCGGCACCGTAACACTTAGCCGAGAAAAAACCCTTTTCAGATGTGAGAAACCTTTGGCACTTTGTTGGGAAGCCATGTAATAAATGGAACTACTAGACTTTTACCTTGGTAATAAAATGTTCTAGGAAATTCTTCGAAATCTGTACAAGTCTGTAGGTAATTAACTATAGATAAAGTTAATCTCGTATTTTTTTCATTAGCAAAATTAGGTTCTTACTGAGAAAACTGACCTAGACATTTTAGTTATAATAAAACTCATTTCCTATAAGCTAAGTGGGCGAACTCTGGTGTTGAGAGTTTTCTAGCCGCCCGAAAGCCTATGTCTTGGCTCAAAATCTATTTGTAATAACATATGGAACCTACAATTTAAAGTTTCATTGGACTCATGGTAGCGTCTAGAGGGAAATTCCACGTTTTAAATAAATAGTCATGTACTATATATATTTGACGACCTCGTTGGTTACCATGCCGGACTGCCAATCAGCAGGTTCCGGCTCGAATCCCGGCCCAGCCAACGTCTTTGTGCTGAACTAAATTTGTTGGCTGTGGATGGGGGTGTTAAATATGTATCTATATAAAATATATAATTACTAGCTGACCCGGCAAACGTTGTTTTGCCTTAATAATTATTTCTAAATATACAGTAGCCTATTCTCAGACCTACTGAATACGCATATAAAATTTGGAAAAAATCGGTCAAGCCGTTTCGGAGGAGTACGGTAACAAACACTGTGACACGGAAATTTTATATATAAGATGTATGTATGTATGTGTAGTATATCATTGGTGTTATAAACCATAATACGAACTAGAAATGGTTCAGTATGGGCACAGAATGATAACTAGTACTTCGTAGTATGGGGTTAACCAGCCATGTGTGAAATGAGTCCTTATATTGTGTTCCAAATTATAAAGTGTTCTAAATTATTGTGCTGTAAATAGTTGAAACGTTATATATAAAACACTTCTTACGAAATAGTTATCTCAATGCGTGTATGTACACTATTATTTTGTAATATAACCTCTGTTAATAAAGATACTTTCAAATTTAAACTGAGTCATAAACACGGTCGGTCACCCATCCTAAGACTCCGCATCGTCTGTTGATTAACTTCTACTAACTATGTTTCGTGGTTAAAAAGCCAACATTAAATAATGACGACCTCGTTGGCGTAAAAGTTACCATGCCAGTCTGCTAATCAGAAGGTTCCGGGTTTGATTCCCGGCCCGGTTAACATGTTTGTGCTTAAATACATTTGTTGGCTGTGGGTCTGGGTGTTAAATATGTATTTATATATAATATGTATGCATGTATATGTAGTATATCAGTTTTGTTAGCAACCATAATACGAGCTAGAAATTCAGTTTGGGGCTAACCAGCCGTGTGTGAAAAAAAAAAGTATGACAACAACACTATACTTACACGTGTATTATACATACATACCTACATATATATATCCTGACTTTCAAAAAATCCCTACGGAAAGCAGAATCGAATCCTCTTGAAGTCGAGTCGATTCTTTCGAACCAATATCGAATATCAAAACAAGTCGTAAAACGTATTGAAATTTGGCAAATAACTAGGTCAACATCATAACAACAAGCTCACACACTTCACGTGGAAGAGAGGAGAGGTTTCAGAAACTGTCTAGAAAGTTCTTTCAGTCAAAGAAATAAAAAAACTTCTGTAATTAGTTTTTTTATAAATAAACTAGCTGTCCCGACAAACGTTGTTTTGCCTTTTTTTCTAAAATGAACTTAAAAAATAGGGGTTGGTGATAAAAAAGTAAAAATTTAGGGTTGTATGTGTTTTTTAATGCCACTTTATAAAATAATAATACTTAATTAAAAATTTCGGATAAAAATTAAAAATAATATTATAAGGGTACACAACCTTATTATTACTAAGGGGTATGGAAAATAGATAGTAGCCGATTCTCAGACATACTGAATACGCATATAAAATTTCGTAAAAATCGGTCAATCCGTTTTGGAGGAGTACGGTAACTAACATTGTGACATGGAAATTTTATATATTAGAAGATTAGATAGATATTAGGACACATTTCACACCCGGCTGGTTAGTCTCATATTTAACTATTCCTACTTTTTTATTATGATTGCTAACTTAACTGATATGCTACATAAACATACATTATTCAATACCCAGACCTACAGCCAACAAATTAAGTTCATCACAAAGATGTTGGCCATGCCAGGAATCGAACTCGGGCCCCTCTGGTTGTCAGTCGAGCATGGTAACCATAACGCCAAAAATCCTCAAATTGCTATATGCGTAGTATTTTTACGTCATTCGATTTTAAAACAACGAGATTACTTAATAATTATATTTTGTACAACGTTGTTTAAATGCTATGCAACTGTGATGCGATGATAATGTGATACACATATACATGTTTCTTATTCAATTGTAATGTAATTTTAGCGTATTTTTTTCAAACTGAATCAAATTTTACTGGTCAGGTCACGGTCCAGCTTGCATAGAAATTGATTGAAAGATTCAAGAAATTAATATAGGATGTAGCATATAAGGTACCTTACCCGCGGATAGAGACTTAGGTATAATTTATTATTCGTACTCGTAATTTAGGTTTTTAATTATTGTGTAATGTCGTAATGGCTAAAAATAATAAAGCAGAATTGAATGCGAATTAATATATAAATTATACAGAAAAAGGTCATTAAAAAGTAAATTAAATGGAGTTATTTACATTCGTTTCAATTGCAAACGGCAAACGAAGACAAACACCTAAGAGGCTTAAGTCCGAGCATCCAGCTTTTAATCAATTCCCAAATTCCGATCCTCGAAACAATCTCTCTTATTTCTCTTAGATTAAAATTGGGCAACAAATGTAAATTAAAAATTAAGAGTACATCCTGACATAAAACATTTAGATGGCGGCCATTTTGAATTACAAATTTATTACAGTACTAGCTGACCCGGCAAACGTTGTTTTGCCTCACTTAGAAGTGTGAAAAAAAGATAGTAGCCGATTCTCAGACCTAGTGAATACGCATATAAAGTTTGGTAAACATCGGTCAAGCTGTTTCGGAGGAGTACGGTAACTAACATTGTGGCATGGTCATTTTATATATAAGAAGAAAGATAACCTCGATTATCCGGCCCTCAGTTATACGGATTCGCAATTATTCGGACTACAGCCCAATCGTCTAAAGTCGTATTTTAGCAAGCATGAATGTGTCTGACAGAACTGGCATCTCCCCGCCCGCGTAGGCTACTCATCGGAAAAAAAAAGAAACTATTATATTTTCTTCATACTTTCGATTATCCGTTTTTTAGATTATCCGAATGCCTAACAACAACAATTAGTCCAGTTAATCGAGTTTCTACTGTATAACGAATGTATTCTACTGATCAAGCCCTTTAATTTAAGACAGATTGAGGGACTTGTCAAAAATATGTAATCCGCCATTTTGTGGCAACGGCCATCTTGGCCTGATTTTCATCAAACATAGAAAAACAATCACGACTAACACATACAAATAAAATTTCTTCTTCATCTTCGTATGAGCTAAGTGGTCAGGCGTCGAAGGCCTCTGACTTGGCTTAACGACTGCTTGTACTATCACTAACAGTCGGGACCCGCAATTAAGGGTGTCACCCCACACACGGTAGTCTGATGATGAGAATGATAGTCTTGTGCATAGTCGCCTTTGCAAACACCGTCCGCATCGACCGTTGCTTAGCTTCGATGATCGCGTCAAATCACCTAGCTGGCCGAGCTACAGACGCTACATAAAATATAATACTACTCGTAAACCTAAATCGGTTCATCCGTTCATGCCCTATTCCCTGAAAGCATGAGTGAACCGGTATCTTCTGGGTAAGCGCGTTCCACCTTAGATCACAATGTCACTTACCGTCAGGTGAATTGTGATCAAGCGCAAATCCATCATAGTTTTAAAAAAATTACAATCTCACAGTCACACACACACACATACATACAGATACGTCATACTTATAATGCCTCGTCGTTTTGCATCGTGGATTAAAAAGTAGGTCAACGTGAAAACAACACGGCTGTAATAATGAACATTACGATCTGTCGGTACGTCACCGCATTACATTAGGCGGCGGCGAAACCCGCGAATAATACGTAAAAAGGTTAAGTGAAACGGCTGGAATCATCCCAGAAGACAGGGCAATTTATGGCCACTTAATATACAGGAGAATGTTACACCGTAGTACGAAGTACAAGTTATTATTCTGTGACCGTAGTCATCCTACTTATTTTGTAACGAATTATTGTTTCAGCCAGTCGTTCGAATAGAATTAGGTATCATCCGGGGGTCTTCAAAAGTCTTCTAATTTTCATAAGTACCTCTACTTTTCATAAGTACTTCTACATTTCATAAGTACTTCTACTTGTCATAAGTACTTCTACTTGTCATAAGTACTTATACTTGTCATAAGTACTTCTACTTTTCATTAGTACCTCTACTTTTCATAGGTACATCTACTTGTCATAAGTACTTCTACTTTTCAAAAGTACCTCTACTTGTCATAAGTACCTCTAGTTTTCATAAGTACTTCTACTTGTCATAAGTATTTCTACTTGTCATAAGTATTTCTACTTTTCATAAGTACTTCTACTTTTTATAAGTACCTCTACTTTTCAGAAGTACTTCTAATTGTCATAAGTACTTCTACTTTTGAAGACCCGGATGATACCAAGTCTAACCTGTCGTCATAGTAAATTTCATCAAATTCGGTTCAGCCGTTTGTGCGTGAAGTAACAAACATACACAGTTTCTTACTCACAATCTTTCGCATTTATAATATTAGTTAGATATATCACATCACGTCACATTTTTTCGGTCGATGTGTCGGTCTGGGTGTTAAATATGTATCTAAATAAAATATGTATGTATGCATATGTAGTATATCAGTTGTGTTAGAAACCATAAAACAAACTAGAAATGATTCAGTATGAGGCTAACCAGCCAGTGTGATATGTGTCCTAATATATATTTATTTACGAATTATGTTTATATATGACGACCTTTTTGCCGTTAAGGTTACCATGCCGAACTGCCAATCAGAAGGTTCCGGGTTCGATTCCCAACACGGGCATGATCTTTGCGCTTAACTACATTTGTTGATTGTGGGTCTGGGTGTTATACATGTATCTCTATATATAATAATGTATGTATATAATATAGTATATCAGTTGTGTTAGCAACCGTAATACACACTGGAAATAGTTCAGTATGGGGCAAACCAGTCGTGTGTGAAATGTGTCCTAATATTTATTTATTTACGAATTATGTTTATATTTATGTATGTTTCCCAACATTGAACGTATTCGGTGTAACAGGTTCCCGAACGCAGGTAAAGCGTACAAGGTTTCTGCTCTCAGTATTATTATTAATGTCGAAGTAGGAACGTCTTAACGAATATTTAATATCTTCCCGACTCGATTTATGGCCGTCGCCGAATGTATTGTGTCGTCTCTTTTATGGACGTTCGCATTTTTTTATCTCCCCGCTTAAATGCTGGGGTTTATTTATAGAGTCTGGGAATGAGAGATTTTGGGTGCCTTCTGAGATTCTGTTTGGTATTTGGCGAATTACACCTGCATACAATGTAGGTATGAGTATCTTTATCATGCAGCTATGCTTGTGCATTAAATAATTCATAATCATCATACTCGTAGCCTACTTCAACTTCAACTTTTATTTATTGGCTTTGACCAAAGGATTAACTTTGCGATTCTGCCAGTGTCACGTAGAAAGATAGTCCGTCAAACAGAGAGATTTGTGTATGGTTAAGAAATCGTTTGTACGGTAAGAGCGAAATTCACAGTGTTTGTGTTTTTCCTGCAACAAAGATAATTATCCTAACTACAGACGAACACAAGACTTTCACAAATATAAGTATACATATAACACAAAGAGTATATACATTTATAGTTTTATATTGTTTTTTCTTAATATACTCGTAGCCTAAGTGTTAATTTAGAGTCTAAACTGCGGGTATTTTTAAGAACTTTTTAAATTGGACTCGAAATTTTATAAATATATATTTTCTTCCAAATTGTTTTGTAAGGCGCGCAGGGCTTGCGCGCACCCCTTCAAAATAATAAATAATAATAATAATAATAATAATAATAATAATAATAATAATAATAATAAATCTTTATTCAACTTAGTTTACAGCCGTTCTTATTTACCATTAATACTAACACTAATAATTATTCTTGTTAAAAGCTGATTTAAATTCGGGTCAGCTGTTGCCGAACTAGGCTTTCCAGCCTGTGTTACAGCATACAGACTCCCTAGTTATGTACAATTATTGATACTGGCAGTTAGCTTACATAAGTTCAGAATATTGAATAAAGTTGTATACAAAATTAAAAAAATTAAATTAAAATATAAAAATTAAGATTTGGATTGTATGTAATATATGTTCCTCAGGTGTGTAGATGTTTGTGTGGTGTGTGTAGTCGCATGTGTGTCTCAGAGGCATCATTGCAAGCAGCAGTCCACCGGCTGGGCTTGCAAGATACCTCCAGTGTGTGAGTGTTTGTGTGTGTTTTAGTGTATGATCGCTTGTGTGCATGTAAACGAGGGTGTGTAGAGATAAATAAATAGTATACAGTACGCTTAGTCATCAATAATCATTTGAAAAACTGACTGAAAAAGATGTTGGTCACAATATGTACTCACGTGATAAGCTATTGTAGTACAGTTAATAGCTGCTCTGTTTGCTGATAGTCCAGTGTCTTGAGCCAGTTAGAAATTTTGTGCTTTACTTCAAATTTGGTCAAAGGATAGATATTAAGAATTTTATTTAATTTGTTGTAAAGAAATGGTCCAAGAAAGATTATGAATCTGCCTATGAAGGCGGTGTTAAGTTTGTTGGGCATTTTGCAAATATCATTATTTCGACGTTTTAATTGAGTCTCACTATCATAAAATAATAGCGTATGCTGTTTTAATATGATATTTTCAATAAATAATTGCCGTACACTTAAGACATTGCATTCTCTGTAGAGAAGGGTAGTGTCATAAAGAATGGGGTGACCAGTACCAACTTTTAAAACAGCCCGTTGTGCTCTTTCAATGGGCAACAAATTAGTTTTTGGAACCCCTCCCCACGAAGAAATGCAATACGTTAGAACTGATTGGCCAAGCCCCAAGTATATTTGTCTTACGGTTTCTAAGGAAGCAACTGCTTTTAATTTTTTAAATAAATAAATAAGTTTACGAATGCGTCCGCTCATTTTGTGTATATGATATTTGAAATTTAGATTGTTATCAATGTAGATACCTAAATATTTTATAGAATTAGTTTGCTGTAGAGAGGTGCAGTTGCAATTGGTTGTATTTTGTTTTGTTTTTTGACAAGAAGAGTCGTGTGCTATTATTTTTAGTTGATTTTTCCGGGTTTTTTCAGTATTGGTTATTGAAAAAGATATAAATTTTGTCTTTTCCGTATTTAGGGACAGAATATTAGTTCTTAGCCAATCGGTTACCTTATTAAAACCAGTTTGAGCGACATTGGTAACTTCTAACCAGGTTCTATCAGCAAACGTTAAGACAGTGTCATCCGCAAATGAAATAATCTGTCCTTTTTCTAGATTAATATTACAGAGTTCATTCATATAAATTAAGAAAAGCGTTGGTCCAAGGACGCTTCCCTGTGGGACACCATGAGTCACCGGCAAGTCATTACTTATGAAATCCCCTATCTTGACACTTTGTTGTCTATCAGATAAATAACTTGTAAGTAGCTCAAGTTGTGTTCCTCTTACGCCAATTTTGTCAAGTTTTGCGATAAGGAGGGGAACTGAAACTGTATCAAATGCCTTAGCGAGGTCTAAAAATATTGAAATGCATTTCCTGCCTTTATCCAAATTTTGCGATACAAAATTTGTCAGTTTATGTACAGCATCGTCTGTAGATCTACCCTGTCGAAAACCAAATTGTTGAGTAGATAGGATATGTTTTTGCTCAAGATAAGTAACAAGTCGAGAATTTATTATACGTTCGAGCAGTTTGGAAATGGCAGGGAGAATTGATATCGGTCTATAATTATTGATACAGTTTCTGTCCCCACTCTTATATATCGGAATAATAATAGACTTTTTTAGATAGTCCGGGAAAATTCCTTTCTCAAAACATAAGTTGAATATAAATGTGAGTGGTGGAACAAGAAAGTCTTTATTTTCTTTTAGAAGTCTATTAGAGATTTTATCCCATCCTACCGAACTATCATTTTTTAAATTTAGTATAAGCTTTTCAACTTCTATAAAATCGGTATCAAAAAATACCATTGACTGTTTATACGATGTTTCTAATTTGCGAGCTACTATTGGCATGCTGCTACTTTGGGTGTAAATACTAGTAGCAAGTCGCTTTCCAACATTGACAAAAAATTCATTTGCTTTATTAACTGCATTTTTAGGCATTTCTGCATCACTGAGTAGATTAATAGGACAATGATTTATCGAAACCGAAAAATTCTTCATTCTTTTCATAAGAAATTTTTATACCCCAAAGTAAAAAAACTGAAATCTTCGACTTCAATTAATTGTGTGAAAATTAAAAAAAAAATTACTTTGGACTCATTCCAACTTTTAATAATAAGTAAGTGTGACCGTTTTCTACGCGAAAATATTAAGATGCCTTACGTGAACAGTTTACAATGTTTAACTAAATTTGTTGGCTGTGGGTATAAAAAATATGTATGTATGTATATGTAGTATATCAGTTGTGTTAGCTACCATAACACGAACTAGAAATGGTTCAGTATGGGGTTAACCAGCCGTGTGTGGAATGTGTCCTAATATATATTTACTTTTACGAAACTACACACACACACACTCAAACTTTTGCATGTATAATATTAGTAGAATAGGAATTAGGATTATCCGTAGCATTTATAAAATTAGTCGGATAGGAATTAGGATTATCCGTAGCGTTGTAAATGTAGTCATATCAATTCCTTGACTTGTCAATTCCGTTACTTGTCATTCGTGACAAGTCCATTAATCTGCTTACAGTCAGAGTGGAGACAAATCCCGCGGATTATTCCAAATTCCGCCAACTCCGTGTTGTTTATGTTGCGAATTTGAGATTGAACTTCGTCTGACCTTTGCTTGCTTTTATTAAACGCTCGCAAATGAGGGGTGGTAAAAGTTGAACTGGTTATATATACACACACATTTTCACACACGAGTAAACAAGCTCCAATACCAGTACTTCAAAATATATTTAACAATAATGTACTTAAAGATATTAATAGAATAAACACAGAAGATGCTGAGAACCATCAGGTCGCGGAAACGGCTCATCGATACATCAGAATACCGTGGATTCCTCGAAGGAACTAATGGTAAACAACGGGCGTATGTATATAAGCCCGCAGAAAGAAGCGCGCGGTGTCATTCTTCCGTCATAATTTCCCTAGTTAAGTTGTATTTACTTTATTTGCATAAAAATTGTATAATTGAGAAATTAATTTCTTTTTTAAAACAGTTTACTTTTGAGACTTTTTAACTCACGGCTGGTTAGCCCTATACTAAAGCATTTTAAGTTTGTATTATGGTTGCTAATACAACTGATATACTACATATACATACATTTTCATAGGTTTTCAAGGCGTAAGCGCGTTCCACCATAGATCACAATGTTGCTTACCATCAGGTGAATTCTGATCAAGCGCAAACCCATCATAGTATAAAAAAAATACTTTACATCAATACATATTTAACACTCAGACCGACAACCGACAAATTAAGTTCATCACAAAGATGTTGACTGTGCCAGGAATCAAATCTGTGAACCTCTGTATGGCAATCCGGCATGGTAACCATTACGCCAATGAGATCGTCAAAAGAACAAAAGACGAAAGTAAAACGAAGAAGTTAAAAAAACAAGACGCCTACAAAAAGAATTTGAACATTGTAGCCTCAGTATTACAGCAGTTAAATCTCAACACAAACGAAATCTAGTTCTTAGCTCTGGCACTTTAGTAATTTAAGACCTCGGTGCCTAAAGCTGTTGTAATTTGTTGAATTCAACATGAAAACATCGTCTTAGGGCGCGCTAAATCTGCTTTTAGATATAAATTGAATCATTTTACGTGTGCAAAGAACAGTCTAGAATGTTCGCTAATCCCTGTGAACGTAATGACACCTACCGTTCACGTGAGATGTTGATTAATTGAACAATTTAAGGTGGGATGGAATGTATTCGAGAATTTCGAACGTAAAATACGTGCCTAGCTTAGTTTTTAGAGTTCTGTACCTAGAGATAAAAACGGGACCATATTCAAATTCAAATTCAAAACATTTATTTCAAGTAACAAGGACTCATACATACATGTTAAAGAAAATACCTATATAATGTCAAAAAACTATACAATTATAAAATGTAAAAAAATAAAATAAAATAAATTAAAAATGAGATTTAAAAATTACAATTTAATAAATACTACTGAGCCTCGGCTGTCTCCAGGCTGTATCACAAAAATCGTGATAGCTGAAATTTTCACAGATTGTGTAACAACAGACACTAAAAATAAATCCTTAAATATTACCTCATACAATAAACGCGTGTTTTTGCTTAAAAATATTGACAGCAGATGGACTCTAAATTTTTTCACAGAATATTTAGCTTTATCTATCAAAAGAAATCATAAAATAAAAATAGAATAAACAAGGGCCCCCTTTATTTTATTTTATCCCATACAACAAACGTGTTTTATTAAAAAAAAAATGTAGGCAATGGTTCGGAACCTTTCATGCGCGAACTCGACTCGCACTTGGCCAAATATTTATGAGTTCGTGTCTAAAGATAATCTAGATAAAACATTCACGTGAGCTCTATTTGTCTTTATATAATAGTTAGATTAGCAGCATTTAAAAATGTTTTCTTTATAAATATATATCTTTCAGGTCAATATATTTATCTAAATGTTTTACATTGTAAACTGTTCAAGTAAGGCAACTTAATATTTTCGCGTAGAAAACGGTCACACTTACTTATTATTAAAAGTAGGAATGAGTCCAACAGTTTCGGTGCTTTCCGAGCACCATCTTCAGGGGCGAGTGTTACACGGACCGCCGCCGACGAGATCCGCGCGTGCACTCGCGGATCTCGTTTCAACTTTTAATATTAAGTAAGTGTGACCGTTTTCTGCGCGAAAATAAATGTTTTACCATATGTAGCTAGGTAGTTGACCATGTGGTAGCATGATCACACGAGTCAGTGACTAGTCTGGAATTACGTACTATCAAGGAGGCTGTCGGAACGCAACGTTCGATGTTTGGTGACAAATTTTCAACAAGTCCTGGGCCCTTACGCGCTATGTCATTTAAACACAAATGTATCGTGATTTCCGTTGTTTTGGTATTCGCTATGCCAAGGAAGCTTGGCACTTTAGCTCAAATGAAGAAGGAGAATATCACTATGTTCTCGGATTAAATATATTTGTGGATACGTGCGCGATGTTTCTTGTGGAGCATTGACGGTCGAGCGCGCGCGCCAGAGGCCTGGCGTAGACAGAAAGCACGCGGCGCCGAATCGTTTGTTTATTTATGAGGTATGAACGGCGCCACCAATGGCAAATACGCATGACAAGTGCTGATTTAGTTAGTAATAAGGATAGATAGATTGATAAATACTTTATTTCCCACTAATTACATTAAATTATACATAGAAGAAACTTATATCTAGTGCCGAAAATGACGGCCTTATCGCTAAAAGCGATCTCTTCCAGGCAACCAGAGGAAGGACAGTGATATAAAAAAAAACGAGAGAGGGGAGTACAAAAAAGTATAAAAAATATACTACATACTATATATTACATATACCCACTAATATACAACTACATAAAATATACTAAATTTAAATATAACAATATTACAAATATACAATTTAGGATGGATAGGTTATTAGATATTACTTGAGTAGGATAATTATTTAATAAATTTAAGGAATTTGGATCCTGACTTTCACTTGCAACTTAGACCTCACACACGCTTGGTAGAAGACCATCCTACATGTTCTATGGCACCAAATTCTATGATTATCAAATATATTCTATGGCATTCAAAAATCAAGAATCTACAACATAGAGCTAAGATCTTAATTATTTTTAATCCGTGATATATTGTCCCTCAGAGGTTAATATATCTTAAAGATCTCAGTTAAGTAATGGTAGACAAAAAAAAAATTATCACGCAAAAGTCTTAAGAATATAAAGTCCTTAGTCTTTAGGACTTACAATGTTTGACCTGGCTCGTCTTAGCAAGTCTCCACGGACCGAGCTATACAATTTTAATACTGGCTTTTTATGATTTATTACTTTTACAAAGTACTGACTTCGGCTGTTCATTATACACATATATAACTTTCAAATAAAAAAAAACAAATTTGAAATACAACATACACTTATTTAATTGAATATTTTTTGTTAATGATACGAACATTAAAATGTCAATAGACAATAAATTTAAGAATATAGTTTAATCCCATTAATCCGGCCTTTCAAAAGACCGATACGTCCAATAATCCGGCACCCATTTTCTCTAGCTCATTCAAACGTATGCGCTACGTTGACTTTTTGTCGTCTAACAGCCAAATCTCAAACTTACCAAAATGTAACAGCAAATTAAAAAAAACTTTGGAAATAGTGTTTACTCAGAAACACAATGTTTTATTTTATTAATTTAGATTTTATCATTCATATTCTAGTAGCTCGAACAATCTAATAGTCCGGCACCTTTTAGTTTAAAGTAGTGTCGGATTAGTGAGAATACATTATTTATTAATTATGCCGATGCAGCTAAGAAATCTCGTATTATATATTTTTACAAAAGAGTTTTGACAAAGGCTTATGCTTAGCCATAATTGGGTCTCATGATGACAATTTCTCACATAAAGTTTTTTTTTCTTTCTTTATTTATTGAAGGGATTCTGTCACACAGTGACAACGCCATCTCCATAGGACTATTCAATATGTACAAAACAACACACAAAAATCTTAACCTAGTATGAACTTATACAGTTTCAACAGCACTTTGGCCTCAGCCGACATCGGGGAGGCCAAAATGCTGTTATTCTCACATAAAGTTTAAAAAACGTTCTCTCCTTTGACCGTGTCAAATAAAAAGCCCCTTACAGTACTCCAGTGGCTGTATTGTAGTAACGTGAAACATTCATAATTGACTTTTTAATTAAGGCTGAACTTTTTATTCTCGTTAGTTACGACAAGGCTTCTTAGTTGATTTCATTTTAATGATATTTAAATGTATTTTATAATTGAATATTTACTTGCTAGGAACCTTTTTACACGCTTTATATTAGCTTCACCTGTATGTTTGTTTGTAACCGACTTCTTTGCGCGTGATTTTGACCCAATTAAAACGGCCAGATTTCGTTAAAACTTTGTAGATTTATTGAGGACCGATTACAATACACTAATTTGATAAAATATTTCATTTTTTTGTATTTTTGTTTGTATGTTTGTTTGTAAGCGACTTCTTTGGGCGCGATTTTGACCCACTTAAAACGGCCAGATAAGCGTGTTTTTTAGTTTTTTTTTAACTACTATTATTAGCGTAGTTTGTATTATTTTTACATTCAGTTACGGTTTTGCATTCGTTGGAAAGGTCTCGGGCTCCGTGAGGTTTGTAGCAAACAAAATTCAGGGAAAATTCGATTCGCAAAAATAACCTACACGCGGGCGGAGCCGCGGGCATCAGCTAGGTACTTTACATATTAAACAGGTTTATAATGTCAAATATTTACAAGTAATATTTGATAACTCAAGTAATCTGTATGAAATTAAACCCTCTTCTGTAAAAACAAATATGTAACCCTTTTTTTGGGCCGTCAGGTACAAATGCATCTCAGAAGATTTATAATGCGATATAGATTGTGTCATTCATATTTTATTATTCTGCCACATAACTAATCTTTGATCATTGCGCAAGAAGTACAGAAGTTATTAAGTAGATGGCGCTAAAATCAATAGCATACGTATGAATGTCAAACATTTGAAAGTCATGGGTGACTCGTAGCACCATAAGATGATTATTCTGTTTTGTAGTGTAAGCGTTGTCGTCGATTTCTTGTGTAAATGTCCTTGGCGTAGGCCTCCCCTATTTTCATTATATTGCAATATATCAACACATTACATCTAGCACATAAAGAAGTAATCTATACACATTACATCTATACATAATAATTATGTATATGCTAGGATTGATTTTTCCCAAAAAGAGAAAGCCGGGGGAATCAATGTTCGTGCTCGATACAGCAGAGATAGATATTTACATAGCACAAAGGTTATCAAATTGATGGCTGTTCAATATTGACTTTTCATAAATTCGCTCTGAAGTGCGGAATGAAATGGAATTTTTAATCAAAAGTAGTGATGTAGTGAATGGCAACCAGAGGTGGGACAGAGAGGGGAATATGGCGGGTGAGCGTGCCTTATAATGAATGCAAAGATATAAGATACTAATATTATAAATGCGAAAGTTAGTATGTGTATGTTTATTACTTCTTCACGCTCAAACGGCCGGACCGATTTTGATAAAATTTGGTCTGAAGATAGGTAAACACTTTGGACACATAAGTTACCTTTTATCCCAGAAAACCAGCTTTTCATAATATTTCATTAAAATCGGCTCAGCCGTTTGAGCGTTAATAAGTAACAAACATACACACACACACACACTTACACCCACACACTTACACCCACACAATTACACCCCCCACACACACACAAACTTTCGCATTTATTATATTAGTAGGATTAAATTTACACATCTAAATTAAAAATAACACTATTTGCGCATTGTTTTTTGAAAAATTAGAAAAAGAATATATACAATACAAAACCCCATACAACGCGGAAATTCCGCGAGTGTTCATCCATAACACTCAAAGGTATAATAACCTTTCCGTCAGGTTCTGGGTGGTCTTAATCCGTTACTTGTCTCGCTTATATTTAACTTGTATTTCTTATCTCAAAGTTTCTTTAATTTCTTGTAATTAATTTTTTTTTAGGTAATCGAAAAGGTCCGGCTAAAACGCCAGTTTCATCTCTAAAACCGCTTACGGGAGTAAAACCCAAAATGAACTTTTCCCAGGGATGTTTATCATTGTAATTTTGGAACACGTTTTTATAGTTGCCAAATATTTTGTGCCACGAATTAGTCTTTAAGCTTTATTACAATGGACCGACATAAAATTAACATATTTGGGTTCGTGTTATTTTACAAATTTTACCGACAAAATTATTCGTAATATTAAAATGGCGGCAAATACTAGTTGATTTTGTTGTTTAAAATAAAATAGGTTGTATGTTTTACAAATTGTAAAATAAAACCAACTTACTACTCAAAATATATTTAGAATAAATAAAACTTGAGAGGTGTCAAGAGACACCCGGATGTAACGAAGTTCATTCATCTTATTGATCATTAAATAAATTATCTATAATATCATTATTGAAAATATCTGGTTTGCTTTCTATAAAAGAGAGAGAGAGAGAGAGAGAGAAACATGCGCACGCCGCACAGCTTACAATAGCTTACAATAGCAAAAAGTGTCGTGACAACTTTTCGTAAGATTTTTTTCGTCTAGCCCCCTTTCACAACGCGCGATAAGGAACTTCGTTCCAAAACCTTTACTTAATTATGGAATGAATATTTTTATTTATTATCTACTAAAATTTTAGATAAAAACAACAGCCAATATTCTTATTTTTTTTAATTTAAAACCAATAGTAATTAAAAGGAGGAAAGTTTTGTTTGTATGTACCGAATTGGCTCAGAAACTTCTGAACTGATTTGAAAAGTTCTACCACCATTGGAGAGATACATTAACCTTTAATATCTTAGGTATAAAATAATTTGAAAAACCTGGGCACCAGGGGCGAGCAGGGGCGGGTTATTTGATTAGTATTCGTTTTAGTTTTTAACATGTGACATGTATTCAATGTAAGTCAAAACTTATGTAAATGAATCATATTATTTGTAAGAAATTACGACTATTGAATTTGTAATTGATTAGTTTGATTTTCTTATTTAACAAAATCAAATCAAATCTTCATTTATTACAAGATTTAAAAATATTATAGACCCTTACTAAAACTCCATTATTCTAAACCAAGGTAAGATACATATTTATTCATATTTTCGTGAGTTCATAACAATTAAAATAAAGCACTTCTAGACCAGTCTTAAAAATATCTTATAGCATTTTATATAGCAACTTAAATTTATATATATAGAGATGATGGATAAAGTAAAAATAAACTGACCTTCTGCAGAGGGCATGGATTTTTAGCTTACATAACATATTCTCATAACTTCTATAATTATGGCTGATCAATTTAATGACCTTCGTTCGAATAACAATCAATCACAGCTAGCCAATTAACAAAAAAATAGGATACTGAAAATTATTAGGTAAGCCCCATACTAAACCACTTCTAGTTTGCGTTATGGTTGCTAACACAACTGATATATTACTACATACTATTTAACATCCAGGCCAATAGCCAACAAATTAAGTTCATCATAAAGAGTTTGGACGTGCCGGGAATCAACCCCGGTTCCTCTGGTTAGTAGTCCGGCATGGTAACCATTACACCAACAATCGCCATTGAAGAATAATAAGCATTATACCTACGGAACCTTCACAGTTTACTTCACATCTTTTCCTTCCCAAGTCCTTGCGAAACGAAGCAACAATGCAAGAGCAACTGATTTAGCCGCTGATTTATTATAAAGGGCCACTTTTAATTTCGTAAAGTCGGCTAACGACGCGATTTGTTTAGCACAGGTTATAAAGCCGTCACAGCAGTATTTATTGTAAGCGACGCATGCCTTCAACGTGAAGAAAAAATTAAATTTAAACAAGGTAAACTTAGAAATTTTAAATAATCTGAGAGCCGTCAATGGACACCCGGATGGAACAAAGTTCCTTCACTGTCAGGATTAATTATTCATCATCATCATCCACAGCCTGTTTTATCCCACTGCTGGGTATAGGCCTCTCTCTTGTTATGCCATCTGTCTCGGTCCTGTGCCAATCTACACCAGGTTCGACCCGCGACAGCTGTAATGTCGTCGACCCATCTTGCCGCTGGACGGCCTACGTTCCGCTTCCCTAGTCTCGGGCCTAGCCTATGAAATGGAGCTGGGCAGGGCACTTGGCCAGACGATGCGATGATAGGTGGAGCAAAGTAGTGACCGAGTGGTGGCCGAGACTAGGGAAGCGGAACGATTCATTATTATTATTTACAAAAAACCTGTATACATTCAACAAAAGTAATCGTCGCGACACCACACTGTTCAATGCGTAATAGATAATTATGAAATCTGGCTTTCTTTCTATAAGAGAGAGAGAGAGCTATAGCAAAAAGTGTCGTGACCACTTTTCGTAAGATTTTTTCCGTCTAGCGCCCTTTCACAACGCGAGATAAAGAACTTCGTTCCAAAAACCTTGCCGCAATATTTGGTGCCGGATATGTCCTTTCCATGACCGGTCATCGTGGATTTAAAATTTATTATAATGCAAACGCTTTACAAATCAAAGTTATTTAAAGTCTAATACCTTTCATTTGATACACGTATTGTACAAAGATAGATAGATAAACTCTTTATTGCAACTCAGAAAGGACATTGCATTAACAGGACAAAAACTTTAAAGCCGTGTTACATACATAAAGTGTAGTGGAACGAACCTTAAACCTGCACTTGATATAAACTTCAAAAAAATATTTATCTTATCTTTACCTAATAAATAGACTTCTGATAACAAGTGAAAATTTCAGCTTTTTCTAGCTATCATGGTTTCTATAAAACAACCCGGTGACAAACAGACAGAGAGCGAAGGCTTAATATAGGGTCCCGTTTTTACCTTTTAGGTACAGAACCCTAAAATCAAAACCGGTACATCCGTTCCGGAGCTACGATGCCACAGACAAACACATAGACAGGTCAAACTTATAACGCCCCGTCGTTTTTGCGACAAGGGATAGAAATAAGCAGCGGCCATATTTCACGCGGAGTTTCGATTATGGTGCCAGAATATATTTAAAAGATTTACGCAGTTTTATGGACCATAAGGAAAATGTTGTCATAAAGGTGGGACGTTATTACAGACTAAGAAAATATGGTAAATGCACAGTAGGTATAGGTAGGTATTGCAATGTTCATTAATTCATTTGCCGCAAATTCCCGTTCGATATTAGTATTAGGATGTGTTAGGATTGGAAGATTCGTTTTAGTTTATTTTACACTTTACATCCAGACTTTATGACAGGTATTTTAGGCATGACAGATACGAGCTTCTGCAACTTGTTATGATGGGAAAAGTTGCGGGGAGGAGGAGAGTCGGTCGCAGAAGAAAATCGTGGTTGCGAAACATTCGAGAATGGACCGGGATCAGAAGTGCCGCTGAATTGTTTCGCTTAGCAATGGACAAACTGAAGTATGCAGAGCTGGTTGCCAACCTTCATTAGTTGGAGAGGCACCACAAGAAGAATAGGAAGCCAGACTTTAGACCACACATGCTAACGACACTCTGGCGTAGAGTAGAGTATGTCTAGTCTAGAATAACTAGTCCTCCAGGAGTCGGCTCTGACTGCCAGAATACACTGTTCGGTGCTTGGTGACAGAATTTTCCACTTGAAGGTGGCTAGTAAGCTAGGCGAACTAGACAATGCTCTACCACCCTTTGCTTTGCTTTCTTCATGATGTTTTCCTTCACTGGAAAGTTTGAAGTTGTGGTAAAGTTCAAAATGGTAAAAATGGTGAAAATTATGGCATTCACATGACTAAACTAAATGTAGAGAAGTCCTGTCTCTTTTTAATATGAGTGGCTATAAAGGGAGGGCACGATCTGAACCATAGATAAAAAAAAAACAAAATCGCGTCAAATATAGAAAATGTGGGCAATTTTAGAACGCATCCATTTATATCAGCTATAAAACTACCTAAGATTTCCGCATTTGACGTAACTTTAGTCGTTTTGTCTATGGTTCAGAGTTCAGATCGTGCCGTCTCTTTCTGGTCTCTAATGATGAAAAGAAACAGGGCAACTTTAAATTCACTTTAGTCGTTTGTACACAATACGACTAAACCATCTTTCTGGTCACCAAAAGCGAGTGTGGCGCGGTGGTACAAATGTCTGCTTTTCAATCAGACGGCCCCTGGTTCGATTCCAGCCCTACACCAGTAACTTTTTTTCAAGTTATGTGTGGATTTGCACTCGCTTTACGATGAAGGAAAAGATCGTGAGGAAACCGACATGTTTGAGGACTACAGTATCCGACGTGTGTCACCCGCCAACCCGCACTTGGTCAGCGTGGTGGATTGTGGCCTATATCTCTCTCCTCTTGAGAGAAGGCCCCGAGTCCCAGCAGTGGGAATGTATGTGGGCTGCTTACGCTTATGTGTGTTCACCAGAATCGTTACCACTGGTTGTTTAAAATACACCATGTAACGTCACTCGATTTAACGACCACTCTCTATAACGCCATAAAGAGCACAGTCCCTACAGTGTCGTTATATAGAGTTCACACTGTAGTGTTTTATTCTAGAACATTTGGAATGCAAGATTTATCCACGCCTCAACCCAAAGCAATCCAGATTAAATTCCGAGGACTGCATAAATCTCTTACTACTTCCCTTTCGAATGAGTTCTAACACGGCTGATATTATTTTCTACTCCAATATACTTGTATATTTAATACTACCGTGGAAATATTCTCAGTAAAGGTAAGACGGGAAGGTAGATTCTTGACAAGAAAAAGTATTTTCTAGTCTAGTCCATGTACAACTTATTATGAACCGTAGTATAGTGAATTAAGGCCCATATTCCTTTGAAAAGAAATTGGTAGGTAACGAAATGAACACGTGCTAGACTGGACCGCAAGCTACATTAAATCATATTATTTATCAGATTGAGTTCATATTTCTTTGAAAACCATTGCGAAGGGAAGCTTCTGTACGAAGTACAAGTTATTATTCTGTGGTCTAGTCTCTATGCTTTGTTTCAGTTTAAATTTAATTGGTGGGTTGTCTAATCGTTTATTAGCGAGTGTGGCTTGGTGTTAAAAACGACTGTTTTTCATTCAGTCGGGCCCTGGCTCGATCTCAGCTCTACACCAATGACTAGTTTTTCAAGTTGTATAGATTTGCACTCGCTTTACGGTGAAGGAAAACATCGTGAGGAAACCGACATGTTTGAGGACTGCTATATCCGAACACATGTGTCATTCGCCAACTCGCACTTGGCCAGCTTGTTTGATTATGGCCTACATCTCTCTCCTTGTGAGAGAAGTCCCCGAGTCCCAGCAGTGAGAACGTATAGTGGGCATTATGCTAATGCAAATAAAAAATATTAAGGGCAACATCAACGTGTTTTTTTTAATATTTTTATGATAATGGTCCGGAACTCTTTATGCGCAAGCCAGACTCAATTAGGCCTTTTTTTTAAACTTTACATATATTTTCTGATGTCACCTCATTAGCGTAGGCCTCCCCCAGTTTGCACCAACGTTGTCTATCTCGCGCCAATCCCATCCATTCTTGTCCGTACTTTTGAGTGAACACGTCTACCCATCTTCTGCATGGTCTGGGTATCCACTCTAAGGCTTTCTTGTCAATCTTTCATCTGTGTGTAATTTGACATTAACATAATATTAAATATGATAAGATAATGTTCATGTTAAAGAAGTAGGTAATCACAATGTAATACAGATGAATAAATGCTTTTTTACTATACTTTACATATATATATCTTAATATATATAAATCTCGTGTCACAATGTTTGTCCTCAATGAACTCCTAAACCACTTAACCGATTATAATAAAATTCGTCATGTGCAGTTCAATCCAACTTGAGAGATAGGATAGTTTAAATCTCAAATTATAGTCGTAATTTTAATTTATTGCTAATTATTGTCTGTTATTATTTGACAGTCACAATTATTTGTTAAATCCAAATGATTCTAACAGATGTCGATACCTTTCGACTGGGTTGAGTAAGTAATCAATAGATGGCGCTGCTATGGTAAATCTACGAACGTGTCATATAGGCTACACTATCTATTTTTCATACCCCCAAGTGAGGCAAAACAACGTTTGCCGGGTCAGCTAGTATTATATATGATAAGATAATGTACATGTTAAAGAAGTAGATAATCATAATGTAATACAGATGAATAAATGTTGTTTTACTTTACTTTTACTTTATTTTACATATATTTCCTATGAACCCTTTCAAGCCGGAAATCTACCCCGCATATTGCTGGAAACCTCAGCGCGCCGCAGTATTTCCACGAGAAAACAATTCCGTCATATGAAATTCCTTCCAAATTATTCCGTAAGTGGGATTTAGCTCCTTTGATATGGCAACCGTATTGAGATCTCACTGCCGTCTCGACGGCCTGTAAAACTCGGCAGTGTTACCAGATTAATTGGCTGAAAGGGAAACGCGAAGCTTTCGTTTAGTTTAGTTTCGTTTCTTCTAGATAAGCGTGCCACACCGTAGACTGCAGCGCAGCTTAACATCAGGCTAGCTTTAGTCAAACGCAAACCTATCAAGGATAAAAAAAAAAGTGTGCAGTACAGCTTTCTGTATATCAACATATAATCAAAATAATAAAATTATAATATTGAGAAGACCCCCATATAATAAACGTGGTTTTCGCAGTTTTTACTCAATATTTAAAACAGTAAAAAATAAACACGTAATTATTTACAGCATATTTAGTTCTCTATAGTACCTTTCAAATGAGATGAAGTTGAAGCTTAAATGTAAATATGTATAATTATTTGAGGTTGCTATAACAACAGATAAAAAAATATTGTGGGTGTCATATAATGGAATCATAATTTCACACAAAAGCTATTTTGATGAGATACTTCCAAAAAGTTAAACTAGCGCCAAAAATGGTGGTCTTATCACTAAACCCGATCTCTTCCGGGCAACCATACTACATAAAATACTTAATTTAAATATAGAAAACAATCGACAAGCGAAATTCTTTAGTGTCAATTTAGAACTGAAGTGCATCCCGTATGTTTTTACAGACTCAGTTCCCTTCTTTCTCGTTAAATATGAACGGCCTGGCTTCCACAGATTATGCGTCAGATTTGTCATCTTGTACGGATTTGCAAGATGAAATAATGCAGCCGGGTGTTAGCGAGTGCTTTTTATTACAATGTCGTAATTAATGGCTTTTGAGGGAAGGCAATGGAACAGGCTTTTACGGGATTTACGTTCATTTTGTGAGGTTGTGAAAGTTATTGTTATTTCTGTTCTGAATGCAAATACTTTTCTTATACTCAACTTAGTTATAACTTGAGTGAACGATCTCTAGCCTAAGGTGGAGCTTACCTAGTCTAGACTTACTGGCTTAGAAGGAGGCTCCTGCAACATACATAAAAGTGAAGGGCAAAAAAAAATGTTCTTCCTTCATATTACAATGGTTTCTTTACGATGTTTTCCTTCATCAAAAGCTCAAGCTCTTTGGTGGGATCGAACCTACGCTCTATAAGACGTAAGGTCGAACGAACGAACCGGTTTTTTATGGGTATGCGCGCTTCACCTTAGATCATAATATCGCTTACCATCAGGTGAATTATGATCAAGCGCAAGCCTATTTATTGTAAAAAAGGGACACACACCCGACTAAGCTGTCATTGTTGATGTAATTATATACATTGATATTGTATGTACATATACGAGTACATGTATGGGCAGGGCACATTTGTCGCATGCTGGACGACCGCTGGGCAAAGGCCACCACAGCATGGGTGCCAAACACTACCAAACCTCGAGGAAGACCCTGGAAACGGTGGCGCGACGATCTATGTAAATTTGATAAGGACTGGGCTACCAAAGCCGAAGACCGGGCTGACTGGAAGGAGAGAAGGGAGGCCTTTGCCCAGCAGTGGGACACAACAGGCTTTTAATAAATAATAATAATATACGAGAACATATATGACGAATCCAAGTGCAAGTCCAAGTGCAAAATGCAATTTGCCTATGACTAATAAATACTTTGACTTTGATACCAACACTATTTAAAATAACTGCTATTAGTACTTAAAAGTTAAATTTTTCGTGTAAATTGAGTTTGTTTTTAGTGTAAAGTGTTATGAATATGTATTAAATATGCTTATAAATTAAAATATTCAAATTTATTTTATTTATAAAAATAACCACCACTATTTCAATTAGCCGTAAAAAAAAATAAACTAAAAAGCCCACGACCAGAGAGAAGACATTTTTTAATAATTTCTGATTATTTCATATTACAGTGTAAACTCTACATAACGACACTGAAGGGACTGTGTATTTTATGGCGTTAAAGAGAGTGGTCGTTAAATGGAGAGAATGTATCATTGTATGGAATATAAGCTAAACCAACTAAAGCCAATTGATTTCGACGCTTCAGAGGGTTTGTCGTTAAATCGAGTGGTATTTTTACATGGAGTTTGTATTTGTATTTTTATTTCTTCGTATAAGTAGATACCTAAAGTTCTGCTAAAGTTTCTGCTCAAGTTACCAAAATCATATGTACATAAACATATACGGGCAATAAATATCTAGAGTTCGCGAGGAACATATAAAGAAACGCTATCAGGGAATATAATCTTTTTTGTTGCTGTCGTAAAATAATCCGCGGGTCGCAACCCAGGCGGCGCTCAAATGCGGCCCGCTGTTAAACTTTACATAAACAAGGGGATCAATTTAAAAAAAAACGAAATATTAATTCTGGGTGTACTTCCGAAAAGCGCATACCACTCATCAAAAATCTTCATAATTTGATTCCACCATCTCCGTTCTACTACAGAACGAGCAGAGAGTCAGTGAAGAGACACCGATACAGAGTTGAAGTTCCAAACTTTCGTACAAAACGCTTTACGTCGACCTTCGTCGAGTCGTGTTAGGACTGCGAAGCTTTGGAACTCATCCGGGGCCTTCAAAAGTAGAGTTAATAGGTATCTTCTAGGTAAGCGTGCCACACCGTAGACTGCAGTGCAGCTTAACATCAGGCTAGCTGTAGTCAAACGCTAACCTATCAAGGATAACAAAAAAAAATTTAAACCACTCATCAAAGATCAAAAATGTTGAGTTTAATTTGTGTAGTAATGTAATTTGACCTCCTAATTACGAATATCAAAACGAAAGCTGGCGTATCAATGATGCGCCATTATAAATAAATATAGGCCAAGTCCGAGTCAGGCTCTCACATGAAGGGTTCCATACAATGATCTGAAAAAAAAAATAGAAAAAAACACGCTCTATGTATGAGTGCCCTTCTTAAATATTATTTTTTTAATTTAAATTTGAAGAGAATACTATTTTTTAATTATTTAAATATAATGTGAATGTTTAGAGGATCTATCAAATGTCGTTATAAATATCAAGTAAAGAATTGTTTGTTGTATTGGAGTTGTATGGCAACAAAGTCAGTTGTATTAGCAATAATAATACAAACTAGCAATGGTTTAGTGTGGCTAACTAGTAGTGTGCGAAATGTGTGTGTGTGTGTGTGTGTGTGAAATACTATGTCAAACTTATATCCCTCAATATTCCGTTACGGCCCGCTATAAAGTTTGCATAAAACGCGTTGCGGCCCGTAAAGTTTCATTGACAAGGTCATCGCACATTTTTATATTTACCTACCGCGTTTTTATCAGGGACTACACTGAAACTGTAGAAAGAAGACCGGGTTTGCACTTGGTATAGCAGTTTTGTTGTCTGAGCAAGCGAAGTGCACCGTTAGGTGTTTGGCGACAGATACATTCAACTTTATGGTGATCGCAAGCCAGTTGTTAAGTTGAGCGGCTGGAAAACTCTCAACACGAAAGCTTGGCTACGTAGCTCATAAGAGGAGAAGGCGTCATACCTTCTCCTATTATGTAAAGGCGACAAATCTGTGAGAACTGCGAAGTTTTTTTTTTTTTTTTTTATATCCTACCCCGACTAGTGAGTGTCTGGGGCCTGATCTACGCTTAAACCTTTCATACCAGTTCTCGCTTTTATGCTTCTCGCACATTCATTCTTCATACTTTGTCTTTCTTTCATCCGTCGCCTTTCTTTCTATATTTTCTTTCCCTAATTCTATGAGTATCCAGCCTATTTTATTTTACATTTCCATTATAAGGAATCCGGGTTATTGGTGGGAAATAATTGTACGCATTTTATGTTATTTACTTCATATCTAGCTTAACTGCGAAGCTTTGGAACTCTCTTCCTGAGTCTCTTTTTCCCGAGAAGTACAATTTGGGGGTCTTCAAATCTAGAGTAAATAGGTTTTTCTGGGCAAGCGTGATACATATTAGACCACAGTCAAGCTTAACATCAGGCAAGCTGCGGTCAAACGTAAACCCATTTATCATAAAAAAAAACCGTACAACTTTTTGCCACAAAGTTTGAAATAGATCAATAATAAATTACTTATTTAAATTTAATAAATTTAAGCCTTAAGATGAACGAGTATTTCGGAGTAGCGTAAATTTCATAAACATGTATAGTTATTATCGGATAGTTGTTATTTATAGTTATTATTGTATGCTCTTTAGGAACAAGACTCTTCTTCTTCCATACATGTCCATACACAATAACAATTATTTTTCTTTTTTTCAAAAATGTTCACTTAAGTTTCAAACAACTATGTTTGCAAATCTAAATATAACTTACTAGTACTTTGATGAATAGATTTATATAAACTAACTTTGTATTTCCAATTTTCAAAATTTTATTGTTTAATTTCCAAACAACTTGTAAATTTATTAATTATATTTTAGTTTTTAAATACATCATATGTATATGGATAGATTATTTTTTTTGGGAGAAGACATTGGCTTCCAATATACAGTTCTTACAACTAGTTTGGAAGCCTTTGGATTCCTTAAATTTTATTGATTTAAATTTACTTACCATGTCAAATAAAGATTTTGTTTGTTTTGTTTTGTTTTTTTAACCGACTTCAAAAAGGAGGAGGTTATATATTCGACGTGTATGTATTTTTTTTTTTTTTTATGTATGTTCACCGATTTCTCAGCCATTTGTGGATCGATTCTCAAAATTCTTTTTTTAATTGAAAGAGTATGGTTCTGAATTGGTCCCATTGTCACCAAAACTGGTTCTGATGATGGACTCCTAGGGAAATCGAAGAAAAACCTAAAAAGTTAGGTTATTTTTACGCATGTAGAGAGATTCACGCTCGTTTGGCTGTACTGATATTCATGAAATTTGAGAAGAAAATAGGTAAGACTATGTGTTAACACACACGCTACTTTTTATCCCGAAAATAAATACTATTCCCGTGGAATGCACCAAATAACATATTAATCTTTTTAACTTCTTCACGCTCGAACGGTTGTACTGACATTGATGAAATTTGGAATGAAGATAGGTTAGACTATGTGTTTACACATAGGCTACTTTTTATCCCGAAAATAATTATTGTTCCCGTGGGATGCACCAAATAACACATGACACACTGATTTCGCTAAAATTTCATATAGGGGGTAGACTAGACCTTGTATAACACCAAGGTTACTTTTTATCTTAAAAGTCATTGCTATTCCCGTGGGAAGCCCAAATAACTCGATAACCTATTTTACTTCTTCGCGCTCATACGGCAATACAGATTTCGCTCATAAAATCGGCAGCTTATAGTCTGGCTTACAAAAGTAATCTGACGCGAACATCGAGGCTTAGCAACGGCCCATGCGGCCAGTCTTTGGATGGGTGACCATGCACAAGACTTCCATAAAAAAATTTGATATTTTCGTCTGGGCGTTACTGTGCTTCGGATAACACGTTAATTTGTTGGGCCTGGACCACTACTCTTAGTACAAGCAGGGGTCAAACTAAATAAGGGGCTTGAAAAACTCTCGACGCCAGAGCTTGGCCACTTGGGTCATACTTAGTGGAAGAAGGAACTGTAAAATTTGATATATTAATAGACAAGACCCACGAACGGATAAGGAAAATATTTACGCGCTCGCTTCGCTAGGAGTTATCCCGCTTCGTTTGAATTTCCCCCAGGATACAGGCTTATGACACTCCAAATATTATATAATTTGTGCTGCTTTGGACCTCAAACGGTTCGAACAAATACGGTGAAAATTTTCGCGCTCGCTTCGCTCGCGCATAGCTCGCTTCGCTCGCATCCACCTCTTTTCGCTCACACTTGGTTCTAGTTTTGACACAACAAACATTTTGTAATTTGTGCTGCTTTGGACTTCTTTATGTTCAAACGGTTCGAACAAATACGGTGAAAATTTTTCACGCTCGCTTTGCTCGCAATTGGTACAAGTACGTTTTGACACAACAAACATTATGAAATTTGTGCTGCTTTGGACTTTTTTATGCTCAAACGGTTGTGACAAATACGGGGAAAATTTTCGCGCTCGCTTCGCTCGCGCATAGCTCGCTTCGCTCGCATTCATCTCTTTTCGCTCGCACTTTGTTCTAGTACGTTTTGACACAACAAACATTATGTGATTTGTGCTGCTTTGGACTTCTTTATGCTCAAACGGTTGGAACAAATACGGTGAAAATTTTCGCGCTCGCTTCGCTCGCGCATAGCTCGCTTCGCTCGCATCCACCTCTTCTCGCTCACACTTGGTTCTAGTACGTTTTGACACAACAAACATTTTGTAATTTGTGCTGCTTTGGACTTCTTTATGTTCAAACGGTTCGAACAAATACGGTGAAAATTTTCGCGCTCGCTTCGCTCGCGCATAGCTCGCTTCGCTCGCATCCACCTCTTTTCGCTCACACTTGGTTCTAGTACGTTTTGACACAACAAATATTTTGTAATTTGTGCTGCTTTGGACTTCTTTATGTTCAAACGGTTCGAACAAATACGGTGAAAATTTTTCGCGCTCGCTTTGCTCGCAATTGGTACAAGTACGTTTTGACACAACAAACATTATGAAATTTGTGCTGCTTTGGACTTTTTTATGCTCAAACGGTTGAGACAAATACGGTGAAAATTTTCGCGCTCGCTTCGCTCGCGCATAGCTCGCTTCGCTCGCATTCAACTATTTTCGCTCGCACTTTGTTCTAGTACGTTTTGACACAACAAACATTATGTGATTTGTGCTGCTTTGGACTTCTTTATGCTCAAACGGTTGGAACAAATACGGTGAAAATTTTCGCGCTCGCTTCGCTCGCGCATAGCTCGCTTCGCTCGCATTCATCTCTTTTTGCTCGCACTTTGTTCTAGTACGTTTTGACACAACAATCATTATGTGATTTGTGCTGCTTTGGACTTCTTTATGCTCAAACGGTTGGAACAAATACGGTGAAAATTTTCGCGCTCGCTTCGCTCGCGTATAGCTCGCATCCAGCTCGATTTGCTCCCAATTGGTTGCCTGCCTGGTACACGCCAAATTTTATCATCGTGAAGTTTATTTGGCTCTCCATAGCTAAAACTTAAACAAAATATCATTACCAACCACTAAAAATGTAAAAATAAAATTGTTTTAAAAAACAAACAACCGACTTCAAAAACACAACTAAAAAGGGAAAAATAATTTTAAGCCTAAATCAAATCAAGAATATATAAATAGAATAGGAGAGTTTATTTCATGTACTTATAAAAAACTATTTGCATTTTTTTGTAATCCTGTATTCTTGAAGTCGGTGCCATCTAATAAGAACAAATTAATGTTTGTTAAAAAAAAACTATTTTCAATTGTCTTTCTTTGCTGGCACCGACTCCAAGAATACAGGATTAGTAAAAATTGCAAATAGTTTTTTATAAGTACATGAAATAAACTCTCCTATTCTATTTATATATTCTTGATTTGATTTAGGCTTAAAATTATTTTTCCCTTTTTAGTTGTGTTTTTGAAGTCGGTTGTTTGTTTTTTAAAACAATTTTATGTTTATACCCATAGGAACAAGATAGTTGTAACCTAATTACTCTTTTAAGATCTCGTCGTTGTACACAGTTATGCAATAAATATATTCTTATTCTCCTCTTATGAGCTGTGTGACTTAAGAGATGTGTCCTATTATTGGAAGCTGCGGGAATGTTAAACACCATGTGTCTGATGGTATGACAAGTTATCTCCAATGTAGGCTTGCCGTGCGTCCATTGTGCGCGCCCTGCGGAGAGATACTGGCTATTGTCGCATGCGACGAACACCCTGTATACACATACTGGGTTATAAGAAACCTGCTGCAGCGTACCCGATGGTATGAAAGAAAACCTGTAAATAAGCAAATCAAAAATTGTATTGTTCAAATAATTTAATGAAAGAAAACCTATGAATGAAATTATGAATGAAAGAAAACCTGTAAATAAGCAAATCAAAAATTGTATTGTTCAAATAATTTAAAAAAATAATTTTATAAATTGTGACGAAAAACGTGCATAAATTTGTTGATTTGTTTGCTATATGAATCTCACTAATAAATAAAATAAATAAATAAAATAAAATAGCCATTATTTCCCTTACATTTACATACTTTACATTCTATATTATTTTTAAATTATGTTCCGCGTCAGGGCGTCCAAATTTGGATAAAGGCCTTCTCCTTGCTGGCCCAAGTCCTGCGATCCTGAGCCTGCCTTATCCATGTAGCTCCAGCAATCTCTACGGTGTCGTCTTTCCACCGCTTCTTTTGCCGGCCTCGGGTTGTAGTGGGCACCAATGCACAATGAGCTCGCTCCTCCGGCCGTCGGTAGCGCGGGCGAGGTGGCCAGCCCATGTGTCTCACTAAGCCGAAATAAAAACATTTTATTATTTATATAAAATATGTGTAGACAAAAACCCGAAATTAAAAACCCTTGACATCATAATTATTATGATGGGGTCATCTTTGATTTAAAAGTAAATATGGTGCGCATCTATTCTACTAGCCCTTTTCATTGGATAATATTGAGGGATTTGTGAATAAATAAGTATTCCGCCATTTTCTAACGATCGCGATGGCTATCATGGACGGTTTCTTTTTATCAAACGTAGTTAAGAGCATTTAACTATAACATATGCACCTTTCGAACAAAAAAAAACTAAATCTACGAGACAGTTACACACATACACGTTAAACTCATGACTCCCCCTCGTCTTTGCATCGGAGGTTAAACAGACAATTTTAAGCCCTCTTACGTTTTTTATAATAAGTTTTAAACAACTAATTATTTTTGCGATATCGAATCCCTTTTTTTAATATGTAAAAAACTGATCTAAAAAAACTGAATATTTAATATAGCTTTGAATAACGATGCAGGGACACCCTGTACACCATAGACTAGCATAATAGATGAAGTGAGGTGAGTGGTGCATGGCCATAGAGTAAATATTGGCTATATTATGCTGTATTATAGGCAGGCTGGGCATTTCAAATCACTGAGCATGACGCTTATCCAAGCAATATTGGTACGCAAGGTATGACATGTACAAACATCTTGTATGTTAAACAATACATGTACTATCTATGTTATACTATATACTACGTACCTATGTATGCATCTATGCATGTATCTATGTTACACTATGAAGACCAAAATAAATAAATAAATAAATATTAGGAAACATTTCACATACGGCTGGTTAACCCCATCCTGAACAATTTCTAGTTTGTGTAATGGTAGCTAACACAACTGAATATACATACATACATATTTAACACTCAGACCCACAGCCAACAAATTTATTTAAGCACAAAGATGTTGGCTGTGCCGGGAATCAAACCCGGATCCTTCTGATTGTCAGTCAGGTATGGTAAGGTAAGTATGTTTAAGGTCGCCAAACGTATATGTTATGCCATAAATTACTTGCCGTAAAAATTAAAATGTACATTATTATGTTAATTTAGCACCTAACAGTGTGTTTTGGAAGCCTCCTTTGGTCTTTTTACGGAGGACACACGTCTTCAGATTTTCTGATTCTCAAACATGTCTGTTTTCGTGTAACTGCAAAAATGTATAATAATATTATTATTAATTTTTACTTATTTTTTATAAAGTATATAAGTTGAAAACAATGAGTATGAGTGTGGACGGACAGATAGGAAGGGGGCGGCCTTAGAAAGTATGGATGGATTGTGTGAATGACGATATTATGACCAGGAGGGGTGTGAATATAGAGATGACGAATGACAGAAATGTATGGAAGTAGCGTACATACTGTACCGACCCCACATGAAGTGGGATAAGATAAAGAAGAAGAAGATTTTGTAATAAGTTATAATAATTTTAATTTGTAACTTACTTGTAAAGACTACAAACCAAAACCTCAATTTGTGGTATAAAATGTGATCTCCATAGAGTTCTATTCTGAAATAACACAAAATCCTACGCAGCTAAAAGTCATTCTGCGAATCGCCACAGCTTAAAATATAGTTACTATGAGTATTAGTAGTAGTTATTTCGAGCTTGCTTAGAAGGGATTGTGATTAACCGACCCGAAAGACGACGCTGTGTCTGCGAAGATTCGGTAAGCCAAACATTATTTAGGTCTTAGAACTATTAGCACACACTTTGCGAAATTTTGGTTGAGAATTCTGTTAATATTAACCTTGCTTAATGACAGTGCGAGTGAAGTCTTTGCATTTACAAATCTTAATCTTAAAGTGAGTATTAATGTATTTTCTACTTCTGCTAATTATATCATCATCACCAAAAGCCAGTTCTCACTCACTGCTGAGAATAATAGCAATAATAATTTTTATTTTTGTCTTTGATAAATTCATATAAAATAAACAATTCACATTGTAAACTGTTCACGTAAGGCATCTTAATATTTTCGCGTAGAAAACGGTCACACTTACTTATTATTAAAAGTTGGAATGAGTCCAACAGTTACGGTGCTTTCCGAGCACCATCTTCAGGGGCGAGTGTTACACGGACCGCCGCCGACGAGATCTACGCGTGCAAAGTAATATAATAAGTAAGTGTGACCGTTTTCTATGCGAATTCCTATTTACAACTAGGAAACCTGGCAAACTTCGTTCGCCACAAAAGTGGAAATTTTCCCTAAATTTTGTTTGTTTCATACCTCACGGAGCTCGACTTTTCCAACGAATGCAAAACCATGGAAATCGGTGCGTGCGTTCTGAAGTTATAGCGTCAAAAAGGAGAACCCGACTTATTTTTTTATTATAGATAATATCAACGAGCGAAATTTATGTTAACGTGTTTTGAACTCTAACGATTGTTAACACTGAATTAAAGCTAATTAAACTGAAAAAACGTTTCCCTATCATTTGCTACGCAGGATTTTATAGGATATCTCTGAATACATTTAGGTTATTTTGCTCTCATACTGCCTTAAGGTATGTAACTCTAAAAACCATCTTCTAGCTACTAAGCTAGCCATCTGGTTCGAGCAAGATATCTCAATGCACCCATTCGCATCAAACTTACAATCGGCAAAGAATATCTCATATTCTCGCAAAGAGCAGATAGTATACAGTAAAGTTTGCCACCAGTTGAATGTAACTTTTTAATAATAGGTATTTGTATAATCTGCTACCACTTTTATTTTGTAGGTTTTTTATTCTCAAGGGCAGGAAAACAGCCAACGTACATAGGCTGTGTTCCTGTACCTTACGAAAGTTTTAATACAGTATTTTTTAGTCTCAATAAGTCATATTCATTAAAAGATCGAGTCATCAGTATACTATATATGATTTGAATACACATATCATTCACATATCATTTTTTGGATTTGATATGTGTATGATATGTGTATTCAAATCATATATAGTATACTATACTATATATGATTTGGATTTGATATATGTATCAATATCTTGATAAGTGTATATTTGACTTGATCTTTTAATATCTATAGTATAAATAAATAAAATAATAATGATAGTTGATTATTATCATTCAATTTCACCACCTCTCTGTACTGACCGTTAAAATACGTCGATACTGAGATAGGGGATCGCAGTTATTTCATTAATAGGCGAAAATATTGGGCAAATTTGCCGCTACTAATCACACAATGTTCACATGTTTAATCAAGATGTAATCAGTTTTAAAAAACAAAGAATCAAGATGATTTCTTCAAAGATAGATTGTTTTTTTTCTGGCACTACGACAAGAGGCATCTATACAGTGGTGATACAAGAGAAGAGGTTTTGTCTGTATGCATTATTAAAAACAGTTTAATACTTATACTTATTTGTTTAAATTATTTTCTTCATGACACTTACAAATTGTGGATGTTAATCCATACCTACCACATATGCCTTTACCTACTATATACTAATTTTGTGTCGGGTGATTTTATTATACCGTTTTACCTAATATTCCAATACGCGTTTTGATCATGAAATAAATTAATTAGTATTTTGATTGTAGTCTACTGTCTCTGAAGCCACTAGAGAGACAGCAGCTAAGTACATCGAATGTCCGAACCCGCGAGCTTTACCACAGCACATGGGCCCTCAAACCATGAAAAATTCATAACAGATACCGCAGAGGAAATTGTGCAGAAGGCTCACGTACGCCTTTGTCTGCTGGGATATCGAACTGCAATGATAGAGCAATTGTTGTACGCCCGTTTATGGTTTTAAAATAGGTCGGCGGTAGCCAGTGGGGTTAGTGTAGTTAGTATGGCAAGGAATAAGAATATTTTGTAGTATCTACAATTAACCTTTAATCTTTTTCGTAGCCATAACATTACGAAATGAATTTACAGTACTCTCGAATTAAAGCGTTTGAATTCAAATGTATTTGCATGGTGGTACGGTAGACCGGTTTTCTAGTTCTAGTTACCACCATCGAGTTGAAAAGTCTTTCGCTAATCACGTATTTGTGTTTTACGGAAGGCAGTTATTTTAAAACTAGACATGCCCACCTTGGGCCGGAGTGTCACTGCCTTGTGTGGTTACGAGGTAAACACTTAGCTATACGGAGTGAAAAGATAAATTAATAAACCAAAACATGTCTATACCGCATGTATAGCCCGTCTCTGATTCTGCTAATTTGGTTTTTAACAGCACCAATAGCACGTAACTGACGCAAAAGTTCACTTTTTAAAGCGAGACTATAATTTGAGTTCAGGGTTTTAATTTTTATCAAAACGAAAATAAACGGTTGACCGGATTAAATCTAATAACTCGCAAGCAACTACCGCGGCCAAAACTAGCCTATGTTTTAAACTTATACTGCGTAACTGTTATACGCGGGCTAAGCCATGTATAATAGTTATACAGTATAATATATTAACAGTATAACAGCCACGTATAACTAGTTTCTTATAATTACAAAAAATGCGCCCATATCTTTGAAAGAAATAAAATCATTTATTGTGTGCAAAAACACATTCAGTCGTACATAATTATGATTATAGTGAGTGCACAAAAGGGGCAAATTCAGCATAATGCTGAGAGCGCTAAGTACTCCAGCGCTTGTTTTCCAATTTGCTCTTTCTTACTTTTGTAGGTATAATAGGACACATCATTACACACACGGCTGGTTAGCCCCATACTGAACCATTTTCTCTCGTCGTTCTCTACACACCCTCGTTTACATGCACACAAGCGATCATACACTAAAACACATACAAAAACTCACACACTGGAGGTATCTTGCAAGCCCAGTCGGTGGACTGCTGCTTGCAAAGATGCCTCTGAGACACACATGCGACTACACACACCACACAAACATCTACACACCTGAGGAACATAGTATTACATACAAACCAAATCTTAATTTTTATATTTTAATTTAATTTAATTTTTGTATACAACTTTATTCAATATTCTGAACTTATGTACGCTAACTGCCAGTATCAATAATTATACATAACCAGGGAGTCTGTATGCTGTAACACAGGCTGGAAAGCCTAGTTCGGCAACAGCTGACCCGAATTTAAATCAGCTTTTAACAAGAATAATTATTAGTGTTAGTATTAATGGTTAGTAAGAACGGCTGTAAACTAAGTTGAATAAAGATTTATTATTATTATTATTATTATTATTTCTATTTATTTTCATGATATAAGTAGTATTTGTTTGACTAAGTTTCCCCTCTGTGCTCTCCGCACCTGGCTAGTCTATGTCCATGGCAGAGTAATAATAATGCGGGTGCACCGGCGTCGTATATAAAACAGTGTTGCCAGCAAATGTGGATTTACAGCGGCTGCCCGGAATCCGCTGTGACAACAAATCTTACATGTTGCTCGCCATAGGTCGGGAGACACTCATTCATAGATAACCCTAACACCTTATTAAAACACAAAAAAACAATTAAAGAAACACTTTATTAAAACCTCGACGACCTCGTTGGCGTAATGGTTACCATGCCGGACAGCCAATCAGAAGGTTCCGGGTTCGATTCCCGGCACGGTCAACATTTTTGTGCTAAACTAAATTTGTTGGCTGTCGGTCTGGGTGTTAAATGGGTGTTATGTATCTATATAAAATATGTATGTTTGTATATGTAGTATATCAATTGTGTTAGCAACCATAATACTTACTAGAAATGGTTCAGTATGGGGTTAACCAGCTGTGTGTGAAATGTGTCCTAGTAAAAAAAAGAAACACTAAAAGAACTAAACAGCTGGCGACTTATCGCTTAAAGCAATCTTTTCCAGGCAACCGTTTCTAAGAAAGTACACAAAGAAAGAACGAGACGAGGTGTAATAGCATAAGTGCCTATGGGAGTTAACAAAATAAATATATAACAATAAATACTAAACTGATATATTTTATTTATCGATATAAAGTATTTATGAATATATATATATATGTAATAAATACTAAATATATAATATATACGCACAGACATATAAAACTTTAACACAGACGAAAGTCACTTTTAACCGTCGTCGTTTTCATGAAGGGGTTAAAAGCGGTTTCTTTTAATATTTATGGTATCGATATATACATATATTTGTTAATTAAAATGTTTTTTTATTGTGAAAGTAACAAACTCAGCCAAGAGTCCCTTACCTAAAGTTGTTTGTTATTGAAACCCAGATGTCTGTTATTGGACATGTTGTCGGTTAAGTCTCTGAAGAACGTCAGGAAGTGTTACTTTACTTTCCTGTTGTTTGGTTTGCAGTCGACTTGTTAGGCTACTGACTTCAGGGTTGCTAGCTCGGTGGTGCGATCGACAAACAACATAAACTATTTATTGGTAGTTATGAAATTGACAGTAAATAGTTTGAAATTACCAATAAATTGTTAGAAATTACCAAAGTCAAAGTAAAAGTTTGATTATAAATTTTAAATTTACAAGTCATAATAAATACTAAATAATTTAATATTATAGAACATTTTATTCTAAATAATAGATAATAAACCTTTTTATAGTTATATACGGTTTATACGGCCAATGTTAATTTTTTAAAAATCCTCGAAACTGTAGAACATTAGTTCGATAAGCCAGGCTTCTTTAGCCTGTTTTAAAACTGTCTATGCTAGTTTTAGCCTAACAGATTTAATAATGTTTGGCAACTGGTTAAATTTATCAGGACCTAAGTAATATACCAATAAATGGTTTGAAATTACCAATAAATGGACTGAGGCTAAATTTTTATTTATTTAATGATTTTAAGATGCGCTTAGTCGACGCCAATTGTGAAAAATACCGATCTCAACATTGCACAGCATATTAGATTTGCTATACAAAGAAGTTACTCGGCTGGCATTTTGGGTACTCTTCCCACTAGCACTGTTTTTTTAGATTAGATATAGTATTACATTAATTAATTTTAGACTTGAAATTTCACAATATCAATGTTTTGAAATTATATGTCACATACGTAACATCTGAATATGTATTTACAAATAAAACATTTTATGAAATTATGCTATGTCCAAAGTTATTGAAGTTACAATTTTTATTTAAAGATAAAAATCTTAACTTTAATAACTTTGGCCATGACTAAAACTAATTCAGTTACTCCTCCATTTATAAAAGTAACCACAAAAAATCTCAAACTTTCCTCTTTAAAAGCCTTGGTAATTTCTCAGATAACAGGAAGATCTATAAGAATTTCTTTTTTTTTTAATTTACGCGTGATTTACGTTGAGAAAGTTTCATTTGTGAAGAGAAATTACGATAAAGTTTGGTCTAATTCGGAGTTGTTTTAGTATTGTGGTCGAAGAAGAAATTTTAGGCGTTTTGTTAAGTTTTGTATTAGTTTAAAATTGAGTTAAGTATAAAAATCTCTTCTTCTTATTTATACATGTGTTATGGCTGCGTATTGGTATATTTAAACACTGCAATACTATAAAACTGTATATGTGTATGTCTGTTTTGTCTTCACGATCAATCGGCTGAAGTAATTTCAATTATACATACATATAAGGCGCGAAGATAAGTTAAACCCTGGATTAACAAAAGTTACTTTTCCTGGATAAATGCGGGTAGAACCGCTGGCACAATTATATAAATATTATATGGCAAACTATTATGATCAGTATCTAACACATATACGAGGTATACACTATGGTTATATTAAAAAATATAATATACTAGTTGCGCCTTGTGGTTTTATCCGCATTAATTCGGAATAAAATTCAGCCTTTGCGTTAATCAATGGTCAAATCTGTCTGAATATTAAATTCAAAATTAATTGAACGGAGTCCTTAGCACATTGTACATATCGTAACAATACAGTATATTGACACTTGTAAAAGACTATTCTGTATCCCCAGTGACGCCGTCTTCCTGACATACATAGATAAAGGAATATTCTGTATCCCCTGTGACGCCGTCTTCCTGACATGCGTAGATTTTGATAGTTTTAAATAAAAACATAGTCCACTTTATTTCAGTCGCTCACCCAACAAGTCTAGATTGATAGATGAGCAACCCGACCAACAAAAAAAAAATAGGAATACTATTCAGTAGTTTTAGTGTGAACAAGTAACAAATTACCAATCATAAGCATTTACACACTAACACACACACAATCTTAGTCTATGAGCAGAATAACGTCATAGCCATACTCATACTCGTAGCTACATAACACCCAAACTAAATACAGCCTTAATCATTGTAACATTAATTGACCAACATTTGGCTATAGGTCTTGGCTTTACTGCCTGTACACAAATATGGCCACCCGAGGGGATATGGACTGTCTATCGAATGTATGATCTATGGTCCACGCGTGACGTATGAGGTGACAGGGACCAACATTGTAATTAGAGATGTGCCGGCTACGACTTTGTCCGGCTAGTCGGCTGTAAATAGGCCGATTAATTGGCAGGCCGGATAAATTCATTTTTGATGACATTAATTTCATATTTTTTGATACGGTGTAAAAATACCGCGGCGATCCGAATAATAAACCAAATGTTTGCTAGTCCAGTAAAAGTGATGCCCAGAGATTAATTATAAGTGTGGTGCTTTACGAGTAGCATAATGCGTGCTTATAATTGAGAAATTTGGCGTTACATAAATGATTATTAATGCCACTAATTTTAGTAAACCGAAGTACCTACTTATTGAGTTTATAAATTTCAAGTTTATTACAAATTTATAAATTATTTATATGAGTCTTACAATTACGTTTCTTACAATTGCACAATATTATTTCTGTTGAAGTAATACTTCAAGTTACATTTAATTTAATTTTAATAGTAGTAATAATGTAGTGTTCTAATTAACATCTAAGTAAATTTGAATGTAATGAATGACTTGCCAAATGCGACGGATGTTGTGAGACCAATAAATTACTTATCTTTATTTTTCTCTTTATCTAGTTTTTTTCTTGCTCACATTCATTTGGTGGTACAAGAGAGAGAGAGAGAAAGAGAGAGAGAGGACATGATAATATTTCAAATGTTTTCTTTATGAATTCCCGTTATAGATGTCGTAACGAAACAATAAACACGTGGTTGCGTTAGATTCGCAATGCCGGGTATTTAATCACAAAGAGGGAACTCTGACTACGTAACTAATGACTGATGAGGCTCCAGTGTCAGCGGAAAATGTAATTTTTATATTGTTACATATTGGCATTTTTTGAGTTCAAAAAGGTAACCCATTACTACGCCTCCGAAGTCTGTCTGTCTGTCACCAACTTGTATCTCAGAAACTGTTATAGCTAAAAGCTGTTTCACACACGACTGATTAGCCCCATACTAAACCATTTCCAGTTTGTATTATGATTGCTAACACAACCGATATACTACATAGACAATCATACATAAATACTTTATACCGATACATATTTAAGACCTAGACCGAGACAGCCAACAAATTTAGCTCATCATAAAAATGTTGGCCGTGTCGGGAATCGAATCACAGTTCACAGTCCACCATTACGCCAACGAGGTCGTCAACCTTTGACATTTGATAAATTAATTTAATTTTCTATCTCGCTCACATTCTGCCTGTGGGTTAACAAAGCAACCATCACAAAGCAACCGGATGCATCCCAAATTCATAATCATAAGACAACATCTCCCCCCGCACTCCCGCTCCCGACCCCGCTACCGCCTGCGGTGGATTCGCGGAATTACGCGAGGAAAGGATAGGAATTCACGACGGAAAACTATGTGAGAATGAGACTAAGCTTAACTCACTATACTACTAATATACATAATAAATGGGAAAGTTTGATCATCATTAGACGGTGCCTGGTTCCACCCCGCCCGACACCAATGACTTGATTTACAAGTTATGTGTGGATTTGCACTCGTTTGAAACGTGAAGGGAACAACCGACATGTTTGAGGACTGCAATATCCGAAGACGTGTGTCATCTGCGAACCA